>CM077645.1:159905002-160560002 GCA_039707465.1 Rhabdophis nuchalis | reverse complement strand
CTGTCAATTGTATAGATATGGGATTAGGTTTGAGGTCATCACTTGGCATTTTCCTGATCTGTGAATTGGCATGATCAACAAATAAAAAAGCCTGTCTTTTTAGATACAATACACTTTTGGCTGACCATCACAACCTTTTTGCAGGTATCTGATTCTATTTGGGAAAATAGATCAGGCCTAAGATAGTTTGTAAAAATTAAATCAGTTGGATATCTATAAGGGCTCTTTTGCATTTAAATCATCTAGATTTCACAGTTTAAAATTGGCATTTATGTTTTTAAGGTTTTTAAAAGTTATTTTGAATTGTACTCTTGCAATTTTAGGTATTTAATATATAAAGAGACCTTTTCCATATTGATTATTATGTACAGCCCTGTTCATGTAAGGTGCTTTATTTTGATCAGTATAAGGAATAGGTGTGAAATACTTATTCATAGCACTATCAAGTGCATGCATTTGGATTGCATTATTGGAGTTTCAGTGTTTCTATTATCAGCAAAATTTGGGTTTTTTTTGAGTATAATATCATTTTGTGTTTGCAGTGAAACAAGCATGATATAATCCCCCAGAAGCTAATATTTACAGATTTTTTTAAATTAATTTTCAAAACTGAATTCATTTTTATTACCTTTCTGGCTATGTTGATATGTTGAATTCTTAGGTTCCAAGCAGGCTACTAACCATATATTGATCCTAATTTTATATTATTATCATTAATGACAAATTTATTTATGAAATGAAAGAAGACATAATAGAGTTATGTTTATAAAGAATCACATTAGGCAGTTTTGTTGGCTTCATTGGGCCCTGGGTTATAGCACTAGGGAGGGAAATAAAATATGTATATTGTTATTGACTTTTCATCTAGTTGCATTATAATGCATTTAAGTGCAGCATAGTCTGTATGCACATGAAGATATAATGTTATGTTTATGAATAATAACTGCTAGTAAAGTAGTATATAAATAATAAAAGTATGAACTTTATTTTGAAGCTTTTAGTCATTAATATCCATATATAACTGAAGAAAGTTTGATAATAATACAGAAAAAGCTAGATATAAGAATTTTACTAGATTTGCAACAATAATTTCTTATAGACAGATTGTTATCTTTTAAGTTAATAGTATTGCTTCAGATCTTCTCTCTAATAACCTAGTGTTTATTTAATAATATAAAACGAGCCATATAAATACTATTGACTATTGATCTAACTGAAAAACCACACATTTCTTAACTCATTCTACTGCAACATGATATATATTTCATCAAGGATCCTTCAGAGTTCTGAATCAGTGTTATACGAATTAGTTTACTCCAGAGACATTTGCCAGCTTTTTAAAAAATTAAATCAAGACACAGTTGTATAGATAGCTGCTGAAATTATATCCATATAACATTAGGCCACAGTATTTAAAATGTTGATGTTATATTTTTCCTGTTTGCAAAGGGATTCAAACCTGAAGTTAAAAGAATCATTTTTTACTATAGCACATGGATGCTAATTTGAATACTTTTAAAATAAAAAAGGAAAGTTTGCACACAATCGTAACTATAATAATTTGATTATAAATTATCTGGACTAATTGAACAAACAGGATTTTATATACTCTCCCTGCCCCCGAAAGATAATATGCTGACATTTGTTTTTATAAAGCTATGTATATGAAGGAAATACAGAAGGAAGCATACATATTTAGCAATAAAAGCAAGCATATTAGCAGGATTAAAAAAAAAATTATGGAAGAACTTACCATTATGTTTATTTTAATACTATAGAAGAGTATTTTTACATAGATACATATAGTTTTGTATTTCGTTACTGTATAAGGTATGCAAAATTTCATTTTACTAGGAAGTAGATAGCAGCGTCTCTTCAGTCTTGTGGGATTTTGTCTTTGCCTCCTGTTTCCTGAGACACAGCTTTCCCATTCAGGAGGCATGTCAGACTCATTCCAAATAGAGAGCTTTATGTAACATTTGTTTTAATGCTGTGTATTTTTAAAACATGTAAAATAGTTTAAGATTTAGATAGCGTTTATTTTTCTCAGTGATTCAGTAATTCCACACATTGTCATGTGATTATGTACCTTTCTCTATTTTTAAACTTATAACTAGAGATTATTAACAGCGCTCTAATATATAATATCTAAATGGGTAAACTATGCTTGTGATCTGAGGCATACTATACTTGAAGTATAATATTTACTACAGTTTTTGCAAATTACGGCTTGGCATAATATAAGAAGCGACAAACCGTTGTTGCTTCTGTTCCAGAAGTCACTCTGCCTATAGACAACATTAGAAAAAGAAGCAGCCTAGTGGCTCTAAACCATATTTTACTTCAGTTTTTGGAAATTCTGTGGGCTTTTTACTAAATTCCTATAATTCTGATATTTTGGTGTGAGAGCTGGATTTGATCGATTGTGCGGAATCAGAGAGGAGATAGTTGCTTAAACTATTTTTCAGGTTAACCCTTTTTTTTTGTTACTGTCTTTTCCCAAAAATGTTTTACCTGGAGAACATTATGGTGCAAAGAGAATCAGAATCAAGAATGTTAGCTTTCAGAATGTATGAAATAGTTTTCTTCTACACAAAACCTCATTAAAGAACTCCAGAATTTGAAAACTACAAACTAGCATAAAAACTTCGGAAACTAAAAAAAAGTCTTGAGGCAAAAGAAGCTGAAAACAGGCTAAGAATTGTTAAGACAGAATCAAGGAATGCAAACTGGTCAAGAATCAGGGCCTGGATTTTATATCTGAAACACTTCTCACATTACAAGTATATAGAACATACACACATGGCATTTATAGATAAAAATAGTTTCAGTTTTGACTTGATTTAGATGAAGTAATGAATATGAATATTTTAACCTCTTGTAGAACCAACCCCTCTCTTGTAGTGTTGATGCTAAAATAAGTATCCTGTAATTCTGCTAATTTTTCTATATTTTTCTTTCTTACAGAATCTTGCTGCATGTATTCTCCACCCAAAATCTTAGTTTTGTAGCTAGTTATCTATTCTGCTGAAGGTCTGGTACTGCCACTGTATATGCTGTGAAGGCAGTTAAAATGAGCACTAATCAATCTTACAAAGTCAAGCAATGAGCATTAGGAGGCCACTATCCTGTGACTAAACACACCCCTTTTATGGAGTGTTGGTGCTAATAAAGGGCAGCTTATTACTGAGGCAGAGACCAAAGCTTGGGTGAGGTCAACCATGACTGGCAGTCATCAGTCATTCTTAATGATACTTTTTCTCGTGCTTTCTAAGGGATTCTGAGTAGAGTGCAAATCATTTGGGGTCATCCATAGTTCATGTACCCACAGATGGTAAAGGTTTTGAAAGATAGGTTTAAACTTGTACTTAAAAAAAGAACTCCCCAACTAGATAAGTTATTTTCAAGTAGACAATAAATAAACACCAATAGAATCTCCTTCCCTCTTGCAGATCATTATATTTGCCTTCAGTGTGAAAAGATATTTACACACTAGAATACTTTGTGTCTGATAAAGAACTACATAAATTTATTTTTATGATGTCTGTCTTCTTTAATTATTGCCTTTGATGTGTATTGGTGACTAAATAGAGCTTAACAGGATTTCTCTCCCTTCTTAAATTTCGCAAAGTGAAACTCAGCCAGTCCCTGACAGATGTCTGTTCCTCACCTTCAGGATTATTTTATAAATCCCTTTCTGATGAGCGGAAGTGTCAAATCAAGGACAGGCCATAAAGCAAAAGTATAAACCTTTTAAAGAAAGATCCTGATAATATATTTAAACATTTTGTACTATTTTTTTAATTGTTATATGTTTGAAAAATATATATTATTTTAAAATTGAAAATTTGATCATAATTTTGCATGTAATGTGATATTATTCCTCATATTCTTTTTAAGTTGCATTTCATGCATATTGAGAAAGTAAGTATGCTAGAGATTAAGGAGTACAAGTAAGTGGTTTATTAATTTTTTCTTTGTGTCTGTCTTTTACAAAGACTCATTTGTACTCTTATAAGTTGTTTTGATTGTGGTTTTCCTATGTTCTTCCCCCCTTCCATTTAATCAATTTGCAGCTATACATAGCAGGTAGGAAAGAAATGTGAATTCTTTTTGTTGACTTCAAGATTCTTACCTCTAATAAACAGTTTATTTTTGATGATAAAAGCTGCAGGAAACTGAAATCAACACCTTCTGGTTTCTTCTGTCAGTTTTGAATCACAACACAAGGAAAAATAGGTTGTGTTGTGTATAGAATCCAGAAGTTTTCCTGATGTTTTTCTTAAGTGCATTTACTTCCACTAGTAACATTCAAGAGCTCAGGAAGATATAACTTACGTTTAGGTCTCTAAGTTGGAAAAATCCCCATGGTCACCAGAGGGCAGCAAAAGGATTCAGAAATCTCTAATATTGAAAGGTCATCTGGATTTTGACATTTCAGATAAGGTAGCCACACCTCTAAATTTCATAGGTTTGTATAATTAGCTATGTATGAAGCCCATTTGGGAGGTATATTAGCTTGTGAACATATGTACAGCACCTTGTATGTTTGAACAGATGGTTGGAATTCTTATGTAAATAAATACTTCAACCACTTTAAAATAACCACATGAAACTATTTTCTTTTGATATTCTTTTGTTAGGGTTCAATTGTGCCATGTTATATAATGATAATTCTCTTATTATATATTATTCTTTCGATTTAAAACTAGTCTCTTCAAACTCTACAAGTAAATATATTTCTGATGTTGGTTGGAAAATATGTGCAGCTCCATAAACAATTGAAAATATACAATTCTACCTATGATAAGAAGTGGTCCTTGTTGAAGCTTTATTCAAGAAAGCACTTAAAGATGAGGGTGTTTATGTATTTAAATTTAAGAATATGCTTTAAGTGCTTTCCTGAATTTGGGCCAATGTTCCTGATGCTTCCTCCTGTTGAGACCAGATGTCATGAGAAACAAATCAGGCTTCATGTGTCTGACTTTTTGCTTTTTACATGTAGCCCTGCTTGTTAAGTGTTTTAGTCTTATATATAATCAGATAGCAGCACAATTTATATTCTTGAAAATGATGGACAAAGAGAACTAGAATGTACTTCAAACAGGAATCTGGGTATTTGTAGAGCACTTCATATTAGGTAAATTAGGTTAACTTCAGAGTTCTACTACTGTTCCCAAACCTTCTAGAAATATATAACTCTTCAAAGTTTTAGCTATTGCAAAATAGGTAAGCACCAATCATTTGCAGTTAACCAAAGATTAAAAATATGCTTTATCAAATCCACATTTTTATTGGGATAGATGCATACAATTTCTTTATTTTGCTAAATGTTGGGGGAAAGGCATAAACTAAACTTTTGCAGCTGGCGCACTGATTTGTGAGCATAGAAACCCTGAGCTTGGTTCAAACTGCATTTAAGTGAATGCTTAAATTGCTTCAAGTTTTCAATTTAGCTAAATAATTAAAGCATCTAGGGAGGCATTTTCATATATTATCACGAAGTCTGAATTTTTTAAATCTAACATTCTTGACAATTGGAAGTATATTTTGGACTAAATTCTTTCTCATCTCAGTTAAACTTATTTTTTGATATAGCAATGGGACTATCACTAGGATTGAGGAAATCCTTTGACAGATAATTTTTTAATTTTGGAAATGCACATAGAAGCCCAACTTGTAATAAAATTATTAAAGTAGGAGTGTCGTTCCTGGCTCACATGGCATTCAGATGCTTATCCTGACTGTCTAGTGTAGTCATTTCACTCATGTATCTATGTTTTATTTGTATGTATTTCTTGAATATATTTCCTGCCTTTTTCTCCAGAAGTTCAAGGTGGGTTTCCCTTCATTTTTATCCTCACAACAACCACATAGGTTTGTCAAAAAAGTGTAAGGTTGTGTGGCCAACAGAAACCCCAGTGCTGGCTTGATTTTTATTTGAATAGTAAGAATTGTATCCAAAGATGTCATGCCATTAGTCTAAACCTTCTACAACTTACTAGTGCTAATTCTGCAAATGTTTACAAAAATTATTGAAAGTAGTTTTCTGTAATTTGGCATTTTCCATATGAATGTGTCAGAGAATTCTGGTTATCATAGTCAGCAACTCTACTAAGGGAATGAGTCTACTCCTTCCCTTTCTGTTGGGCATCACACAGTGCTTAGGTAAATGGTCCATTAAGTTGATGGAAAGCTTAGAATTATGGTTCTGTCTCCTTTGGCTCATGACATTCCTCTCTTGCTGAACTGTTCTCGGGGTACCCATAAGATAAATAAGAGAATTGACACTTGGGGGAAAAAATCCATTGGTTCACCTATTGCCCAGAACATCTCATCTTATTCTCAATCTGTGTTATGATTAGGTTGCCAAGTTTTCAAGTAGAGTATTTCCAGGACTGCCTGTCTCCAATTATTTCTGCTTAGCCTATGAGAACTGGGAAAATAGGCATGAGTTCTTTTTATGAAGCAAGAGATATGCTTCTCATGCAGAACCTGTCCTGCGAAAAAACATTACTCTTGAGGGTTTGGTTGACCTTGACTCTTCTGTCCTCCTATATCACAGGTGTCAAACTCACATTGTTGCATTGCTGTCATGTGACATTTCCTGATGGTTTTTTTGCAGAGCTGAGGTGGACATGACCTGTGCATGATGCATCCAGCCCGCGGGTTGCCAGTTTGGCACCTGTTGACCCTATTCTATATCCTTATATGTAAGGTCAGAAAGCAGGACAAGCTCCTTTAGTTAAAGTTATTGAATTAAGATATATGAGTTGGTAGGCCTCAGTTAATTCTGATTGTTTTGTTATTTCTGTTACCTGATACAATATTCCTGGTGTTTATTGTATTATATTTTCTCTTATGTTCTTACCAACTGTAAGTCACTAGAGTTGCATCTTGAAAATTGGTTAGCCAGATACATCTAATAAATTAATTAAATTTAATTAGTAGTAATAATTTATTGTGTCCTGATTTAAAATTTTTGGATCTTAAGTTTGTCAGGTACTTGAAAGCCAGTTTGGTTTAGTGGATAACCCAGTGGCTAGAAACCAGGAGGCTTACTGTAGTTCTGCCTTAGGCATCAAAGCCAGCTTGGTGAATTAGTCACTCTCTCTTAGCATGTGATGTCAGTCAGTTCCTATGGATTGGATGGATCGATACTTCACTGACCGGATCCACACTTCATTGATCTGAAAAAAGTGTATCCTGAACTTTTGGGGAAAATGCTAGGAAGAAAAAGAAATGGTCAGATAGTTAACACTAAAACCATCTTAAAAGAGTTATGCAAAAACTGAAAGCTTGGCATAAATGTACTCTTTAATTTTACTGCAGACATTGCTCTACTTACAAACACTTGAGTTACAAACTTCAGCTGATATGAATTACATTTCACCCTTGAAATAATATATTGTTTTTTGTTCACTCCCTTCAGCAGGCAAGTGAATATAACTTTAATATATAATATAGCTTTGTCTACATAAGATGCTAAACTTTCTAATACAAAAACCCGGTTTATAACATACAAAGATGTGAAGCATTAGTCATTTTGCCAAAGTCTCATACAATTATACAAAAATATCTTGTACATTATCTTTATGCATCTATATCATATTAACCTGTTTTAGCTGAAAGATATATGTGTGGGCCTTTAATATGGTTGAAACTATCTCAGTGCAGACATTCTTCTGCTTACGGACAAGTTATGTCCCAAGATGCTGTTCGTGGGTCCCTTTCATTCATAAGTTCAAACAAACATAAAAATTAACCTTGCACCTAATTTCAGACATTCCGCCACTACAATACAAACCATATCCAGTCATTACAAAACCAAATAGTGAACAGTATGCATGTGGAGCAAACAGAATGTGAACAGAAGGAGGGGAAGAGTTAGTTTACGGTGTACCTTCTCTTGATTTCTGGGACCTTCTAAATTGTAGTTATCTCTGAAATGTTCATTGTATTTTGTAAGATTCAGCTTCTCTACCTATTGTTAAGATTTGGTTTTAGAATTTTTCGTTCTCTTTTTTTTTGAGATTTCCATTCTTTAGTCTGTGATTCCATACCTTGATTGAAATTTTTTTTTTTTTTGGGGGGGGGGGTGTACCATTTTTTTTTGTAGTCAATCTGTTTGAATATGTTACAGCTCAATGTGAGTTATTTCGATTAAATAAAATACTTAAATTGTAATACATGCAAAATGATCATATGTGAAACTATGAGAATCCATAATAATGGTCATAAGTTAAATGATTTAGCATTGTAGTGGTAAGCAAGAGGGAATACAGTTTCAAGATATCCATGTACTTATAATAAAAAGATTAAAAGTAAAGTCAGATATGCTTCTCCCTTTTCTTTTTTCCCTCTAGAGCAGTCAAAAGATATACTGTATACTCTGTGAAAGGGTGCTTTCAATCCAGTTATCCACTTTGCCCAGTCTCAGATTCCAGAACCTTCTACATACTCTCATTGGTTAAACCACTAAGCCTTTGATTCCTTCCTGATTACACTATGCAGGACATCTATCAAACACTGTCTTATCTGTTTGTAAGGCAGCTCAGGCCTCAGCTTTAAGTCATGGGTTTTGGCTACAAGTTGGAGTGTGATTAATAATTGACTAATGTAGCTTTTATTTATCACAGGCTAGCACATTTCACCATTACCGAGTTAACATAAATTAAGTGTAAGCTGTCGTTCAATCTGTTTTTCAACTCTCCCCTCCCCAAATCTTAAGTCTATCTTTCACTTTTTTAGAAACAAAATCCTTACACAGGGCACAGTCTCAGTCAGTGCCAAAAAGTTGATTTCCTTTTCAGTAGAGTCATATATCACTAGCCCTCCCAGCTGCAGTGTCAGCCTCTGACAGAATGACATGTGTCATTTATCAAAGGGGCCAGGCTGGGCCTTGGGAAACGTACATGACAAAGCCTGAGAGAGTTCATTTCGTAGTCCCCTCCTACCCTCCCTGAGCCTCTTGCCAGGAAAGCCTGTGATGTTTCTGTCTTCACAGCATTACTGTAAGTCCTTCAACCTTCACAGAATTAACCCTTACAGCTACAGCCATCATCGTTACTATGGGATATTCCTTAGAGAGTCCTGCCATCTGATTTTCTAAAAAAATAATTTAATTTATTTTTAGGTAAGAATGTGATTAGCAATGATATGTTGCTGGAAAATTCTACCACTTGATTTCCTGTCATCTCTACTTAAAAGTAATTTATGCTATGGATAGTATACAAGAACAAAAATACAAAGTTTTGTTGCAGCAAGGCAAGGCCTAAAACTCATCAGTATAGTAAAATGTCAGTTAAACTCTAAATAGTATGGAGTGGGCAACATTGTTCATAATAAGGCTTACTTCTGAGTAAATATGCAGTCAACTGCTGAGTTGTAAAAAGCTCTGGCACTATACAAGTGCAGAATAAACTTGTTTATGTGAATGATTTTTTGCTTAAATATTTTGTCTCATAAACATTTTACATGGCTAATTCAAACACTAAAGTTGAAATACAAACAGCTAATGTTTCTTTTGAATGGAATTTAATGTTTGAATTTCATAACATCTTACAAATGAGGTGATTTGCTTAGCTTTCAAAATTCTTATAGAAGGTGTTTTTCTTAGCATAGAAAAGAAGCAAAATCACATCAGGTTTTTTTTAACAAGGTGTCACTTACATTGAATTGTTAATATCTGTAATCATGTTATTTAGTCCTATAACCAAGGTAATGATTAACGGTTTAAATGTGAAAATTATTTTCTCTCAAACATGCAGAATACACTGCAAAATGTAAAAATGTATTTTGGTAAAACAAGTATAATAATGAAAAAAATATTTTTTTCTCTCTCACATACAGTATACACATTGCTTTAAAAACCATATGCATAGTTGGCTGTCACAATATTATTATTTACGGCATCCAAAAATCATTTACAGATACAGCTAAGGGGATTCAAGCCTCAGTTAGGAACTTTCTAGAAAGAAATCCTATAAATTAGCTATTGCACAGGAGTGGCTGTTTTCTAGTCAGGGCTGGTTCTTTCATTTGTCTACATAAGGCTAATTTATTTTTGCAGCCAGATGTGAGCTGACAGCCATCACTCAGAGTTTCCTTCCCCCACTGTTAGGAGGTCGGAAAAACAGTCACGTTTCCCATTTTACAAAATCCCCATCAACATTATTGAAGATGGATGTATCTTTAAAGCAAAGATTGATTGTGGATATCGGAGTTATGGTGTCATTTATCATGGTGAATATTATTTAGACTTGGATTGTACAAGGCTGTAACTTGAGACACAGCCAGGGGAGGGACAATCTGGAAACGAGGATCCATGAACTTTAATGGATGGATGCTTTTTCAAAGCTCCACGCACTGTAGTATGATTTACTTTTCTTATAGAAAAGAAACAAGCATTTCAGTTTTAAAGGGCCAGCATGCCTTCTTGTTTCCTTTTGTGGACCCTACATAGACATCAAAGGCTCACAGCTGAGACACAAATAGAATGATAGTATATGAATTTTACAGGTATACAATTAATCATAGTTTAAATATAACCATGAGAGACATTAAATGAGGTGTACTCGAAGCTTTTGTTTGCTTAAGCTTTTACTCATGTCGCTACTAAAGTACCCCAACGTATTTGTATTGTGTAAGAGAGAGAATTATCTGAAATTATGGTGGCATTAAATATAACATAATAGTCATTGTGTTATATTGTGCAAGCGTTCTATATCAAACTGAGTCCAAAACATCCAGTTGTTTACTCTTGAAGTCTCCTACTGGTAGGATGACTGAAAAAAAACTCAGTTATTCAACATATCAATGCTGTAAATGTTTGGATATGCTAAAATATGTTTTAAAAGTATAGATTTGCAATACATATATAATATATATACTTAATTCTTTGGATGTGTGAACACATGGGAAGCATGCAAGAAAATTTTCTAGGGAGGAGCCAGTTTTAACCCTAAAATTAAGAATGTGCTCTATATGCTACTGTTTAAATTAAATGCCTTTAAAAAGTGAAGTATGTTTGCATTTTAGTATAGAAACATGGCAATAAAATTTTAATCACCAGCTTATTTTAGATTCTGAAACATTCACAAAGTTCACAAACATTCATGAAGGTCATATAACATGTTTCTCAATATAGTTCATTTTTACTTCATAATTTTTGTCATTAAAGTGAATTAACTTTAATCTGCTGTAAAGATTCAGCTGAATCATAAAATCTAGGTCATCTTGTGAAGTATAGAATAGATGTGTGGCACAAACACCCTGATGGCTTAAAACATAATATTTGAAAGTAAATGCATGCTAATCAATCCCAAAGTAATCTTGATAGTGTAATGGCATGAATCCAACTGAGGCTTATTCAACTGGTTGCTTTGGCTGCTTACTTGCATCACAAAAATAGTCATGGTTATACTCAGCATGAGGTCTTGTAGAATTAGTTTTGAGCAATAAAATCTAAAGATTAGATATCTAACTTCCATTTAATATAGACAGTAGATTAACTGCATGTGGAGATCCTTTATTTTAGTCTTCTGCTAATGGCATTCTAGTGATCCAGAAAGCAAGCATTTATTAGTGGGGATTGTGTTTAAACTAAATGTTAGTTTGTTTATGTTTTACTACTTTAGTGTGGTTTTATATCTTTGTATAATTTCTTCTAACTGTCTATTAAAGGTTGAAGATCTAGAATATAAATCTTTGTGTAAATAAGTTTGTATTTCATTAAAAATATATATATATAAGATGCCTTTAAATCAAATTGAATTTCTGGTGATTGCATCTATACAGTTTTCTTGGCAGTATTAAGGGAATGGATTGCTATTTTTTCCAATATTTTTGTTAAATTTCCCAGTTTCCAGTCAATCCCTCATTTAAGTATTAAGGACTGACTTTATTCAATTTTTGAAATCATCCAAGGTCAGCCAGGTGCTGGTACCTGCTGTGGCTCTTACTACACACTTATAAATACTATTGTTTCTTTAATTAAAAAAATGGAGGAAGGTAATAAACTACAAGATTTTACCCAGTGAGAAAAATATAAAACATTAATAAATTTCTGTGTCATTACAGTATAGAATGAAGCAACAAAAACAGAAAATAACTGAGCATCTGTTCGAATTGCATTTATCTTCTATTTCCAACTAACGAAGAAAATCTATCATATGGAACAATAAGGGGCATTTATTTTTCCAAATACTGATTTACTTGTTGAGGCTGATCTTGCATTTATATTTAGATATTCTTGACAGCTCATGCTTCTCTGTGGCATGTGATATTATACCAGTGAACATTCTAAGCAGTTAATTGACTATATAGTAATCTAGGTAAAATAGAACATTTGCAGGGGAAGTTATTTTGCACCATTATTTAAGGGGATATCAGACTTTTGGAGTCCCAAATCTGAGTTTAATATGTTGGTAGTGGATACATCTGTAACTTTCAATAGGTCTTGCAAGATGGTTAACATTTCACCAGATATTGGTAGTCACATGTTGATATTTAATCTTTTTATTTAGTGGACTATGGTATATGAATATTCTAATTCACATTACAGTATTTGCTAAAACAATAATTGGTAGCTTCACGTACGTGTAATTTTTTTTGCCTCTTGTTATCTTGTCTGCTACTTTTAATAACTTTGGGAATAATATCATTAAATCTGCAGTTCTGTGTACTGTGGGATATGCTACTAATTGATTGCTGGTTTACTATTCTTATAAGCATGTTTGTTTTCATACATAGAACAAAAAATAATGTAATCTGGTTGTGCCTTTAAGGTAGGATGCTGCCAATATTGATAAGTATGCATAGTGAAGTTTGATTAAAAAAACAACTCACTGCCACCAGATGAAATAGTTGCAATAAGATATATTTCAAAATGGGTGTTTGGAAATAAGATCTGTAAAAGTGAAAGATTTGTAAATATTTGAGTTTAGGATCAACTTGATTTACCATTTAATAGGAAGAAATCAGCTTACTAACAGCTTGGCTTAACTGTATTTAGGTTTGGGTTGTCAGTTTTACTCTCTCCCAGTAATACTCCTTGTAGCTTGCATAGGAATATTTTTACAAATTGAAAGAAATGCAACATGTTTATAAATAGGAAGTACTTTATCAAATTCATATTTATCATAGCCACTGCAATGTTGACTGGGGGTCAAGTTCATTATAGTTAATAACAGCATAACCATTACTAATGCATGTAAGTCTATGCCACAATTATGATATAAGGCTGCTGTTTTCTGATTAAGACTATTTGATGACACAGAGGTATAATGTAGATTATCTCTACTTTATGTTTACTGACATCAGCTTCTGGTATTCTGCATTTTTCTGACAATGGAATACATTAATGTTGACATACCTTACAGAATGGAGTCTGAATTCCAAAAAGTAAAGAGTTTAGAAAGGTGTCTAATTTCAGTACTCACACTATATATCCATAAGCTATGCATATTTATCATGGCATATTACAGAATGCAGAAAACTATTGTTTCCCCCCCTGAGTATTTCAATGAGGTGATTTATTATAGTTATCCATCTTAAGGGTCATATATCAACTTTTAGTTGCTACAAAATCAAACAAGCAGCTGTTTGCTTGAATCAATCAGAAAACGTGTCATTTATCACATTCAGTATGATTTTTGTGTTAACTGAATTACAGTATTATGCATAATATTAAAATAAAAATACTATTATTTACTATTATATTGATGGTTTAAATATAAACAAAAACTGTTAGCAAACCATATATAGGTTCTATCCCAGTAAATAGTCATAATTTCTGAAAAATTCTAATTTTGGTCAGGTACTGCTGTTCTTATTAGAAGAGAACTATGGTCACACCATTAGGTCAAAGTTTTTAACAATATTTATCTCATTTCTCCTCAACTAGCCAGTGGCATAAGCCTTTAATGTTCCTGAAGGAACACTGAGAAATTTTGATTTTGAATTTTTGAATTTTGAAATACACAGTATTTCTTTGAGCATGTTTTGCTATTCCTAGTTCTTATTACTGAATCAAAGGGAAAAAGAGAGGTCAGTCCTCATTCTTTTTATGATATAATTGATTGCCAGTTTTGGATATGCTTAGTCATTAATTGATATTTTCTTAGTCATTAATTGATATTTTCAAGGATTAAAAATAAGAATATGAGGTATAACTGGTTTGAAAATCCAAACAATACAATTTGTCCTAGAAATATTATACATAATTTGATATTGAGGACTCTAGATAGCATTTGAAGAGAATTGATCTGCACGTAACTTCAGCATAAAGGGGAAAGTTAGATTATGTTTGTAACTTCTATTTAATAGGAAATGGCACTTATCCATGACAGTAATTTTGTAGCCCACAGCCTGCTAAGGGCTCTTAAGTTATCAAGAAGCTTCATAAAGGGAAGAGATAAGTTTTTGACTGTCAGAGTTTTGTACAGACAAACACATAGTAGATAAATCCCTTACCACTCAGCTATGGACACAAGGAGAGAAATGAGACACGATGAGAGAGAGAGAGAGAGAGAGAGAGAGAGAGAGAGAGAGAGAGAGAGAGAGAGAGAGAGAGAGAGGCCCTCTAATGGCCACCTACATATATAGACACCTCCTTGCATCATCCTCATTCCATCAGCTTATAGTTTACAGTTTACAACCTTACATCAGCTGGCAGCTATTAAATCTTCAGTATCCGACATTGACTATCGTGTTTGATGATGTAATTTAATACTTGTTGTGGACTGTATCAGCTTCAGCTCAGTGTTGTATAAATTTAAACTCATCTGATATTTGAACTTGTAAGCACAAGGATTATAACTAGCTTTATGTTCATATAAATCAGCTGTCATGTTTTTGATAGTAGGTAGATAAGTATACTTTGTCCTTATTAATACAAATAAATAATATTTTTAATAGTTTATCTCTTGTTCTATGCTACCGTTAGTATCATTTGTATTAAAATGTCCATGCTTCCATTTTGATACATAACAAATTAAAGGTACAAGAAGATTGTAGGACACAATGAAATATGGTATAAAAGATAAAATATGTAAAAAGCCAATATAGTTATTCTGAATTACATTGTAGTTGTGTGAAATGAAAATATGTATAACATGCATAATTTATATCACAAATTAACATATTTGATAATTCATAAATATGTGTGATTGCACTCTTCAGTGAATTTGTGTTTAATTGGTAGATGTGTCAACACTGAAGATATTATATACTGTATATTACATTTAATCCTGTGATGGAGTCATGTGTCCAATAAATTTAATAAATAGATAACAGTATGATTATGAAATTGGCCCTGAGTCCCAAAAGGGAGAAGGGTGGTATATAAATCAAATAGACTATAAACTATAACTTGCGATGATTCGTTTGCGCATGTGCAAGTATGGAGATCGTCTTCTGAGCGCCGCGAAGGGGTCGAGGGCCGTTTTGGCCCGGGAGGATGTCGCCAGCCCTCTTTGAAGACCTAGGAGGGCTGGCCCAGCACGTCGATATGCCAGCCGCCACACGGGGACTATTTTTGGAGCCAGAGGTGTGGCGGCGAGGCGAAAAACAACCGGAGAAGGGAGGGGCCCAGGTCGGCTTGGCGCGGCCTGGACGTGTCAGAGGAAGAGTTAGGCCGGCGATTCCAGGCCGTTGGGGGTCCGTTACAATACTCAGTCGGACCACGCGGCCCCCACTCGACTCAAGTGGCTAGAAATGACGGGAGCAGTTTAAAATAGAAGAAACCTGTTATGTCTGAAGAACGTGGAGGAGCAGGGAGAAGCTGAAATGGAGAAGGAAAGTAAGAGGAATAAGAGAAAGAGAGAGAGGGGGGGGGATGGAGAAAGAAAGTTTCCAGAGAAAGATGAAAGGAGGAGCAGAGAGGAGCTGAAATGGAGAAGGATAGTAAGAGGATTAAGAGAAAGAGAGAGAGAGAGGGGATGGAGAAAGAACGTTTCCAACGAAAGATGAAAGGAAGGGCAGAGAGGAGCTGAAATGGAGAAGGAAAGTAAGAGGAATAAGAGAAAAAGAGAGAGAGAAAGGGGATGGATAAAGAACGTTTCCGAAGAAAGATGAAAGGAGGAGCAGAGAGGAGCTGAAATTGAGAAGGAAAGTAAGAGAAATAAGAGAAAGAGAGAGAGGGGATGGATAAAGAACGTTTCCGAAGAAAGATGAAAGGAATGGAAGAAAGAAGAGAGAAAAGAGAGAAAAGATGGAAAAAGCGGCAGGAAATGGCGGGACCACTTTGAAATGGTGGAAAACCAGTATGTTAGAAGAATGTGGAGGAGCAGAGAGGAGTTGGAATGAAGATCAACGTGGAGGAGCATGGAGGAATTGGAATGGGGATGAACGTGGTGGAGCATAGAGGAGGTGGAATGGAGAAGGGAAATGAGAGGAAGAAGAGGAAAAAGAGAGGGGGGGGATGGAGAAAGAAAGTTCCAAAGAAAGATGAAAGGAATTGGAGGAAGGAGGAGAGAAAGGAGAGAAAAGATGAAAAAGAATGGAGAATACAGAAGATGGAGAATACATAAGAGATTATGGAGAAAGAAAAAGGAACTGAAAGGTTGGAGAAATGGGCTGGACAACCGGGCCGTGAAGTCGATAATTCTAAGATCCAAGGAACCAAGGAGAGCCCAGGAAGATCCGTACAGTGGGTCCATTACGGCAGGAAAGTCACAAACCGAGACAGCGCAGGCCCAGACTTTAACCACCGAACAGTGCGGCACATCAACCGACCTCACTGCACCCATGCAGACTGAAGGCTGTTTTGATCATTATGTCATCTTCTGTTCCCCCCTCATCAGTCTCTCGGACAGATCTTTATTCTTCCCTACCCAGTGGATTTTCTACGACATCAGATTTGCATTTATAATGATCCCTTGCGTTACAAGGTTTTGATGACCATCTTCAAGGTGCTCCATGGCACGGGGCCTAGCTACCTACGAGACCATCTACTACCCCATACATCCCTACGACCGACTCGCTCCCAGGGAGAGGGTCTTCTCCGGGTGCCATCGACCGGGCAATGCCGGTTGGCGGCTCCCAGGGGAAGTGCCTTCTCTGTGGTGGGCCCAACCCTCTGGAATGGCCAACCTCCCGATCTCCGTACCATCTCGGACCTCCGCTTATTCCGCCGGCACTTAAAAACTTACTATTTTCATCTGGCCGGCCTAGCATGAACTACTCCGCACCCTACTGTCTTATAACAAATCAAAGTTTAAATTTATGGTTTTTAAATTTATTTTAAGCAGGGTCCTGATTTAATTTTAGTTATTATTTAGTAATATTTTGTATTTATGTATATTTATTTTAAATATCTGTTTATTGGCAATAATAGTAATGAAACAACTTATAAATTAATGATAAATCTTTGTTGCTAAATGCAATAATAATGCTTGGTCAATTTTTATGGAAGTAGTGTGACTTTCAATACCAGAAATATATTGCCTGTATCTTACATTTTCAGCAGTATAGGCTCAAATTTGATAAACGTGTCAGTCTGCACAGCTGTAGAATTTTTTTATATACTTTCAAACGTGTGTTTAGTTTTCCATTTTTCTCCCTAACATGGTTAGAAGTGCTTTGTAGAGAAATTCTTCCTTTGTCTATGGATTTCTATGTCAATGTCAACTGTTTCTATGACGTCCTAAAGTCTTGGGATTTGTCAGTCTATTTAAAGTAGTTTCATAAGTGTGATAACGAGAGAGATCAGCAACCAAAGATGCAATTGATGTTGATCAGGTTTGGATATTTACCTATGAGTAATTCTGTAAAAGAAACTTAATGTTTCACCAGCAGATGCAACATTCTCCATCCTCTTTTTTTGGTCAGTTCTTGAATTTCATTTTGTTGCATGTAAGAGACAAGATTTTTTTAAAGAGTAAAGACAGAGATGCTGTTTTAACTAGTTATTTTATTGTTTCAAACTTGGATAGTTAGCTGTATAATAGATCTAGTGCTAAATCCTGAATTCAGTGAAGAGAAACTCAATGTTCAACTTGGTATTAGGTACTTTTATTTATGTTATCTTTTAAAATAAAATAAAGACCCAGTAGGTCTTGCACTGTCATTTTCCTATATTGCTTTTCTGTTCATCAGACTGTATTTCATACGAAATTACTTCTTCTAAATTGATTTCTGTAAAGATAGTTTGCTCAGTTTTCAACCAGTATCACTAAAATTGATCAGGCATTGTCCCACTATTTAATTTCTATGCAATGCACAAAAAATTGGTAGGATTCCAAGGCAAATTTCTGAATCTTGATCTTTTTAAAAAATGTTTCTCAGCATGTGGAGATAAATTTGTGATTGGATAGAGAAGAAGCAAGATTAATAATAATGAGGATGCAAGACTCAGTTATTAGCTACATAATTTATATATACCAGTAGGGGTTTGTGTGTGTGTGTGTGTGTGTGTGTGTGTGTGTCTGTTACTGTATTTTGATGGAAATGTCATGGTGTTACTTCAAGGCATAAACATGTATAACTTCCTGGAATCAGTATTCTTTTTCATTTGCAAGCCATATGAAAGCTGACATAAGATTACAATAGCCATTATTAGGTGAATCCCTCCTACTGGCTTCTCCATTGATTTGTTGGAAGCTAGCAGTGAAGGTTGCAACTGGCAATCATATGACCATAGAATACTGCAGCCACTGTAGTTGGTGAACTGCAGTCACTGTAATTGTGAGCTGGTTTCCTAATACCTGACTGATGTGACTGTGGTGATGTTGCAACGACCACACTATAAGGAATGATTGTATGTTCAATGCTGTTATATCTTCAGATGGTCACTAAATGAATGATTCCTGAATGAGAGCTATCGCCACTTCGACTATCCTTTTCCAGCTAAAGACAAAGTTTTTACAATTTTGCAAGCATTTATTTATTTTATTTTTATTTTTATTTTTATTTTATTTCATTCAAGCATTTCATTTTCTTCTTCAGAAATACCATTTTTATATTTTATTTTATAACTAAGTAATCAAAAACTGGTACAAAATATGTATGTCAAATTAAAGTACAATGAACTTTTACAATTTCCTTTACTTCAGATGATCACTGGTATGGTGATTGCCTCTTTACCAGGTAATGGGAGTAACCGCTGCCCTGAGTCCCATTTTGGGAGATAGGGCGGGATAGAAATCTAATAAAGTAAGTAAGTAAGTAAACCAAATAGTATCAAAGGCAAAACCCAATGAAAAAGAATAGAAAATCAGAAGTCAAGGTCTGCAGAGAATACAAGTTAACAGATATGTAATGCATTATTATTATTATTATTATTATTATTATTATTATTATTATTATTATTATTATTATTATTATTATTATTATTATTAAATGTATGGCATACAGTCATAGGGGAATCTATACATGCTAGACACGGCAAGTTCATTCTGTTTGGTGCTTGTGTGTCTGTCTTTGGTGCACTGCGGAGGGACAAACTTTACTCCAATTAATTAGTTGCTGGGTCTTCAAGGCTCCTCCTGCTGGTTTTTTGCCTCCCCTCGAATCATGCCTCATGTTCAGCAAGATCCTGAGCTGACTTCCACTAACTTCATACATGAATGCAGCTAGTTTTTGCCCCAGCGAAGTGGTACCCATTTATCTACTTACAATATTGCATTCTTTGAAACTGCTGGGGTGGGCAGGAGTAGGGATCAAGCGACAGGAGCTTATTCTGTCTCACAGAGCTGGCTCAAACCAACAGAGTACAAACCATTGTTGGTCAGTAGTTCCAGAGTCCTTAAGTCTCTGTACCATTGTGTCCTCATAATGTAATTATGTAATGTAATGTAAGGCATGTTATTTGCTGTTACCATGAACATATAATTCAGAAAGCACCAAATTTCAAGTTTTGTTTCAGTGTATAATGGAAAAATTCAAATAATTATGCAAAATTTAACTTTTAAAATCCTCCTTTTATATTTCAGAAAGCAAAATAATTTTAGGCATGTTTTACTTTATTTATATATCTGTTTTCTTATAAATGAAACAATGTAAAATTCCTATTTAGAAGAATAATTGTTAATGTTACATATGTGTTATAAACTTTATATTCTAGTACTCAGAAAGGAATAACATTAATTAAATATAATTTAACTTTAATCATGATTATTACATTGGGCAGGATTCCTGTAGCATAAACGTTGGGAAATCAAAAGCACTTGATTTATATATGATCAATACAAATAAATTACCATATTGTTTTTACTTTTTATTAAGTTTTGTCACAGAATATGAAAACTACTTTTTTGAATAATTGCAGTTGACTGACCTCTGGATACCATGTGTGAAAACTCAATTGCTATATATAACATCACTACTTGAAATTCTAGAATTTAGGTTCAGTCTTTACAAGTGGATATCTAGACTTAAATTATTCTAGCTAATTAGTAAACTAGTAAAATTGGATTCTACATCTAGAATTCAAGGATTTGGTGTTACTTATATCTATATGACAATAGGACTTCCATTAGCAAAATTTAACCTATTTAAAGATTAAACATTCTTTATGATTCTTGTTTTGCTGCATAATTAAAACTAAAGGAAACCCACTCAAAACAATATGCTAGGTCTTTGCTTATTTTTCTGTACTAATTACTAGTATATTTCTACTACTATTTTAGTCATAGATTTTTAAATTTTATTTTAAAAGTTTGGATATCAGTGTAATAGAATAGTAACATAGTTAGTGACCAAAAATATGGTTTCAGTTTAATTATAAACTAAGAAATTGCTAAAACAAAGACAATTAATAAAATAGAAATTTAAATAAACCAAGTCATAGACTAATGATAATAAGGTGTGATATAATAAAAGCTTGAAAATATGAACTCTTGAACTAAATTAAGTGCTGAAATGGCAATACATTCATATCTATATCTTAGCATACTAATTTTAACTTGGTGCCTTCTTCCCGGGTAAAAATTCCCCAAACCTGTAATCTTTGCAAGGTTCAAGATGAATGTGAAGATTTTCACTTTTTAGCTCTTATTTATCTTATTTATCTACCTTAACTACATATATTAAATAAGAAATAAGTATGGTTAATGATCTACATTTTTAAAATTGTTAAAATCAGAGCAGGAAATAGAGGAAATTTGTTTTGAGACAAAATTGATAGGAATTTTATCCAGTTTATGTTTTAGTACGGAAAACAAAATTAAAAACCAATATGTGTTTGGATATAGGATGAGTAAATGAAAAATTAGTGCTTATCCGCAATAAATATATAGCACTACATTTATGCCATCATGCGTTATGTGCTATCAAGATGAGAATTTGATTTGCATTGCTCCAAGCAGAACCAAAGTAATGCAACAAAAGTGTATAAATTGGCTTTAAGTGGATTTGTATCTTGCTAACTAAGGTGGCTCAGTGCCTAAGACACTGAACTTGTCGATTACAAAGCAGCAAACCGGCAGTTCGGCGGTTTGAATCCCTAGTGCCCTGTAATGGAGTGAGCTCCTGTTATTTGTCCCAGCTTCTGCCAATCTAGCAGTTTGAAATCATCTAAAAATACAAGTAGAAAAATAGGAATCACCTTTGGTGGGAATGTAACAGCGTTCCGTGCGCCTTTGGCATTTAGTCATGCCAGCCACATGACCACAGAGTCGTCTTTGGACAGTGCTGGCTCTTTGGCTTTGAAATGGAGATGAACACCACCTCCTAGAGTCGGGAATGACTAGCACATATGTGTGAGGGGAACCTTTATCTTTAAAGTAATTATTTAATCACAACTTCTTTATATGTAAATAATTCATTGACTGAATTTTTTGTCTTTCATGATTTAGAGCACCGGAAAGCACTACATAGCCTCAATGTTACCTCATGGCTGATCAAATTTATCTCAAGGAACTACCCTAAGGATCTACCCTTATTTTCCTTACAAAGGTTAGAATTAAAAATCCAGAAGAAACATTATTGTCTTCATTCTGTAGTTAATAACTCTTGAAGTTGTAAGTGCCAATTCAGCAGATAATATTAATGTGGAGTCAAAATAAATACACTAGATAATTTGTTTCTACCACATAATGACACAACTACGAATAGTTTACTAAAAGTTCTTGGAGATGTTCCTACCTCCTTGAAAACACTGCTGAAACCTTGGCTTTCTGTGGAATATGGAAGTGGACAGGACATTAAATAATAGTCATATCTCTACTTTCATTTTACTGCATTTGCCCCATAATTGCAACTTTCTGAGGCAGGTTGGGCTGATAGAGAGTAACTGGCCCTAAGTCAGTCAGCTGACTTTCATGCCTAAAGCAGGACTAGAATTCATAGTCTCATGGTTTCTATGTCAACCATTGAAAAAAACTAGCTCCCATAATTCTGCGCATATGACTACAATAGCCTTAAATTGTTACTAAATGTACTGGGATAAAAGTAGTCTGTCTCCTTTCAGAGCAACACAATCCTACCACAATCTAATGATATATAATTTTTTTAACACTTCATCATACATTATTGTGGAAGTAAAACCAAATAATCTAGGATTATTAAGAAGTGTTGATATACCCTTTCATTGCTAGCAGCTTCCTCTGCAGCTATTTTGCTCTTTATCTTTTCCTTCCCCTTTAGCATTTTATTTTCTTATTTTCTATGATACATTCTTTTCCCCCATTCAAAACAGGAAAGTAGATCAGCGCTATTTTATTTAAAGAAAATCCAGAAGCCATATTTGCATGTTCTATATTAACAGTATTCTGAAATAACCATGTTTTTATTATTTTGTCTGGGGAAGAATTGTAGCATATGTACACAAGTCACTTCAGCCTACTTTTTCTGCTCCTGAGGTCGATTGTGATAAACAATGTCACACTTAAATTTTCTGGACTATGTATCAGTTTCCCTATATTTCTCAGTTTCTATTACAATTTGCAAATCTAAATTGAGATGACCACCCAGCAATTAGCCAGGTTTAGTTACCCCACTCTACATGATTTAGCTGGACAGTCTTATACTGATTCAGAAGGAGGTTACATCACTCATTAGTGTGGAAATGCCTACTGTCTCTTGTATGCCTTTTTCTCTTTTGCAGAGCCAAATTAACTAATTTATTTATTTATTTTATTTATTTCGGATTTATACCCCGCCCTTCTCCTTGTTAGGACCCAGGGCGGCGCACAGGCATTATTAAAACCATAACAAAAAACAATATACATAATTAAAAACATATTAAATTATTAAACCCGTGCTAAAAACCCATTTAAACGGCTGCAAATTACAATTTATATATAAAAAGTCAGAAACGGGGAGCTATGCCAGGCCGGCTTGTTGGAATAGATATGTCTTAAGACGTTGGCGGAGGAGGCGGAGGTCCGAGATAGTGCCTAGGTCGGGGGGTAGGTCGTTCCAGAGGGCCGGGCCCGCCACAGAGAAGGCCCTTCCCCTGGGCGTTGCCAACCGGCATTGCCCGGCCGACGGCACACAGAGAAGACCCTCTCTGTGGGAGCGGATTGGGCGAAGGGATGTATGGGGCAGGAGGCGGTCTCAACAGTTCCCTCGACATCTGGAGGAAGTTGATTATCTAGACCCGCGCCAGTCCGGCTTCCGGCCCGGTCACAGTACCGAGACGGCATTGGTCGCGTTGGTGGATGATCTCTGGAGGGCTCGGGATAGAGGTTGCTCCTCTATCCTGGTCCTGTTAGACCTCTCAGCGGCTTTTGATACCATCGACCATGGTATCTTATTGCACCGATTGGGGGGGTTGGGGTTGAGAGGCACCGTTTTACGGTGGTTCTCATCCTACCTCTCTGGTCGGTCGCAATGGGTGTTGGCAGGAGGGCAGAGGTCGGCCCCGAGGCCCCTCACATGTGGGGTTCCTCAGGGGTCGGTCCTCTCGCCACTTCTGTTCAACACCTACATGAAGCCACTGGGCGAGATCATCCGTGGTTTTGGGGTGGAGTACCATCTGTACGCTGATGATACTCAGCTGTACATATCCACCCCAAACCACCCCAACGATGCCGTCGAGGTGCTGTCCCGGTGTCTGGAGGCCGTACGGGTCTGGATGGGTAGTAACAAACTCAAGCTCAACCCGTCCAAGACCGAGTGGCTGTGGTTTCCGGCACCCCGGTTTAGCCAGATAAATCTAACACTGGCCATTGGGGGCGAACATCTTGCCCCCGTGGAGAGGGCGCGCAACTTGGGCGTCCTTCTGGATTCCCGGCTGTCCATGGAGGACCATGTGGCGGCCGTGGCCAGGGGGGCGTTCTATCAGGTTCGCCTGATACGCCAGTTGCGCCCCTTACTAGACCGGGGGGCCCTTCGCACAGTCACTCAAGCGCTCGTGACATCTCGGCTGGATTACTGTAACGCTCTCTACATGGGGCTCCCCTTGAGGTGCACTCGAAAGCTGCAGTTAGTGCAGAATGCGGCCGCGCAGGTGGTTATGGGTGCCTCAAGGCAAGCCCACGTAACACCTCTCCTGCGCGAGCTGCACTGGCTGCCTGTGGCCTTTCGAGTGCGCTTCAAGGTGTTGACCACCATCTTTAAATCGCTCCATGGCTCGGGGCCTAGCTATATACGAGACCGCCTCCTGCCCCATACATCCCTTCGTCCGGTCCGCTCCCACAGAGCGGGCCTACTCCGGGTGCCGTCGGCTGGGCAATGCCGGCTGGCGACACCCAGGGGAAGAGCCTTCTCTGTGGCGGGCCCGGCCCTCTGGAACGACCTACCCCCCGAACTTCGCACTACCTCGGACCTCCGCCTCTTCCGCCAACGTCTTAAGACGTACTTATTCCAACAAGCCGGCCTAGGATAGCCCCCCGCGTCTGACTTTTAAATATAAATTATAATTTGGTTACGGTTTTAATAATGGGTTTTAGCACGGGTGAATTAATTTAATATATTTTTAATTGATGTATATTGTATTTATGGTTTTATATAATGCCTGTGCGCCGCCCTGGGTCCTAACAAGGAGAAGGGCGGGGTATAAATTTAATAAAATAAAAAATAAAATAAATAAAATATAGCTAGGCCCCGAGCCATGGAGTGATTTGAAGATGGTCGTCAACACCTTGAAGCGCACTCGAAAGGCCACAGGCAGCCAGTGCAGCTCGCGCAGGAGAGGTGTTATATGGGCTTGCCTTGGGGCACCCATAATCACCCGCGCGGCCGCATTCTGAACTAACTAGCTTTCGAGTGCACCTCAAGGGGAGCCCCATGTAGAGAGCGTTACAGTAATTTAATGGGAAGTTGAGGGCAATGCAGAGCTACTGATACAGTTTGAGAACAAATGGGGGGAAAATCTGAGCGTATGCACTAAAGTTCATTAGCAACTGTATTTTGAGATCTTGAATATAATTGTAAATCTCTGAAAATGGTTGAATGTTTTTCATTAAAACATTACAAGTTATGATTCTATTGGAAAGAAAACAAGCGGAATTTTATTAATTAGGTCAAAAAGGGCAACTAAAATTAGTTTGCACAAATGATTTCTTCTGGAGGTATTGGAAGAGTCTAAACCAGTTTTTTTCAGGGTGGTATTTTCTATGTATGTATGTATATAGGATTATCGCTCCCACATTTATATGAGTAAGAAAGTTGAAGTATAGATGTCCATAATCATAGCCTTTCTCTGTCATTTTTAATCAGTATAGTTACATATTCAGAGCTATATAATCTTATCATATCATTGTTTTTGTGGAATGGTGACCTTCAAATGGACTACCGGTCTCATTATTCCAAGTCAGCATGATTGATCTGGTTACAACCAACATTATCCATAACCAATGTACCCATTGAGCACAATGTACCCATAGCTAGATTTGATGAGAGCTACAGTCTAATACATGGTGGTATTATTTAGTTTCCAAGCATAATTGTGAGGCAGATAGTTTCTTAAGCTTGATTAGTAATTGAATTAGCAGGGCTTAATTTAAGATAGTGCTTAGTTCTGCAACAGTGGTAGTAATGCTGAAAGAAGAAAACATTTTAGAATAGATCTTTTTCAAGCCTGGCTCCATTCTCACAGATGGGCAAGTTTGAGCCAAGCTTATAGGTTTTATAACATATTTTTTTATTTATGAATAGTTTGCTGTTTTCATCTTAAGTATATGTGAGTACTTTCATCCCCTCATCTTCCAGTAATGGATAAATTTTGTAAACAAAAAGGAATTACTATAGGGATGAGCAGTTTATTTCTGCAAAGACATGGACAGTTCATACCTCTGAGAAGGGAAAGAATATTTCTATAATGTTAGGAAAGCTATGTTTAGAGACACATCCATGTGTGCCACATAGACCGTAGCACAATACATAATGCCTAAGATTTTTAACTTAATAAGAACAAGCTATAATGCTAGTGCTTGATGTTGTTGATAATCATTTTGGCCTAACAGGAGGGACTAACCCAGTTTCTCTAATCTGGCATTTGAAAATTCCCTGTGCTACCTGGGAGTTGTAATTCCAATACCTCTAGGAGATATCAAGTTGGAGAAGTCTAACATAAGTAAATAGTAGAAGCTTTCTTCGTTGTCCAGAGGGAGGGGGGAGATTTTGACTTATTTCTTCCAAATAAACTTAACATATCAAAAACAAACAGTGATTTTTTCCTCTGGCTTGTTAGGAGAGATATATATCAGTGTTCGCATCTTCAGCAACTTTATTTGCATTAAAATAGTGACATATATATAGTAACAGCATGATGCAAATTCTATCCTTGTATATTTATTTGTTTGACACAAATGATTAAGTCATATTTTTGTGGTATGGAATCATGACATTTTTCCTTGTCCAATGGGCACTTATGTGTTTCAGGCTTGTATGACATGGAAAACAAGCCACTGTCAGAATTAACCAAGCAGCATATAATATTGGGTGTGAAAAGGACATAGATGATAGGCTATTTCATTTATTGATTCACAGTATCAAAGAAGACTTTTTCACTCAGCCCAATAGGTAATAATAGTGTATATGTATTTCTTGCTCACAAAATCAAATACAAGACCATATGTATAGGAGAGAAATAATTTTTAGTCTAGCTGCAATATTAACAGCTACATATATATCTTGGATTCCATTGTGAACTCTGCCTCATTCACAGTCCTTATTAACTCTCCTTGACTGGAATTACCATGTGTGAAATGAAGATAATAGCATGAAATATCAGTGCAGCAGCATAAGAAAGTACATTTTTGCATATGGTGCATGTCCAGGCTTTTGAGAGTTACATTCTAGCTTCTAGTTGCTCTACAAAACCAGAGTGCCCTTATGCCGGCTATGCTCTCTAGATGTGTGGGACTATATTTCTCAGTCATCATAGTTGAAGACCCACTCATCCGGCTGGCAGCAGATTTCAGAAAGACTTAACTGGAGCAAGACTGATTTTTCTGTGCAACTAGATTTGATAATACTTTATATAGGAATTTTATTTCCTCAAGTGGATATGAGACTGTTACCAGCACAAGTTAAATGTGTCGGTTCCCTGATTTGGGATTTTGCAGTACCATATGTTAAAAGATGCCTAGTTTGCTGATTTTGTGCTTTTTAATTGCTGCTTTGTGTTATATACTTTTCAAATAATTATAAGTTTTAACTGAAATTGGCATACAGAATTTTGATTGCTTTAAAAATATATACTGATGCATAAAAACATAGAACAATTACATTTTCACAGAAGTCACAAAATATATTAGAAAAGAAATGTATATTGGCAAAAATACAGGAATTTGACCTAGAACTCCCTCCCTTAAAAATGGGAAGCATATTGAAATGTGGAAAATAATTTATTAAAAATTAAAAAATGTAATATAAGAAATAACTGTGAAAACTCAAAAAATTCTAAGAAATTCCTATTACTGAACTATATTTTTTTCACTGCAGGCTTCCCACCCTCCGCCTCTTAATAGTTGTTTATCATTGCACTAGTAGATATTATTACAATATAAATATGTAAACATGGCATGGAGAAATAGTGCACAAGTTATTTTAGGATATTTCAGATATTATTTTCTCGACTTAGAAAATGAAAAAACAACACTGGTTCAATTTTCAGGCTGAAGATGGAATTTCATTAACCTTCCTATCCGCCCCCCCCCCCCCCCCCCGCCTTACCATCTTCAATGGTGGACATAACCCTGATAGCCTTGCTGATTGGAACAGAAACTTGGTAATAAGGTCAAAAACGTATGGTAGTGAAATTAAGAGTAATCACCATAGGAGTGAGGTGGGTTGGGTGTTCAGATGTGAAGGACACTAATCTATTTAGGAAAAGAAAATCTGGAAAACTGCTCAGAAAACATTCATGGATATATTTTATTCAGTTAGTTCAGAAAGAATGAATGGTCCTTTAGGCTTTTGTTTGTTTATTTGATGCATTCAAATCAGTTTTGCCTGCTGAGAACTGCGTGGACTAGTCCCTGCAGTTTTGTTAGCAAGATTTCAGAATAGCTATTGCTATTGCCTCTTTTCTAAGATGGGGAGAATGACTGGTCCAAAGTCACCAGTGGCTTAGTACTACTAAGGCAGTACTAGGAAGTTATAATCTCCTAGTTTCTAGCCTGATGCCTCATCCACTATAACAATCTGGCTCTCTAGGCAAAAAATAGCAAGCAAAAATGCAGATATGTTGGGCTTGTAATGTGAATGGACAATAGATTTAAGGAAAAAATGCTTGGCAAGATTGAGCTAGTAGGAGAAAATAATGGGTTAGATTGCTAGACAAGATGAGAGATAATTTTAAAGTGATCCTAGAAGAGTTGCATATTGTTTGCTCACACATGCTGAGATGGGAGGCTTACGTCTATACTAAAGTTTCTGAATTTGGCAAATTTAAGATGTGGACTCTCAGAATTGCTGGCTGGGATATTCTGGGAGTTGAAATCCACACATTTTAATGTTGCCAAAATTCAGAAACACTAGTATATACATTCACACTTGCTTTCCCCCCCCTTTCCTTTTCAATTGCAACACTTGCTTTCCCCCCCTTTCCTTTTCAATTGCAAGCTTGCTTGGCAATACATTGCAAATAACCATAATACTGCCTGCAAATATAAAATGGAATACTGTTGCAGCAATGTCCAGGCAGATTAGCAAGTTGCAAATTAGCAAATCTTTTGGGCTCAATGTGTCAAAAATTTGGAACATGCCTAACTTGATGTGTCATTCCCACTGAACAAAAGATTAAAAAAATTGCCATCTCCTATCCTATCATTTAGGCCACTTTAAACAATGGCATTTGGTGGCAGCATTGAGGTAGAGGCCCAGCCCTTGACTTTAGCCCTAGAGCCATTGCTGCCACCCTAAAAGGCCACCTTGTGTCGTTCCTCAAGGGGTGTGAGCAATCAACAGGATCTTCCTGGCACTGCTTTCCTTCAGATAGCATTTTTTTTATGTTGACAGACCCCTGCAAACCTGTAGCCGAGGCTGCTCTGGGTTGCACGAGGCCTTCATTCTTGAAGCAGTTTGCAAAAGAGCAGTTGAATGCTCTTTTGTGGCCTTTGTAACCTCCAAAAAACATGCTCCATTTTCATGTGATTTTGAGATGCTCTGGAAGCCACACGAGATCATGGTCCCCTTGCATGACATCCAGAGATTGTGCCAGAGAACACTCCATTCTCCCGTGGCCTCTACAGCCTCTAAAAATTGCACGAAGACAGGGCATACTTTTGAAAATATTTGTGGTCGGATGTTGGTGAAATCAGGTGTGCTATCTTTGACATGTGTGGCAAAGATTTGACATCACTGGTATGAATAGATTATGACAGGGCACTGAGTTTATTGGCTATTAATGTTGGGAGTGACACTTATTTCAAATGAATAATCTATGTTTGCCACAATAATTCCTGCAAAATGTTTTTATATTAAAATTTCACTATATCAATAGTATTATTATAAAATATTTTGCTTTGATTTACCTATTTGCAACTTTCGTCTGTACTTCATATTATAACATTTCTTTGGCAGCATAAAATGAACAAACATAAAAACAATTTAAATACAAAATAATATATTGAATTCACCAGAAATGTATTATTATAAATGTCCAAATAATAAAAAAATATGTGCTTTGATTTGCTTATTTGCAACCTCGGCCTGGTACCTCATAACGTAATATTCTTTTGACAGCATGAAATGAACAAACATAAAAACAATTTAAATACAAAACAATATATTGAATCATAAATTGAAAAGCATCATTAAAATATAACAACAAAGTAAAACATGTAGCACCCCAAAGTTAAACATGCAGCTTTCACACTTGAGAGACCAATCTGTATTTAAAAGAATGGAAAAGTTTTCACAAGATGCCAGAAAATAAGATTCTTTTCTAGAAGACAGCAGGTGGACCAAACAGTAAGCTGTTCCATAATGGGAGTTCATGAATGAAAAGTACCTCTTTTCATTTTAAACAATTTGTTAGACATATACTTATGTTTTAAGAGTTCTCAAGTTGCCTTGAGATTTATGACGGATAAAATAATTCTCATTTTGAATACTATTGTATTGTTTAAAAATAGGAAAGTATTTAATTGACAGAACACACTGATTTGCTATTACAAAAATAGGTATAGTATAATCACTTGGAATTCTAGTAACAACAACAAAACCTTTTCCTCTCCAACACATTATTTTAATACAGGCATGTTGCTTTTGAAAGTTGCTTCTTAGATATGGAGCTTTGTCAATTTTTTTTGCAAGAATAAAAAAAATAACCCTTCAAAAATAAGTTTATTCAGAAATGTGGTAGCAGCAAGATTTATTTCAAGTTTGGGATTGTGGTAGATTGGTAGACTATGCTTTCTTAGTCACCCTTACATTGTAAAATCAACTGTCAACACATTTGAGATGCCGGAAGGCATATATCCAGTTTTCTTTCAATGTACATAATACTAAACATGCTTTTGTTTAAATAGAAACATTGCCAGATATTAGATACAAGCTTTAATTTAATTAGTTCCTGAAAGCTATTGGAAGGTATATTTGTATATTTTAAATATAGGACCATATACAATATTGAAATAGTAATATGTTTTCTGAGTAGTCTCTACTACAAATAATATATGACAACAAAATGTTGGGGTTGATTAGTAATGTGTGATAACTTTAAACAAAAATAAAAATATAAAGACATATAAGCAAATTACAGTACTTCATTTGTGTCAAAAATGTAGTCAAAGACAAAATGAATGAATATATTTGTAACAATAAAAATATAATTAAGATTGTAATTATAATTGAGCTGAAGTGATGGGGTTGAATTCCATGAACATTTTCACACCTCTCAAAAATGCTGCCCCTAAGTGAAGCTTTTTTTTGAGAGAGAGAGAGAGAGAGAGAGAGAGAGAGAGAGAGAGAGAGAATATGTATCCTTATTATCTTAGCAAGTGGACCAGCATTCCCTGATTTTTAGATTGTGCAGTAAGACAAAGTAGGGTAGCAAAATAGGAACTTCTGAATCCAAATAAAAATTCTAATGTAAATGGAAATTTTAATTTGGGGGGGAGGGTGTTATATTGCAGTTATACTTGAATTGAACCAGATTTAATATAAAATGCTCAAATAACAAATCTGTACATTCACTGTATATCTTACATCTATTAATATAAATCATTTATAATCATTTTTTATATGCGTGCATGTGAGTGATATATAAAAATAATTGAAAACATACAACAGAATAAACTAAACTTTGCAGTGATAGATAGCAAGGGCTCTTCATCAGGATAATAATACATTGACAAAATCATTATCAGTCAATTTCAAAAGCCAGCTTTACTTGGAACATTTTATATCTTGCAAGATATATCATATTTAACAATATCAAGGAACAACATCTATGTATCTGAGGTCCTTGGAAAGGTATCAGTAGGTGGATAAAATGCCAAATCCAGTCTATATTTAGCTGACAGTGACCAACAATAATAATAATTTTGTTTGGTGTCCAAGTTTTAATGATTCTGGGCAGCATCTATTGTATTTGATAGATAGTTAATTTTAAACATAAAATGGAATAATTCTGCAATGAAAAAGGGGAACAAAACATATTTTATGTGAATTGTTCTATTTATTAAATATTTGCTATTCAGCTGGTAAATAATCTTTCAAAGGTAAGATTAGGCCATGTAATCATTTTCTAAACAGAGTGCCGTGAATGGAAAGACTTGGCACAGAGTCTCTGAGATTCACGGACAGATCTTCACACTCCTGAAATGAATGAACTGTTCCCTGCAAAAGCCCACTCCCCTTTCGCTCCTCTTTTATTTCCTATGGGAGGGGCTATTCACTGTCTACCTGTGGCTTTACTCCCAAGTCGATCATGATTTATTAGCTTTTCTTTTCTTCTGGCAGCTCTGTGCAAGCGCACACTGGGAACAGGCTCCAGCTGTTCCTCTTCCTCCCTGCTGTCTAGTTCTGAAGGCAGCTGAGAACTGGCAGATGGCCTTGGCCCCTCTCTGCCTCCGACACAGAGCCCTCATCCAAGCCTTCCTCAGCCTTCAGGACTGGCCCAGGTTCCTCCCCAACCATCTCACTGTCTGACTCTGCTGTCAGCTCTCCTGACAGACCACAACAGTGTCTTTCTTAGGCGGTAGGCCAACCAACATAAAATATTGCTTGAACTTTAGAGGTTTCATCTAAATTAAGGGGTAGTGGGTACAGGTAGTCCTTGATTTATGACCATAATTCAGCCCAATATTTCTGCTGCTAAGCTAGACAGTTGTTAAATGGATTTGGCCCATTTTGTGACCTTTCTACTGTTGTTAAGTGAATCACTACAGTTGCTATATTAGTCAAATAGTTGCTAAGTGAATCTGGCTTTTCCATTGACTTTGCTTGTCAGAAGGTCACAAAGGGTAATCACATAATCTCGCCACACCACAACAATCATAAAGAGAAATGGGCGCCTATACTCTATATACTACAGTTCAAAGCCATCAACCCAAAGATATTTGGAGCACTGAGACCCCACAATTTAAGAATCCTTATGTTAAAAGTTCGTGTTAGAGTATTCAAGAAGAAATTTGTAATAATATGTTCCTGTTAAAAGACACATTGCTGTATTACTTCAGGAAATTTCAGAACACACAGACTCTTAACTGCTTTCCAATTATATATGAGTGATGAAGAAGAAATTCTCTTATTATACAAAAGGCAAAGTTCTCAAAGTACTTTCAGAAAGTTTTCCTAAATTTTTATTAAAGTGCATTTAATACCCATCACTTGTAGTTCAGTTCATATTTGCTCTACAGGTTAAGTCCCACTTCTCCCTGATTCTGGCTGGCATTGCTTATGGAAAATATTTTTTATCTACATGCTATTTCTAATATTTCCATTAAAAAAAATCTGAATTGTTCTGCATTGCTGCAAAAAAGTATTTATTGTCATTGTCCTTCCCATTTGCTCATGAATGTAAGAACATTAGTGCACAATATAAAAAGTGCTGTAGTTATACATAATAGATAGAAATGGCCTTTGGATGTATTTGTGTGTGTGCACATGCACATCCTAACTTCCTCTACATTTGAACAGAATAGGGAAGCTAACTTATAAAATGGGGCTCTAAATGCACTAGTTTATTTTCACTGAATTTTTAGAAAAGATATGGACTAAAGAATTATCTACCATAGTTTAACTTTTCTCTTAAAGACTCAATCCTGCTTCCATAATATGTAGAGGGACATTGCTAAAATATACAAGTTCTAGATTTGATATTAGGATGCTGTGAAATTACCAGCTGTCCATCTTCAGATTAGTACATGCTATATGCTATTTTTTTGTTAACATCAGTACATTTTAAAAGTTTTCAGAGGGCATAATCCTGATTTTATAGTAATTTCTTTCTGTAAAGTAGTGCAATAACTGTTCTTTCTATGTTATAAGAGTATTTTTGAAACACTTGTCTGTCTATATACTATCCCATCCCATCCATCCATCCATCATCCATCACCATTTCATTTCAACTCCCAAGTTTTGCCATTGCATGTTTAGATATTGCAGTTTTAATGTTTGAGGCAATCTTTCTCAACTTTTGACAATTTTAAAAGTATTTCAGGATTTCTCCATACTGTTTGGAGAATTCTAGAAGTTGAAATGCACACAACTTAAAGTTTCCAAGCAATAATTTAATTAAGGAAGTTTTATTTTTTATTGTCTTTTTCTTTTTAGTATTTCAAATTTGCTAAATATGTTGTTTGGTTATCTTATTTTCTTTTAGCAACCTATATGAAAATACATGTATTCCTACTCATACATACAATATATACGTACACAACATAATCACACACACTAAGTAATAGCACGCATGTCAAGCAATTTAGCCCAAGGTTGAAACCTTTATTATAAAACAAATACTTTGATGTATGTTCTTTCTTTATTTTCTCACATTTCCTAATGATAGACTTAAATTTTGAAGAAATGATTAAATATTCCACAGATCCTAAATAAAAACCCCGTTTGTTAACAGTGAACCCCACGACTATATGAAGTTTATTCACACGTGCTGTAAGATACACCAATCTATTAAAGAAAGGACTGTTTAGAAAGGACATACCAACTGTTCAATCTCAGATGTTCACTGTCACTTCAAATCATGGTTCTAATAGCCAATTGCTAATTTACATATTGCTAAAAAGTATGCTTGAGGGTGATATATACTACAACAGTCAATAATAGAGCATGATATTTTTTAAAATAAGCATAGCACAATTTGATCAAGGTTTTATCCTGAGGATTTGAATAGGAATGCTATAACTTTAATGCCAGGAATAGTTTTGAATGGGAATAAATTATTATACTTTCTTCATCATTTGGGCTCCCTTATTTTGTCCTCCCATCTCATGGACACGCATGAAGGCTATCATGGCCAATCTTCATTGCCAGAGTACACAGTGTTGCCCTTTACCCCATCCTCACTATTTATTATGCATGATGATAGAATATTCCATTCCCTTTTCTTGGCAGTAAAACACAAGTTCAAAAAGTTTAAACCATGGTTTCTAATTCTGCAGTTCTAGAATTGATTGCAAATTTCATTTGTCATGCTATTATAAACTAATATTTTCTAAAGTTTCTTCTTGACTTAAGTTTGATATCTGAATGGAGCCAATTTCACATTTTATAATGTTTTAGTTTCTTTTAATGTAATGTTTACTGAAGTTTCAGAATTTCTATGGATTATCCAAGTCTCAGAAATAATATGCTTGCTTCCAGTTTTTATACAAATTCTGGACATTTTTCTGATCTCTGTTAGTATTTATTCTAGCTTTCCATTGTAATTTAAATGTTTCTGTTTATAATAAAACTCCTCTATATGCAGACATTTTTGAGAAATGTCATTGCATTTTTTATGAAGTGGGCTTGGACTGAGAATTCAGCATTTAATAAAACCCAAGCTAGATTTGAATCCAAATAGCACAGCCTTACTTTCATCTCCAGTGATGATATTGAGAAAAAGTAGGAAAAGAAGAAGCTTAATTCATATTATACTTAATGCTGAACTTCTACTAGCCTGAAAAAAATCTCATACATAATCCTATCTATTCCTTTTGTAAAGCAAAGAAAAATACCCTCTTGCATTTGGTTTCATTTTCTCCAGGATTTTACATGTTGGGTTAAAAGAAATTTTATGCAATGGCTAAACAAATCACTACCTTCCTAAGAATAATTTAGCAAGGTTTACAATAATTTAAAGTTTGTTTTAACCATGATTCCTGAATTCTAGACAGCAATCCGGGAACCAGGGAAAATGAAACCAATCATGACAAGGCAGACAAACATGCAACTACAGCACTGCATTCAGATTAACTGAGACTTGTCTAGTTATCATTAACTATGGTTTAACATTACATGTGCATTCTGCCACAGTGGAACTTTGCAGCTTCTTTGCAGCAACCCCAAAGAATCTTCGTTTAAAATCATGTTTTATTCTTTTGCTAAATTCATGTTATAAGTAACAGAACAGAGGTACTTTTATCATAATGGAGACTAGAACTAATTCCTTTAACAGCAATCCTTCAGCATGACTAGAGCAAAGATTTCCTAAATCCTTAGGCTTCTTAGTCCTTATAGATAAATGCAGAAATGTGTAAGGGTATAAATACTTGTTAAACTTTAACAAAAATAATAAGAATTAAAAACTTACAGGAAAGTTCTTATCAAAATAGAACTATAAAAATCAGTGATAATAAAGTTCATTTGAAGAACAAACAATCGATGCCTCAACATAACATAAACCTTATTAAATTATTATTATCAATACATTTTAATATAAAATATAAAACACAGGAAAACCTAGGAAAATTCTATCTTTTTGAATTACTTGCTTCAAAACTTTAAATAATGGTTTAGGAAATATTTTTTCCCATTTCCCTTATGATTTCCCACTGCATTGAATTAGTATGGTTAAATATAAAATATAAGGGCCTCAACACATCTTTCCAAGTAGCTGCCCACATTTAGATGTTGCAACTAAGTCGCTAATCAAGGCACAAAAGCAAAAAAAAAAGGCAGAGGTTTTTTTTTTTTACAATATTATCATTAACTCTTAAAAAAAATTCTGTTGCAACTTTAGATTTTTAAATGTTGAAATACAAGTACTGTATGTGTCTTACTTCTTAATTTCTAGTGTTTTCTGGTTTTTAATATTTTATTTGCGTAATTTATTTCCTTTCTAAATCTTCACAGAAGCTAGTTGGTGTGAAATCATAAGAAAGCAAAATTGCATTTTAAAACTTCAATAACAAAATTACAGCAACCAGAAACTAATCAGAAAATAAATATACAAACATATATTAGTATATGATTTGTACTGCTAGCTTCAATGCTTCCTAAGAAAAAATGCATTCCATATAAAATAATATATTTACGTATTTGTTAAACAAGGACTCACTGTTAATCTTTTGTTAATTTCCAGGTAATTAAACATTATTATCTGTTTACGAAATAATTTATGAGATCTATTTACAGTATCAAGGCTGCATGATACCAAACTCTAGCTTTATCACTAATTAAAATGCATAATTGTCATGATTTTAACATGAAAAAAATTAAAAAACCATTACATTAATTGTCTAAGAGTTCATTAATTAGCTAACCTCAATTTGATGACAACCTTCAAAGAACAAAAATGTAACTTACTTGAGCCTGCAAATTAACAATTGAATGTAATAAGATTTGTGTAGGAAAAGAAGATAATTCATTGCAGATTACATCACTTTGGAGATCTGATAAATCGTGTGAACTTTTAAACATTTTGTACCCTTTTAACATTTTTTTAAAAGTTATGAGATTGTTTTAAATGCATTGTGTTCATTCTTTGAATTCAGTTAAAATATTTTTTAAAGGTACAATGAGTAGTATTTATTTTCTATATTTTTATCTGTCTTTTGTTCAGGAGCTGATGGCATTGTATTTAATTCTCCCCATCTAAGTATGATTGGCCTAATATCACCCAGAGAGCTGTTAAAGATGAGGTGATGCTTGAACCTGGGTCTTTGCAATGTTCATATTAACTACTACACCGCACACTGTTTTATAGCAATGGATAGAATATTACATACATACACACTAGCTGTTCCCGGCCACGCGTTGCTGTGGCCCAGTCTGGTTAAATGGCTAGACTACCTATCTACCTACCTACTGTATTTCTCCCTTTGACTGGCCACGCGGTGCTGTGGCCCAGTCTGGTTAAATGGCCAGACTACCTACCTACTGTATTTCTCCCTTTGACTGGCCACGCGATGCTGTGGCCCAGTCTGGTTAAATGGCCAATCAATCGGTGTGTATCGAATATCGAATATCGAATATTTATTTGTATAACCGCGTCCTCTCCCCTAGGGGACTCGGAGCGGTGTACAGGGAGGAATAAAACAGCATAAAATATATACATGAATACAATAAATACAATAAAAACAAATTAAATTTGACTATCCCTGCACTAAAAAAACACACCTGCACACACAAACACGTACACACAACCACCGTAATAACCCTCAACCTACCTACCTACTGTATTTCTCCCTCTATTCCTCTACCTACCTACCTACCTACCTACCTACCTACCTACCTACCTACCTACCTACCTACCTACCTACTGTGTTTCTCCCTCTCCCTCTCTATCCACCCACCTACCTACCACATTTCTCTCTCCCTCTCTCTATCCCTATAGCTGCTTGCCTACCTATCTACCTACTGTATTTCTCCTTGAATCTTATGGACAGAGTATTTTATGTCATAAAGGATGACATAATACCTGTGGCCCACTGCTCTCTCTCTCTGTCCATCTACCTACCTTTTTTACAATTTTTTACATTTCTGTTGCATGTACCTGGCACAGGTGTGACATCTACACAATCTATATATATCATTGGTGCTGTATTTGAAAGGAATATTGTGTGAAAATTTGGAAGCAATCGGTGCAGTACTTTTGGAGATTACCTGTTTTGAACAAACTCATAGTTACATTTTTATTTATATAGATAATTTATGGTCTTATTTGTATTTAATAGTAGTTGTAATATTTGATTAAGCATCCTGAGTATTTACTGAGGGTAAGTTGCAGTGGATTTAGTGAAATTTACTTCAAGAATAAGAAATCTGCATAGTTCACTTTCATTTAGAAGCTCCACAGTATTCTATTTGTTTAATACATTAAATTAGAAATGGATACGTTTCGGAAGGCTGAAACCCATCATCTGAATTAAGAAAGAGAATATCTTAAAAGGGATGTAGGTGAGTCTACAGCCAAAAACTATAAATATAGATATAGATATAGATATAGATATAGATGCAGGATTGCACTACAACGTTCTTTTTTGGGGGGGTGTATAATTAGCTTTTGGTCATTGAAAACAAAATTAATTGTATCTGCTACCTAAGTAATTATCTTCATGACCAACTAAAGAGCTTTAATCTATTAATATAATTAAATGATTAAAATGTGTAGTCATAAAAAAGGTATTGAAGAAACCCAGTTACCTTACAAATACATACTGTTTTAGAAAATCACATATGCTTGATGTGTTGTACCCTAACCTACTTTGCTCTGCAAAATGTTTAGAACTAGCTAGGCTTCTGAAATTTGTTGAAGATTCCTCTTTCTGTGGCAACCAGAAATGACTGCGGAACAGCCTAAGATGCATTGCTGTTCATGGCTGAAGTGAGATTTGAATCCAATTCTTCCCTGAAAAAGTAATACAGGTGTTCTCGACTTACAACAGTTCATTTAATGACAGTTCAAAGTTACAACAGCACTGAAAAATGTGACTTATGGCTGTTTTTCACAGTTACTATCTTTTCAGTATCCCCATGATATTGTGATCAAAATTCAGATGCTTGGCACCTGGTTCATATTTATGACTGTTGCTGTTCCCAAGGTCATGTGATCACCTTTTGTCGCCTTCTGACTAATAAAGTCAATGAGGAAACAAGATTCACTTAACAATTGAGTTACTAACTAATCAGCTGCAGCAATTCACTTAACAATTGTGGCAACAAAGGTTGTAACATGGGGCAAAACTCACTTAACAAATGTTTCACTTAGCAACAGAAATTTTGGGTTCAATTGTGGTTGTAATTGGAGGGCTACCTATATGGTTTTTAAAGATTTAGTGATAATGTGATGCTTTTCTTTCTACTGGGATTATTTAAAGTATTTAGAGATTGATACAAGATGTGACAAGAAAGGCAGTTTTGGTGCAGTCATTTTAAAATAAAATTCTTGCCTTTGGGAGTTATCTAGCAAAAATGTTTTATATAATGTAATTATTGGAGATCATTTCTTTTCCTCACCCTCATAAACTTCTTGAATGATACATAAAAGGTTTTTCTAAGTGTCAGAGGACTTTCTCTGGAAAATTGGTGAGATATAACTCAGTAGGGCTAGATGATTTGCAATAAGCCACATGTCTCCATCATTTCCTGAGATTCTTGTACCCTGATAGTTTCTTATAACTGAAATGTTTTTATGAATAATTTGACATAGAAATATTTTATAGATAAATTAATAAAACTAACTGTATTATGTGCAATTTTAGATTTTTACCTATCAAACAATTTGTTTTAAAGTTCATAACATTATCTCACTAGCCTAAGTGTTATTCACATGTTTCAAATATCAAGATTATAATTAATTTTAAGCATAATATTTTTGTACTATTAAATATTTACTAAACTTGTTTGCATGAAAAACACTTGCTCATGTCTTCCCACAAGTCATAAAGTACATGAAAAATATATTTACTGTAAGATAAAGATAAGGATTCCAATATCTAAGGGGCTACCACAAAGTAGAGAGGGTTAAATGATTCTCCAAAGCAGGCCTGGAGTAGAAAAAGCAGCAATGGATGGAAACTAATCAAGGGGCAAGCAACCTAGAATTAAGGAGCTTGGTGCTAGAATAAATAGCAAAAAGAGAATTGATGTTTAGATGTTCATTCATTGAAGAAGAATGAGTAAGCAGGCTTGGAACACATATCAAAAAGAATGCTAAAGGCCACTTAGGAGGCAAAGAAATGTCTTTAGTATGAAACTGATTAGGATCTTGCCAGCCTCAGACAGCAGCTGCTAGATGACCTAACTTTATAATAAAATAATTAAAGCCACAGAGGTGAACTTGTTAATTTGTGGTAGCACTTTCTGGGATTGTGCTGCATGGTGGAGAAAAGCAGCTAAGGAAGACATGCTTGTTTAGGCAATCTCTCTATGAGAATGAAGAAAGAAAAGAAAATGAGTCAGGCATAGGACAATAAATAGTAACTGACTATTATGATGAACATGTGATGGAGAGAGGGAGGGAGGGAGAGGGAGAGACCCAGCAAAGGTCATAAACATGGGCATTTTAAAATTCAGAGTTACTTTTTCATTACTATTTTACTTGAACAAGTCACTGAGGCACTTGCTAATCAAGGACCAACTGTACTATTTTCATTAATTATGAAATTTAGAGATTGACAATTCATTTTGATTAAGGTAAAGACAAAACTTAAAGAATGTGAGGGGGGAATGACATCAACTATCACAAATTAATTATGTTTTCTAAATCCTAATGGAGGGGACACAATGGCTTAGTGGCTAAGATGCTGAGCTTGTCAATCAGAAAGGTTGGCAGTTCAACGGTTCAAATCCCTTGCACCATGTAACAGAGCGAGCTCCTGTTACTTGCCCCAGCTTCTACCAACCTAGCAGTTCGAAAGCATGTAAAAATGCAAGTAGAAAAATAGGGACCACTTTGGTGGGAAGGTAACAGCATTCTGTGCTCCTTTGGAGTTTAGTCATGCTGGCCACATGACCACGGAGACGTCTTTGGACAGTGCTGGCTCTTCAGCTTTGAAACAGGGATGAGCACCGCCCCTAGAGTCAGGAACGACTAGGACCTTTGTGCGAGGGTAACCTTTACCTTTGCCTAAATCCTAATGCTAGAAGTTAACTTTTTGTATAAAAAAAAAGCTCTAGCAAATTACAAATTGATTTTTAAAATAATAATATGTCACTGATAGTAAACATATATACTCTAATGCAGGGGTCCCCAACCTCCAGGCCGCGGACCGGTGCCGGTCCGTGGTTTGATAGGAACCGGGCCGCAGGGCTGGAAAGGAGGAGGAGGGAGGAGGGGGCAGCCCTCTGGGCAAAGCGCGCGCTGGATGCAGGAGAGCGCAGGCACGGCCGTTCGTGCTGTTGGAGGCCCTCCGATCTTAAGGCAGCGCTGAGAAGGGGAAAGTCCTCCCTCCCCAAAACAGCGCTGTTAAAACAGCAGCACTGTTTTGAGAAGCATCCCATTGAAAGGCAGCACTGAGAAGGGGAAAGTCCTCCCTCCCCAAAACAGTGCTGTTAAAACAGCAGCGCTGAGAAGCCTCCCATTGAAAGGCAGCCCTGAGAAAAGGTGGTTTCCCTCCCTCTCAACGCTGTTTTGAGATGCAAGGCTTTCCCTCCCCTCCCCCAGCGCTGTTTTGGGATCTGAGGCCAAGTGGGGGATGTGGCACACACATCCGCAAGGTGAGCACAGGGGTGGGGGTCACACACGTATGTGAAGGGGGTGTGAAGTGCGCGGAAGGGGTGTCACACGGATGTGCAGGGGAAGGGGCATGTGGGAGAAGCATTGCATTATAGGAATGGGCACGCAAGCACGCACAACAGCGCACGCGTGCATGCTTTTGGCACCCAAGGAAAAAAAAGGTTCGCCACCACTGTCCTAGAGGGGCGAGTGAGCCGACTCCCCCCCCGTGTGCGCATGCGCTGCCTGTCCCCCCCCCCCCCCTCTATGCCAGCCAGTCCGCAGAATTTTCTTTAAAATGAAACCGGTCCCTGGTACAAAAAAGGTTGGGGACCCCTGCTCTAATGAATGAGAAAAAGTATTGAATGAAGAGTGAAGGAGTATAGAGTTACCTGGACTATATCAAATATAGTTACAAGCTTAAGGTATTTAGTCAACAGATAATTTTTGGTTTTGTGTACCATACCAAATTGTAATTACATGTCATTATAAGGAGCACAATACAAAGATATAATATTGTAGCTTATGGATATATAGCACTGGATAATTCTATTATTTTGAAATGTTCAGTTTTGATCATTTTGAATTCTGTTTATTTTCTTAATTTTTGATTTTTTTCTCTGTCAGCCTTGATGAAATTTCACATAACCCTGACTTAAATAATCCAGCTGCTTCATATTTGTGAGAATGATAACAATAAGTATTTAAATATATGTATAATTAAAATATATACACATTTATTGGCTTTGTTACTTTCTTAAGTAGTGAAGAGCAGAAGAACAAGTAGATGTCGAAATAATTAAATAAATCTTGAAATCTGCATATACAGTAGAGATAGAATGTTTAGTGTCTGTTGGAAAAGAAGATAGAAAACCAAGGTAAAGTGCTCTGGTTATTCCCTTGGAGTTTATAGCATCCTGGGGGAAAGACAATACCAGCTGGCCATTCATCAAAATAATGATTGAAACATTTGTCTTTTCTACTTGCTTTCTTTTTGTCATAAGATCAGAAGTTCTTTTCTTTTGTGAACCTTTACCCTTCATGATGGCGTTCCTTCACAGGCAATATAATATTACAAGGCTTCTTTCTTAACAGTTTTCTGGAATTAGTGAGAGTGCCCTTTTGTGAATTTCAGTTCTTTTTTGGGAAAGTGCTTTTATGAAAATCGTCAGTTGTATTAATGTACTGTAAATGGTGAGAGAAATTAGGGGAAAGAAATTTGATAAACAAATAGATATTAGTGTTATAATATCACTTTTATACATGAAAATAGAATGAATGAATCTATGAATCTATGGAATATTCAGCAACAGGATTTAGAATATGGAATGACTTGAAAAGAAAGAAATGTAAATTTCTGTGTAATTCAACAGCCATAATTTCTTAGCATCAGCTCTGATTTCCAAATCTAAATTTTGCTTCTATTCAAACTTTTCAAAATGTTATCTATGAATTAGCAAATATCTACAAAATATTAAGTATATTTGGACACTGTCAATAATCCAAATGCATTTAGATGTTATAAACTTGCTTGTAATTTAATACCACATATATAAACATAAAAAGCCCAAAGAAAATTAAATTTGTTATCTCAAAACAGTTTCTTTTTCTTATTTATAACATTCTTTGTAGTTTATACTAAATCCATGTCTAATTAGATGAAAGATTTGATCCTAAAATAAACTATTTATCTGCCACTTTAATACCTTTATTGTCAGTTCTAAGGCTGATCATTCTACCCTTCATTAATTGGGACTAAAATAAACGATTTAAAATTGTTTATTTTAGGAACAAATATTTTATATAATTATTACATAGACTTTAATATAAACTATCAAGTATGTTATAGTTGTTTAAAATAGGTGATTTAGCATGCAGTTTGCTGGTTCTCATTATTCCCTGTAAATAATTAAACTATTCACCTTGAAATACAGAAAATTTCTTACCTCCCTCACTAACATCACTTCATTCACTCCTCCAGTCCCCAGTTTCTGGCAGAGCCCAGAATAAAGTAAACCATGTGCTTTTGTACTGTCATATTTGATTTGGACTATATTATCACTGTTATTTGAAGTTAACCTGAAATGCAGTGTCTGCATGACCCATTTTAGCAGCCTATTATCATAATTTCACTGTCATATGGCTACTAAGTTAATGTACTTACAAATGACAGAGAAAGTGTGTTGCATGACCTCAGGGTTTTCAAAAAGTAAATGACGTAGTAGGTCATATTTCAGAAAGTGATTAAAGCATTTTTTTTACACCTTGAGGTGTCATTGATTGTCATGCCAAAACAACTTGGTTATTTCGATTTAAAGGTAGGAATTAATAACCTTTGTCATAATGATGTTCAGTTACAAACTTAAGAAAAAACTGCATAGAACTCTGGCTTTGTTTTTACTGGTATATTTTTTCAGGTGCAAGTTGTTTACATTTTAAAAATTATTGTTGCTATAAGACTTGAGCTAATATTTTTCAATAAGCTTGTTTATGTATTAAGTATGTTCATAACAAAATTATTGAAATAACTATTGGAGATTTTTGTATGACCCATAGTTTTGTTACATTAAAATTATATAAAGCAAATGTGCTTTGTATTTAAGCATTCACACAGGTAAATTTCTAGCGAAACACCGGATGAAACTAGATTAATGTTTCTTAGAAGTATAGTTGTTAAGAAACACGTAGCTTTCACAGTTACTTGTTTTCTTGATCATTTTCTCCCAACCTTGTTCTTTCAAGTCTACTGTACTAAGCAAACTGGGACTTAAAGCCATATATTCTCTATTGCCTCATTAAGATATTATTCATTGCTACCCAAATAACAAGTGCATCGGTTACAGCCTTAAACTTTGTGCTAGGGCAGCTTTGCCATGCATTAAATAGAGCTTACTAGTCATTTTAGTTGCTATTTTAGTAGCAGGAAAAGTATTATTATGCTGTATTTTTAGCGTTAGGGAGAAGAAAAGAGCTATAGGATTTTCTGCCACTGCCATATAATGAACATAGCATTGTGTGCTCTGTATTTTCAGATGCCATTTGTTGCCTTTATCCTACACTACTTTATATAGTACAGATGTGTAAGTACTATATAAAGTATAATTTTGCAAGTATTGTTTTTGTTGTTAAAAGGATTAAATTTGGTTGCGAGTCTGCATTAAATATAAGCATCTTTTTAGATATGAGGCTGGTGGAATGCAATGTTGCCTGAAAATTCTTAGGGCAATAGGAGCTTTACACCTCTTAGGCTCTGTTCAAACATTTCTTTGTAATATTATACAATTTCAATTTGCTATAGCAAAGAAAATATCTTGTGGCACATTAAACCTGGAGATATCATTCCATGGAAACATAAAGTATCTGATGATATCAAGATATTTAAATTGTTTGATTACAAATGTGGTTACTTCTAAATGCATTGCCATATTCCAGCATGAATTCTGTCTGTGGTTATTAAATGTTATTTCTATGTGTTTTCATGCACAAACCCATATACAGCATGTATAGAAAAGAAAACTGAATAGTGAGGCCAAATATGCAGTGAAATGAAATTATATCAGTGGATCCAGATGTATATAACATAATATCTGTGATCTGTCTGCAGCTGCTATTACTCTGCTAATGCTTTATTTTTAGTTATGCAATACTAACCATTTTAGTAGGCAAGAAGCCCAGGGTTCTAATTAAATCTGATTCAAATTCATTTTAACTCACTATAAATATAAGTTCTGCAAATTCCCACTGTTCTACATGTATGTGCTATATTCTGGACAGGGTTTTAAAAGATTTATATCCATTTGCTCCAATATAAGGAAATTTTAATTTCACTGCCACATATAGAAATTTTCTAAGAGTCAATATTCTCATCTAACTTGGAATTGTTCTATAGATCTGGATAAGAAAAAAATGAATAGAAATAATTCCTGAATCATTCCTGTGTCTATTACTTTACCTTTATATTTTACCGTAAATTGATTCAGGGTTTTTAAAAGTGAGAACACATAAACAGCTTTTTTATGTTTTTATTCCCTCTTATTTGTAGGTCTAATTGTTTAAATGCACTAATCGTACTGAATAATAGTGGCAACTTTCTTGCTCATTTTCTGTATAAACTGGCTGAAGTTGTGGCAGATATTCCAGCTGTGCTCAAATAACAGTGTAAGCTGCAAAGGGTTTATGAGCAGGAATGATGATTATGTTCTAGAAACCAAAAAATAGAAAGCAAATAATGCAGGCTTAAATGCGAAGACCACCGTTAAACAAAATGTGTTCCCCCTGTTTTCCTTTAATGTTTTATTTAAAAAATAAAGAAATAATAGGAAAAATGGGCTTTGCAAAATGAATGTTACTTGGATTTGAAATTATGCTGGAATAAGTAGCATTTAAAGTCTTTGTTTTCAATATATTCGTACACTTAAAGCTTGCAATTAATTGTGCCTGATTATATTGAATGCAATTTTATTAATGCTGTCCTTTTACTTTTTATACTTGAGAAAAGATTTTATTCAAATTTGTACGCATCTCTGTTTGAAGATATGATATTTAATATGCTACAGCATTGTATTATTCATCTTAATTGTAATATATTAGTAAATAACATGAAATAGAAATAGACTGTAATTCTTAATAAGTTGACAGCAATATATATGGCGAACTAGTTTGTGTTTATTTGCTGTTAATTGTATCCTCAGCATATTTTTTTAAAAATTAAATATAACCAGATGTGAATTTCTTAGTTTCATAGAAACATATATAAATATACAAAAAGAAAAGAAAAAGCTATTAACCAAGTGCATCAAGTAGGTCTGTGTTTTTGTTTTCCATATAACATCTTCCAAAATAATTCTGATAAAAAGAGTACTAGGCAACCTTGGCCTTAGTACTTCAGTTCACCCACCATTCCCAAAAATTCAAGCTAGCGCTCATTTGAATTTCCTTTGGTTATATGGGACAACATCATGGTGCCATGAAAATTTTAAATAGCTCCTAAATCCTGCTGCTTTTGGATAGTCACAGTACTACTGAAACTGTACAACTCATTGTTAGGTAATCCTATTGTGTCTGACAGTTTCCAAAGGATCATATTATTATGGCAGAAAGGATTATTATCCAAAGAAGGATAAGAAACTCCACTGTACGGATACATACTCTTTGCTATATACTCTCTGGTATATTTACATTTCTCATAGTATCTAGTAGATGTTGGTGGAGAAAATAAAGTGATTTAGTTGAATTTGGATTTTATAAGTCCACATTCAAGTCCATGAACATCACAAATGTCACCATCACTTACTCGACCTTATGTTGGAAAGAAGATTAAAAAGTATGTCAGGTGAATAATGAAAAAATAATACAAATGATAATTATGTTAATAATAAAATGTATTTACCAATAGTAACAAGGCATTATGGACATAGAGCTCATACCTAGCAAAGATCATGAATGATGAGAAAAGATTACTTCATCAAATATATCAATATACCCTAACTACAGATTATAAATGAAATATACAGTAGATGAGATGAGAAGATTCTGAAAACCGTGAATGCAAGATATGCCCTCCTCACATAACATTACAATATCATATAGCCACTTGTCCATTAATAAAGGGTAATATGCCTTTTCTTTGATGAAAAACCAGAATCATGCCCAGACAGGGAAGGTAGCTAATCAACAACTAAAGTTTATTTTAAATTGTGATTCCTGATTGATATGTAAGGAATAATAAAATGGATGAAATAAAATGGAAACAAAGTGGAGGATTATAGTACAAGAGTCCCTGGTTTTACTTGGCTTTTTTCTGTATGTGTGTAATGCCATATTAAATATGACTGCTCTCCATATTTCTTTATTTAAAATTAAAATTGTAGGAGGATTTAGAAACACTGTTTAGAAAATATTTACTTAAAATAATATATAAATGTAATGCAAGATATTTTTATAAACATAGTTGATGAATGTAGCATTATGTTGTGACATGTTATATATTACTTTAACACAAATTAGATTAAATTGTGAATAACATTAGTTCTGTGCTTTGATTTGGCTTTTGGTATAATGTAGAGAATCCAATGGTTGTATTGTTGAACTATAAATAATTAAGGATATTGGTCATTATAGTATTCATTGGTATCAGTCCAGCTTTCTTGTCATTCAGAAGCTTAGAATGTAGTGTATGTAATGATTATTTTAATGAACTATAAATTATTTGAGATTATATTATTTGATAATTCAGAAGCTAGCAGTTTAGAGTTTGTGCCTCTATCTTTTTTACACTTTTTAACAATCACCAGGACTGCAAAAAATACCAGAATTTTATGAAGAGTCTGCAAGACATCTCTCACCAATTCTTTTTCACTTTCCAATGGGCAATTTTTTTCAGGAAGCAGAGTTGTAACACGGACGCCAGCAGAAGCTGCTCCAAAAAGATTGCTGTATTTTCATTGACATGCAGTGCATTACCATAATTGGCTTTTCTACATGATAGGAGAGAGGAAATAATAATGTCATTTTATTTACAGCCAGAGTGTCGCTTTATGAGACTTCTCCAAGTTTCTGCCATGCTGTGTAGGTCAAATGACATCTTTTGATCAGTCCTGTCCAAAGATATCAAAGCTGAGTGGCATGTAATGGAGACCTAGTGACAAACCAAATCTAGAAAAGAAATAAGACTGCCAGTTTCCCATTAAACAGCCTGCTAAACAGCACAGCTTCCCTGTGTCGTCTACGAAACTACTCTGACCACCTAAATCAGGAGAATGAAAGGAGGCTGAATTGGACATTAGTACTGCAAATGACTGTCATGATTGCCACTATTTCTTTCCTTCCCCCCTCCTCCCAAAATCAGCAAGCAAACCATGCGAGTTACAGTGAGACTGGTCTTCTCTCGTTTCATTTACGTCCTGCCACTGGCTGGTTTTCTGATCTGGTTTGTTTAGGTTTGACATCAGCCAAATGGTGTAGTAGGATAAGTCTGACAGATATTCTTAGTGATTTAACGAGTAGCAGACCTTTGCAAAGATAGCTTTTCTAAAGCAAGATTTCATCTTTTGTTTTAAAAATCTGTCTCTTTGCTCCCTTTCATCTCCGTTCCTCTTTTTTATTAATGTATTTACCACATACTGTAGTGGTGAACTCTTTGCAGGGGTTGCACTGTAAGCTACATGTAAGATTCCGTTACCCAAAGGGCATCAGTGTCTTTTCCCTTTTTCTTTGCTAGCTTTTAAAGCAGGAAATTAAAGCAATGAGTTACTATGTCTACGGTTACAGTGGAGATATCAGTATAGTTTCCCTCAGGGACAAATACTTAGAATTGGCCAAATATCAAAATCCTTACCCTGTTTTCACTCCGTTCTCAGCAGAGTATGATTCCTTTTAGTCAGTGGGAATTTGCCAAACTGAGCAGAGTGTTCAAACTGCATGTGCCAATATTCCTATCAAACGTTCATGCTAGAAATCAGAGAAGGGATCAAAGTCAAACTGTAAGTGGTTGATAGAAACTCTGCATTTTTGCAAAAAATATACATATGGTAACTAGCAGATCTTGATATATTAATGTTTTTGGAGATACTGAACTCATTTTTAAAACGGTCTTTGTTACTAGGTACTATATTTTTTAAAATTCATGATTTAATATTGTGAGCTGTATTGTAAACTACAATTTCCTAGAGTTGTAGGAATTAAGGCCTGTATTTTTTTAAAAAATAGTACAGTTATCTTCAATTTTTCTACATTTCAATACCTTAACATATATGTTTTTCCTCCTTTTAGCAGATAAGGCCTCCAGTGGCATATATTTTTGCAGTATAAAATGTATATTATATGCTGTTACTTTTTTGTTGTATTTTTTCATTCTATGTAGTGATAAGAGCAATTAAGCCAATAATACTCAATTAAGCATCACTTTGGAAATGTTAGTATATTTAAGAAAATATATGCTATTGTTGAACTGCTTCATTATGCATCATATAATGAAACACATAGCAAGGAGACGGAAGGGATATAACAACGTTAGCTATCTATAGTCTTCCAATAATGGAAATTTGATAATTGAATTCAGTGACAGCATCATTTTTTTCAAAGTATTCCTATACATAATTATTTTAGAACAAGAGCCTAAAAGATGACTTCAGAGCAGCAAGCTGGAGAATTTGGCCCTTGTTTTTTATCACTGTACCTGCATAATGATCTTATAATAATTACGCTTGTAGTGCATATTTTATTGCTACTTAATATGCTTTAAGTTTGAGTCAGCTCATTGGCCTGGGATTGTCTATTCTAATATTGGCTCTCTAAGGTCTTAGATAGATGTCTCATCTAGCCCTACTATCTGAGATTCTTTTCAAATTGGAGATGATGCAAATGGAGGCTGCAATGCAAATGGAGGCTGAAATTCATGTGCCTGCTGATTTTACTATTTAAAAAGCCCCAGGCACTCTGGGCCTAGAGTCTTTGTCGTTCCTAATCTCTCATGTTCTCAATAATGTATCAACCCTTTGCCCGACCAGAGTGTCACCTGTCTAGGTGAGTTGTGCCATCTTCTATCTAAAGTGACAGCCATCTTAGAGTACCAATATCTTAACTGACTTCTCTTTTATCATCTCTGTTAGAGAAATAGCATTTTTGACAGGATGTTGGGTTTTCTTTCTCTTGTTCCCTCCGCTTTCCTTTCCTTTGACCCTTGAGAGCACCTGATTAAAAAAAATAGCTGAAAAAGACTATTTGCTTCCAAATGAAATAAGCTCAGATGAGATGGAACACAGAAAGATAGTGAAATGTTGATAGTGGAAGTTAATGAATCAAGTAGCAGAGGGAGCATTATTGATGCGGCATAACATGCTCTAACAGCTTTCTCTCTTCTTCTTCTTCATATAAAGAATGTATGGCAGTCAGTTTTGTGGCTTGATTCTAACATCTGTCCTACCTTATAACGGTAATTTGTATAAGTAATGGAAACAGGTTAAATGCTCTAATGTTGCCAGCAGGGATGAAAATGATTGTGTTTTTTTTTTCCAATTAGAATATTCTTGACAGTAGAGTGGCGGATAGTCTGATTAATATGCTGCTCTCTTTGGTGTTCAAAACATAAAAAGAAATGTTTGAGTGTGTGGTTTATCTGACAGAGAAAGAGCCATTCCTTCTATTAGCATTAGAGAGCAAGCTACTTCAAAATATTGCCTAATAACTCTAAATACCAAAAGGGTGGACTGAAAGGGAGGAGGTGAGAAGTTAGCAGATTTAAGCATTCCTATTAGGTACATTATGCAGAAAAATTGCTGATACTGTAGAATTCTGGCATTCCTTTGTGAACACTTATATTTTGACATATTTTGTCTTTTCAAATCGGTAGTCAACTACATTATACTGTATTTTTCCTCAATGTAGAAACTATTCAACGGTTATTTTATATATATGCATACACAGACTGAATCCTAGGGTTGAACTAAAACCTAGAATAATATACCTATTGGAAACAGAGTTCAAATAGACATTATTAACTTGTCTTGCTTATTTCATTGAGTCTTTTTGGCATGTGACTCAGTTGGGAGCCAATTGTCAGGAAGGGAAAGTTTGATTATTTTGGATACTTAGGTTGTCTTTGGACAGAAAAGTAGACAGAAAAGCCTAAGAAACATTAAATTATATATAAAAAAATATAAATTATACCACAAAAGTGATAGACATAATATAACTGATACAGAAAAGTTACCAATTGATTTATTTGTACCTGTTATTAATATATTTTGATTCATTAATAATCCTAACTTGAAATTATTTCATAACTGCTTAATTTTGTCTAAAGCAATCAATCAGTTACTCTGAGGTAGATCTAAAGCTATGAAGTACTTGAAGATGAAAAGCTTGGGATTTAGCCAGTTTATTAACCTTGAGGTCAATGTTGTTAAATGGGCTAAATTGCAAAGACTCTTGTATTATACTGTTTTGCAGATATATTTACATATGTGCATATAATTTCTATTCTGTACTCTCCTAGAAGGATTTTCTTAATGCGGTTCTCTTATATTCAGAGTAACAGAAAATGCCGTAGCTATAATCTTGGGATTTTCACAAAAGCTATATTTTATGGCCTTTCAAGTGGCTTCCAGTCTAAATGTTAATTGATAATAGGATGTATTAGTGATTCCTCTGCATTCTATAGCAAAGGATGTTGATAAATATTGTATGGTGATAAATAATCACAGCATATAGTTTGGTACACTGTATGCATTATATTAAAAGTCTTCCCTCACGAAAGATAGTAAGTTGATTCAGCAGGACATGTTGCTTTTCTCATGCAATTGCAGTTTCTGCATTTACTATTTATCAGTGAGAATTAAGTCTGCTGAAAATTGAATGCTCCTATTTGTAAGTGCCTTAGGAGTCTGGGTGAGCTTCAGCTGGATTGCAACGAGTATGTAACAAAAGCATTTGTAAGTAGAGGCTTAGTTATAATACTGAAGTAATCTAATTATATCGAGCACAGTTAAAAACAAATGGAATGTGCAACCTACTGAAGTCCTTAAATGTGTCAATAATTTTAGTGGCTACTGGTACTTCTGTGCCCTTTTTTTTTTTAATATTCCCAGATTTATAATTGTGGAAAATATGATTAATATAAAAAAGAGTGATCATATGTAGAGAATAGCATGATCTGTGTTTATGCAACTGACTAAGAAACGATGATTCATTTAATATATTTTAATCAGACAATTTGATTTCACCATCATTATTTAACCATTATGCTTGGCTTTTCTGACTTATTTACAATATATCATCTTTTTACTGAAGCAAATCTTAAATGTGCTATACTGGTAACAATACAATATATAGTGCTTCATGTTGGCTTACATTGGAATGCAGACATTTTAATGTTGCTCAAAGACGACAGTAGATCTTTGGGGAGATACTGGTGTCCAGAAGGCATGTCATATATTAAAAGATTTTTAATATGATGTAATAATAGAAAAATAAAACAGTTATCGTCAGTCTTCAATTAATTTATAGGATATCCCTCCTGTGAAAATTCAGAGAAACAGAGGGTCTTAGTTTTACTGTGTGTTGTAATATAGAATGTACTGTAATCATATTTTTACGTATTTAAAATCGGCATAAATATATTCTCTGATTCTTGATCACAGATGCATATCAAGCTTTAAAAAAAAATCTATTGAAACACAGTTTAATGCAATGCTATCTTTTATTTTATCTATAATACTGTAGTAGCTGGCTTCATGCAAGACAGGGATTCTAAATAGCAATATCTAGTTTGAATAGATTCTAAAAAATCTAACCTTATTTTACTACATTTTCTTCTTTTGGGGCTTAAAAACAATGACCTTAACAATGACCTATGTTTGTTAACATTACTGATTATTAATATTGAAAAATCTGAAAAATAAGTATTGTACTTTCCACTGACAAATATATATCAGTGATATTGAAGTCCTTTTTGGTGATTTTTTTCATGACAAATTGAATTATAATATTAGTTAGTCTGTTAACATTGATTTCTGCATTGATATAGTGTAGCAAAAATGTATAATACATTTAGCTGACAGAAGTGTTTCTCAAACATGGATAAAAATGCCGCCTAACGATTTAATCCTTTATACTTTATAATGTTTGTAGAAAAAGTCAAGTAACCCAAATATATTTTTTTTAATGGAAAGGGATTAAAACTACAGAAAGTCAGTCTCAAGGCCTGACTTGTGTTTCCCTTTTGTCAGTGAGCATCAAACTTATTTTGTATTTCTGGCTGCATTTTGAACAGTGAAGAAGAAAATATTTTCATTAAGAAAAAACAGTTTATCTTGAAACTAATAATAGTTCAAAAAAAGTGCAGTTAATTACAGAAGAGTTGGATAATATCTTACAAGGCCGACTGAAAAATGAACAATCTGTCCGTGCAGTGTTTGATGTTGTTTATAGAGTCAAAAAAACAAGCAGTCTATGCAAATATCTGTAGACATAATATTGCTCAGGAAATCAGTGATACCAATTCTTTCTCTTTGCATTGCTTGTATTATAGATGATTTAAAAAATCTTAACAGAGCAGAAATGTCTACTCATGTTTAGAAAATATAGTTTTATATATGTTAAATCAGAATTAAGTTTCATAATCTCTAGAATTGTAATTTTTTATTATTGTGAAGTTTATATTGCTGAAAAGACTCAAATATGCTTAGTTCGTATATGCTCTTGGAATATTAGAATCATGTATATTCAGCATGATGTATTCAACACACAAAATGCAGATTTTTAAAATCCTGTAAAATGCATATTGCTATGATTACCCCGCAGTTTTCTGATCCTAAGGTTTGAACTGGCTTGTTGGGATCTGCAAGTATACAGTAAATGTGACTACTGATGGATCAGTCAGTTTTTATACGCAAATGGAAATGTGTAGATGTATACTCAAATATAAATGCAACCATTAATACATTCAACAATGTTCCACTGTGTTTTTAATCACGACTGAATGTTTCTGGTTATAATTGAGTGATTTCTATCAATTTTATGTCTTTTTGTTTTATTGTAGATTTTGGGTTACAAAAATTGTGAATTAAATAAACATAGACAAAGCTTTTGTCAATTTTTAGTTTCCTCAAGCGAGAGGATGCCAGTGATACAATAAGATACAATGATATTACTGTATTAATGTTTGTGCTAAAATATATAGTATAACAGTAATTTTTGGTCCTTTGCTCTATTCTCTAAGGTATAATGCAGAAAGTTACCTTCTCTCTCTTTGGCAAATAGCTGTGTGACCTGTGCTGAAACAGAATCTGTTGAGGAAAAGGCATTTTAGCCATGTGTAGGAGAAGGGATAAACAACTATATTTATTTTACTTTTTTCTCAAGTTCACCTTGTTTTAATACACAGTTCTGTATGAAATATTTATTAAGAAATATGTGAATTTGATCTAATAGAAAAATGAAACAAACCAAACAAAGACAATCTCTTCATATTTTAAATGAAGATCCATGATTTGGAAGCAAGAGTAGACAAGTTCTCCTTTGTCTTTCTCAATCAAAAATGTCAGGTTGCTGCTCAAGTATAGGAATCACAACATCTACAGATTGAGATAATGTAGAATGAGGTGAAGGATAGAATAGAGACTCACAATAATTTTTAATGGACTATTACCATAAAACTGGCTTTATAGATCCTTTTTCATAGATTTTTGTTAGAATGTAGTATATTAGCAGATGGCAGTCTTAAGTCTACAAAAGCATTCCAGTTGGGAAGATATTGACTTGTCTTCCTTTTTCCTAGATCTTTATCTTTTTATCTTTGGTATTATTTAATGTTATATTATTTGAAGAACTTTTCCATTATTACTAGAAATCACATTAAATTGTCCTTTCAATAAAATAAAATGAGATTTGGAAAAAGGGGGAATTCAGTGGAGTGAAAAATAAGTACAGCATAATACTGGTAAATGAAAAGGGAGAAAGGGGCCTCTTTTGGCAGCTAGATTTCAGAAATGTTGAATGCTACTGAGAAATGGGTCAGATGGGAATATCACGGATTTTAGCATATGCTTCTAAGAATTTTTTTTTAAAAAAAGATTTAACAATGAAATTATATACACACAGAGAGACACACTCCCCTATTTAGTAGAAAATTCTCTAGAGTTAAGTGGAACTCACTTTCAGGTGATGAGTGTGCATCAGTGGCAGAGTTGGGTTGCTCCTGGTTCAGCCCAGTTCAGCCGAACCGATAGTGGCGGCGGTGGGAGACTCTGCCCACCCGCCCGGATGCTTATGCGCAAAAGCAGCACGCACAAGAGAGAAAACCGGTAGTAAAACCAGGACAAACCCACCACTGATCAGTGTGTAGCCATATACTGTTGATAAATCTTTTTAAAGTAAAAAACAAAACGAACAATTTATGTGTGTGTGTGTGTGTTACGTAACATACACATATAAAATAATTACACAACGGAACACATGGCTTTCTGTCTAGATGGTCTCTGGTGTTGAGCCGAAAGGCAGAAAAGGAAACAGTATGTCTCCTCCCTTAATTGGGGCCTAACAGGGTGTTGTGGAACAAAGTAAGCATGTATGCATATGTATATGTATATATGTGTGTGTGTGTGTGTGTTACGTTTTTGAGCTGATCAATAAAAAAGTCAGGGAGACTAGGATAGATCTATTTTGAGCTTATTAGCTCTCATCAGCTAGCCATACCCTTACTGGGATTCGAACCAGGGCTGTATTACATGCCAGGCAAGAGCCTTGCCATTAAGCCAGCTAGGTTCTGTTCTTGTCAGCTGAGACAGGAGGATAGTTATATATAATTGTTTCCACAACACCCTGTTAAGGCCCCAATTAAGGGAGGAAGCACATTGCTTTTCCTTTTCTGCCTTTTGGCTCATCACCAGAGACCATCTAGACAGAAAGCCAAGAATTCCGTTGTGAAATTTTTTATTGATCAGCTCAAAAACGTAACACACATATAAAAAAATTACACAACGGAATTCTTGGCTTTCTGTCTAGATGGTCTCTGGTGATGAGCCGAAAGGCAGAAAAGGAAACAGTATGTCTCCTCCCTTAATTGGGGCCCTAACAGGGTGTTGTGGAACAAATGTACATACTGTTTCCTTTTCTGCCTTTCGGCTCATCACCAGAGACCATCTAGACAGAAAGCCATGAGTTCCGTTGTGTAATTTTTTTATATATGTGTGTTAGCTCATAAACCATATATATATATGGTTTGGTCAAAGCCTGACGATGACAAGTGATCTTGTCATATATACATACCCTGCGTAGGGTTGTAATTCCTTTGCGAGGAACTTGGCAAGATTCTGTAGAGGTGAGCCTATGGAGCTGACTATGGGTCTGAGTGGTGTTCCTTCTTTGTGTATGTTGGGGAGGCCATAGAGTTTGGGGCATCTGGAAGATTTCTCTCTGGGGATGATTCTTTGCTGGATCTCTTCACTGATGGGAGAGGAAAAAACCACCAAAGCCAAAATAAAAGCCTCTCAATAAAAGAATCATATATATAAAAGATTTGCACGGGTGTAGGTATGCTGGTCTTGTTGTATTTGGGTGTTTTCCCGTGTAAGAATGAGATTGTTTTTGCAACGTTTCGGCAAGATCTCACTTGCTCACTCACCGAAGCCTGAAGATGGCAAGTGAGATCTTGCCGAAACGTTGCAAAAACCATCTCATTCTTACACGGGAAAACACCCGAATACAACAAGACATGTATGTATGTATGTATGTATGTATGTATGTATGTATGTATGTATGTATGTATGTTTGGTTTGGCACCTATGCCTGCTGGTGCTTTTCTTCATCCATCCAGTTCTGTTTACTTCTGATAGAATTATATATTTAACCTTCCCATGGTAACAATTTGTATTCTGAATTTAAACTTAGTATAGTACTTAGGTGTATATAAGATGGTTTTTTTGAAGTGCGCCCTTAGAATTAAATGTATTTTGATATAGTGACCATCTGCTCATGAATATCACATTTGTTAGTTAAAAAGAATAGTTTGATTCCAATAAGTACGTAATTTTGGTTAGATTATATCATTTCACCAGGTGGCAAAACAATAGCAAAGTTTGATAATCAACTTGGATATGTCATTGCTTGCTTTATGCTTGTCACTTTTAAATATTTATCTCTTATTTTATTTCTAAGTGCAGACCACTCTTGTTAAAATTGTTGCATGACATCTGCGTCATAGATTGGTAGGAGGCTCAATGCCACAGGCCAACCTTAGTAGGAGGCAAAATTCTGAAACAACCTGTCATGTTTAGTTTCACCATTTCTGTTTAATTATAGCTTATTAATAGAATAATGCATACTATTTAAAATCAAGCAGTGGTGCAGCTGGTAGTGTTTAGACCTTGGACCCAGTGGTCTTAACTGGGCCATTCTTCACTGCATCTTACTACAATTCCATCCTTATTACTGCTTCTGTTCCTTTTTTTCCAGGAACAAAGTCATTTTTCCAGCACTTAATAGCATTGAAAAAGAAATATTTTGAGCGTATGGAGTTTTAATCACTTAAACCATAGGATCAGTTTTTATAGGAATAGACTGCAATTTGTTATACTAAGGCTTTTTTTCTTACTGACATGAGTAATGTATTTTGGAATGTAAGAAACAAATAAGTAAAATAGCTGTTGCCACTATGTAAATCTTTCATTGGCTGCTTTCTGACTATTGTATAAAGCATTAACAAAAAATGAGGCAAGAACAAAAGGGTAGCAAGCGGTAATATTCTTGGCAGGTCTGGCTTACCTGTGCTGACCCTGGTCCTCTTTGATGTTGCCGCTAAAGTTACATTCCTGAGGAGTCATTTCATTGTTGATCTGGGTGACAATTATAATAATCTCAGCCCTGAATATCTGCCCGAAGTTGCTCTATAGAAATTATAAATGGACTTTAATAAATTTATAATTATTTATATTAGTCAGCACCAAAGCCTAATATTTATTGCAGTACCGTCTCTTCTTCTATAACATATTGCTGACCAAATAAGTAAGATATATATTGCAAAGTCTTGACTAAATAAAGAACAATTCAAATCCCCCCCCCCCCCCAAATGTTATATATTTATATTAGAGTAAATCCCATTGGTTCAGTAGGGGTTTCATGCACATGATCAGAATAATTTGGAGATTTACATTCACAGATAAATTGTCATCCATACATATAGCTTTTTTCCTATTTAATTGTTTTGTAGTTGAATTTAGAATGGCTAACTTACTCTGGTTAGCTATTCTAAAACAATTATAAAATACAGTCTATTGGGATTGAAATGAGCTGTAGCAAGTCCAGTCATTTCACTTCTTCAGCTTGTCATGGAGAGATTAGAAGCATTCAGTATTTGTTAGCTGAAGGTTAATATTATGTTTGAAGCTTACTGCGTGGTTGTTGAAACAAACCAGTTTTATAATATGTGGTTTAATGCTGACACATATCACATAAGGCAGTGTTGGCAAACCTTTTTGGCACTGAGTGCCAAAACGGGAGCGCCCGTGGGGGGCAGGGTTGGAAACTGAAAGAGCAGGAGCAGCCCCCTGGCACGCATGCATGGGAGCACTGGAAACTGGAACAGCAGCTCCCTGGTGTGCACGTGTGGACATGCCAGGAAGCTTAGCTTCCAGCATGTGACCGCACATGAAGACCAGCTGGCATGCTGGAAACCGGAAGGTCAGCTTCCCAGTATGCGCATGCATGCCAGAGAGCTGCTCTTCCAGTTTTCATCACTCCTGCGTGCGCAAAGAACACCTGACCAGTGCACCTCGGAACCCAGAAGAGCAAGTGGCGATGGGTGGAGTGCCTGGAGAGATGGCTCTGCCTGCCACAGGTTCACCATCAGGGACGAAAGGCATACCCTTTATATTTTAGAATTCAAGCAAAATTATGTATTATATGTTTTGTAAGATGAACAACCATACAAATATGGTAATAAATAAAGTGTATTTTAAATCTATACTATGTATTTTAATTACACATTTTAAATCTATATTAGAGTCAGTTTGGTGTAGCGGTTAAGGCATGAGGCTAGAAACCAGAATACTGTGAATTCTAGTCCAGCCTTAGGCACAAAGCCAGCTGGGTTGTCTTGGGCCAGACACTCTCTCTCAGTCTCTCTCAGGAAGCAATGGCAAATCACTTCTGATAATTGACAAAAAAAAAACCTGCAGGGAGTTGCCCAGGTAATCATGAAGCACTGACTTAAAAAGTAAAAAAAAAGAAAAATCCTATATTACTTATTGTAATTACATTACATATTGCAAGACTTATGCTGACTGCCAATAGGTTTCTCTGTAATAACTCCTGTGTAACTCCCAGTTTTTTCTTTCTTTCAGAAACCAGTCAAAACATAATTGTTCTGGAGGGTGTTTGGGAATTAATGGATGTTGCCATCTGTAATGGGTTGTGAAAGAACCTTAAGAGACAGGATGAAATGCTTCAGCGTAGACATGTGATAAAAGAAATCTGGATCCAGAGTAGGAATGGGGTGGAAGAAAGCATTTTAAAATTGACTCTCCCTAGTTCTCTGGAACATAAAGGCAGGGGACAGGGAAAATATTTCAGATTTGCAAGACTGGGTTATTAAATAAATGTTACAATACATGTTGTTTTGGCATTCTTCATTTTGGTTTCCCAGTCTGGACTACCCTAAAAAATTGCTCCCTATATCAATTTGGGTACCTTGTTTAGATCTTCTTTCAATATTAAATCTGAACATAGCTTATTGGTTTTATTGACTTGAGATAGTTTAACTGTATTATGCTGTAGAATTTTATTTTACTGTTAACTGCTGGGAGTAGTTTGTTATGTGGTAGTTAGTTAGATATAACTATATTGTAAATTGTATATTGCAACCAAGAAGTGTGATCCCTGCATATTCTCAGGGTCCCAGGCTTAGGCAGACAATCAGGGCTTTACAAAAGGCCAATATTGTCAGGACCTTTCTGTCTCCAGAGGTAGAATGTTCCACAAGCTTGGTGCTAAGGCAGAAAAGGCAACAACCAAAACTTTGAATTGTACTTGGAAGTACATAGTCAACTAATGTAGCTCACAAAATAGTGATATTACCTGGGCCAAAAAACTGGCAAAATTTACTACCTGTGTTGCTGATTCTGCGCCAATTGAAGCTTCTGAGTGTTCTTCAAATGCAACCCCATATAGAATACATTGCAATAGTCCTGACTGGAGGTCATGAGGTCATGATTGATAGTGAGCAGAATCCTGTTCCAGGATAGCTAGCGCACAACCTGATGATGAGTTATTCGAGCTGGAATCATTAGTTCAGATTACCCATAGGTCTTATCCGAGGCAGTGCCACTTATCCAAGGCCAACAATAGAAGGCACCCAGTAGTAGAAGGTGGACCAAAGCATTTCTGTTTTGCTTGTGTTGACCTGAGGCCTGTTGTACCTCATCAGGTTCTCACAGCCTCCATTTATGGATTAGCCATCACTGAGGAAACTAGGGGTGGAGATACAAAGTTGAGTGATCTCATTCAGTTAAACTGAAGAGGAGAAGGACTAAGCTCTGTGGCCTTGCACAAAGTAGGGGCTGAGGACTGGACCTCCGCGCTCCCCCCCCCCTTTGATACTGAGTGAAACCAGCCCTAGAAGAAGAAGTAGAACCAGCAGAATTTTATCCTACCCACCCCAAATTCCAAGGGCAAGTCCAAAAGGATAACCATGATCGATGGTATCTAAAACCATAGCGAGGTCAAGAAGAGCAGAAATAGATGCACTGTCTCCATCCTGCTCCTGTCAGAGGTCACCAAGAGTGTGACCAATGCTGTTCTGTCCTATACTCTGGCTGGAATCTAAACTGAAAGGGGTTTAAAGAATCAACTTTCTCGCAATAATACTTTACCAATTTTTAGAATTCCATCAGATTTGGAAAAATTGAGGATTTAAGCCTTGTCCATTGTTTGTGCCAATTGCTGCTATAATAGCTATTAATAAACAAGTATAATATCCTTCATTGAAGTATTAATACTAATTAGTATTCTTATGTTACTGATCTAATGGAACACAGTATTTGTCCAATGGAATCATTCTGTAATGTTGCTATATGGACGATGAGACAATTAGTGGACACAGTTTTTATGCTCTTTGTATGTAACTTGGGAATCTAAATAAGTCCTGGATACATATTATAATAATAGAAATGTCAGTAAAAATAATACTTAACTGTATTTCTACCCTCCAATAATGTGTTAAACAAACTTAGTTGCCTAGTATCTAGTGTTACTTCTATTCAAACACTTAGTTGTATACCTTTTATCAGGTTGATCGTTTGTATTGTATTTTATGGATCATTTGTCTCATCCAAATAAATTGGGATAAATTTTAAATACAAAACTAGAATTTATTTTAGCTACAGGTTTAGTCCCTAAAGTATAAGTATAGTCTTTATTGTCATTGTACAAAATAAATACAATGAAGTTGGTTGTAAAAATAACACCATTCAGAAGAAAAATTGGGGGGAAATATGAAGGAAAAATTGCATTGTATTATTAATAATATAGGCATGTATAACTCTTAATGATAACAATGCTTAATAATTAGTAATTAAACTCTAATATGTTTTTTTTTTAGTTTTACTCTATTTTCATAGAACTTTATAGCAATCCTGTGTTGTATAGACTGGATTGTTGAACATAATATAATGAAACCAAACTGGCTAATTTTCTATTGTGAAAAAAAATCATAATAACCAATCCATTTAGCAATGTGGTAAATAAGTAAATAAACTAAAGCCATAATCCTCAGATTATTTACTTCTTGTTGGATTACCTTATTGGATATGCCAGCAAAATCGTAATGTAATTATATCATAATAAATAACTGAAGAATGTATTTTAGTTTCAGTCAGACTTGGTTATTCTGCTGGTAAAACATTAATCCTACTGAGGTGTCATGCCAATGTTTAGTTGTAGAGGGAATGTCTTAATTTGAGAAGATATATTATTATACTGAACTAAAAGCTATGAATATGTTCTGTTCAATATAACCTTCATTTTTATTGTAATAGTTACAGTGTGGAAAAATGAATACATTCTTTAATTGTTCTTTTCTCTCTTTTCTGTTTCTTTCAAGCTTATGTTCCTGAAGAAGAACTGAAAGCAGCAGAGATTGATGAAGAAAGTGGTGAGGATGATGGGCTATCTCTGGACATCCAAGAAACTGAGTACATGTGCCAGGATGAAACAGAGATCAAAGAGGCTCAGAGTTACCAGAATTCTCCAGTCAGCACAGCAACAAACCAAGATGCAGGTTATGGTTCACCATTCAGTGAAAACAGTGATCAACTGGCCCATTTCAAAAGTTCTTCCTCTAAAGAGGAGAAAGAAGATCACAAGTGCTTGGACAATGCTTCCTACCCACAGGACAGCTTAGCACAGATAAAAGCCGTGTATGCAAATTTACTGTCAGAGTCTTGTTGGTCTGGTTTAGCTTTAGATTTAAAAAAATCAAAGAATAATGAAGACAGCCCGAAAGAAAGCACCACTAACAGCACCACTAGTATCAGTACCCCAAATACAAGTGCCAGCACCAGTACCAACACTACTACCACTACAAGCATCAGTAGTACTAGTAACAGTAGCAGTGGCAGTTCAGGTTATGACTGGCATCAAGCGGCTTTGGCCAAAACACTGCAACAGACTTCATATGGACTTCTACCAGAACCCAGTCTGTTCAGCACAGTGCAACTTTACCGGCAAAACAATAAACTATATGGTTCTGTGTTCACTGGTGCCAGTAAATTCCGGTGCAAAGATTGTAGTGCAGCGTATGATACATTGGTAGAGCTTACAGTGCACATGAATGAAACTGGACATTACCGTGATGACAACCAAGATAAAGAATCTGAAAAAACCAGACGGTGGTCAAAGCCCAGAAAGCGATCACTTATGGAAATGGAAGGCAAAGAGGATGCCCAGAAAGTACTAAAATGCATGTACTGTGGCCATTCATTTGAATCTTTACAAGACTTAAGTGTCCATATGATAAAAACAAAGCATTACCAGAAAGTGCCTCTGAAGGAACCAGTACCAGCCATCACCAAACTGGTGCCTTCTACCAAAAAACGAGCACTTCAGGACTTGGCTTCACCTTGTTCACCTGAGCCAACAGCAATCACTTCAGAGACTACACTTAGTGAAGCAGGAAAGGATCAGAAAACTGCCAATCCATATGTAACTCCCAATAATCGCTACGGCTATCAAAATGGTGCTAGCTACACTTGGCAGTTTGAGGCCCGCAAAGCTCAGATACTAAAATGCATGGAATGTGGCAGTTCCCATGACACTTTGCAGCAACTGACTGCTCACATGATGGTCACAGGACATTTTTTGAAAGTAACTAATTCAGCCTCTAAGAAAGGAAAACAGCTAGTACTGGACTCGGTAATTGAAGAAAAGATACAGTCCATACCTTTGCCACCTACCACTCATACAAGATTACCAGCTACAAATATTAAAAAGCAGCCAGATTCTCCTGCTGGATCTACAACTTCTGAAGAAAAGAAGGAGCCAGAAAAAGAACAGGTGATTGTTACTGAAATGGACAAAAAAATTAAAGAAGAAAATGAGGACTCTTCAGAAAAATTTGAGCCAACAGCTGTATATCAGTACCTCCGAGAAGAGGATCTAGATGAAAGTCCAAAAGGTGGAATCGACATATTGAAATCTCTGGAGAACACAGTAACCACAGCTATAAGCAAAGCTCAAAATGGTGCACCTTCCTGGGGAGGCTACCCTAGCATTCATGCAGCTTATCAGCTTCCAGGAACCGTTAAATCCCTCCAGCCAACTGTGCAGAGTGTTCAGATTCAGCCATCGTATGCTAGCAGTGTAAAGTCATTGTCTTCAGAACACAATGCACTCATCCATTCACCAGGCAATCTGACACCCCCTCCTCATAAAAGTAATGTCTCTGCCATGGAAGAGCTAGTAGAGAAGGTCACAGGCAAAATCCATATTAAAAAAGAAGAAAAGCCTTCAGAGAAAGAAAAATGTTCTCCAGTCAAGCCATTGTCCCCTGCTCCTAAGGAAAGCAAAGACTTTCCAAAATCAGAGGAAAGCAACAAGCAACTACAACTACATCAGCAGCCATTACAGCAGAAACAAAGTCCTGAAGCTGAGGTTCAGAAGGTCAAAAAGGATATTCTAGCTGACCCACATGCACTTAATGGTACTGAACCACCTAAAGCAAAAGTCACCAATGGCTGTAATAACTTGGGTATCATTACAGACCATTCACCAGAGCAATCATTCATTAACCCACTGAGTGCTTTGCAGTCCATCATGAATACCCACTTAGGCAAAGTCTCTAATCCTGTAAGTCCTTCTTTGGATCCTTTGGCCATGTTATATAAAATTAGTAACAGCATGTTGGACAAACCCATTTACCCTACAACTCCGGCCAAGCAAGCTGAGCCTATTGACCGGTACTATTATGAGAACAGCGATCAGCCTATTGATTTAACAAAGTCCAAAACCAAACCACTGATTTCCAGTGTGACTGATTCTGTCTCATCTCCTCTAAGAGAAAGTGCCCTAATGGATATTTCTGACATGGTAAAGAACCTCACAGGGCGCTTGACTCCCAAATCTTCTACTCCGTCTTCTGTGTCAGAAAAATCTGACGCTGATGGAAGTAGCTTTGAAGAAGCTTTGGATGAACTGTCTCCAGTACACAAGAGGAAGGGTAGGCAGTCAAACTGGAACCCTCAGCATCTTCTTATCCTTCAAGCCCAGTTTGCTTCCAGTTTGAGGGAGACACCGGAAGGCAAATATATTATGTCGGACCTAGGCCCACAAGAACGGGTTCATATCTCGAAGTTTACTGGTCTTTCCATGACCACAATTAGCCACTGGCTGGCAAATGTGAAGTATCAGTTAAGGAGGACAGGTGGAACTAAGTTTTTAAAGAATTTGGATACAGGTCATCCTGTTTTCTTTTGCAATGATTGTGCCTCTCAATTCAGGACTGCTTCCACGTATATAAGTCACTTGGAGACACATTTAGGGTTCAGTTTGAAGGATCTGTCCAAATTGCCACTTAATCAGATACAAGAACAGCAGAATGTTTCCAAGGTTCTCTCAAATAAGACTTTAGGCTCACTTGGAATTGCCGAGGAGGACTCGGGTTCCACATTCCAGTGTAAGCTCTGTAATCGAACTTTTGCAAGCAAGCATGCAGTCAAACTGCACCTTAGTAAAACACATGGGAAGTCCCCTGAGGACCATCTGATCTATGTAACTGAGTTAGAAAAACATTAGCGTCCAGGTAAGCAACCAGGTATGCAAGTGACCACAGGAACATTGCACTAAACTTCATAGTACTGCACTAGGCCTGATCTGAGCCTCTGAAATCAGTCTTACTTTTGTTGCTGAACTGCCTATCTGGAGCTTGGTTTTTCTTACATACGTTTTGTAGTTATATTTATATGCTCTTTGTCTGATCTGTGCATGTTTTTAAAACCTTTTTCCCCCTTTCCTTCCCCCCCTTCTTTTTCTGTGAGTCAAAGTCTGACCTTTATTTTCAACATATGTCCTTGATGTTAAGCTATCTTTTGTAGACTATAGTGGGAGACACTATTGAGAGACATTAATTTAGCCGTAAAGAAAGACACAAAGAACAATAACAAAAAGACATTCTAAAATTACAAAGTTGCCATGACAATAAAGGTCACAGAACCCCGTAGTGTCAGTTTTTAACCCTCTGAGGACTATAATAGTATTCTGTGCCTTTCCCAAAAGAAGGTGTGTGTCTGTTTTTTTTTTTTAAAAGGCATTTCATCCTAATATAACTGGGTCAAACACACATTTAATAGGTTTTTTTTTTCAAATGTCAAAAAGCCTCCCCCCCCCTCAAAAAATGCAGTCTGATTTCAAAGAAAAGATGCATGCCATTCTTGAATAATTATTAAAAAGTGATCAAATGCTCAGACATGACCCATGTTTTAAAAACTAAAATCACAAACCAATTTGCCACTATGCCCAAACCCTCTGAATGCTGAATATTGCCACTTGACTGGCATAAAAAGTATGCAAGTTATTTTAAAAAATGTAAAAATGTTATTTCTTTTTCCTGTAAGATACTGCAGTTTATAGTTATTTACAAATGTAAGCTTTGGTACAGGCTGATCTTTCTATAGTGTGCTGCATTGGTACATTAAAATGAAATAAAACAACAAGAAAAAAATGGGGCAAATGTTGGATTCTGATCCTTGTAAATTGCCAGCATCAGCTTAGGTTAAAAAAAAAAAAACAGTACATGTTGCATATTGTACCATTTTAAATTGTTCAACTTCCTTTGTACCTTCTGGCTGTATGCTTTCTCTCTTAACTTTTTATATTGTCATTTTATATTCAATTTCTGTATATATAATGTAAAAACACACTTTTTTGAATAAAATTGAGTTCCTTGCAGCTTGAGTTAAATAGAGAAATTTTACTGGCACCTGCATCTTCCCAGATGCATGTACTCAAAGGAGCTATCTGACAAAATAAATAAATAAAAATAAAGCAAACAATGCACTATGAATTATACATTTTGATGTTTTATCATTAATATTGTACAGTACCTTTTTGGTTCACGCAATGAAATCCACTGTTTTCTCAATTGTAAAATAAACCCACATGCAGTTCTTGATTTGTGCAAATTGTGATGTCATCATTGCTTTGCCTTTGAGGTCTTCATTTCAGCAGCGACAAAATTACAGCCTGAAGTATGGTTGAAATGATTTCTGTACTCTGATATGTTCTATTCTATTACCTACCCAATGGTAATGTTCCAATTGTTACTGCAATAGTTTACTGATGAATATATTGTGTAATTTTTAAATGTGGTAAAGCGTATCATCTGCTTTGAAAACATGCCTTTCCCACCTGAGCTACCCAGTTGGACCCAACTCATTAAAAAGCATCCACTTGCTTCATCTTTAACACCTGTTTTTGTGAAGCAGAGATTGGCATCTTCTTTCAGACTGTAAAGTCACACTTGGTTTTTGAATGGAATGCTGCTGACTACACTTCAGACAGTAGGAGGCAGTCAATGAAATAGAATGTACAAAGAGTACATTCTATTTCATTTATAGTCAGTTAATAGGTGTCCTCATAAATAATATATTTAATACATTTCCTTTTATATTGCATTATATTGCATTTGATACATTTTTCAAGATTCTTGGTAAGCTTAAGATACATGTTTCTATTGAAGTTTATAGCTCCTCACATGGAGGCCGAAACTTACTTACCAGTCACCTTAATGACCACTTAATGACCATCACATAAAATGTCATAAAATTAGGTCTGATCACATGTCACCACAATTTATGACTGCAATGGCTTACAACCATAATTGTACAGTCAATTCTTTATATTATTTATTAAATTTGTTTGTGGCCAATCTCACTGTGAGGTGACTGGTGCAATATTAAAATGAAACTAATTATGTAAGTCCTATCAGTTCAATAGGAGGGCTGGCCTTTTAGCCCAGTGTCTTTGCTCTACAAGAAATAGTGGCAACTTTATGCCATCCAGATATTTGCGGGCTTCGATATTTGTAAGGCCCAAACCATTTTCAGTGGGAAAACAATGGAAGTTGATCCAACATATCTGTAGGGTATCTGGTTTATTGACTTCTATTTTCAAGCTCATTTATTTTGATTCACTTGTTAATTGTTGACTTGGAGTCATAGTTTCCTTTCTGTGTTTGAGAATATTTCTCACTTATTGCTACTCCTATCTCTTAATAAACATAAATATTATAGCCTCTGAAGCCCCTAGATCCGCGATGGCAAACCTATGGCATACGTGCCAGAAGTGGCATTCAGAGCCATCTCTCTGGGGACGCGAGCTGTTGCCCATTGCTCTTACGGGTTCCGGCGTGCCGGCCAGCTGGTCTTCATGCATGCAGGAGTGCTGGAAACCAGAAGAGCAGCCGCCTAATGCCCTTGTGCATGCATAGAAGATGATCTTTGGTTTGCAGTGCGTGCATGAGCATCGCCCATCTGGTCTTCTGGTTTCTGGCAAGCATGCATGCGCAAAGACCACCTGGTATGTGCGCATGCGCACATCAAAAACCAGATGATCATCCTCTGGGTGTGCATATGCACACTGGGTGGCTTCTCTAGTTTCTGGTACATGCTCTCTTTCCAGCACTTGTTGCCGAAAAGGTTTGCCAACACTCCCCTAGACATAGCTCTATAGGTAAATTGGACTTTTATATACAAACACCCCTGATGGATCAGGCATCTTGGTGCAACACTTCATTTTTTACAGTAGCCAATTTCAGAAATGGGAAGACATATTCTACTGGCATATTTGCTTCCCTGCACTGAATTTGGAAGCATGCTGCCTGCAACTTAGAGGTTGCTTTCAGTCTTCAATTTTATAGACAGTTGAGGCCACAAACAGGGTACCTTTCATGGTAGGTTTTGCTCTTCTGGGCATCAGTTTATAGATGTCTAAATTTACAGGTGGTCCTCAACAACTGCAATTGAGACCAAAATTTATGATGCTAAGCAAGACATTAGTTAAGTAAGTTTTGCCCCATTCTACGATCTTTCTTGCCACAATTGCTAAGTAAGTCAGCATAGTTGTTAAGTTAGTAACATGGTGGTTATGTGAATATGGCTTTCCCATTGACTTTGGTTGTCATAAGGTCCCAAAAGGGGACCCCGGAACACTACAACTGTCATAAATATGAGTCAGTTGCCACGTGCCTGAATTTTGACCATGTGACTATGGATGCTGCAATGGCGATAAGTGTGAAAAATGGTCATAAATCACTTTTTTCAGGGTCATTGTAACTTTAAATCAAGGGTAGTCAACCTTTTTATACCTACCACCCACTTTTGTATCTCTGTTAGTAGTAAACTTTTCTAACCGCCCACCAGTTCCACAGTAATGGTGATTTATAAAGTAGGGAAGTCAATTAAATTAAAAAAAAGAAAGTGCTTCAGTATCAGACAAAACCTCTACCGCCCACCATGAAAGTTAGAACGCCCACTAGTGGGAGGTAGGGACCAGGTTGACTACCACTGCTTTAAATTGTCACTAAATGAACTGTTGTAAGTCTAGGACTACCTGTAGTTGTCCCATTTTGCATTTGATTCATCCATTTAAAAGCTTGTTAATTTTTTCCACTTGCTTTTTTAGCGCTTTGAATGTCTTCTGAAACTTGGCCAGGTCACTGCTTACCATTAAGTAAAGATCAGTTATGAAAAGTTAAAAAGTACCTGTCTAAATGCAGCTCCTTGTATGACACTGCTGCTTTTTTCCACTGAAACTACTGATCTATGTCTATATTGTGCTTTCCTTTTTATTTAATTAGTTGGCAATTCATAAATGGGCATATTACTGATGCTAATTTTCCTTCTACCATGTTTGTTCTTTAGGACTTCTCCCAATTTGCCTGGAACATACAATTAAGATGACCAGCCTATAATTTTCTTTAGTTCCCTTTTAGGAAATTGGTATCACATTGATAACATTCTGGTTCTCTGGAAATAAGTATTTTCTGGGGGAGGGGGGAGTTAAATATTTTGCTATCGGGATAGTCATTTCACTTCATTTCTTTAAGACATTAGGACCCAGTGATTGGTTACTGTACAAACTTATCCTAGAATATCTTCTCTTGTTACTTTCCTGTAGTTATTCCTTCTGAAAGTACAAACTCAGATCTTTGCCCTGTATATTCTCTTAGAATAGTTATTTATTTTTCTAATCGGAAAAAGGGACATAGCAGAATTTATACATTAGACTGATATATAGGCTTTTCATTTTTTCCTTTTTTTAAAGAAATGTAATTTGAGAAGCAGCCCTCGGAATCTAATTCAGCATGTTTTTAATGGTTGAAAGCTTCCTAATAAGATGGCCTGCTTAATGACTTGTTCACACAGTACGTTTGAAAAGAATAGGTGTAGCATTTGCTAAAGATTAATTAAATTGTGGAAGTTCATGGCAATGAAATAGGTGCACCAAGCCATATAAGATTTCGGCTTAACATTGAGATTTCTATTAATGTTTTCAAAGTGCATGTAAAGAAGCATCTATAATGCTACAAAATTAAATACGTTGGGAGGCTTAAAATGTCTGGCCCTGCTGCATATTTTGCCCCAGTAGGTTGAGGTAACACTAGGATTTTTGGAATGCCCTATAATTTGGCTCCGATCCAGAACTAAATTAAGGCAGTGGGATAATTTATTATCAAATTTATATATTCAGGCACCCAGTAAACCCCTCTGTGTGCACATGTGTGCGTGCATGTGTCCACACATGCCAGCATGTGTTGAAAGGAAAAGGTTAAATTCTGTCATTTGCCAACATTTTGATCTTTGCCCTGTCCTATGCTAATGGGGTTTTTTTTCCAAAAAAGAAGAGGGGGGATGGAATAAAAAGACTTCAATAGAATGCCATAATACAGCTTGAATCTTGTATGATCATAATAAGCTCTGGCTTGCAGACATGTACCTGTTTTTGTTTTCTACTATTTTCATGAAAAATATTTAGAAGCATGTTGAAACTAGGGCTTTTATTTGGTTTCAAATATCCACAGAATCACTAGATGAGAGCAAATAATCACAGTCAGTTTTTAATTCGTCTCCTCTCCTACAAAGAGTAGCTGAAATGATACAGCTAGATAAGAAATGATGCTCAGTGTTCATTGCACAGCAAAAGCACAATGGAAAGGATACTAAGCTAGAAAACATTCTACTTTCTTCAGCTTCATTTCTCTGTATATCTGGAAGTTTTTAACTCCAAAGGAATAAAACTTTATCATCTACTGTTGTGTGAACCAGGAGAAACTTGTTGATTATAAAAAGACATACTTTTAAAATACTAAATATGTTATTTGTTTATATTATACAAATTAGAAAAAGCACAAGGCAGCTCTGAAAATAAATAATATCTCTTTCCACCAACAAAAGTCTAATCCCAGTAATTTATCATTCTGTTTACATTCCTCACATAGCTATCCATCTACCCGTCCCTCCATCCATTAATTCCAGGTGTAATAGTCCTCCAGAGTTTTGACATTAGGGTACAAGAAGACAGAACTGTATCTTAAACAGCGTGTCTTCAGATATAATCAAGTTCTATCACACCAGGACAAAATGTCCAGTGCTGATGCTACTTAACAATGAGCTGCCTATGCTTTTTTTGCTATGAAGGCTGTAACAATTAACACATGGAAACCCAGGCAGTTGGTATGCAGTGTACATGTTAAAAGGGCATTCTGTAGGAATACCTCAGAGATTTGCTTCTCAGGTGAGAAAAGCAGTAACAGTCCTTTGCAGTACATGGAAGGTCATATGAAACATTTGCACTGCTATAATTGGTGGTCTGACTTAGATTGGTCTGACTTTTAGTAACTCAGATTATCTTATAAATGGCTTCTTTATGAAGTTAACTTGGTGTTAATGTAATTGAGGAATGGTGATCTTCTGACAGCCATTTTCCACAATTTTTTACCTCAAATTTTGCATCAGCAAATAAATACTTAGTTGCTAATATAATACAGAGTTTCTGGGTGCATGGTAGAAGAATAGATATATCAATGTGAACAAAGTGCTATGTTTTTCATGTAAAGATGATTTCTGAAAAATTGTGTTGCCGGATCAAAAGATTGATTCTTTGGAAAATCTGAAGTGTTTCCTCAAGTTGTTTGGCATGTAAGATTCCAACTACAAATAACATTCTATAGTGGACACTCATTGGCTTCAAGACATTTTTCTTGAGGAATTTGACAATAAAATGTCAAGATTTCATTATTTAGTGGCCCAATGTCTTTAAAAGCTTAATGTTTCCATTACTGTCAACTATGACACAATTTTTCTTAATGTTAAATTGTTTTGTTTTATATAAACAATTGTATGTATATATGTTGAAAAATCAATATCGTAAAAACCAAAATTCTTGTTTTAAAAAAATAAGTATTTGGTAATAGTCAAGTCTAGATTTGAAACTATATTAATCTAATATCATAAAATTCTGTTTATTGCTTCCACGTCTATTTTGTTTGTATGTTTGTTTCAGCAGCAAATACATGTATTCTTACAGCATTGCATGATTTAGGCATTTTATTTAATTTGCTAATGAATGATGGTGGATTTAAGGTCCCAAAGTAAGAGAATCAAGAAACAAAATAAATAGGACTAATTTTATATTAACTCTCTTTGAAAATTCTGAATAGGAAAGTATCTTGGCATAATTAATTCTCTTTTCCCAATTGTAGTGTCTCTTATTAGTATGTGATTTAATATCTTTTTTATGTTCCAGATGTGACTTGACAATTCTCCATCACTGCTTTTTAACAATTGAATTAATCCATTCTTCTAATAAATAGCAACACTGTGCTGCAGAATATACAATCTTTGGGTTATTTGGTTAGAAAATAAGACATAGGTTAGAATATTATCATTACAGTTGTTGTTTAATGCATTAACAACACAATTAATGATCAATAATAAGGCAATGGGGTTTAGATAAAACAGTTTCCAATAGTGTTTGTATGTGTATATCAATTCATATATTTATGTTTTAGTCTTAAAGAAGACCGCTATTCTTATTAACAGAGATTCATGATGATCTGCATAACCCTTTCAAGGCCCACATAAAGAAAAGTCAATATAGTTTTTTTACAGGGTGTGCCTATACTTTCTCTTTACTCTGATTATATTTATTGCATGTTTCCCCCTTTTTAATAGAAGTACAGGCTTCCATTTGTTTTGAACACATTTTTCAATGTTTACTTTTTGTCATCTAGGAATTTGAAAGAGGACATCCTCTTTTGTAAGTCACAAAGGTTTTGTGGTGATTTTGAGGGCCACTTTCTTCAGAGTTTTTGTATGTTTCTCTGATTTTCCTGAATGGGTATTTGTTATTTCGAATTACCAACATATTCTGTACTTTAATAATGTCCATACATTTTAAATGGTTATACTACTTGCCAGTTCAAATGCTTTGGAATGCAACTTCATAGTTTCCTGTCAGCTTAGCCAAAATAATGTACACAACTTAGTTCCAACCATCAGGAAGATAGCAGAAAGAATACTAATGTATAAACTCTCTGACAATGCAGATATAGAACTGCCTCTTAACAACCGTGATTTGTGCTACCCAAATAGACTTGTGAACACATGCTTTCTCCAGTTTTCCCTTCTTAAATTGATTTCTTTCCATACAGTATATTAGCCATGTTTTTATATACATGTCTAAATAGAAACCATAATTAATTCAAACCATAAATTACCCTCCCCTGGTTGGGTGCTCTGAACCTGTGCACATGCCATGGGGTGGGGAGTTGTTCTAAAGTGGAAGTTGTTCTAATTTGCACATGTATTCAGCCTTGGATATTTGGATATTGTACAGTGCCAGTAAGAGTTTCCTCTACATCAGGGGTGTCAAACTCAAGGCCCATGGGCCAGATCTGGCCCACCCTGGAAACAGCAAAGGACTGGCCTGCAGTGCCTCTGCCAGATAAAACAAAGCCTCGGAGGGCTGCACGCCTTCCCCCGCTCCATTTTCGCTGGCAGAGGGCAGCAGGAGACCCTTGCTGCCAAAAACGGAGTTTGGGAGCCCGTTTTCACTGGCAGAGTGCTCAGGACACCACAGACACGAATAACGTTGATCTAGCCATGCCCCCTACTCCCCCAAGGTCAAACACAACCCTGATGCAACCCTCAATGAAATTGAGTTTGACACCCCTGCGCTACGTGAACTGCACTTGAAAACAATTGCACATACACAAAAGGAATGTATAGGGAACACAAGGTGTATGCATTAACTTTGGCTAAAATCCATATAGTATTATCTATACTATAGGAAAATGATTACACCTGTTCATATTTGAAGATTCAGGCATTTTGCTGAGATAAAACTTTAAATTGGGTGAAATCTAATATATTATTTAAAATGTTCAAAGTTTCCATACTGTGTAAACTAAAACTGTTAGCACAGACATATATTAATTAGTAATATGCAAATGTTTTCAATTTGAAACATTTGAAGCAACTGTTCCAAGTTCATAACAGGTTGTTCTGATCTTCTTGGAAGTGTTCCAGTGCTGTTCTGGCCATGCCAGCAATGTTTGAAATTTAAAATAAGCTGAATATGAAATATTTTAGATACCCCTGAGTGTTATCAGTCAGCTACCAGTAGAGTGCAACAGCTTTTGAGTCAAAGCTGGGCATCAGACAAACACTGCCAGATCTCTGATCTGAGTGTGAGCTGCATAGTAAAATAAGCATGTAAACGACATTTAAAGGCTGGTAATTTCCCAGGTGAACTTGTCTGATTATTGAGATCTGTGTTTCTATTCCAAATGCTTCCACATAACAAATAGTGATCAAGGATAGGGTCTTTACAGTAGGTATAGAACTATCTGTTTCTTTCAATATCAATTAATGTAGTTCTCTGAACTGGCCTCTGGAAATGAAGGAACCTGTGTAATAAGTTTGCTTGGCTTAGGATATTATAGCTGCTTACTGTAGTTACCATATTTTGATCCTTTTTTTGTGAACTGGTTTGCTATTTAAATATTAAGTATACTGTTTAAGTTTAAAGTAGAAAAGTGAAGGGTAATTTTTTAAAATAAAGCATTCATACAAGTGGGTATAAAAAAGAGTGAAAAGATCCTGGATGTAATCCATGGGGATTTAAAAACATATAAATTAAACTAAGTTGCCCACTAATAGCTTCATACACTTTGACAGGAACTCTTATAACAATTGTGAATGGCTTAAATAGGACAAGCACTTGAAGTTCCTTTAGGGAAGATCCATGTGAAGCAATGATCATATTCAGCACTATCCAGAAAACCCAAAGGAACTGTAGGGTATATTACTTAAAAGTTGAGGTTTTAGTGTGACACATTCTTGCCATTAACCATGACTGAAAGCAGTGTATAAAAGGTATGAGGATACTGTACACTTTATACTGTAGTATGGGTGATTCCTCAAAGTGGTGGAAAAAGTAATGCTATACTGTATTTCAGAAAAACCTGGAATTTTATGGATAATTAATAGCTCTCTACATGGGCCTCCCCTTGAGATGCACCCGGAGGCTCAAGTTAGTGCAGAATGCGGCCGCGTGGGGGATTTTGGGAGCTTCAAAATACTCCCATATAACACCTCTCCTGCGCAAACTGCACTGGCTGCCTGTGGCCTTCCGGGTGCGTTTCAAGGTCTTGGTGACCATCTTGAAAGCGCTCCATGGCAGCAGACCTGGCTACTTACAGGACCGCCTACTACCACATACCTCCACTCGACCCGTCCGCTCCCACAGGGAGGGCCTCCTTAGGGTGCCGTCCGCCAGACAATGCCAGCTGGCGACTCCCAGGGGAAGAGCCTTCTCTATGGCAGGTCCCGCCCTCTGGAACGACCTCCCCCCAGATCTCCGCACAATCACAGACCTTCGCCTCTTCCTTCGGACATTAAAAACTTACTTCTTTCGTTTGGCCGGCCTAGCATAGCTGGTACAGCTATTACTATTTTAATTGGGTTTTAATTAACGTTTTAGCACGGGTCTAATCTTATTTAATCTTAATTTTAACTATTTGATTGTTTGTACTTTTATATTTTATAACTCCTGTGCACCGCCCTGAGTCCCATGTTGGGAGATAGGGTGGTATAGAAATGAAATTAAAGTTAAAGTAAAGACAGGGAGTGAGATGGCTAAAGGATTAAAGATACTGAGTTTGTTAGCTGGAAAGCTGACAGCCTGGGTTCAAGATCAGAGGACCAATAGAACTTCCTTTACTTAACCTAGCTCCTGCCAATCTAGCAGTTCAAAATCATGCAAATGCAAGTAGATAAATAGGTACCATTTTGGTGGGAAGGTAACATTGTTCCATGTGCTCCATTGTATAGTCATGCTGGCACATGACCATGGAAGTGTCTGGACAATACTGCTTCCTTCAGCTAGGAAACAAAGATTAGCACTTCTCCCTAGAGTTGGACATGCCTGGACAGAGGAAATACGTAACTAGCAATAAAGATATATGCAATTGTCGAATGAAAAGCTTTTTTTTTCATTTAGGGAAAAAAACAAATTAGTATAAATGGGAAATCAAAATTACTTCTGTTATAAATCATCCCTTTTGTGTTTGTTTTTGCATTCTTTCCTGAATAATCCCAATGAAAATAAGCCCTGAAGTAAGGTAGCCAAGATATAATATACCATTTTAAAAAGGTTGTCCTTTGGGTTTCAAGTCTAAGCTTGGCATGAATACTAAGGCAACATGCACATGCATGCACACTTGTCCCCATTTTCTGCTGTCATTCCTTTTCCCCATTGTTCTGTAAATGTAACATGAACATTTTTCTTTAAGCCCTGGTTAGACTTGGGTTGTCACTGTGAGGTTCCAATGTATAACATCTTATTTGTTGTCATGGAAGCAGAGTTACAAGCTCAATGTCACAAAAAAGCCATCCTCCAACAAAACAAAGAAAATTGGCAGAGCATCTCAGCAAGTCACCATCCTGCTGTAGATTCTCAGGGAGAAAAAGAGAAAAAAAAAACATGGGCTTTTTCAAAGGGAGTACATTTGGAATATTTCGGGAGCCTTTCTTCATTTCAACTGGAGTAGATTTCCACCGATGAAATGATGATGCACCTGATCCTAGCCAAACAACTGAGCGGAGCAGGGTATTTTGTTGAATGCACTTCTTAAAAATGTGGTTTTTGGAGAGGGGGGGTGTTGCTTCTTATTGAAAGTATTTTACATAAAATGTTACCAATAGAACAAGTAATTTCATGGTTTCTACAACTAAAAGAAACGTGGTATGAGTAGACATTCCTTGCAGCTATATCACAGAAAAGCTTTATTGCCTCAGATGATTTTGCACTAAAGAGGAGACATAGGTATAAGCAATCTACTATGATTCTCAACTCTTACATTGCCTAGCCCTCACATAAAATCATAAAAAAAAAGTTTCAAATGTGTAAAAGGAAACCAATGAATTAGATAATTAGAAATATTGCCTAATACAGTAGGTAATAACGTCTCTGTGCCTAGCAAATGTTGGCACTAGACTTACAGCATTTGTGTTTCTATTGTAATGTTTAAATAATTGTGCTTGGAGAAAATGCAATAAATCTCCAGTTATATCCACCTCTTGCTGAATTCCTGCTTTTTGTGCTGCAGCTTGCAGATTTCTCTGCAAGGTGGTACCATGGATACATATCTTCTCTGTAGTGCTGGTTGGCTGTAGAATCATCTCCCCAGTGTGATACATCAGGCCCTAGTGCTGCTGTATTCCAGACATCATTTTAAGATTGCATGTGTATGTCAGCCTGTCTCAACAAGTCCTTCTAACTTGTTTACTTGGGTTTGTTCTATTTTTCTCTTGTTAGGTACAACCAACTTATTAGCCTTCACTTTCGCTTTCTTCTCTTTCCCTACCTGGGAAAATAAATGCTTTAAAATTTCTCTAATATTGACCCAGAGTAAACATGCATTCCCCCAATCTGGTAGTATATAACAGAAATGAGAAGGTAATTTAGTGGAGCCAAGCATTTATCCGTTGGCTACAGCAAATATATATTTGCATTTAGTAATTAGATGTCTGATGTCAGAAAGACAAAGAATCAAAGATTTAGCCAGTTCACACCTTTTTGGGAGAACTGGTTGTTAACTTTCTAAGCAGTTCAGAGAACCGGTTGTTGGAAGAAATCTCATTTTGTTTTATTCCATTTTACAGGGCTAATCCTGTAAGGAAGGCAGGAAGGAAACATTCTGGTGTTGTTTCGAGCCTAATCTTTATTGCCCCGCTCACAGAAATTGCCTCTCCGATTAACCCCTATTACATTGTAACAGCTAAGGCAAAGCACCCATCAACATGAGTGATGTTGAGTTGGCCACGCCCACCCAGTCACATGACACCTCCTCCAAGCCACGCTTACTCAGCTGGTCATTAGGGCAGAGAACCGGTTGTTAAATTATTTGAATCCCACCACTGCAAATAATGTATAATCCCACCACTACAGAGATTTAAACCATTCATGTCACCCCTGTATGGCTGGATTTCTCACAGCATTTGAAGAGATGTTATCTAAGAACCCTGCATTATAGTCTTGCCTTTCTGGAGAGAAAATAGATCTGTATTGGTACATTGCCTGAAAAGGGCGTGAAAACAAACTGGTATATGCAGTTTAACAGGGACAGTTGAACGTACAAATATATTCCTCTCTCCGTTGAAACAACACTAATAACACGTAAGAACAGTGGAGTGTAATCTAATCAATGGTTAAGGAACCAGGCTAGAAGCCAGGAGACTATGAGCTCTTGTCCCGTTTTAGGCATGAAAATTGGCTAGATGACTTTGGACCAGTTTCTTTCAGCCCAACCCACCTTACAGGACTGTTGTGGGAAAAATAGGAGAAAGGAATATTAGATACATTTGCAAGCTTAAGGTGTGCATAAAGCTCTTAAATGGATACTGGTTGGAATATTACAAATCTTAAAAATCCTGTGTAATTTATAGAATTTAAAGTATTTAATAGCAATATTGGTGGTACTTATTGTAAAAGTCAGTCACAACCCATTAAAAAGCCAAGCAATAATATAAAAATATAAATGTTCATGGGTTTAATTGATGAAAGGAACTACCAGAAAGATTTTTTTTCTAAACAAACCTCTCAGAAATGGCAACATGTATTTTGCCTAAGTCAACATCACAAATGTGATTTATTGTTTCTTCTAGTTTCCCGAGTGGATGAATTGTATTTCTTGACCATGATAATATAATTCATTGGCAACTGGGCAGGGTCATAGCTAATCTGTCCTAATTCTAGGTTAGTACCAGATGTCTTCAGGTACTTTTTAATGTTAAGAACCTAGCAAGAATGTGAGTCCAGACAAATCAGCATAGTCCTTTTAGGGTTAAAGTTCCCTCCGCTTTAAAGAGAATATATAAAAGATTTTTTCTGAAATAATTTATGGAAATGCCATGCTCCCTTTGAAGGTTCCATGTCACTGCATAGCACAACGCAATGTTCTTTTTCTTCACCTGTCAGACAAGGACCACCTCGAAGAGTCTCACTACTGATTACTAGTTAATTGTCATTAATAAGTGACAACTGACATTATGGGGGCTTAATGCAGAGAGAACAGAAAAGAGCCACAGATATTCTAATGAGCTGACTCCTACGTGCCCTCTATTGTTGTCGAAAATGAGGAGCTGTCGTCATTGTTCAAGAGATGGGCTTCAATTGCTCTTGAAGAAAAAAATCTCTTCTAATTTCTTTATGCATAGATAATTCTAGTGCCTGCTCCCTTTCTTTCTCTTTTTTATTCTGTCACATATACACACATGCATGCATGCACACACACACAGAGTACACACACACACACACACACACTCATATACACATTGAACTTTACATACAGAAATATACTTAGCTACTTCTAGGAATGTACTTATTCCTTTAACTAGTTATTTGTTTTCATTACAAAATCAGTGGATTATTACAAAAAATAGATATGTAAATTTATATTTCTGTGCTTGTGTGTAGAAAAGAGAGAATATGCCTAAGAGAATAGACAAAATCCAATGATTAAGTCAGAGGATGAATATTTTAAATTAATCGGAAGGAGGAAAGAGGAAATAACTGGATCAGTAGAGAACTGCAAATGGATTTTCACGACGTGACCATGATTTAAAAAAAATATGGTAGATGAAAGTGCTTGACTTACCATGTTAAGATCAGCTGATTTAAAGAAATGCTGCCTCTGCAACAGTGTGAGATACTTACCTGTCAAAGCTTTGGAAAATGGAGATATATCCATCAGAGGTAATAACTTACATGGATTTTGGACTTCGCAAGAACATAGGCAGGCAGATGTTATTTTATGGTGTTAAAGGTATTGTTGCAGAATGTAAGGTGTTCCAAGCAAAGCTGTCTTTTGCAATTGATTGATGCTGATTTTTTAAATGCTGATGGTGTTCATGTGGTGCTCCAGATGTATTGAGATTGTGCCCAAGGTACCTTTTGCTATTGGTACAGTCTTTGCTGTCTTTTGCCACAGTTGATCTGCTTCTATTTGCAAGTCTTTGTATTTTGAGATTTTCTCCATTTCTTTTTCTTTTCTTCTGTTATCTCCAAGTACTACATTGTCTACTATCCAGACACTTTGCAATTTTTCTCAGAGGCAATAGTTAAGTCTGGGGTCTTATGTGGCACGTATTTGTCTGTTTGAGCACTTTAGTTTCTTTATTTTCTATTACTTTGTCCAGTTCTTGTTTTCAGGCAAATAACCCTATGTTACTTGCATGCAACATTGTTGTTATTGTGTTCTTGTCAGCTGAATGAAAGCAGCATTTGGAGATAAGGTTTGACTAATTAATGGATTTCCATTAAGATTGTTAAAATATAGGCAATATATCAGTTCAAATGACCAGCTGTTCTAATCTTCCATAACATAAACTTCTAAACCTTTTTGAAAAGCAATATTGTCCCCTTGGGGAGAGGATGCGGTATATAAAAATTATTATTATTATTATTATTATTATTATTATTATTATTATTATTATTATTATTATTATTATTATTATTATTATTATTATTATTATTATTATTATTATTATTATTATTATTATTATTATTATTATTATTATTATTATTATTATTATTATTACTATTACTATTATTATTATTATTATCATTATTATTATTATTATTATTGTACTATAATACTTGGCAATAACTAAAGTGAGATATATTATTTATTTATTTATTTATTTATAAAATTGATATGCCACTTATATTACCTCAAGGTAATATTTTTTTGGCTTATAGAGATGAAACGTGATGTTCAGCCATGCTAAGAAATAATTTGGTTTGTTTAAGGCTCTAGGGTAAGGTGACCAGATTTTTAAATTGGTAAAGCGGGACACCATTGAGCAGGGGGTGGGGGGGAAGGGTACTTGCAGTTCCGCTTGCTCCGCCTCACACTCCTCTCTCTCGGCCTCGAAGCGGCCCCACTCGTGCTGCAGTAAATGCAGGATGCCAGGGATGCTGTACTGAGCCCGCGCTGCAGAGGCCACAGCTGCTGCTTCTCCAGACTCCAAGCCCGGCCCGGCCAGCCTGCTCGTCCATGGCTGGAGCCATCATCGCGGGCGGGAGGGACCGGGCCTCACTGGAGTCAATTCCAAAACCGCGTTCAGGGGTTAAGAACCTGAGGCATCTTGGGAAATGCAGTTCCCTATCGGAAAGAATGGAGTAGCTGCGAATGTCTAACAACAACAACAACAAAAGAAGATAATAATTTTGCAGGTTACGAAAATCTCAAGTTTGTTTTGTAGACAGTTTTTTTTAAAGTTAGATAAAGAAATTATGCTATGAAAGCAACCAGAGTTTAATATAATAATATAAAACTCATATCCTGGCGAAATAGCCACATGGCTGCATTCTTTCTAAAAATCGGGACTTTTTAAAAATGCCGCAGGACGCGGGACAAATTGTTAGAAATCAGGACTGTCCCGCCAAAAGCGGGACGTCTGGTCACCTTATTCTAGGGTGATATCCAGGACTTATTTTCTTTCAGGAGCGCAACCCTGTCTGCATATATTTTTTCTGAACTTGGTAAATCAGGGGATCTCCATCTTGTCAGATTTAAATCCAGTATGGTATAAGGAGTCCCAGAAACATATTGAATTTTGATGAAAAAACGAATCTGAAATAGAGAAATTGGACTGCAACATTAATTAGGCCATGTATCTACTCAGGTAGTTAAGCTCTCATCAATTAATGTACATCAGTCTTTAATTTTATTGATTACAAACATAGATGGAGAAGAGAGATAAAGGGAAATCTTAGGTAGGTTGAGGTAAAATAAATGGTAAGGATAAGATAAAATGACAACGGTTGGTCAGATTTTAGTCTGAAGCAAAAGTAAAGAACCAAGGCAGAGAACTGATTTAATTATGAAAAAAACCACCCCACCCTACTCTCAAAAATGGAATTTCTATTCTATATCCATTTCATCAATGGGTATTAATAGGCAATCTATCAGAGACAGGCACATGTTAAAGAGAGAAAAAAAGTAAGTTCTAAATGTAGGATTAAAAGAATGGTGTAAGTAGCAGAATGCTGTATTATTCAGATTGGTTCATCAACATACTGGAAACATTCAAAATATCAAGATTTCATGAAACTATTAGATATCCTTATATTTTTGGACTTCGTTATCAAAAGATTCAAAATTCAACTCAATCTTAGGTGATGATAATATATACAAAACCCCCAAAATAGCAAGAACATAAAATACTAGAAGTATAATTGGATAGGTTCATACGGTAGTATGTAATTTTCTTTGGACAGCATACCGTTCATTTCAAAGCATTTATTCTGACTCATTGTAGAGCATAAATAGCTCCCATAATTTTACTATAACTGATTCTATTTATGGGGAGGCAAAAGATTGTCCATATGTCCTAAATAATTGTAATCTATATAAATAAAAATGTAAAATAGTTTGTACGAATCCACTAATCTCAAAAAGTACCGGACCGATTTAAACCAAACTTTCACACAATGTAGCGAAGCACTTCGGATAATAGAATAGCTAATCATTTTGTGCCTAGCACGCATGTGTTGTGTACAAATTACACACAAAAAAAAGTACCCACTGAAATTGTGTGTTAACATGCCTGTAGCCACACCCATCAAACTGCTTTTCAACTGCCAGTGTTGGAAAAGCCTCATACGGTGGCCTCTTGGGGCCAAAAGGGCACAGAGGATAGCAAACTCCCAGGTGGCCCATAGAGGGGGGGGGGGGAGAAATTCTGCTCAGGACTGTTCTCTGAGGTAAAAAAAAAAAAGGAGGCAGGCAGCTGCTTTAAACTGTTTAATACTAACTGAACCAAACTGTAACAAAGAATCACCAATCTGACAGCAAATACAGTTTAATGAAAAGAAGGACTAGGGAGGACATGATAGCAGCCTTCCAATATCTCAGGGGTTGCCCCAAAGAAGAGGGAGTCAAGCTATTCACCAAGGCACCTGAGGGCAGAACAAGAAGCAATGGGTGGAAACTAATCAAGGAGAGAAGCAACCTAGAACTGAGGGCAAATTTCCTGGCAGTGAGAACTATTAACCAGTGGAACATCTTGCCACCAGAAGTTATGGATGCCCCAACACTGAAGAGAGAAGAGACTGGAAAACCATTTGTCTGAAACGGCATAGGGTCTCCTGCTTGAGCAGCGGGGTTGGACTAGATGACCTCCAAGGTCCCTTCCAACTCTGCTATTGTATTATTGTATTACAGTAGGTATGTAGATAGGGGAATAGAGAGACAGGGAGAAATACAGTTTAATAAAAGAGGGACTAGGGAAGACATGATAGCAGCCTTCCAATATCTCAGGGGTTGCCCCAAAGAAGAGGCAGTCAAACTATTCTCCAAGGCACCTGAGGGCAGGACAAGAAGCAATGGGTGGAAACTAATCCAGGAGAGAAGCAACTGAGAACTGAGGAGAAATTTCCTGACAGTTAGAACAATTAATCAGTGGAACAACTTGCCTCCAGAAGTTGTGAATGCCCCAACACTGGAAGTCTTCAAGAAGATGTTGGATAGCCATTAGTCTGAAATGGTATAGGGCAGTGATGGCTAACCTTTTTTGGCTCACGTGCCAATAGCAGGGGGAGTGCAGGGGCGATGTGCACATGTGTGCCACATCCATAATGCTATGTGCATGACCCTCTGCATTTGGCATGCTTTTTACATCATCCCCAGGCTCCAGAGGGTTTATAGGAGCCTGGGGAGGGTGAAAACAGCCTTCCCCCACCTCCAGAGGGCAAAAAATGGCCTCAAAAGAAGGCCTAAATCAGCTGGCCAGGGCACACATACAAACTGAAGCTGACAGGGCAATGCCTCGAGTGGCCTAAGAAATGGTTCCGTGTGCCACCTGTGGCACCCGTGCCATAGGTTCGCCATCATGGGTATAGGGCTTCCTGCCTAGCAGGGAGTTGGACTAGATGACCCCCAAGGGATAGATAGAGAGGCAGAAATAAGGTATGTATGTATGTATGTATGTATGTATGTATGTATGTAGGTAGGTAGGTAGGTAGGTAGGTAGGTAGGTAGGTAGGTAGGTGGATAGATAGATAGATAGATAGATAGATAGATACAAAGAAAGAAAGAAAGAAAGAAAGAAAGAAAGAAAGAAAGAAAGAAAGAAAGAGACAGTAGGTAGGTAGGTAGGTAGGTAGGTAGGTAGTTAGGTAGAGGGAGAAAGGAAGAAATATAGTAGGTAGGTAGGCAGGTAGGTAGGTAGGTACATAGGTAGGGGGATGGATAGATAGATAGGGAGAAATACAGTAGATAGGTAGGTAGAGGGATAGACAGAGAGGGAGAAATACAGTAGGTAGGCAGGTAGGTGGATAGGGGGATAGATAGAGAGGGAGAAATACAGTAGGTTGGTAGGTAGGTAGGTGGAGGGAGAAAGCAAGAAATACAATAGGTAGGTAAGTAGAGGGATAGACAGAGAGGGAGAAATACCGTAGGTAGGTAGGTAGGTGTATAGATAGCAAGAAATACGGTAGGTAGGTAGGTAGAGGGATAGAGGGGGCGAAATACAGTAGGTAGATAGATAGAGGGGAAAAAGAAAGAAATACAGTAGGTAGGTAGGTAGAGGGATAGACAGAGAGGGAGAAATACAGTAGGTAGGTAGGTAGAGGGAAAAAGAAAGAAATACAGTAGGTAGGTAGGTAGAGGGATAGACAGAGAGGGAGAAATACAGTCGGTAGGCAGGTAGGTAGATAGGGGGATAGATAGAGTCAGAAATATAGTAGGTAGGTAGGTAGGTAGGTAGGTAGAGGGATAGAGAGGGGGAAATACAATAGGTAGGTAGGTAGGTAGAGGGAGAAAGAAAGAAATACAGTAGGTAGGTAGGTAGGTACAGGGATTGATAGATAGATAGATAGATAGATAGATAGATAGATAGATAGATAGATAGATAGATAGATAGATAGATAGATAGATAGATAGATAAAAATACAGTAGGTAGGTAGGTTGGGGCTTATATGGTGGTTGGGTGTATGTGTGCAGGTATAGATCTACACACAGATTGGTTGGCCATTTAACCAGACTGGGCCACAGCAACGCGTGGCCGGGTATAGCTAGTTTGAAATAAGAAACTAAATCAAGTTGAAATACAAGAATATTTTGTTGTATTTCCTTTTGCTTAAAAAGGTTGTTTAGGATGAATGTTATTTTGTACAACATTCCTCATCTTCCAGTTTTTATAGTAAATACTTTGCCTTTTTTTTGTTTTTAAAAAACGTCTGGTTGTTGACAAAACAGTTCTAGCCAAAGTTTTTCAATATATGTTCAAGCTTCAGGCCGTGAGCTAAACATAAATGCATTATTTGTTAACACACACTAAGAAGATACTCCAATACCTCAAAGGCCATACGGCTGAATTATTTAGAAAAATAAATGGTAGAAACTGGTTTCTTTCATAAATACCAGTGAGGTTAGAAGAAAAATCTGAGGCCAGATCTGAATCAAAAACTCAGAAATAAAGGAAGATAACAAATAAAACATGTATTTGCAAATTGTGTCTTCAAGACTGTAAATAGTTGGTCCTTTGTTCCCCAAGTTCCCAAACCAGGAAGTTAGGACTCCTGTCTTCAAGAGCACTAATATCCTAATGGTTTCTAAGCAGACAGGAAAGCTTAGAGATCATTAATGTAATGTAAAGGAGTTTAAAGGATAAATAGTGTTGTACATAATTTATATATAGATATATGTGTCATGCTGCCATGTGTCATTCTACATATAATCCAGAAATAAATATATATAAATAAATATGAGGCAGCAATGAAATAAGTTTAAATAAAGGAAAGGAACTAAAGAATGCAAATCAATCTTCAAGTTATCTTGAGGTCTCAAAGGGCCTGCCACATTTTATGGATGGAGTGTCTACTAAAGACATGATTCAAACTGCACTACTGTGCTCTGAATAGTAAAAATTGGTAGGTTCTACTCAAAGTGCTAGACAAATGCAGTCTCGGTTTAGTATGATTTTTAAAGAAAAATTCCTGCCTCTCCAATATTATCTGTTTCTTTTATTCGCACTCCTTTTCCCTAAGCACTTGGGAAAGAATGTTACTTGGCAGAGGGGATGTGATCCTCTTCAGAATTTACCATGACATCAAAATGACATGAAATCAATACCAGAAGTGGTGGTGAAGATTTCATTGGGTTTCCCCTCCCCTACTCTTTGGATTAGCTGATTGACATGGTAGCAACACCACACAGAGGGACCATTTGCGGCATCCCAGTATTCATGAATAGCTAAGAATAGCTAAGAATATGGCACTAAGAGTCTGCCTTCTAGTCTACTTCACCTCTCAGCCGTGCCAGAACTGGTCAATGGAGCTGGTCATCATGGTGTCAGCACAGGAGCGAGCCACCTCACCTATAGGTAGCAAGTAAAGAAAAGGCACAAAAGAGATAGAAAAAACTAGCCCAAAAGACTCATTTAGAGAATAGGTTAAAGACCAGGATATTTGGGGGAGAGTCCATGAGTTTGGTTTTTGTGAAAAGGAGAACAACTCCAAACTCCTCAGGGTTAAAGCAAAATTGAAAGATGAAACTATTGCTGTAGAAGCCAGATTTCCTGTAAGAGTTTATAAAAAGTGATATCAAAGATTGAAGAATACTAGGATTGTTTCTCCTTGTCTTCCCAAATAGTTCTGCATATGAAGCAATTGATGAGAGTGAAGGTTCGCAAGGAAATTGCTCCTGGCCAGTTGTTCTGGCAGATTCTGCTCTGGATACACTCTATTTGAGACTGTATTTTCTTTTCTTTGTTGTTTATAACATACCTAACCTAGCCCAATCCTATAGGCAGTCCTTGATTTACAACAGTTAGTGACTGTTCAAAGTTACAATGACACTGAAAAAAGTGACATATGACCGTTTTTCGCACTACGTTTACAGCATTGCCAGCATTCAGATGCTTGGCAACCAGTTGATATTTCATGACCATTGCTGGGTCCCAAGATCATGTGATTATCTTTTGCAATGTTTTCACAAGCAAAATCAATGGGGAAGCCAGATTCACTTAACAACCGTGTTACTAACTTATCAAGTGCAGTGATTCACTTAACAACTGTGGCAAGAAAATTCATAAAGTAGGGAAAAACTCACTTAACAACAGAAATTTTGGGCTCAATTGTGCTTATAAATTGAGGACTACCTATATTTGGGTAACCAACAACAGGAGCAAAGTTACAGTATAGAACAGAGGGTCTCACTTTCTTCTAGGAAACTGTAGATCTCAAAACATGTTTTGTCTATCAAGGAAAGACTTTAGTATTTTGTTTACTCCAAGAGGGATTAGAAAAGTGACTAAATGCTAATACTATAAACTAGCCCTGTCATTAAAGTCATGTTATTAAATGGAAAGGGGAGTGGATTGGAGGTTCTACCTACTCAGTCAGTTTTGAAATGGGTGGCCATGTTTGATGCTCTTTTGTTTCTCACATTTTTCATGTACTCTAGAATATTAATTAGGTCTTGATACCTAGGTATCTTTTTTTAACTTTATGGTACAAGTAGCTTGAGACTGCTTACGCTTAAGATCCTTTTCTAGTAGACATCATATCGGCAAGATGCAAGTTAATGGTTTTTTTTTAAATATCCCAAGTTATAGTATGTTGCACAAGAATCAAGCGATGCTTCAATATGGTTGCTTTTTTTATTCCCAAGATTCACTCATTCATGGTGCACAGGAGATTTATTTGCCTTCCTTTTCTCCTAAATCCTTATTACCAAGGAAAGTTTTGGTATATGGTTTATGCTCATAGGGCACTCTGATTTAATTTGGATAGTTCTTCAGAGGTTTTGGAGATCTGAAGGGTTATTATTTCTTTTTCAGGATCAATCTATGAGGGACAAAGAGACACAGACTTCTATTTCCATTGGCTTAAAGAATGTATTTTGGGGGCCTTTGCAGCCATGTGCAAACAGCCTCCAGAGAGTAACATGGTCTTGTCACTTTTCAAGGTCACTTTCGGATAGAAGAGATTTGTAGGGCCGCTACACACATATTGGACATACATTCATCAAACATTATAAGACAGAGAAAAACATGTATTGGCATCAGCAGACTTTGCTAGTTAACTTCGCTGGAAAATAGTGGCGGTGTAGTCTGCCAGAAAGAAATAGAAAATTCTTTTTTTTTTTTAAGGAAGTAGATACCCGTTTGTTAGCTTCTTGAAAATTGGAACTCTAGAGTTTTGCCTGCACTATATTATAAATGCCCAGGGTAGTAGTGTTGAATTGAAAAGTCAAAGCAAACTAGGAAAAAGAAAAGAAAAGTACCTGAGTGTTCTACTAACATGTATTTTGCTTTCTTCTTGCCTGTCATTGTTTACTTTCAGTAGGTGTTTAGTTTTCAAAGAGTTGACAAAACAACCTGTTCTCCCTGTCCAGTCTGGAAGGCAAGAAGTAAAGGGCCTCCAGGAGGCACTATTCACTAGATGAGAAATGTCCGCTTGGAAAATTGAGAAAGGAAATTTGCACCTCCTGGTTAATTGTTCAAGACAAAATGGAATATCCACTCTATGTTTCAAATTTGTTTCAGTAACAAAGAAAGGCATACCACAATATTCTATTAACATACAGGGTCTTAATGAGAGGATGGAAACGAAACGCTTAAAATTCAGATGCTTAGGATCTACTAGTTTAAGCGCCTGGCAAATTTCCTTTCACTGTTTAATTCAAGCATATATAATCTACTTTGGGTTGGATTGCTTTCTCCAGATTTATAACAGAAAATTAAGGCAAAGTTTGGAAATTTGCTTTCATGTATGAAAGCTGTCCTTTAAATTTTTTTTACACTGGGAAGCAAGAGAGGGGGAAAAATGGTGACAGATAGTTAGCTTTTAACAACAAAAGACATATTTTTTATCATACTGCCTGGTATGAGAAGAAGGCATACCACACCCATGAACAGATTGGAAGTGAGTGTGTGGTCTCTCAGTCATTGCAATGAAAATCTACCCCTAAGGGTGCATATAAATTGTAGTTATTGACCATGAGAAATGTGCTTTTATGAGCAATAAGGAGACTGAAAAGCATAAACATGATTTCTGAAGTTATAACTGATATTTGTCTGTGTACTTCCTTTTTTCTACCATTATTCCTAATTTTTGTTCTATCTAGATTTCACATAGAATCCATGCATTATTTATAATTAAAAAAAAGGATATGAGACACAGAGAAAAACAATGGTAGCAACTTATTTATTATCAAATTAGGCCTCAAAATGATAATTTGCTGTATTTCTATAATGGCATTTTCCCCACTTCTGTTCAATCGTGTCCAATTCTCTAAGACTGCCTAGACAAGCCCCTGCAGTTTTCTTGGCAAGGTTACTCTATATCAGAGTAAATTCTGCATAATCTCTTTAAGTAACTTGCAATGTATATTCTTTAAAAAGGGAATAATGTGAGAATGTCAGTGGAAATACAGCAACAAGATCTTCAGCTTTTTCCTGATGAAACTACAAAGAACTTACTGTCTGTTTTAAATTGTTTGCTCTTGAATGCTATCTTATATTTGATTATGTAAATTTGGCTGGTAATGTACAGTAGTTCAAAGATTTTGGAAAATTTAATTTCCCTTCAATGCCTAATAATTACAAACCTGAAAATATTAGCAATTGACAATAGTATTGGTAGATTTTTCCTCAGTGTTAGCAAGATGCATCTCAAATGAATGGAGAAAATAAATGCAGTGAAAAGCAAACTTCTCTTACATCATTTTTTTCAGTTGATTTAAAGTACAATATTTCTCAATGCCCTGCAATAATTTATTTAATCTCTTAGCATTGGAATTTATTAACATAGTTCCCCTGCTCTATTTTACATCTAGGTAAAAGTTCCCCTTTCACATATGTGCTAGTCATTCCTGACTCTAGGGGTGGTGCTCATCTCCATTTCAAAGCCAAAGAACCAGCGCTGTCCGAAGACATCTCCATGGTCATGTGGCCCGCATGACTAATGCCAAAGGCACACAGAACACTGTTACCTTCCGACCAAAGGTGGTCCCTATTTTTCTACTTGTATTTTTACATGCTTTCGAACTGCTAGGTTGGCAGAAGCTGGGACAAGTAACCTGGAGCTCAATCCGTTACTTGGTACTAGGGATTCGAACTGCTGACCTATCTGATCGACAAGCTCAGTGTCTTAGCCACTGAGCCACTATTTTACATCTACTGTAAACTTGGGAACTATGTAAGTTTAGTCCTAGTAGACTGACTTTTTTTTTTTTTTTTTTTTTTGCCAGTCATTACCTTTCTCAGAAACATTATCATCAGAATAAAATGGGGGAAAATCTTCACGTACACTGCCTAGATTTCTCACAGAAAAAGCAACATAAACATGCAATAATACATACATAATAAAAAATAGACATCGAAACTATCGTATCATTGATCTGTTGATACTTTTTACATTGCTTATTATTTTATTAATGGTTAACTTAAATGATTACTGTTTGCATTTGCTCTGCTTCTTGTTCCAAGTTGTTGTTGTTTTTCTTTCTTTCTATAAAGTCTTTTTTAGACTATAAACCAGACAACAGGGATGCTACTACTTAGTCGTGATCTATAAATTGCCCTGAAGATCTGAGCAAATCTGTTTTTGGTAACAAAATAGCCCCTTATGTTACACTTGTCTTGATGTATTGACAATGAGCTTAACCCATTGCACCAGCAGCCACCAAGCTGGAAAACAGAAGAAAGAAGAAAGCTGGATCTCAGAGCTTTGTGAAGTCCATCAAAGCATGAGGACTTTTATTTTTTCAAAAAAGAAAAAGATGGGACGTGGTGTTTGTGTATATGGAGAAAGCTAAGAGCGAGACGCATGTATATATGCCTGCATCCGTGAATATAACTATTGTTTTATACAGATATTTGGAGTTGTGGGGAAGCACGGATTAAACTCTGTAGAAGTGGTTCTTTGGATTTTCAAACAGCTTACCAAACTTTTGATTTAACAGTCAGGGAGGAGAGCCTGAATCCTGCTTTCAGCTAATAGTCGAAGGAAACTGGAAGAATAAATTGCCAGTTGTCCCAATGCAAGCAGTCAGCTCTATTTGATTCATTGCTTTTGAATATGTTCATAAACTGTTGGACATATTTTCTGACAACAGTAAATTAGTACTGCAATCATAACAGAAATGGAGGGCAATGACTTCAGTTGATATTTCCAAATTTAAGGAAAAGGCATTCAGGTGGTAAAAGTTGATAAATATAAAACATTGTGAGTGACGTTCCTCAACCTTGGCTACTTGAAGATGGGTGGACTTCAACCTATAGCTGCTTGGGGATTCTGGAAGTTGAAGCCCATCCATCGCCAAGTGGCTGAGGATGAGGAACACTGCATTAGATTACAAACAAGAACCCTATCTTCATATAGCTACCAAGAGAAACTGAATTAGGGGTGATTGGATATGAAAAAATTCTTCCCTTGGTGAGGATCATTAGGAAATAAATAGAGAATAAAACTGCCAATGTCAAAGCATCTTCATAAAAATCTATGGTGCAGCCAGGCTTAAAATAGTGTATAAAATTCTCATCATCACACCTCAAAAACTCTATCACAGAAGCTGTAAAAAACAAAAAAGAGAGAGAGAGCAACCAGTATCAGGATTTAAAGTTACTGCTAGAAGATTAATAGATTTAATTATTTATTTTGAAATACAATAAGTGAGCTTGCTATAGGACTAGGATGGAGAAGACCTAGGTTCAATCTATTCAAAGCCACAAAAGCAAAGTGGGCGATGTTGGGATAGCTTCTATCTCTCATACCAGTTGGATAAGTAGACACAGTTCCTGAGCAAAAGGCAGAAGATATAACAAATAATAGTAACACTGCCAATCACAACAGAATTATTATTTGTTCTGTGTATCTTTCCCACTTCTTGAAGCTCAGGGAAACCATTCATGAGATTATCCATTCATTTTATCCTCAAACACCCTTTGCAAAGAAATGTGGACTGAAAATAACGACTGGTCTAAGTCAACCTCTCCTCCATGGCCTTAGTTCACATCTTAATCAGTAAATAGCCCCAGCTGAAAATGTAAAAGGTTTAAAAGTTTCCCTTGTTCAGTCATAGCTGATTCAACAGGGCAGAGTTTATCTCCAATTCTTAGCTGAGGAAGCTTGTGCTGTCTGAGAGACACCTCCATCATCAGGTGGCTAGCATGAAAATGTGAAATGCAGTAACCTTCCTGCCAAAGTGGTACCTATTTATCTACTAGCATGTTTTCAAACTGCTAGGTTGGCAGAACTGGGGCGACTAAGGAGAGGTCATCCCATCATGCAATGCTAGACTCTCAAATCTGGGCTTCGGCTTTCCACTGACAACCCAGGTTCTCAAATATAGAGACAGCTTTTTGATTTATGGCTACCTTCATTTTAGGGAAAAGACCACAACTCGAAACTGTCTTTCTGTATGGGCCCACTTAAGGGGATATAAAGAGTCTGCTACAAGAAATGAGTATTGTACCTTATATTTATTTATTTATTTATTTATTTATTTATTTATTTATTTATTTATTTATTTATTTATTTATTTATTTATTTATTTATTTATTTATTTATTTATTTATTTATTTTAATTTATTTAATTTATTTAATTTATATACCGCCCTTCTCCCTCTCGGGACTCAGGGCGGTGAACAGCCACAGTAAAAACAGAAAATACAAAAGTTAAAATAACATATTAATATATATTAAATACTTTGGCCCATAATTTAAAAGCCAATACTAAAACCCAATTAAAAGCTATGACAGGCCGGCTGCGTGAAATAGATGTGTCTTCAGAGCCCAACGGAAGAGACGTAGGTCTGAGATCGTATGTAATTCAGGGGGGAGGTCATTCCAGAGGGCAGGAGCTGCCACAGAGAAGGCTCTCCCTCTGGGGGTTGCCAGCCGACATTGTCTGGCCGACGGCACCCTGAGTAGGCCCTCTCTGTGGGAGCCAACTGGTCAGTGGGAGGTATTTGGCAGCAGGAGGCGGTCTTGCAGATAACCAGGATAACCATCTTGTGTACATTTTGATATTTGGGGTCATTTTAAATGTTATATAAAAATGACTGAATGAAAAATGAAATGTAATTCTAACAAACAAAAATCCCTCCTACCCTTGCACATACGCACTCGGCCCAGAAAATTTTACAGCCCAAGTCTTATATTCCAATATGAGACTGACCTCTGAATTGATACTTGTGTATTAATTCAGTATTAATTCAATGTTCAATTGATAATTTAAATAGGTTAAATAGTGTCTAATTTATTCTTCAAATTCAGCAAATGATTAAAAGAAACTTTGAGTTGATGGTACCAAACTGACTGTGCTGAGATCAATGTTGTACGTTCCAGTTTAAATATTATATTCTTGTGTAAAGAAAAATACTTGAAACTAAAGAGCCCCTCCATTAAAATATCTTCTTGTGGATTTTTCCGCTTCCTGCCACACTTTGTAAGGTGTCAGAACATACTCTGACAGCCAAATTTCAAAATGACTGAACTCTGACCCCCTTAAGACCTTTTGATGAAAAGTCTTGCTGTTGAAATTGTTCTAGGAACTTGTAAGTGCTTTCGGGATCATAACATTTAGCACCTGCACATATGCTGCAATTTCCACGCATGCACCACATAAATAAAGAGAAGTGTTAGCAATCTGTTTAGAAAATGCCATCACTTCAGCTGCAAAGGAGCTGTTACAGTCTTGATGTCATTTTACACCGGCTGTTGCAAGCTGAAGACAAAAAGGGTGTTTAAGGTGCAATTTTAAAACAGGATGCATTTGTGAGACTTGAAAGGAAATGGGGGGGAAAATGGAATCCACGATAAAGGGGCTAATCAGCATTACCAGAGCAGTCATAGACTATGAGAATCAATGTCAAAGGTCAAAGAGGAAGTAAGATTTGGAACAACGAATAAGTCACAAAAACAATTATCAATATTAGTACACAAGTATGGGTGGGAGAGACCCCAAAAAGCTTCCGAAGTCTGTTTTGAAAGCTTTGGATTACGTGCCATTTATTTATAATGTGCACAAAAAAGCAGGCTTATTTTAGATAGTTGAAATACTCTGCCTAAACTGTATTAAACAATGTCAACCATTAAGACCATTCATGTAAAACAACTGATTAATTGATTGATAACATGCCATCAGTCATTTTTTGACTACTAACAATCACATGGTTAGATTTCTATCTCTAACCTGGTCTCCCAGGTCTTCCAAGGGTATGCTCATTGCTATTGCAACTGAGTCCATCCATCTTGCTATTGGTTGTCGTCTTCTCCTTTCCACCTGTCCCAATATCAGAGCCTTCTGAGTCTTCATGTAATATGTCCAAAGTAGAATGATGAGTCTGGGCATTTGGACCTCAAATGAGAACTCTGGGTTGATTTGTTCAATGATCCATTGGTTTGATTTCTTGGCTATCATGTCCTTGTATTCTCAGGAGTCTTCTCCAATAGTATTCACAAAATTACATGTACCTTTTTGAAAACTTGCATGTGAGGGGAAAAAATCAGTCACCCATGAAAGTTAAAAAAAACACAATTGTTTTATTTGATGCTCTTCACCAGGTGTAGAGGCATCCAATTTGAGCGGTGATTTTGCAAAGAATCTATTGAAATGGAAAAACATATTTATTATATTGCCCATTTCATTATGGCACGTGTTCAGAGTTAATAAGCCCACATTTAAGCAAATTTTGTAGTCCTTCTTACCAGATTTTATTAGTTTTAACTCTGAAAAGTATACCACCTGTCCGTTAGTGTAGCCAGATTCTGCTATGTCATTTATATGTAAACTGCACAGGTGATTAATCACTCCAGTTAATTTTATGATTTGTGCTTTTCCATACACATGTAATGTTTTATATTGTTGCATTTTATTATGTGCTGTCTTTTGCTGCAATACAGATTTTCATTCATCTTAAAACAATTGTATAAGGGCATTCCATTTAAGATGCATATAAACAAATGTAGTCTTTTTGTCTAAATTATTTGTCACCAACATAAAGAATTGTAAAATTGGCATTTATGGTGAGAGCATGAAAGGATTCAGTTATTTTTTAATACAGATTAGAATGACATCATCAGAAAGATTGAAAATCCAATTGTCATTATTTAAGTGGCTTTGTAAAAGTAAACTGATGTCAATGGTTCTAGAATGCATTATAATAATAAACAAAGTAGGGCCTTTTAATAATTTTAACCTGGCGAATGAGATAGGAAATATTCATAAATCATTACTAAATTATTATCTTTATGATGATGTCATTTTAATCTTTATTTTGCAATAAATGAATGCTTTCATGCTCTTAGCAGTAAATACCAATGTTACAGTTTTCTTAGTTGTTACTATGTTGTGCTGATGTAAATGGATTTCTTCACTAATGAAAACTGAAGTCCAAAATGTGCAAAGGAACAGATATCCTCCCCTTAGCTTATTTAACGGCGCCTTCTTCAGTCATCCTGGTGTGTTATAGGTTGTGACTGATTAACTAGAAAAATCCATAGACTTCAAGCAAGAGAGTTGACATTGACACTGTAATCCTATACACATTAACCTGGGAATGAATCTCACTGAAATCACTAAGACTTACTTTTGAGAAAACATAAACAATGTTCGATTCTTGTATATTACTGTGTCCTATTTTTCCTATAATTCAAGGAACACCAACATTTTAAAATGTGATGTAGAAATGCACATCAGAATAGAGATCATTCTTCCATTCATTTTTTTCAACTATCATTCTAAAGATTGTCTATCCAATAAAATATAATATATAAAATATGTAAAGTTCTATTTACATTCAGGTAAGAAACATAGAATTTTATTATTGTTCACATGTGATGTGTCTGTTGTTGGATTGAAAGACTAACAGGATAACTGATAAGAATTTTATTCTGGTAAAAGGTAGCCACAATGGTCCTGATTAGTTTGGTATTGTGGAGGAATATGGGTCACGAGAATATGGGCCATACAGTGGCGTAGCGTGGGGGGTGCAGGGGGTGCGGGCCGCACCGGGCGCAACATCTGGGGGCGCGCGCTCGCACTCGCAGCTCCCCGTCGCTTCGGGAAAGGGGATCGAGTAAGGCAGGAACAGCGGCAGCCGGGGAATGTGGCCACCGCCGCGGGGACCGGAGAAGCGTAGCCCGAAGCAAGAGCGGCTGCAAGAGGAGGCGTTTTCTCCCCGTCGCCCCGTCTTCTTCCTTGGGGAAAGGATCTTAGGGGATTTTTCATATTTTTATTAGTATTATTTCTCGGGCGGGGGAGGGGGGATCCGGAATCCAGGAAACCGGGAGGGGGCGGGAAATCGCAGGGAAAAGGAAGAGAGCTCGGCGGGCGGAAGGTGGGGAGAGCTCGCGCGTTCCAGCTGATTCAGCAGCGGTCTTGTGAATGCGCAGAGATGTAGCTGACAGGGCGGGAGAGGCGTCCCGCTCTCCGGATCGAAGGGAGGCCAGCTCTTTCGGGTACCTGCCGGCTGCGGCTGCCTCCCCTACCCCGCTGCCGTCGGATCTTCCTGCACCCCTCCTCTCCCCCCTTCCCATTTCTCGCTTCCCCGCCGCTCCGCATGCTGCGCCCTCCCCGTCCTCGATGCCGCTGCTTCCCCCGGGGGAGGGCTAGAAAGGCACCGAGAAGGATGAGCGAAGGGGTTGCCTCGCCGCCGGGTGCCACAGCCGCTGCCGAGGAGGGGGCGGCGGCGGGCGGGGGCCCTGCGGCGGGCGATGGAGTGGAAGAGACTCGAGTGCTAAAATCCAGGGGTTAGGGGGCGCAAATTACTTGCCTTGCCCCGGGTGCTGACAACCCACGCTACGCCACTGGGGCCATACAAGGGTGAGGGGCTCTTTCCCAGGGAGCAACGAGACAAAGAAGATAGAATCTTTGGTATCCAGAAAAAGGGCAAATCTGGACCCACCCCTGCATTTCACAGGATATATCTAGTAGATATGTAGAGAAGTGCTTTAGTTTGGCAAGATTTCTGTCAATAGGTGATCAACAAGAAATAAATTCTCTGAAGTAACTCCTTGCCTCATTTTTGATTCATTGGACCCAACATCCAGTGACTCTGCCCTACACAGGCATGGTGTAAGTTTCATTATATCGGCACTTATTCATTTCCCCGTCTAAATCACACACAGCTTCTGACCTTCTCCTAATCCTGCTTATGATGAGACCTACCAGAGAGGAGTTTGAGGGTTATGCACTCATCAAATGAAGTTTGGAGTGCTCATCACTGACACTTAAGAAGTGTGTCACCTTCTTTGCCTTTGGAGATTTAGTTTTCTTGCTAGCTGACAATGGTGATTTTCTCTCACGGTTTTAATTTGGTCCATGGTACGTTGGGGTAGGGTGGCTGAAGAAGTTTTCTTTTCCTTAAAACATGCTGATGGGTATGCTTTTTGGTGTTTAAATGATGTCTAGATTGTCAACATCTTGGGATAGATAGATAGATAGATAGATAGATAGATAGATAGATAGATAGGTAGGTAGGTAGGTAGGTAGGTAGGTAGGTAGGTAGGTAGGTAGGTAGGTATGTAGGTAGGTAGGTAGGTGGGTAGGTGGTAAGTAAAGCAAAGTGTGACCAACATATTTAATGCTTAATCTGTTCGCATCACAAAACATGATGCAAACATTTATATTAGTTGGCAAAGGTGATCTCAGCATCCCTTCTCACCCAAAGATATGGCAACGCAAGCCAGTTTGGTCACACTTGAGCTTATTGGAATTGCTTGCCAAAATTAACCCTTGTCTCTTGTATAGGTACTGGATGCCAAAATCCTGCCCTATTTTCCAAAGCCATTGGAGCACAAGAATGGATGATGAGTTTCTTTAGCAATGTCTCAAGAATGATTAATGTGCTGTGATTTCCATGCAGGAGCACTTGAGATTTCTCCCTGTACCAAGCCTTTTTCTATCATAAAAGGTCACAGAAGAAATGCTACAGATTACTTGGATATCACTGCAGTCTGAAGCTGTTGTGATTCACTTAATGAGTGTGATAAACACTAATGTTTTCCTGTTCTTTTTAAATTCCTGAAAAGCTGGAGAGATATTTTCAATGGTTAAAAAAAATTCCCTTGTTACTTTAATAGGACTTTTCCTTGCTTCTTGCTTGCTTCTTTTTTTCTTATATTAAATGCATCCTGGTGAAGGCAAATGGCAGTCCAAATAAGGCAACTCTGAAATCCAAGGAATGGGGGGGAATGGGGTCAACCTGCTTTGTTTGAAATACTTTGCACTGAAGTAACATAGTTTTTGCAGCACTAAGTTATAACTGGAGAACTTTTCTGATGTTCAAATACCCTGTCAAAAAGGTTTTTTTTTCCTCCCTGGAATTTTCAGAGAATGTTCTATGGTTGCTTGATAGAGTGCTTGTCTCATTTTTCCTCTGATAATTAGCAATCAATTTCTGCAAAACAGCAATGTCTCCTAATTGTCTATCCTGCTGATTAATCCTTGGTGAACGTTTACACCACCAAGATATCTGGAGACACACGGCAATAACTACAGGTAGCCAGACACTGTTTTTAAGAGCAATTCTTATTTGCATTTTAAGATAAAGGGCACAAATTTGCTCAGACTAAATCTGTGGAAATACACTTATACTAATAAGCCACTGGTGGGTTGAAAACAATGCAGTCACAATTTATTTATTCTTGAGGTTATAGCTGTCTTGTTACTACATAATGCCCATAACAAATGTATACAACCCTAATCACTAACTTTTCTTGATTCCCAATTGCAATACCTTAAGCAGTGAATTTATCAAAATGACACCAAGAAGCAGTGGGATGCACGTTTTTTCCTCTCTATTCTGCACACACTTACAAAGGAAAAATTTAAAAACCCACAAATCAACACACAACTTTGGTTTGCGACCACTACCGTATCGTCTGTTTGAGATCTTCATAAGATCAAGCATACAAACACTGAAATATGAAATTCATTTTCACTCTGATGTAAAGATGTTCTTAAGCTGAGTTCAACTCCTAGCGACCACAGGTAGTCCTCATTTACTGACTGATCATTCAGTGACCATTCAAAGTTGCAATGGTATTTAAAAATTTACGATTGATACTCAAAGTTGTGGTCATCACAGCATTCCCATAGTCACGTGTTTGGGATTCAAGCGGAGCCAATCAGTGTGCATGTACAATGGTTGCAGCATTCCATGGTCATATGACCACCATTTGCAATCTTCACAGCCAGCTTTTGACAAGCAAACCCAATGTGGAAATTGGCAGGTAGTGACAAATTTCAGTCATATGACATCGCACTGAACAACCTGCTGTGATTTGTTTAACAACTGCTGAATAAGTCAATGTGGTTATGGAATTTTTCGCTTTATGACTGCATCACTTGGCAATTGCAGCCAGTAAGTAAGGTCGACTTGGATTTCCATACCTTTTTTCTAGCTGTCACTAGATATATTTTATTGTAAAAATCAGGGTTCCCCTAAAGTGATTAATATTGACACTCAATCCAAGGCCTCCACAAATAGCTGAGGTCAAAAGGGGTCTGTAAATATCTAACACTCAATAGGTAGTTGATAAATGAAGGAAGGTTGATTAGGGTCAATCAATTTTTTGAAGTATCTCAAGCTGCACACCCAACATTGTGGAGGCTAGCAACAAGAACAGTGTTATGTAGGATTAGGAGTCAGTTGCCAGTAAGAATGGCCTTGAGTTATTTTTATTATTATTCCCACTACTATTAGTTAAAATAATCTTTATTAAATTAGTTTCATATAAGATATGCTTGTGGGTCAATGAACAATTTGAAACTTCATGAATGGGTTAACGAGCTGAAGACTTTGGGTATGAAAGGTTGCTCTACACTTAAATAGATCTTGGATGGCAAGGACATTTTATATTCACTTCAACCCCTATGGATTGTTAGTCCACTTCCAGAGACAATTTAACAGTGTGACAATAATCAATAAATATTGAACTAACTTGAGCTGTGGGAATCAAAAGAGCTACATCTTCTAATATTATCCTTATCACACTGGACTTGATGGAGAGCATCCATATTGTATAGCAACATGGCTGGATACTAGGATATTATATTTGTTGGTCTGGTTAGGAAAAATGAGTCAGATATTTATAAAATAAAGGTACTTCAACAAAGATACAGTATATGGAAAAATCAAGCCCCTTTTAGTTATGTACACTGACAGATTTACCCAAACACTTACTACTAAGATACATACGATTTATTGGCATGCATTACTATGGGTGATCTACTGAATCTGTTGTGTAGCTTTGCCTGAACCATCTTCCAATTTTGCCTTGATTTCAAAGCATGTGTCACTGTTCAAGACACTCCCCAGCACGTTCTTCCTCCAACATACAGCCTTGAACTCCCAAGTAAAGTTTGCATTACAACTTGAATGTAAATATTGTAATAGATTTGTTTTGGAAATTCTTACAGCTCCCTTGTGCCCTTTGTAGGGAAACACTCTGATGCATGTGCATGCACGTGCTTTTCCTGGGAGATGGAGATGTCTGTGTGCTTGGGGGTGACTGATTGAATTTTGCTTGAGCTAAATTATATTTGCGCATTCTGGTAATTGCAAAGGGCCACACAGAGGAAACAAAGCATTGGCTGCTTGTGTGCAGGGATTTCCCCAATGTATAATTTCAAATTGATATGAAAAAAAGCCTTCCTATGCATTAATAATAGCCGAAAATGCAACTCACTTGGCCGCAAAACAAGCAATAGACCTCAGATGGATAACATTTATTGTTAGTATGGCTTTTCTAGTGCACAGCTTCAGAAATGCAAAATAAATTATTTATATTGTCCAGATCACTTTATATGACATGGGCTATTGTGTATATTATAGGGGTCTCTCTCTCTCTCTCTCTCTCTCTCTCTCTCTCTCTCTCTCTCTCTCTCTCTCTCTCTCTCTCTCTCTCTCTCTCTCTCTCTCTCTCTCTGTGCGTGTGTGTGTGTCTGTGTATTATAGATTTTCTGCAGGAACAAACTTTTTAATGATTTTACTGCCTATTTTGCATTTTGGGACATTACTAAAAAAACCAAAGGTTTATTATTATCAAATTTCTTTCATGAAAATCATCCTGAGGCTTTTTTGTTTTTTGGTTTTTTGTTTTGTTTTCCTCACAAACTCTACCTTGGAGGCAAAGCTAGCTTTAGGCATTTTCTAAGGCTTAGTGCGTTGTGCCCCATTTCTTTTTAAAGACCACTGTTGGAACTGTAAGGTGAGTAGAAGGAACACAGACTTTGTGATCTAAGAACCTACCCACTGAAAAGAAATTGGAGATTGCTGTGTGTTCCTGCTCAATCTGAGTGTCTCTGCATTAGTAAGCCATGTGATAGAGCAGGGGTGAGCCCCATGGTTTCTGACATAGGCTGCTATCCTTCATGGATAATATATTGGGGTCTTTATGCCAGCTGTGGGTGAGGCCAATGCCATTTATTCTCTTTGGTTTTGACACCTCTTTGCTCTGTCTCAAGCAGCAGATGTCAGTAAAGAGATATAGCATTTACCACAGATACTAAACGATTGGTTAGATAAAGTGTTTGAAATTAGGTTAAGGGCTAACTTGAGCTACAAGCTGATTGCTTCTCCTCCAATCTAGAGAAAGGGCGATGGTAGAGTACTTGGTTCATCTGCCAAAATTCCCAGCTTCAATTCATAGCATCTCCATGTAGGACCTGAAAGGACTTCTGTCAAAAATGCCGATGGACCTCTGTTGGCCACTCTAAGTAATCCTGAATCACATGGAACAATATGCTAATTCAGGATAAATTTAATTCATCATGTGATGGCTGGCTTTCTTCTACTAAGTAATCTTATTTTTTCAGCCCCTGAAATTAAGTACTTAATTTCAATGTAAGGGTACAAGAACAATCATAATCACAACAAATAAGAGCAATGGATTTGTTACATTAAAAGTGGTCTCTATGTGGGTGTAACACAGGAGTTCTTAAAACATTATTATAGTGATGTCTCAATTTGTCAAGAAAAGGAGTATTTCAGATTTTTCTTCCCTCTTTCAAGCCAAAATGATAGATGATTCTCTTGAAAGTTTCAATCTTAACTTCAGCTCAAGAGCAAAACAAATAAACTTGCCTATATGATTCCACTGCTCTTGCTTTGAAAGAACCGGGAATTTTAAAAAGGAGCTTGCCAGATAATTAATGACTTAATAACTGGGAATGAAGACACTACAACTTGATCTTTTGGTGATTTTGTGGGCATCGTTACAAAGTCTTTCAAAATGGACTAAAGGAAAATGCTGAAGTAGTACATCTAGAATTAGCTCTCTATGAGAATACAACATCCCTCCAATATTAGGTTGTTTTGCTTGATACGTTTGGGATGCTGCGTCACTGTGTGTGGACATTTGCTCATAATTATAAGGTGTAGGGCAAAAACATCAAGAATGTGATGTCTCCATGTATATACGACAAAAGAATTTTGTAACTTTCAGCTTTCCACCAGAGACCAGAAAGTCAGCTTCACACAAGTCAAAACTAAACTCAGCAAGATTTCATTTAGTTCTTTGGAGTTCAGTACTTTTCCTATTATGTTTTTTCTTTTTCAAATTACTCTTATTTCCCCCCCTTTTGACCTGTCACTATAATTGCTGAGAAATAACCTACAAAGGAGGAGTATATGTCTAGTAGATTTTTTGTTTGTTTGTGCTAAATTGGCTTATATAACTATTTTGGCCAATTTTAAGTAGCGGTAACATTTTCTTATATTTTTGTGAATATTCAAAAGACAGCTAATGACTGTCTATATTTGATGTAGCTTATAAACACATCAAGAATACATAGCTCAGTTATCACTGTCTTCTTGAATCATAAAGTACAAACGCATAATTAATTTTGAACATATTTTTCAATCTTTCCTTGCACACCTACAAGTCAGTCCTAAAGACATTAAGTTGGAAATTAAATGAAATGATGCATACCTTGAACTTTAGGGAAAAGAAGTCTTTAATGATAGAAATTCTAAACTGTATGACTCCAAATTACCATAACAATTTCCCCCCCTCCCCCTCCCTCCCTCCCTCCCTGCCTCTCATATTTATCATCATGGTGATCAATCAATCATCATCCTCATCATCCCTTTTTTTAATTGAAAGCCACCAAGGATTTCCACATGAAATTGAAAGTAACACAATAAAATAGTACAAGCAGCAAATAGATCATAATTTCTTTAAAATAATTTCTCTAACAAAATATTGTTATATTTTTTCATATTTCTGATGTCTGTCTTTCTATCTGTCTTATCCATCCATCCATTCATCCATCTCTCTATCTATCGCTCTATCCATCCATTGATCCATTGATCCATTCATCCATCCATCCTTTATCTACCTATCTACCTATCTACCTACCTACCTACCTACCTACCTACCTACCTACCTACCTACCTACCTACCTACCTACCTACCTATCTATCTATCTATCTATCTATCTATCTATCTATCTATCTATCTATCTATCTATCTATCTATCTATCTATCTATCTATCATCTTATCTATCTATCTGAAGACAGCAAACATACCTAATACTCCTGCCTCCTATTTTCTCCCCAACAATTCTATTAGATGAGTTGAATCAATAGACTTTCTCCCCCCCCCCCCTCTCTGTAGTGTTTTCCCATGTGCAGGATCTGCTTTTAAAAAAATCAATGATGTCATGGGTGAAGGGAGAATGATTGGCCCAAAATCACTCAGCGACTTCCATGCCTAAGTGGGACCAGAACCTTCAATGTCTTGGGTTCTATCCTGATACCTTAACTACCAAACCAAACTGGCTGTCTTGCGCCAAGAGAATGAGACTGTTCCAAAATCATCCAGCTGTCTTTCAGGCCTAAAGGAAGCTGGAACTCATTGTCTCTGATTTTCTAGATCAATACTTTAATAATTAAATCCAAATGGCTCTAATGATATACCAAGGTAAATGAAGTTCTGGAATAGGAAACCTGATTTGTAAATAGCATACATTACTCAGTTTATACTTGGATTCTTACTTTGAATGGTTTCTTTTTTTAACTTTTGTTAGTCATTCAAAAGAGAAGTGATTTTGTATGAAAAGCCAATACATTCATCCCTATCTATTGAAAATATCTGTTCTCCAATGTTTACAAGACATCTGGTATTAAAATGTTTGTAGCTTGTATGAGAATAACATTATTATTCTGTGGTTAATCCTTGGTGAGATTCACAGCCTTTGGGGCTGGTTGGTAGCTCAACAGCTCAAGTCCTAACCAAGGACCTGGGAACTGTTAAGGTAATGTCGGAGGATATAAGCTGTTCCAAGTAGGGTGGTTTTTTGTAGAGTCAGAATGTTCAAGTCTGGTAAATTTAGAATGTCTACATAGTGAGGTAGCCCTTTAGGTATTGCTTCAAGGGCTCCAATTACAATCGGGACAACACGCAATTTCTTTTTCCACAGTCGCTCAACTTCAATTTGCAAGTCCCGGTATTTTGTGATTTTTTTCTTGCTGCTTATTTTCAATTCGTGCATCACCAGGTATTGCAAGGAACCATACTTTTTTCTTTTCAACTATTCTTATATCAGTTGTGTTGTAGGACAAGTGCCTGTCAGTCTGAATTCTGAAGTCCCACAAGATCTTGACTTTCTCATTTTCTAAAACTTTCTCAACCTGATGTTCCCAGTGGTTTTTGCTGTACTCAAATCCAAACTTCTGGCACAATTTCCAGTGAATGTTCTTAGCAATGCAGTCATGGCATTGTAGGTAGTCAGTTTGTGAAATTTTGCGGCACCCACTGATCAGGTGGTCGACTGTTTCATCTTTCTCATTACCGGGGAGACATTTGCTGTTGGTGGTAACATGTTGAATTTTTGCCTTCATGCAGTTTGTGGCTAAGGCTTGTTCTTGAGCTGCCAAAATAAAGCCTTCTGTTTCTTTTTTCAGCACTCCCGATCTTAACCAGTTCCAAGTTAGTTTTTGGTCAGCTTTGCCTTCAATACTTTTCAAGTATTGGCTATGCAAAGCTTTGCTTTTCCAATTTTCAGCTTGTTTCTCAATTACTTCTTTCTTATATTCAGCTTTTGACTTAGTTGTCTTTAAAAGGCCTCCTTTATTTACTTCCTTAATCCTTGGTTCTTCACTTTTCTGGATGTAATCATTCAAGCTGTGTCTTTCTTCTTCCACAGTCTGCTTTACTTGTAGGAGTCCTCTACCATCTTCTGCTCTTGGTAGATATAATCGGTCAACATCACTTTTAGGGTGCAAAGCATGATTCATTGTCATAAGCTTCCTCATTTTTCTGTCCAAATTGTCCAACTCCATCTGGGTCCAGTCAATTATTCCTGCAGAGTATCGAATCACAGGTATAGCCCAGGTATTTATGGCTTTTATGATGTTTCCTCCACTCAATTTGGACTTTAATATCTTGCAGATTCGTCGAATGTACTTGGTTGAAGTTAATTCCTTGACTTTATTATGCATTAAGTCAGAGGCCTCTAAAATCCCCAAGTACTTGTAGCCTTCTTTTGGTTTTACTGCCTTTATCATTTCTTCATTCTCAAGTTCTATTCCATCATCTTCTATGACCTTGCCTACTTTGGTTGCCATTGTTGTACAATTCCAAACTGCATACTAATGTCTTGGCTAAATTCTTTTGTGCTTTCAATTAATAAATTCAGTTCAGCTTTTGTTTTACCAAACAGCTTCAAATCATCCATGTACATCAAGTGCGAAATTTTCAGTCCTTTCTTTGCAAGTTCGTATCCACAGTTCATCTTCTTCAAAATGATTGTTAGTGGTAGCATTGAGAGTATAAAAAGAAGGGGCGAAAGGGAATCACCCTGGAAAACCCAGTTCTTCATTAGCCATAAGTTTTGTTTTCCAGAGATTCATTGAAGTTTCCATGAATTTTTGTATGTTGCTGCTGATGCCAAAGATTTCCAGGCATTTCTTGATCCAGCTATGGGGAACTGAATCAAACCCTTTCTTATAGTCTATCCAAGCCATGAACAGGTTGGTTCGTCTTTTCTTTGAATTCTTTAGGATTAGCTTGTCAATCAGCAGTTGGTCCTTTGTTCCTCTTGAATTTTTGCAGCATCCTTTCTGTTCTACAGGAAGCAAGTTATTTCTTTCCAAGTATCCATAAATTTGGTTTGTAATGATACCAGTAAGGAGCCTGTATGTTGTTGGCAAACAGGTGATTGGCCTATAGTTTCCAGGTTCCTTTCCTTATCTTTTTGGATTAAAAATGTCCTTCCAGTTGTCATCCATTCATCATTTTCAGGTGTTTTTAAGATCTGGTTCATTTGGGCTGCCAATCTTTTGTGCACACTTGTGCCTTTAACCAGAAGCCATGTAACTCATCTGGTCCAGGTGCACTCCAGTTCTTCACTTTTCTTGACTGCCTTTGCACCATTTCTTTTGTTATTTTCACATCTTCCATTTTATGTACTTTAACAGAATCCTCAATCTGTTTGGTCCATTTTGCATTTCTGTTGTGCTTTTTGTTTTCCCACAGATTCTTCCAGAATTTCAGAGCTTTCTCTTTATCAGGCTTTTCATTTGTTGTTACTCCACCTCCACTTTATAAGCTCTTATAAAAGTGGTCCTGATTTGCTCTGAACTGTGAGTTTTCTTTGAACTGAGTTACTCGGTTTTCATACCTTTTAATCTTTTCAACAATGGCAACAACCCTCTGTTTCAGCTCTTCAATTACTACCGCAATCTCCTTATTCTCTAAATTGTATCTTGCTTCCAGGCTGCTTTTGACCTGTTTGTTCTTTAACTGGCCTTGCCTTAGGTTCTTCAAGTTGCTCAGGTCTCCACGGAATTTCCCCCCCCCCCTTGATTATTATTTTTTTTGTATTGAAAAAGTTTTATTGGTTTTTACCATTTTCGAAAAGGGTAGGGTAAGGGATACAGAAACATATTAAGAACTTTCGCGTCGGGATCATTGGCCCTTCTAGGGCTTCATAATAAAACATTAAAAGAACATTTTTCCAAAAGTACTACAAGGTGAAAATAAGTACAAGGTTCCTAAATTCTCCATTCTATGCTAGCAGTCGTGTACAAACATCCAGACATAAGGTTATACAATATTAATAATAATTAAAAAAAGCAAAGTTATTTTTTCGATCTAAGTCTCTTGGCAATTGTATCTTCTTTTTCTCCTCCCTGGCCCCCAGCGGGCGGGGCCGTGGCCCCCTCCGTCCCCCCTGGATCTTCCTCCAGGATAGAGGAATGTTTTTTAAGAAAGGCTTCCGCCTCAGCAACTGTTTTAATCCTTACTCTTCCTTCATCCCAGAACACCAGCATCCCTTCCGGCATCGCCCACTTAAACCAGGTCCCGTGGTCAAACAATTTTTTAGATAAGAAGGAATACTTCCTTCTCATCTCTCTAATCTTTTTTGGGATCTGCTTCAAGATGACGAATTTTGTTGGTAAATTAACACCCCCCCTCTCTGCGCCTTCAAAATTCCCTCTCTGGTTGACCTTCTAACAAATTTAATATGTATCTCTCTGGGTACTTCATTTATCCTGGCATATGTCGAATTTATTCTGTAGACTAGGTCAATGTCCCCCCTGATCTCATCTTTAGGTTTATGTAAATAGTCTGCTAAAATTGTACTCATGAGATCAGGAAGACATTCACCAGATTCTTCAGAAATATTCTGAAATCTTAAAAAATATGACATCCTTTCAAAATCCATCCTAGACATATGACCAGACAAATCTGCAATTTCAGTGTTGACATTTTTAAGTCCTCCCTTTGCCCCAGCCAGCCCCCCTTCCAGCTCCTCCGTCTTCTGTGTGTTCTCCAGCACTTGCTTCCGTGTTTCCAGAATATCTTTCTTAAAACTATTATTATCTTCTCGCAAAGCTTTAATTTCATGCACCAGAGCTTGTAACACTGATTCCAAAGATGACATTCTTTGTTCCAATCCTGCCAATTCTGATTTTGATGCCATGGTAAGCTGTTAAAGTCAGTGTCACTAAGATGGCGTTTTTTGGGTGGGGCCGTTGAGGCAGATCAGGAGAAAAACAGTTCAAGTGAAAGTTGTAAAAGAATTCAAGACCCAGCAAAGAAACACTTTTCATAGTCAATAATTTAACAGAGAAGGCAATCAGGGAAGGAATCAATTAATCCAGAAATTTCTTCATTAGTAGAGAGAGAGAGTCCACTTCACAAAGAGATGTTGGTAATTTTCCAAAGGTAAAAATAGTCATTCAGGAACAAAGGGAACCATCCTCCACCGCCCCGTCTGAGAGCCAGGAGGAGAAAATAACCAAAGAAAAATTGTGTCAAGCCAGCCGGACTTAGATACATTGTAAAGAAATAAGCCGCAGATCACTTTCGCTTATTTCAAAGCAGTCCGGAAACAAAGTATCCGCTTCCTCACAACGAGGAGCCATTTCCAAACGCCGCTTTAAATTCGAGGGGGGGGTTAGCCAACAAACACCCCTCTCTACATTCTTTCAATCCAGGCTGCCAGCATAAATAATGTTGAAAATCACTCACTCTTCACCTCGCCGCCAAAGCCCCAGGGAGCCTTCCGACCCGCACGCTCAGTTCTTTTTAAATTCGCTGATCGTTACCGTCCTCCATTGGCGAAGGGAAACCCCCCCACAGCATGCCTCCCCTCGCCTAGACCGAAGACAAGGGCCGTTCTCCAGCCGCCGCTAAGAGGAACAGACCCAGGCAAGCCAGCCCTATGGGAGGCCCCCAAAAATGGGGGTGCCTCGCCCCCGATGGGGGGCAGAAAGAAGGAAAAGCGGCGAACGAGTCCAAGACTCATCCGTCGCCGCTGGAAAAAAATCCACGGAATTTTTTGATCTTCAATTCCAACCAAATTTTCCACTTAGGCTTCCTCTTCTTGCCTCTTTGGTTCTTTTGTATTTTCAAACCCAATTCTTTGGTGGTTATGAAGGCTGCTGCATACATCATCTGGTTTGTTTCAGCTAATGTAGTGGTTTGAATGATTTGCATAGCCTGATTGACCTTTTTTAGTACCTTTCTCAATTCTTTCCGGTTCACTTGGTTCAGCTTTGGCAAACATGTTCTTTCAGCATCTTCCATTTGATGCTTTATTTTCTCAGCTAATTGAGCCCTATCTGTTGGTGTTTGTTCTTTAGTGCTTCCTTGTTCTTTATCTTCATCCAGTTCAGCAGCCTCTTCCTCCCTTTCTTCCTCAGTTTGCTTTTGAGTCTGCAAATCATTCTTGATGTTACTCTTCTTTGTTGGTATACTCAGACCATTAGTTGCTTTCTCTTCGATTCCTATTAATTCTGCTGTAGTGAAAAAATTGTGGCTTAGAATTAGCCTTTGTTCACCATCACTGTCTGTGTGGTTCACCTTCCAAATCTGATACATTCATTTTTGAAATCCACATTTTGCTGGCTCAGACTGATAGTAAGCTTCTATAATAGAGATGTTTTCTTCCCTAGTCCAGATTTTTCGCTTTTTCGCTTTTACTTCCAGTAGCTTGTCAGCTCCATGCCCTGGTTGCCTAGCAGAGGGAGCTGAGCCCTGTAGCTCATTTTGTGCAGAATGCCCAGGAGCCATAGCATCCAACGGAACCCTTGTTAATCCAGGCGATGTTTCAGCCGGCATGAATTTCAATTTTTTTTGTATTCACCATGTTTGAATGGGTTGTGGAGCAAATGTTGTCTGGCCCTTCACCTAAGACCTGTCTGATACGGTTGCACCTGTTCAGCATAGCCCTTAGGATCACTAGAGTGCGCAAGCCCCTCAGCAACAACAAGGTAAAGCTCCTTGCAGGGGTTTATTATTATTATTATTATTATTATTATTATTATTATTATTATTATTATTATTATTATTATTATTATTATTATTATTATTATTATTATTATTATTATTTCATTAAACATGAAACATGGTCAACTGAACATTTAAAAATGTGTCACAAATATTGACTAGCACTGATGGTTGATATGGGTTGCTGCCAGCATCTTAAGTATCGACCAAGAATTTTTTAAAAATGCAAAATATTGTGAGTAGATTTTTAAAAAAATATTATTTTTATATACTTTATTCATTAAACATGAAACTCGGTCAACTGAACATTCAAAATGCATCACAAATACCAATAATGGTGGTATCATCATCATCATCATCTATCAAATTTATTTGTTGCCCATCTTCACACAAGATCACTCTGGGTGGCTTACATTAATATGAAATCATATGATTAAAAAAAAGTCACAAATTAAAAATAAAAACGAAATAAGACCATTCTAATTAAAAATAAAAGCAAACTGAAAGGCATACTTTATTATATATTGAATATTATTGTCAATTCCCCCCCTCCATTCCTAATAATTCTTGCCGAAAATGAAAAGATCAGATCTCTAGTTGCTGAGATACATAACTGCCAAAGGTCCAGACTGCCTGAGGTTCAGTTGCAAAGAATATACAGGTAAATAAATCACTGTGATCTAAACCAAAGATATAGCATCATCTCAAATACCAGCATCCGCCCACATGTATTGGTACAGATAATGTTATAAATTTTAAGCATTTGCTCCTAGAGACTAAACTACTTGCAGGGAACAGCTGACAGACATTTGCTTCCTCTCTCCCATTCAGCTGAGTTCACATGAGCAAAGCGAAGCATCTGCATCCAATGTTTAAATAAAATCTTGAGGTTTCCTTCATTAGCCTGAGGTAAAATTATTCCCTGTACCCAATGGAGACAGCAGAGAAAAACATTTCCCTCATTAAGAAAACACAGAGATTGAGTATGATCCTAAGCCGCCAAAATGCCTTCCGTAGCAAACAATGGTATCATTTATTACACTTACAAATGTAGGATTGGGACTGAAGACCATTGTTACTGTGATTTACAGCATAATTCTAATTACTCTGAATAAGGATGAACCAGACTGGAGCCTTAGAACAAACCATATTGAACACTGCATGACCTACTTTGAGCAAGTGACTAGAGAGTAATGTGATTGACGTCTCACTCGACATTTCCACAACCAGTCCCTAATGCAGAAAGGAGATTGCATGGAATTTAAGGTAACCAAGCCTTCTGTTTTAATTTGCCTACCGTTCTTCCCTGGGAATTGGCAGGTGAATGCAATTCATGCTGCTGAATTTTTCAAAGGAATTAAAAGGTTTTTCCAACTCACCTTCCACTCTGAATGACTTTGCCATAGCATCAAACCTGTCTCTAAATGCCAACTTTGAAGCAAGACTGAATAAGATATTGTGAGGTAGAAAGAGTGGAATCATTTCCTAATGCAATAACCTCAATTTGGATATTTTCTTTTTATCAGGAGGCCATTGCTTCAGCAAATAATACTTTGGATTTGCTTGGAATCTTTGCATCTATTTGACCTCTTCCTTGTCCTGGAGCAACTACTTGAAGACCATCTACTCTACAGGTAGCCCTTGAGTTACAACTGCAATTGGGAGTAGGAATGTTGTTGCTAAGTGATGTGCTCATAAAGCACAAAGTCATGTGACCTCAACACTTAGCAATGGCAATCCAGGCAGTGCCGGGTGTTGTCCAGACATGGAGATCATTAAGTGGAAGGAGTCCCAAGTGTGCATGGGGTGGTGCCACAAGGAAGTGGGGAGATGCCCTGAAAGGCTCATATCAGAAGGTAGATTCTGTGATCTGGTGTGGCCAGTGGCGTAGCGTAGGTTGTCAGCACCCGGGGCAAGGCAAGTAATTTGCGCCCCCTAACCCTCCCCCAGATAGTCCCTCGCTCCGCTTTCAAACCACAATAAAAGTGGGAAGAGACGGAAAAGTGCGCACATCGGGGGCGGGGGGGGAGTGGGAGGGGACGCCCTGCGCGGGGAGGGGGCACGGCGCTGGAGGGTCCTGGGGGGAAAGGGTGGGGGCAGAGGGGGATGAGGAGCGGAAGGGGGTGTCTGGTGGGGGGGGTGTTCCTCCTCCCCCCTCCTCCTGCTCGGTCGGGGTGTCAATTTGCAGCGGGAGCTCCTCCTCCGCCTCCTCCTCCTTCCCGGCCCCTCGCTCGCATTCTCGACCCTCCCCGGGTGGGCTGAGCAGAGGACCCCTCCGGCCGCTGGAGCGAGCAACTTCCACCCAGGCTCTCTCCACTGCCTCCGCCCAGGCTTCCCCGTTCGGCGCTGCCTGGCCTTTTCCCGCCTCTCCACGCTCCCTCGACGCCGCAGGAGGGGAAGCTCCGTGGCGCCACCGCCTCCCTTCCCGCGAGTGTCAAAACTTTGTCGGGGCGGCGGGACGGGGCTGAGGCGGGAGGCCGGCCTGAGGCAGGCGGGGTGCGCGGTGCGAGCGCGCCCCCCCAGATGTTGCGCCCGGTGCGGCTGGCCCCCCCTGCACCCCCCACGCTACGCCTCTGGGTGTGGCTCAGGGCGGCCAGGGATAGAGAACATGGGTATGTGTGTAAGTGTGAGCACAGGAAGGCCATGGAAAGCAGACATAGGTATGTGTGAATGAAGAAAGGCTGGGAGCGAGGGAGACTCACCCAAGCAACTTGCAACTTGTGAACTACATTGGTTGCCAGTTTACTTCTGGGTCCAATTGAAGATGTTGATTATGCCCTTAAAGTTGTACATGGCATGGATCCAGTATGGAACCATATTTGCTCTATTACACCAGCCCATCCTACCTGATCAGGCAGGGAAAATACGTTATGGACCTGGTATTCCTTGTTAAGGAATGCCAACTGGTGGGGTCCAGGAAGAGAGTTTTCTCTACCATTGCCTGCACTCTGGAACATTCTCCACTCAGAGATGAGATGGACTCTCACTGTCCTGGCCTTTTGGAAAGGTGTGAAAAGGTGGCTCTGAAGCCTTGCTTGGAAATCACAGAGGAATATTATACACAGCCGTGGGGCTGGGTAACACCTTGAAAGCCCAGCATCCACTTTTTAATAAACACTGATTTTTAAAAATTTTAATTCATCCTTGCCTTTTAAAATTTTATATACTATTTTTATGTTTTAAAACACGAAACATCACTCTGTACAGCAGGGGTAGTCAACCTTTTTATATCTACCGCCCACTTTTATATCTCTGTTAGTAGTAAAATTTTCTAACCGTCCACGAGTTCCACAGTAATGGTGATTTATAAAGTAGGGAAGTCAATTAAATTAAAAAAAGGAAAGTGCTTCAGCATGGGACAAAACCCCTACCACCCACCATGAAAGTTAGAACGCCCACTAGTGGGCGGTAGGGACTAGGTTGACTACCACTGCTGTATACCATCTAGAGTCCCTCTTGTGAGACAATTGGGCAATTTTAAATTTTGATATACAAATAAGAATAAATAAAGCTTCACTAATGGACTTTGCTTGTCAGAAGCTACAGTAGCTGAAAAGGTCGCAAATGACAACCACGTGACCATGGGACAGGGAAACTGGTCATAAGTGTGAACTGGTTGCCCAGCACCCAATTTTATTTTATTTTTCAAGCATTTTTAAAATTAAATTATTAAGTATTACAAAATATATAAAAATAAATAGATGGACATTAAGGAAGGAGGGGGAAAAGGAAAGGGAAGTGGGGAAGGGTAGGAAAGAGAAAAGAAAAAGAAGCACTGACTTCCAACTCTTTGTTGCAGTAAAATAAAACTTCAAGTCACAACTGTTTGTTTTTCCACAATAATATAAACAAGTCATTTATATAAAAATATTTCAATCTAATCTGTAAAGTCAAAGTTACATTCTTTTCTACATCAAGCACGAAATTCAGAAGCAGTTTCCATGTGGAAACTTTCTTTAATCAGAGCAGTACGTTTTGCCATTTCAGCCAACTCCATCAACTTCTACAACCATTCTTCCATGGTAGGTATCAAAATGTCTTTCCATTTTTGTGCATATAACAATCTTGCTGCTGTCAACATGTGTAGTACCAAAGTTCCAAATATTTTCCCCAGTTCTTTTTCCATTAGTCCCCAAAGGAAAAGTTCCTGGTTTCATTTCTATCTGCATTTTCAGGATTTTCTATATTAGAGTGTGAATCATACTCCAAATTCTTTTCTTTTTTTTCTTTATCGTACGTCCACCATAAATGGTAAAAAAAATCCCTTCTTTATTCTTACATTTCCAACATTCAATAAATAAAGTTTCACTGATGGACTTTTCTTGTGAGAAGCCAACTGGGAAGGTCGTAAATGGCAATCACGTGTCCATGGGACGTAGGAACTGGTCATAAGTGCGAACTGGTTGCCAAGCACCCAAATTTTGATCACAAGACTCCAGGGGCACTGCAACAGCCAGAACTTTGAGGACTGGTCATAAATCCCTTTGTCAGTGCCTCATTAATTCTGAACAGTTGTTGAATGAATAGTTGTAAGTCAACGACTACCTATACTATCTGTAGGAATTAAATGATCAATTCCTTTGCTACTGTAATATGCCACAGGCATCCTTCCTACCTCCCAGTAGTTAAATGCAAATGAATTCTGCTTTCAGGAAGCACCCATATTCTCCTTGGTACATTATTATGTGAGTGCCCAAATAGAAAACAAATTTAGTCCCCCACCCCACCCAGTCTGTGCTTCCCGCTAAATTTTATTCAGAAAATGGAAAAAATACTTTGCTAAGTGGCATGTAAATCTCTTGCTTACAAGCTAAGTAAGATTAGTTTTGGGGGGGAAAAGTCTTCCAGTCATAAATCAGTGGAGTAGAAATAATTTGAATGTGCTTATTGCTGGGCCATGCTTAAGTCTGCCTTAATGCTAGAAAGCATACAGTGAAATTAGTTAATATATGTAGATGAAAATTATTTATTTTTTCCTAACCCGTTGAAGCCTAGAGGTTACCTTACACAGTTGTTTCTTAGATTAATTCTTGCTCACCCTTGAGAAACATTTGGCTCTTCCTTTAATTTGTAAACTTCTCCTTCACCCCCATCCCTTTTTAAAGTTTGCAAAGATATAATTTCAGTAATAGGTATTTGATAATCTTGCTTCTAGACATGTGCTTTTTTGGAAAAAAAATTAAAGGGCTTTGGCTACTAAAAGAGAGAAGCTTCCCCAGAGTCCAAGAGCCCTACTGAAGAGCAGCTTACCACTAGGAAGGCATCTTCACTCTGATAACTGATAACTGACAATAACTGACACTTTAGCCTGCAGGGATGAAGTCATAAAGCCATTAGAATTCACAAGGAGATGACCCAACTCCCTTATCCTCATATCAAAGGGCAACTGCACTTCCACCTTTTTTGACCTACACCTATGCCACACAAAGGTCTCTAGGAGGCTACCGAACCAATCACTAAAGCTGCCTGTCATTTTTTGCACAGAAATCATTGGTCTTTGGATGTGGATTGCCTCTTGTTATAGAAGCTCCACTAACCACTTCCACACTGCTGAGCAGTTTAATAGTCTTCTGTTTGCTTTCTAAAGCCAGGAGTCAGAAGCAGACTTGACTATGTTTAGGACAGACCTTGAAATAGATTTGTCCTCTTGAAATGAACAGGACTGGATCTAACAGATCTCATTGATTTTAGTGGCACAACTTTAAATCCAGCCCACTGTCTAGAAAGACCAATAAGATTTTAAAACCAAATTATTCAATCTTTCACATTTAGATGCATTGCAATGTATATTGTGCATTGTTTTCTGTTTGAGAAAGGGGGGAAAATCTTTTAAATTTATTACTTTCTTCTCCCATTGTTTGAAGTCTATGTCTTCCACATAGTGTATGTCTCTATTGCCTGCCTTATTTAGTCAATGAAGTTCCTTCTGTTTTTACCATCAAAGAGGCAGAGTGCTAAAAATAGTTGAGAGATGACAGTGGAAATGGAATATGGAGGGCAAATTAAACTACATGCAAATTTATCCTAGGGGATCAATCTGCTTGTGTGCATCAGTGACAAGAGGCTCTCCTGCTTGAGCAGAGAGTTGGACCAGAAAACATCCGAGGTCCCTTCTAACTCTAGTATTCTGCTTAGCTGCTACTTTCTAAATCAGTCCAATGTCATTCTGTCTTCTGTCAAGCCCCTTAGGTGAATTGTAGGAGGAAAGATTGCTTGAAAAGTATTTTTATTATTAAAATTTATTGGCCACTCATCATTTTAGGATAATTCTGGGCAGTTAAGTATTTCCTCTTCATCAGAAAACAACCCGTCCACGAGATGCAACTGTTTTAGGTAAAATACAATCAGAGATAATGTTTATGGGTCACTTGTATCTGGGAAGTCATAAAACAACAGAAGTCAGGAAAATATTTGTCCACATTTGTCTGGTGAAGCAGTGGCATTTTTTTTTTAAAAAAGGAACTGCCTTCGCAACTCATGCCTTAATCACTTCCATTACTATCAGATACTTTATGTGGTTATTGTTAGTTGCGAAGTCGTGTCTGACCCATTGCGACCCCATGGACCACGTTCCTCCAGGCCTTCCTGTCCTCTACCATCCCCCAGAGTCCATTTAAGCTCACATCAACTCCTTCAGTGACTCCATCCAACCACCTTGTTCTCTGTCGTCACCTTCTTCTTCTTCTTTTTAAAAAAATATTTTTATTGAACAATTTTTTCAGTTTTTTTATTATCATCTTTGCAACATTTCCACACCAGTATAATACCATTTTTGTCCATACATGTGCACATATATTTTTTATACATAATAGTCTATTAATATATTAATTTATCTTCAATACCTCTTATGCCATACATATGTATTTATACTCCTTTATATATATTAGTCTACTAATATACTAATTTATATACATATTATACATATTAATCCCTAGTGTACTATTTCATATACAATGCATCTTACATTTTCTATCTTGTTCATTTATGCGGTTTTGTAATTATTTTCTAATTTCTTAATCTTTCTTTCCTTAATGCTTTCTTATTCTTCACATCTTTCCTCTAGCCGTTTATATCGCATATTCCATACCAAATAATAATTGGATTCTCCTTTATCTTTTATTTCTTTTGAGTCTGTCCATCTCAGTGCACTCTAACACTTTTTAAAATAACATTTTCCTCTGATGGTATATTTTTATTCTTCCATTTTTGTGTGTATATCTCACTGCGGTAATGACGTGTAATATTAGATATTGGTTTTTTGTCATAGTTCCCTGTAAATATCCCTAATAAAAATAATTCTGTTTTTAATTCTATTGGCTGTTCAATGATCTCTTCAAGCCATTTTTTAATTCTTATCCAATATTTTCTTGCTGCTGTGCATGTCCGCCACATATGATAATTGTGATTCCATGGACAATGTTCTTCTAGGCTTTCTTGTCCTCTACCATCCTCTGGAATCCATTTAAGCTCACGCCTACTGCTTCAGTGATTCCACCCAGCCATCTCATTCTCTGTCATCCCATTCTTCTTTTGCCCTCAGTTGTTCCCAACATTAGGCTCTTCTCCAGTGAGTCCTTCCTTCTCATTAGGTGGACAAGGTATTTGAGTTTCATCTTCAGGATCTGGCCTTTTCAAGAGCAGTCAGGGTTGATCTCCTCCTTTATGTGATACTCTCCTTAAAAAAAGTTAGGAGACTACATTTTTAAGGAATCTATTATATCTACATTACCTTGGATATTACCTTGGTCTTAGGACAATTTAACTTTTCAGTTTTCTTCAAGACCCATTGCAGATTGTTGACTTTGATTTATAAAGGCTTTGATGTTTAGAGTCAGAGTTCTGGAAGGACAAACGTGTTCTAGAAGAACTTCCCCATTGACAATATCAGAGTCCTCTTTCAGAACATGAATCTGATTGTGGAATTCATTTGAGATATACAATGCTGACAAGAGCTGCTTACCTGAACTGCATTTGATGGGCTGTTCCATATTGGTATACTTTGCACCTTGCGTGATTGAGTCATTTCTCTTTAAATTGATGTTGCTCTTAAACGTTATTGTATAATTTCTGTTATTGATTTTATGGTAATTGATCATGACAGTTTTTCCATGTATCACTTTGGGCACTTGTTTAATAGAAAATATACTCCATGAAATTAAAGGACAAACAAAAACTTTTATTTGTCCTCATTGCTGATGAATCTGTTTTCAAAACATCCTTCTAAATAAAGGGGTAAAATAAATCTGGATTCCAATGAATTTTTGCTTTTATTATAAATACTTCAAGGCTTACTATGTTTACTACAATCAATGTTGTAATAAGTGCGAGGAAAATACCTTTCTAAGGAATGCACATTATTCTTAAAACAAAAAATATGGCAAAGAAGAGAAAAGAGTTATCTTTATGAAGATCCTTGTTCAATCTCCAGTGCATTGGTGGGTTCCGGGCGGTATGGCCCAATAGGGGTGTACCAGTAGCCGCTGGGAGCAGTGGCCACCGTACTGGAATGGTGTTTTGGTGGGCCCATCCGCCCACCCGCATTCTTTTTGAGGGAAACGCGCTCACAGCATACGGCGCCTGCATGACCTCATCGAGTGGCTGGGGCATCGCAGGGCGGTAGTATGTGCATGAGTATGCAGCGTGCGTGCCTGACATGGATGTCTGGCACTATCGCAGCATATTGGTTGTGACGGGATCTGGAACCCACCACTGCTGCAATCATTACCATATGCTCTGGAAAAAAATGATATCAATAACCAATAGATAGAGCTGCTTGCTTTCACAAGATTTTTGAAACTGGGAGTAAAAAGTGTCTTGTTTAATAGCTTATAAAGGATCCACTTCCTAGTAAAAGAACATGATTGCAGAAATTTTATTTATTTTATTTTTATTTTGTTAAATTTATATCCCGCCCTTCTCCTACAAAAGCACCCAAGGGGGCGCAACAGGAAATTAAAAGTCAATACAAATGTACAAATACACCATTTACTAAAACCCTTATTAAACTTAAGTTACTCTGTGCTAAAAACATTTTAAAATCCTGTAATTAAAATTTACAGCTAATGAAAAGGAAAACTAGTTGTTATACACAAATTTTAAAATATGTGCCGCATCGACTGAATGGCTTGACTTTTAAAAAATCTAGTGTTTAGTTAAAATTGGAATTAATTTCATGCAGGTGCTCAAGTCTTACTAGAAATAATTTCTGGTACTAGATATGGAAATTGCTCATTAATTTTATGGGATTGGAGAAGTTGTGTGATCATAAAGCTTTCACATAAAATGAAGTGCCAAATTTTTATGATGAAAAAAAAGTTTGGTTGTGTCCCGAGCTGGCCAAGAAACAACAGCACAGGATTGTTTTCTTTGCACACACGGTTTACTTTTTTTTTAACAGCTTCCATGTATTGGGCTGAGTGGGTAAACGCTTCGTATCTTTTTCTGAATAATTATTATTGCGTTTACTGTTCCATAATTGAATGACTTAAATGTGATTCAGAAAACTTAAGAAATGAAAAGGACATGACTCCGGAGTAATAGTGCAAACAAATGCAAACTTTTCAGATCAGAGAGTTAATTCAATGAGATTAGTAGAAGTGAGCGGAAGTAGAAGTTTCTGAACCACATCTCACTCTCTTTCTGCCCTGTGTAACATTCGGTGAATTGCATTATAGGATTTGATATTACTGCCGTGAGTTTCTCTGCCTCATTTTGCATTACCTGATTTATTTAATGATTTATTTAATGATTCATTTAAGACAATTATACATGACTTCCCATTAAAAATCTCCAATAACCACTTTATTATGGCCTTTCTTATATGGCACAGTCCATTTGATTTTAGAGCACAAACCCTCAAATTATGGCTGGAAAGTGTGAGAACTACAAATCTCAAAATATATAAAGAATGCAAACTGGAAGAAATCTAGGACTTTGGATATTAGAGACATCCTGTTTTATACAGACGAAAAGCAATGATTGGTGGCCAGCCACAATCTGTTCATTACTCCTGCTTTAACTTACTCTAATTTGTCCAGCAATAAAACATAAACAAACATCTACATCTTTTCTTAGGAGAATCGAAGATGCGAAAGATGTGAAAAAGAATAATAATCGATAACATATAACGTATACTTTGTTTTAATTAACAAATTATACATTATCAATTTAAATTTGTTGGAATGGGGGCTTTATGCAACTGAAATGGACAAAATTCCTATTCTAGCTTTTGAATGGTCTGTAGAAGGGCATGTACTGGTGACATTTGGTATTTTTACCTATTCTTTTTATATTTACAGAGTTTGAACAGAACAATTATATTGATAAGACAAAAACAAGATGACTGATATGCCAGTACTACTACTACTACAAATAAACTTAATTTTATCATAAATAATACTTACCCTGTTTCCCTGAAAATAAGCCCTCCCCAGATAATAAGCCAAGCAGGCTTTTGAGCGAATGTGCTAAAATAAGCCCTCCCCTGAAATTAAGCCCTCCCTGAAGACATTGCTACATAGCAGCAATGAGGTGACCGTGCTTGCTGCCTCCTGCACCTCAAAAATAATAAGACCTCCTCCAAAATAAGGCCAAGTGCTTATTTTGGGGGTCAAAAAAAATAAAACTGTCTTATTTTCAGGGACACACAGTATTTTAAATATTAACAACCTTATATTACTTGAAATGTGTAGAAGATGGATCTGTTGGACAGTTACATATTTGGACTGGCACAGGCTCTTCTAGGGCTTTGATATTTATTTTTTCAAATTCTTCTATTTAGTTTTCTGAGCCTAGAAATATAAAGGGTGTGACATATTTATTAAAGTACTCAGATATTGGGAGGGAGGGACGGAGGGAAGGAAGGAAGGGAGGGAGGGAGGGAGGGATGGAGGGACCTTTTTACTGTAACATTATTGCTGTTGTTATAGTATAAAAATCCATATGTGAAACAGCTATATCTGATATTGCTTTGAAATGGCAAAGGCCAGATTCCTAAGGAAAATCACTGGAGAAGCACCACAATTTTTGTGCTATTTAATGCAGTTATCACTATATAGAGTAGTACTTTAAAATAACTTTTACCCACCCAAACCTCTTGAATATTTCGTTTTCAGTGAATCCTTCAGCTTTCCTGCATCATCTGTAAAACCATAGAATACTCACCTTTGCTAGAAAAATAATGTTCCTCTAAGAATTACTTCTAATTCAGCACATGCTGCAGAAAAATATATATGCTCCAGTTTAAAGCTGCTATTCTGAAACTTTTTAGTTTGTATATCTTTTTGCAAATTATCTGTAACTTTGCTTTTAAAGCAGAGAAAAGCAAAGCAAAGAAATTATTATCTCTTAATAATTCGACTTCCCCTTTGACTTCACTTCTTTTCCAAGAAACAAAGTTTCACTCTGAAAGGGCATTGTGCATCATAGGCTTAATGCTAGATGATACCCAGCTAGTTCATATTCGGGGTGAACTTTCTGCAGCAAGATGCTGGGGAAATTTGAAGAGACTGTATGTTCGTGACACCGTGGGGGCACACATACATTTAACCTGGAAACTGTTTAGAACAAGGCTCAGCAAGGGAGGAGACATGTTAGTCCATATTAACTGCATGAAGGAAATGTTTCAAGAGTTGCATGTTTCACTCTGGACTATAAAAAATCTCCCTTCTTTGCCCGTAGTGAATTGTAGTTGTTAGCGAACATCATAATAAAGTTTATGAGCTGATATTTGGCAGACAGGAAGAAATTTGTCAAGAGATTTCTTATGTATCAACAAAGGCATTACAAGGAGGATGCTGCAAGCATTCATAGTATATTTTTGAACCTCTTGAAATTATGTTATCTTCTTTAGGAAGAGCCAGTAAACCAGATCATTAGTGATTTTAGATCCTCAACAATGGTCAAGTGACACATTGCTTTAGACGTTACCTAGAAAAATTCAGCATTAACAGCCAGGCTTTTTGATTCATATAAATCCTGACTCCATCTACAATATTTAGTAGCCTATCCACCACCATTCTCAAGAGTTAAAGAACAGTTGCTGGAATTGGGCATGTCTAGTTTAATGAAAAGAAGAACTAGGTATGACTTGATAGCAGTGTTCCAATATCTCAGGGGTTGCCACAAAGAAGAAGGGGTCAACCTATTCCCCAAAGCACCCGAGGGCAGTGCAAGTAGCAATGGATGGAAGCTAGCCAAGAAGAGAAGCAACCTAGAACTAAGAAGGAGTTTCCTGACAGTTAGAACAATTAATCAGTGGCGCAATTTGCCTCCAGAAGTTGTGAGTGCTACAACACTGGACGTTTTAAAGAAAAGATTAAACAACCATTTGTCTGAAATGGTATAGGGTTTCCTGCCTGAGCAGAGGGTTGGACTAGAAGACCTTCAAGGTCCCTTCCAACTCTGTTATTATGTTCTGTTCAGTTTTTTCATCCTCAATACTGGTTTTTCAGAAGACATTGTAGAATGCTACTGCAACAAGATACACAAAAGCCCTCTTCTGCAAGCAGAAGGTGCCAACCAGAATTTTTAAGATGGCACATCACCTATATTAATAACAATTGATATCATTTTAACAATAACAATTAATATCATTTTTAATATCATTTTTAGTGTATTTTAATATATTTTGATGCTTTTATTGTCGATTTTATTGATGCCTGTTCACCGCCCTGAGTCCCGAAAGGGAAAAGGGCGGTATACAAATCAAAAATAAAGTAAAGTAAAGTAAAAAATTGCTTTCTGAAGAGTCTCCCTTTATGAATACAAAGGTATATTCATTCCAAGAACAATGGAATTATTTCTACTACCCAGAATCATAGATTGGAAATAACTTTGTGCAAAATATATTACAATCCCTTGCTCAGTTTGGAATGGTATATCTGAGACTGTGCCATTTTTTGGCAGCTATACTGTTCCATTTTTTAAAGGTCTCATTGAAATCCAGATTTTGGTTTTGTATTTGATCATAACAGCATTCATAAATGTAGTCAGACCAAAAGCATGTTCTAACTATAGCTCTACAGTTCAGTGGGGCAACTGCTTAGTTATTCTGAGTGATAGATAAGTATCCACAAGTTTGAGATACATGTGTCAGTTTTGTGAGCACCATGACAGGTTAGATGAAATTCAGATGGACGATACTCAAACAAAAGAATTCTGTTCTCCACAGAGGATAGTATTGAAACCAGAATTATGTTTATTAGGTATATTAGCCCCCAGTGATGGATAGGAAATATCAATATATAACATTACACGTACTAACCCCTGCAGGGATTGCTCTTGCCCAAAATTGGAAACAAAAAACTACCCTCCCAGATGACACGGTAATTAGGAAGATACTTGAATGTGCTAAAATGGACAGGATGACCATGGAGTTAAAAGAAAGAAAAGAGTCAGACTATTATAAAATTTGGAGTAGACTGTACAAGTGACTAGAGAATAGAAGCCAAAACAAGAAATAAAAGTTTTGAAAACTATTGAATTTGCTATGAAGAAAAATGTATACATGTAAAATTTGATTATATGTACTATACTACTATATCATAACATAAATATCACATTATTATTAGAATGGTTAAAAACTAAGAGAAGGCAATAATTGAACTGTAAACTACAAAAGCAGAATATATATGCTGATATGGAAAGCTATAAAAATATATTATATTGTTATGTTGTTTGTGTTTGTATCTATTTTGTATTTGTTTTTGTATTTGTTTTTTCTTGTTGCTTTTAAACTGGAAAATGTTTAATAAAAACTATTTTTTTAAAAGAATTCTGTTCTCTAGTATTATCCCACCTCCTCCCATCATGCCCTTCATTTACTATGTTACTCAATACTTTTAACAGTATATTTATAGGGAGCATAAAATACTCTTGAGATGAAAGGAATGATTTATTAAGTAAAAGACTTGCAAATAACTAAAAACTTAAATGAACATTCCCATGTGGAAATAATTCCAGTGTTCTCAGTAAAAATGTGACCAATCTTGGCTTTTTACATCTGGTAGTAACCTGGTTGTTATGACTGATTTGTATATTGGAAACCAATGCATAATACAAAGGAATTAACAAGGTCACAAACCTTTGATATTAGAGAATATTGGAGCAGTTGATGATATGTTGTAGCATACATATTTATAGCCTAGTAGACCTTGGAGGCAATATATGCATACAGGACTGATAAGAAAAAAAATTGATTTATGTTGATCTTAAAAACATGGTCTCCAAAGATGTATCTGGTAGCTTTAAGACTTACCGTTTAGGCTCTATTAATTTTACAGTGCTGTCTGGAGTTATCAATCTGTTTAAAGGTTAACTGTCTTTATACTTGTGAAATGGGTATTTCTGTTTTGGTTGCTGCTTTATTCCTGCCAAAGATTAATAAAATAAAGATTTGCCAATCATAAAAGCAAGTTACGAGCTACCCTACCCCAATCTTTAATTTAAAATTACATCTTCAACATAGGGTTGATTAGAATGTTAATTTACAGAAAGCTGCGTGGTAACAATATGCACCATATCATAACATATCACACTAGCAGACACTAGGCATAGGAGTCTGGTAGAAGCTACTATGACATCAAGTATTTCATTAGGTAACTTGAGTCATTTGCATGATGTCATTGATCTTCTACCATAGATATCCATGTAGCAGGGATGAGCAATCTACTACTCAGGCCTATAAAAGATCTCCATGAAACACACACACACACACACACACACACACACACACACCTACCTTTTGGGTTTGGTTTTTTTTTTTTTTTGCAATCTTCAAGCTCTTCTGCCCAGGACTGGAAAAACAATTTCCTCAATCTCTTTGAGAAGAGATTTTAATTTTTAATGTAAGGCATAAAAACAGGCATAACATAGCTAAAAAACAAACCATAAGCACTGTTTCCACATCAGCGTACATCTATCTACCTACATATATGGTGAAATTCCACTCAGTTTGTGATTAGTTGCCCCTTCTGCAAAACTGATAAATGCAGCCTCATCTACCTCAAACTATTGTATGTAGGAAAAGTCAACCATATATACTGATACAACTAATCAAGGTCATATGTGGCCTTCAGCCTGCATGTTTTTCAATGCACATAATGTAAATCACTCATATTTATATTCCTATAATCACATTGGTTAAATTCTTTTCATATAAGGCTAGATGCTAGCTATCCTTCTCAATGCCAGTTGTCACAAACATTAGGAGTGACCCATTATACTTTGACATTTTAGATGAGATTCTCATTTGCAACTGGTTGGTAAGTATGGCATCAGAATACTAGCTTCTATGTTAGGTCCAACAGCTTGCTTCCTAGGTTCATATCTAAGGCTACTGTGGGTCAGCTGAGCTGCAAAACTCTGGTCATCCACTAGAGGACAGTGGAGAAGTATAGAAAACTAACTTATTGCTTGACATTGTTCTTATATATGGTATATTGGTAGAAGCCCTGGTGGCAGAGTGGTTAGAATGCAGTATTGCAGGTTAACTCTACCCACAGTTGAGTTTGATCCTGAAAGGCTCAAGATTGATTCATCCTTCCAAGGTCAGTAAAATGAGAACCCAGATTGTTGGTGACAATATGCTGATGTAAACAGTTCATAGTATCCTGTAAAGACTATGGAATATGGAATAAGTCTACACCTTGTAGCATGTAAATCTACTGCCCTTACATTTTGATGTACAGTATACATTAACCATAGAATCATAGGACTGGAGGGGACTTTGCAGGTCTTCTAGGAGTTCAATCCCCTGCCCAAGGCAACAGTCCTTATACTATCCTGGACAAATTGTTGTCCAATTTGCACCCAAAATGAAAAAAACAAACCTGATGTCAATTACGAACTGGCAATCATGTATTATGAATTGATGGGCTGATATAATTGTGGCTATTTTTCCTTCTAGATTCCCTCAATGGGTGATTTTGCATAACCTCATAGCCCAGTAAGAAGATATGATGGCTCCATTGTTGGCTGCTATCTTCACCCACAGATAAAGGGAATAGCAGCTAATCAACATCAACTGTTTGCTAGTTCCACCATTTCCTTAAGCAGGTATTTCTTCTGATTTGAAGTACCTAGACTTGTCACTAAATCCCTGGAAATTCCAACTGTTTGTCTGAGACTGTTTGGGTGGATGGTAAATCCACATATTCTAGGCTTTCCAATTTCTTTTTTAAAGACCAACTCTCTTTGCACTTCCAGCTAAATACTGTTCTGAGAATACTAATTCTCTTGAAATAGTGGCCCCCTTTGGAGAATAAGATTGGGAAAACATTTTATTGAATGTTTGCATGACCCATATAGAGCTCCATGACCTCTGAACCCTTGAATCAACAGCTTCATCAAAATACTTCCTTGTGAACGTTGTTGACATTATGTTTTACATATAAGGAATGTGTACGTAGTTATTCAAGAGACAGGATTTGTCGATGTAGATTCTCAGTCATCCAGGTAGAATTGTCTGGGAGTTGAATCCTGACATCTAGTCTTCTTTACTTTTTGGTTTGAAACATTTCACTGCTTATCCAAGACCAAAGAAGCAATGAAACGTTTCAAGCCAAAAAGAGAAGAAGTCCAGTTGCTGTGATTCAACTTCCAGACAAGAGAGGCAGGATCATTCAACCCATCATACAGTGACCATAAATGAAGACTTAGCTCTGGAAAAAAACAATCTGTAACCAGTCACCTGGTTAGCTTTGTTAGCAAGAATAGCAAAAGGAGTCAAAGGAAAACCCCTGTCAAAATATTTCTCAAAAAGGGTTACTGCTCCTGTCTCATGAAGAGTAATTACATTCAGAATGATCATGGTGCGAATCTCTCCAGCAGGTCCTACAACTTGCTAGGCATGTTTTCTATTAAAGACCAGGTGGTGAAATAAAAAGATACAAGTGCATAGAGACTTCTTGTTGCTGTGATTAATTTTCACATTCCTACAGTTCCTGGCATGCGCTGGATCTTCTTGTGGCCGATGCTAATCTAAGCAGCCAATCCCTAACTGCCCACTGACTGTTATGATGTATATAATTTTCACCGCGGTGACTCATCTTTCTCCTAATTCTGTAATGATTTTTCCACTTGTGCAATTTCTTTTTATTTAGCATTCATACTAAATTCAATTAATTATTATCCTCTTATTTTTTTTTAAAAAAAATACTCAACACGTTCAGGATTTACAAATAGATAATGAACGCATGAATAATACACACTTACTCTTGCTCTACATCTTTGTGTGTGAGTGTGTGTGTGTGTCTCAAAGTCATTTTTTCTCTTTGATAGTGGTCGAAATATAATATTAGGGGTGTCCTCTAGGACTTTACAAAAAAGAAAGGGCATTTAATTGGGAGGCTTAACAATTTCAGGACTATAGCCGAGGTTAAATTGTTTTGAGCAAGAAAAATTAATACATTAAAGGTTATATTTCCAACTGTGAGGCTGCAAAGCTAGGCTCTTGCACCATGTCAGAATTACATAAGGCAGAAGAAATGGTTCCGAAATGATTGTGGAATCATTAACAAAAGCCGAGGCAGACTACGACATTTCCCAGCAGGAGAGGGTGAAGAAGAATAAAGACATGGAGAGAACTCATTAAGAATGAATTGCAGACCATAAACATTTGAAACCACTAAGTGTAGAGCTCTATCTGTTATCTAATGACTCAGAAATTTTAAAACCAGCAATGTCTTTTAAGGGGAGAAAAAGGGGGTTGACTTTGTAGAAGGTTGTTTGCCTACAGGAATAAAAGTATTTTCTCTTTATGGGGGTCAGAGAAGGAGGCAAGAAGAGAGAATTTTGTATCTGGGAAAGTCTAGGCCCCTTCACTTGTTTTCCTAAGAAATTTTGGGCCCTGTAGAATCACCCACTTACCTAATGAGAAGAAAATACTCACTGAAGAAGAGCCTTATGCTGAGAAATATTGAGGGCAAGAGAAGAAGAGGACGACAGAGAATGAGGTGGCTGGATGGAGTCACTGAAGCAGTAGGCGTGAGCTTCAATGGACTCTAGAGGATGGTAGAGGACTGGAAGGCCTGGAGGAATGTTGTCCATGGGGTTGCGATGGGTTAGACATGACTTCACAACTAACAACAACATTTTCAGTAACCAGGATATTGAAAATAGAAAATGCTGTACAGGATGTGAGTTGAAGGAAAGGCCATGGTTGTTCAGTTCTACCTTCCAGAGTGGCTTTTGTTTTGCATATTTTTTTTTTTTGCTTTTGAAAAGCTCTAGCTTGCCTGAGCTCACCTGTGTCTCCCACCTTTCTCCAAAACTCATCTGGCAATATTTATTTCGCTTGGATTAAGAATGAGATCTTTTGAAATTGTAGAACAGGATATCTAAGTGTTACATGAGATGCCAAAGAATACAAGCTGCTTAGTGGAAACCCGTTTGCACGTTTGTGTTAGAAAAGTATTGTATTCTCTCTTTGCATCCACTTCAGGGCAAGGTTCCAATTGTATACATTTCAGAAGGTAAGTCAAAGATGGATGAGATTGACAGCAAGGTGCTTATACAAAGAGAGGTTTCTGGCAGAGAAACGCTGTTTAAGCAACCTTCCAGAAACTGATATATCCTATGAGCGGCAACAACAGCACACTGGTGTAGTGCTGTGAAAAAAACCAAACCAAACCAAACCAAACCAAACCGCATCCCCTCCCCAAACAAAACAAAGGCAGGACTGAAAATATAAATCCCTGGAAGTGTAAATACTTGTCACACAATATACGAAGAAAGTTATCTCCACCATTCATGTGGCGAGTTAACTAAGTTTGGAAGGAGATGTGTGGAATGTGTGTAAGGGACTGCAGAACGTATGCTTGTTTTGAAACGGATAGTTTTTCGAGTAAAAAACAGGATAGTAAGCTATATCTATATGAGGCTATGAAGCTGGACAATTTTTATTTTCTTAAAAATATGCTACCCTGGGCAAAGCCTGTGATTGGATTCTCATTTGAGCAGTATGCAGAGCAAGACAAAGTGACAAGAGTTGGGGTATAGCCACAGTTTCAGAAAAGGAAAAATCAAGGAAGTCCTTGCATGCTTTGCTTGAAAGTGACAGAGAGTTTTCTGTGGTGGATAGCTGGTGTGTATTCCAGATTATTGTGGGTTCTAGAAAACAATAGACATGATAGGCAGGGGTGGCATTCACTTACTTTCCCTACTGGTTCGCAAATATGAATGCACCCGTCTACACATGCACTTGACCTTCCATGCATGCACTTCGATCATGTGTGTGGCTTGCACGCATGCATGCAGCTTGAAAACATGCCTAAATAGGACAGTATAGAGCCGGGGCAGGTGGGCAGGGCCACCTGCGATTTCCACTACCAGTTCAGGTGAAGCGGTCCGAACCGGCTGAATAACACCTCTGATGATAGGGAATCATACTAGGGATGAATTTGTCCTTAAAAATGTATGAGATAGGGTCAGTAAAGGTTGCAAGCCTAGTGAGATTTAGCAGCTCTGTGCTCATATTGCCTAATTATTTGTCTAAAGGACATTTCTGTAAGACTATTAATGCATATAAAGGCCTTCACATGTTAGTCTGGGATGCAATATTCTTTACCTAGTAAATCTGTATGCTCTGTATGACTAAAGGCTTTGAAATGATTGAACTTATTTACTTTTGAAGCAAATAAAGTTTGACAAGTTCTCACTTCACTGGATTCAATATATTTATTCACAGATGCTACGATAAAATGCACAGAAGTCTGAACAAGCCCCACCAGAACATCACTATATCAATGATGCAAATGATGGAATTTGTGTCACAGATTCCAAAATGTGCATCATTTTTGTGATGATATCATGATAGTCAAGATGTCAACTCCTCTCCTGCCCCTCTATATGGATGCCCAATGCCCATGCTAATCAGGGATACTCATGACTGCTTGGATGCCAAGACAGTTTTCCCTGGGCAGAAGGTTTATTTTCATTGTAAGAAGCAGCAAATCAGTTACAGAAGCCTGCATGCAACCTGAAGTAGCATCTTGTAAAAACAGTGTAACACGGTTGCCTGCAGTTTGTGAGAACCTTATGGTTTCTCAGACAGCAGGTCAAATATTATCTATGTTTATCCATTCATTATGGATAATAATGTTGTCAGATCTGTTGAAGACAACATAGCACTTTCTAGAGGTGAGACAAAGAAGAGAAGTAACCTATTTCCCATCAATGCAATGAATCATGGTAATTTCGATAAAAGTGGTAACCAAATAGACAAGGAACCCTGAGCCAGAGGCGTAGCATGGGGGGTGCAGGGGGGGCCGGCTGCACCGGGCGCAACATCTGGGGGGGCGCGCTCCAGAGACCCGACTCGGAAGCTCTCCTCCGCGGGTCTCTGGAGTTGGCGGCGCCGGCGCCTGGGCGCTCCTGGGCCGGCGAGACTCGGGGAGCGAACAGCGGCCAGTAGGGGCCAAACCCTCCCGGGCCATCCCCCGGCTGAGGCCAGCGCCGGCTCCTCGCACCCGCCAGCACCACCCGAGGGGGCCAGGCGAGACTTAAAGGCGCAGGTCTTTCGAAGCAACGGCCGTGCGGAGACCCTGGAAGACTCCTCCGTTCCGAGCCAGCCAGAGGAGCGGCGACCTGGGCCCCGCGGCGGCCCGGGAAGACCCTCTTGCCCCGGCTTTCGGGCCGTCGCCCTCCGTAGAAAGGAGCGTCGGGTGTCCCAGGCCCGCACCACGCAAAGGGCGCCCGGCCGCCCGCTTCTCCCCAAGGCGAGGCAACAAGTGTCGGACCCGGATGGCCGAGCCCTTTGGGCAGCGGCTGTCCACCGGATCCTTGCGGGAGGTGCGTGGGCTCGACACCACAAGAAGAGCTGCCTCCCCCGAGTGCTAAAATCCACGGGTTAGGGGGCGCAAATTACTTGCCTTGCCCCGGGTGCTGACAACCCACGCTACGCCACTGCGCTGAGCAAAATAAAACAAAGGGGAAATCACTTTGAATTAAACCCTGACCAAAAGAGTAGTATGAAAAAGCAAAAGTTACATTTTCATTCCTCTGAACAAGATCTTGATTAAGACCACCATCCTAGCAATGAAAAAGTAGGGGATCAGAGCAGAAGGAATCTATGCACTAAGATCTACTTTTGTTATCCCCTCCCCCAGGGAGTTGATCTATAATTCCAACAAACTTCCCCATAGTTTCTGTGTCCCAAGCATTTTGTTGCTGTTGTTTGGATTGGTTTACTTCTAAACTGAAAATAAAACAGTCCATCTAAAGGTAATAAATCTGCATGGCAGCCATCTAATTTTAGACTTCAGGAAAAAAGAGATGATTAACAAACTTACTATCACATTCTTAATCTCTAGTTTTATAACAGTAGGGGATGCTTTGTAAAGACCAATGTTTAATCATGGTAGTTGTGCAGTAAGAAGTGCTGTACCTGGCCATTTATTGATTTACCAACATTTGTTTGACATCAATTCTCATAACACAGGATTAGAGTTCAAGGAGGAATGCCCCCAAAACAAACATAGCTAATAAAAATATTTTTGAATGTACCTAATGATCAAAGGTTTTGCTTATTTTGATCAAAGGATTATAGGATGCTTATTGTATTTAATGGGGTCACTCTATTATTTTCTTGATTTAGAAATGTTCCTTGCTGAGATGATTGCACATTCCTAAAGTATTCAAATCCAAAATTTTCAAACAAAATTTTGAATAGAAAGAAGACAATCAAGATGAGTCTCCATTATCTTTTCATGAGGGACCAAGCTCCAGTTGAAGATCTACAGCTTGTCATCTTTTCAGAAATTTTTTTCCCCAGCCCAAAGGTTTACGTCCTTTGTTTCCAAATGCCCTTTACAAAAAACCTGCATAATATGAGTTATGGTAGCATCACACTGTCCCACAGGTGGTCACACTTGTGTGTAGAATAATCTTGGGGACAAATTATTTCAGCACCTTGCTGCTTCTCTGCAGAATTGATGAAGCTTAAAGCAATTGACTTGAAAGCATTGTTACTGGGGGAGCCCTCATGGCTGTGTAACCAGAGCATGTTGGATATTAAAGCTGCCTGCATGCATCGTCCACAACTAATCAAGCAAGGAAATGAAACCTTGGATTAAACGTGGGTGCAAACTACTCTCAAGGTTGCGGCCTGTTAGCAATCAGTGGTATATTTAGAGCCTTGGGCCATTTATATATGACTGTAATGTTGTTTGTAAGATAAAATAATGAAGTTTAATAAAGCAGTGTGTGTGTCACATTTTTACTTGATGTTGAACATAAAAAGAAGTGTATTCTACGATCATTGCTGTTTATATTGTACTGTGACTGGGATTTTGTTCAAGTCTATTATTACTGAATCAGCTCTGAGCATCTCAACTAGAGAAAGAAGCCGTTTACAATGTCCACTATATTTTCTAATGCTCTTGAGTCTTTTTTTGGAAGAGTCCATTGTATTTCCAACTGAAGCCGTGCCTACTTAATGCCAGAAGATCTCTGCTTTCAAAATTAACACATTTCCCTTCTTCATTGCTACCTTGAAAGTGCCTCTATGCATGCTGTGGCACCAAGGCCTAGCTGGCCTCTCTCCTGTCATCAGCAATGGCTGCCTATGGAGAAGTTGAAGAGACCCTGGGCTGACAGCCATACACAGGCCTTCCTGACACTGTGTAGACAGCTGTGGGGAAGTGGATCCTGCTAAGATAATTGAGGTATGTTTTTGTAGCACCACGAGCCTGGTTGAAGGAAATATGAATCTGACAGGTACTTACAAGACAAAACTGGAGAAAGGTTCATCCTTTCTGGATGGAGGAGAAAAATGCACAGTACTACAGATGGCTAAGTTTCCAATAGCTTTGTAGAAGTTTAAGGAAGGCAGAAGGGATAGTCAAAGGTTACTCAAGTGACACTTGATGCAAAGTTTCCTCACAAGCATCTGTCACATTGTGTGCAGTGCTAGAAATTATTTTGATAAAGATGTTGTGCTGAAGGCTTAGATGAATAGGCCTAAAAATAATTACTTTTGACACTGTAACTGCCTACTAAGTATTCTTGTTGGATAGAACATCTTGCCACCTTAGGCAAAACAACCACCACCACCACAACAAACCCTAGAGCTATCAATGAAAACAGCAACAACATTGTGAATTGGTAGGTAAGTGAGCCTTTGTTTGTCAAAGCATAAATCCTGCTTGCCCAAGACAGAAGTGTCACAAATGTCTATTCTTGTGCCTGTCTAATGAAGCAAGCAGACACAAATGTGGGATATGGAACAGTGTTTCAGGGTGAAATGGGGCTTTGGGTAGGCCTGGCTCAATAATTTCAACCTCCTGTCAACTGATTAGCCTTTAGTCATCTTTCCTTTCCTTTTTCTTCTTATTCATCAGAATGTACCAAGGAAGGCTGCAGAATATGCAAAACCTTCCCGCAACTTTTTCCATAAACGAATCTTTAAACTCTAATTGCCTACTTGAAAAAGTTATTATAACATTAGACCTTGATTAATTGGGTTGCCCTAATGGACTTACAAATAGTGTGATTCAATTAATTTAGTACTCTTTCAGTGCAATTTTATACATATATTGTTAGAAGAAATACGTCTTCAAGGAATCCCATACAAGCCTTTTTGCTTGTGTTCAGTGGAACTTATTCCCAGGTAAGTACGCCTAGTATTTCACTTGTCACAAGAACAGAAAGGAAACAGGTTTTATCAGGCTAAAATAAGTGGACAATTATTATACCTAATGGGACACAAAAAGGTAAATAAAGATGACAACAAAGGAACAGGAAATAATACTCTGACAAATGGCTGATGCTAGAAGTCCAGAATTTATTTTTTTTAAGTATCAAGAAAGAGAGAGGGGGGTGGGGTGGGGGGAGAGATTTCTAATGAAATTGCCCATCTAATTTCACTATCAATAATGGCAAAATCTAAACAAGTAAGGAATGTTATGAAGGAATAGACAAGATTGAAGTGCACCTATTTTAATGCCTACATTAATTTGCACAGTTTTAATAGTTTTAATATTTTTCTATTTGTCTTTCTATAATCTGTAAGCCTCCCAGGGCTACCTTATAGGCTAAATATGTGGCACAAAAATTTAACAAAAAAATAACCAACATACAAGCCCTTTCACTGCAGTCTCTGCTGATATTCCCATCACTCCGGGGCAGAGTAATCGCAATTTACAAAGATCATCATGCACTGTATAGGACAGGATTTCTATTAGCATTTACTGACTGTCATGTGTTATGAGTTCTACTTATATGTACTTGGATTTATTTATATATACAGTAGAGCTTTTTGGTGTTTTTAATATGCCCTAAATAGAGTAAGTACAGCTGTTCTTCTACAGTTCTCCTTCTATCCGATCTGTCATTAGATTATGGTTTTGCCAATTCAGTTCTCAATAGAAAGCTCAATACTAAACTGCTATATTTTCTAGCAAGGATTTCTGTCAATGTGCTAGAACCATAGACATTAGGTCCCACTTAGTTTTCTTTTTGTTTTAGTAATAGTTAACAGTTAAAGTTTCTCTGCCTAGATCAAACTTGGCAACTTGAAGACATGTGGACTTCAACTCCCAGGGTTCTCCAACCAGCTGCACAAAATTTCCCATGCTTGGCTGGGGAATTCTGGGAATTGAAGTCTACACATTTTCAGATTGTCATGGTTCAGAAACATTGCTCTAGATAAACAGAGCTAAGAGTTTGCTGGAGAATTCTTAGTAGCATAAAATTGCTATTTTTATTTATTAAGACACCAAACTGAGTTGCACATTTTTCAACTTGAATAATATTTATTTAAACATTAATTTTGTCATCAAATATCTAACAGCGAGTTAGGAAACTATGAACATTATAGTTTACAGTTGAATGAACCTGAAATATTTAAACATCAGGATAAGAATTCCCCCCCATTTGGTGAAAATATTTTGTGAGGAGGAATTAGGCTGAAAAAGAAAAAAAAAATCTTCCTAATTTAATTTCCAGTGGTAAAATTATGAAAATTATACATATATACCTATTGTTTGAATATTTAATTGTAATTAATTGTATTTATTTATACTTTAATCTTTTTATTTGAATGTTTTTCCTAATTTTGGTACATTTCCTTTTTATTAATAAAATAATAACACATGTATTACATTTATTTACCTAGTTTATCAACTTGAATCGTGGGTCAACGATTCAAATAGATACTTTATAAATGAATAAGAAGGTGCAATGCCAATTGTAATTGTTTCTCAGCATGCAAACTGGATATTGGATGCTCGCCATTCAAACATGTTCCTTACAAGCTGAGCTCATTCAATAAAACTTATGTATAAGCCAAGGAAAAAAGCAAATCCAAATTGATGAAACAAACAAGAAATCCCCCTTCTTCAAAAGGAATGGTGTAGATTTCAAAGCAATAAGTTGGCTTAAGAGAGCATTTTGTAGTATAAGATCCTTACAGAAGAATCTTGACAGACTTAAATGTTGGGTGCTATCTAACAAAATGAAATTCAATGGTGAATAAAGTAAGAAGAAAAACCAAATGCACAGATATAGTATAGGAGGTACCTGGCTCTATAGTAGTGCTGTGAGAAGGATCTTGGAGTCCTAGTGAACAACCATTTAAATATGAGGCAGCACTGTGCAGCAGCTGCCAAAAAATCCAACACAATTCTAGGCTGCATTAACAGAGGGATAGAATCAAGATCACGTAAAGTGTTAATACCACTTTATAATGCCTTGGTAAGGCCACACTTGCAATGCTGCATCCAATTTTGGTTGCCACAATGTAAAAAAGTTGTTGAGACTCTAGAAAGAGTGCAGAAAAAAGCAACAAAGGGGACTGGAGACTAAAACATATGAAGAATGGTTGCAGGAACTGGTATGTCTAGTTTAAAAGAAGGACTAGGGGTGAGATGATAGCAGTATTCCAACATCCCAGGTTGATACAAAGAAGAGGGAGTCAAGCTATTCTGCAAAGCACCTGAAGGCAGGACAAGAAGAAATGTATGGAAACTAATCAAGGAGAGAAGAAACCTAGAACTAATGAGAAATTTCCTGACAGAAGAATTAATCAGTGAAACAACTTTGTTGTGAAGTTGTGAATGAGCCAACACTGGAAGTTTTTACGACAACATTGGACAACCATTTGTGTGAAAAGGTATCGGGTTTTCTACCTGAGCAGAGGGTTGGACTAGAAGACTTCCAAGGTCCCTTCCAACTCTGTTATTCTGTTCTGTTATTCTAAGAATGCTAACACATTACTAGGGAGTATTGTTTGTTTGATTCCTGAGTATGAAGAATAGGTGACATACAATTTATTGAGAATTTAGAAAACATCAAATTCAACATCAATGATATCTCTCAGCACTGGAGACCATCTTTAACTTTGGATCTTCAGGGCTGCCACACTTGGTGGATGGGCAAGTGGTGGGAAACAAGAAGTGGGTGGATGGAGACAGTGTGGGATGTATAGCCATAACAATTTTTTCCCTGGGAGTCAAGGATGTTCAGCCTGCACCTGGAGAGGCATAACTGGAAATCAACCACAGTTGGGATAGCGACCTGATTGGACCATGTGATGCCCATGTGGGTGCTGGGGAAGGAACCTGGACTTTACTTTGGGTGGGGGAAACCCAGGGGCTTTCAAATTTGGGTTTTCCCAGATGTGCCAATATGACATCTCTAATAAAACTAAGCTTTGAGGAAAGTGCCTGCCTCCAAGTTTTATTTGGAACCCTGACATTACCTCCATGTCATTTAGAGAAGGTTTGGCCAACAGACAAGAAACCCGGAGGTGATACCAAGCAAGTCAACATCAAAGACACCTCCATGTTTTTGAGGGCCATGCTTTCTTAATCTTCAGACCTCTGTATTATTTACACCATTGTTTCTCAACCTCAGCGACTTTTAAGATGTGTGAATTTCTACTGATTGGAAGTTGAAATCTATACCTCTTAAACTTCCAAGTTTGAATAACATTGAGTTTGACTATATAGGGAGAAAATTGAGGGAGTTGTCCAAACACACCAACACAGCCACAAATTTGACAAATCTGGGTTAGCATAAGATCAACCATTTGTAGGACCCTGATAGTTCATCTGTAAGGTATATTCAAGTTGATAAATTGATATTTCAATGACATTTGAAAAACAGAATGGATCTTGGAAAATTTGTTTGTTTGTTTGAATCCTGCCTTTATTATTTTTACAAATAATTCAAGGCAGCAAACTTATCTTCTTCCTTCTATTTTCCTTACAGCAACCCTGTGAAGATAATTGGGCTAAGGCAGGACTGGAACGAACACTCTCCTGCTTTCTAGCCTACTGCCTTAATTCTAGTGGTTGACTAAACTTGCCTAAAGTGCAATTGTTTTTCTTCCTTGATAAGGAAGAGCTTGCTAAATTACAATTGTTTTATAGATAAAAATAATAATTTGGGTCCAATATTCTCAGGATTAATTTCTTACCATGGGAGAAAGAAATATTGAAGTAGGCAATGCAAGACTATTATGACAATATTGGAGTACACTCAGAGGTGGTATTCAGCAGGTTCTGACCAGCTCTGGAGAACCGGAAGCGGAAATTTTGAGTAGTTCGGAGAACCAGTAAATACCACCTCTGACTGGCCCCACCCCCATCTATTCTCTGCCTCCCAAGTCCCAGCTGATTGGGAGGAAATGGGCATTTTGCAGTAACCTTCCTCTGCCATGCCCACCAAGCGCACCCACCAAGCCATGTCATGCTCACCAAGCCATGCCCACAGTACCAGTAGTAAAACATTTTGAATCTCACCACTGAGTAGGGTTAAGCTAGCTAAACTAGCCTATCATTTCATGGAACAGAAATGGAATACAAAAATAATCTGGTGATTATATTAATTATTGAATAAGAAATTGCTGAATATGTGAGCACAAAATAATTATGTGGAGCCATATCTCCCCTCCCCTCCCCTCTTGTGTTTCTCTTTATGTTGCCTTTACATCTCTGAATGTAGATGCATCTTATGCAGCTTTTCCTAAATACTGCAGGACAAAGGTTTATTACATCACAGATCTGCTGCAGGACTGCATCATTCTGCAGTAGTGAGCTGGTATTTTTCAATAGGTTTTGTTGCCCATCATATTTCTGGTGTACTAAGCTGCAGTCAACGAGACATTTAAATGAAGTCTCTTTGCAGCCATGCACAAAACATCTCTAGTATCCAATGCAAATAAAAGGATCAGCTCTGGACAGAAATACAAAGAATTATGGGTGCACTGAAATTGGAACTGATAATATGCTCAATTTTCTAGTGCTCAAACAATGTACAGAGACCTTGGTACACAGCAAGCAGGAGGTTTAGCAAATTCCTGGCATGTTCAGGTCAAGCAATGCATATTTGAAGAGAACTATTAGTCACTAGAAAGCAAAAAAATAAAATAAAATTGAGGAAGAGAGAATATTACAAATATTCCAGGCAGCCATGCAAAGCAAATGAAATACCGGCGTTTAATGATTTGCTGATCTGATAAAATAGAAAGATTAAGCCAATCTGCAGAGAAAAGATATGGCCAAGACCAACACAGAAACTAAAAGAAAACATTTCTTCACAAGCTTTTCTTTAGCTTCTACAAATTAAATCATAATAACATTACAGATATATCAGTTAAGTGCTGAAGGGAATTTGAATGCCTGTGTTATGCTTTTACCCCGTGAGAGAAAGAGCGTTTCCAGCTTAACTGGGCTGTGAATTGAGTGCAGAGAGAATGAAAAAGATGACAGCTTTGAATTTAATCAGAAATACCATGCACGCAAAATATAATAGAAACCTAGATGGAAAAATGAGCAAGAAACATAATTAAATGTGTATTTGTGACTGTAATATATGACATTGTAATTGTATTCAGACATTTATAGTTGCTGGAGAACTATAGCAAGTACAGTTGCTGGCTGGCTAGGGAATTCTGGGAGTTGAAGTCCACGTATCTTAAAGTTGCCAGCATTGAGAAACGTTGCTGTGCCTTGATAAGGTAAAGGCATTTTTATTGTTTTTTTATTAATTTTATTAATTGTCTTAATAAGGATGTCCTTTCAGCTTCTGGAGAACTTCTTCCTTCAATAGACTTAGGCCACTGGGATGTTATTCTACTATACCCAAGAGAATTCATTCTTTTGGGTTGATGTTCAGTGTCAGATTTACAGTTTTATGTTGTATTACAAAAATAAAAGCATTGCTTGCAAGAAAAGAGACCCAAAACTAAGTTAAATAGTTAAGACTGCTGTAATAACTAGTTCAGATGCTAGTCGTTAGAAAACATTTGTTATTCCTTTATATATAATCTTACACTGCGTACACTAATTATCTTTTTTGCATTATGTTATATATAAAAACACACACATATTTATTTATTCAAATTTGTATGGCCACCCATCTCATGAAAAGATGACTCTGAGTGGCATACAATAAAATATTTTTTTTAAAAAAATATTAAAGTAAAAATAAAACCCACAAAGCCTAAGAGGGACCACAGATGTTAATCACAATAGAGCCCCTTCAATACCTCACTGGGGTCTCCAGGCCTGACAGCTTAACCAGGTTTTGAATGCTTCTGGAAAAATCAACAGGGATGGTTTAGGGTCTCATTTTGGGCCATGGGAGAATATTCCACTAGGTGAGTGTCACAGCAGAAAAGGGTTGACTCCTGGGATCCACCTAGTGTAGCTGTCTAGCAGACAGGACCTGTACCATGCCTCTACCTGCCAGATGTGGGACAGACAGATATACTGTAATAAGGGAGAGGCGATACCTTAAATAACCTGACCACATGCCATAGAGGGCTTTAATCGTGAAAATTAGCACAATGAATTGAACCTGGAAACAACAGACTGACAACTAATACAGCTTATGGACTAGGGGTGTTATTTGTGATGTTCTACATGTATGCTGTTCCCGCTGCTGCATTTTGCACCAGCTGAAACTTTTGGATACTGTTCGATGGGAGTTCCATATACAGTAGAGCACATTACCGTAGTCCAATCAAGAAGTGACTAGGGTATAAGTGACTGTTAGCAGAGCCCTCTGATCTAGGAATGGGCATAACTGGTGCCCATTCAAAGGGCCCTCTAAGTCACACTGCCACCTGCTGTTTGAGCAGAAGTCATAAGTCTAGGAGATGCCCCAGGTTGTGACCCACATCTGTTTGGGGCTTTAATACGCCAGGATTCTAATGAACCTAAAGAGCAGGTGGCTGAGCTCAGAGTACTAAGGACCCTGTCTGCTTCCTCAGACACAGAGATGGTATTCAGCCAGTTCTGAGAGGTTCTGGAGAACCGGTAGCGGAAATTTTGAGTAGTTTGGAGAACCGGCAAATAGACTGGCCCTTTCCCTGCTGCCTCCCAGTTGATCTTCTTTTGTTGCCCTGAACAGGAGAACGGCGCTGGAAAGCAGGTTAGTAGGGTGGGGAGGGAATGGGGATTTTGCAGTATCCTTCCCCTGCCACGCGCACCAAACTACACCCACAGAACCGGTAGTAAAAACTTTCGAATCCCACCTGCTCAGACGCAAAGATTGAAACCATTCCCAGATAACTAGTCAAGACTCCTTTCAGACTTCTCCTCTGGATCTGCATCAAGGCCATTGTCCAACTGAGAGCAAATTCAAGCAACATTGTCTGAACATTGGTGGAAGGGTGCCAATTGTCCTCCGTGACTCACTTTATGGCTTTCAACTGTATCACAGTTACTGGATTTGAGTCCTGTTCATTAAGATGGGCTCTAGGAATCAGTTGGAATTATTGTACTAGCCTCCCTATTACTGAGTAGCTATCTGCAAAATCATAAAAAAGATTATTAAGATTGTTAAAATAACTAGTTCAGATGCTATTAGCTTTAGAATATTTCTTATTCAGGGATGTGGTGGCTCATGACTAAGACGCTGAGCTTGTCAATCAGAAAGGTCAGCTGTTCGGCAGTTCGAATCCCTAGTGTCGCGTAATGGAGTGAGCTCCCATTACTTGTCCCAGCTTCTGCCAACCTAGCAGTTTGAAAGCACATACAAATGGAAGTAGAAAAATAGGGACCACTTTGGTGGAAAGGTAACAGTGTTCTGTGCGCCTTTGGTGTCTAGTCATTCTGGCCACATGACCATGGAGAAGTCTTCGGATGGCACTGGCTCTTTGGCTTTGAAATGGAGATGAACACCACCCCCTAGAGCTGGGAACGACTAACACATATGTGTGAGGGGAATCTTACGAAACCAATTTCATTGTAATTTTAGTACAATGACAATAAAGATTATTATTATTATTATTATTATTATTATTATTGTTGTTGTTGTTGTTGTTGTTGTTGTTGTTGTTTCTTATTCCTTCATATATAACCTTATACCACACACACCGATTATATTTTTGTTTATGTGTGTATAAACACTGCTTCTATATTATATACATAAAACAAACATTTATATCCATTTTAGTTAAATATCACTACATTTGTGTGTGTGCATATGTTTGTGTGTGTATGTGTGTGTGAAAAATCAAACACATGAGATAAAAAGTCAGATGTAATTTGGCCTGGACTTAAAAATCCACTGGATTTTTTTTTAAAGCAAGGGTTGTTGGATCTATTCATGTCATTCTAGACAAATATAAAAGAAATGCTTTGAAAATCTGAAGTAAAAAATTCACAACAATATATCTTTCTCTCCCCCTCCTTCCCTTCAAGCTAGACATCTTTTACCAGGCTTCTTTATCTAGAGCTTTGTATACATATTTTTAATCCTATACAGAAATGATAGGATGTCAAGAAGGATCTATAATAACACCATTTTTTTTATTTCACTTCAAAGACTTGGCAATTTCTGAGCCATGTGACATTCACACTCCTTCAGGGTCAAACAACATCTTGCAGCCTTCGTAAAATGATTAAATATTTTAAACAGCTCCTGCTTATACCTCCATCGCCCCTCGAGACTGATACTGTTATCGTTTTTGTCAAAGCCATTTTCCATCCGCATTTGTCATTCCAGCTTGCATTTATGAGTTATCAATCGCCACGTCAAAATGCAAAATAACTGATGTTCTTTGGGTGGTATTGGATGGCCTATCTGGGGCTTTTAATCAATGCTTATTTTTATTTTTCATACCCCTACATAAATCTTTACCATTCTGGACCACATATAATGTGTTCATACAAAATACAGTGACAGAACGAGTAGTTATATTATCAAACATTATGCCTCGAGGCTAACTGAATATCAAGAGCTTTCAAAAGGGAACACTGGGAATCACTGTGTAGGAGAGATGGAGGCTGGGAAGAATATGAGGGATTAGTAGTGGTTGCTGCTTACAACTCAACATTTTGCAGGTTACACTTTCGACTGAAATGCCATCCAAACATGTTTGCGGATCACAGGGGAAAAGTTTCATTCCACCCATGTTCCCACCTCGCATTTGACAAAACTGGTGTAAGGCTTATGAACAAATTATTGTACATGTCTCTTGCCTTGGGGAAATGTTCAGAACCTTTGTGGTGCTGCATTTTTCTGCTGCTGCAGATTTGCTAAATAATTTTTTAAATTTAATTGTTAAATTTATTTTCCACACATCTCATATCAAAATAACTCTGGGCAACTTACAGAATGAAAACATTAAAATCCTTACATGTAGGTATTTCTAAAACAATAAGAATGGAAATCACAATCAAAATAAAGTTATAGTTAAAAGATGGGCTGGGAGGAAACAGGATGTGTGGGGAAGAGGTGGGATTGCCTCTTGTCAGAATATTCATGAACAGGCAGAGACATGGTAACAGGTCAGCCAATGAGGCTTATTTGGAAACAGAGACTTAAGTAAGAAGTCTGGGTGTGGCTTAGCTGATTTAGCGCTGAGCTCTGAAACAAAACTAGTCCGGACTTGTCTGCTGCTTTGAACTGCAATGAAACACTGCTTGTAACTGCTACCACATTGAAGAATCTGCTGTTGGTATTGTATATTTATTCATGTGTTATTAGGTATATAAAGAAGTTAATGAATCTTGCTGAATCAGTGTGATGCACTCCCATTGGATCCCATAACTAAATTATCATTATCCCATTTGCTCAGATGTCCCATTCCGCGCTTGAGATGTTATAAGAAAAAGTCCAACTTCTTAACTAGAACCATCCTGTTAGGTAAATTTATCAGTGGTCCAGTATTTGGGTCAAATCAGGCATCTCCACAACACATGGTCAAAAAAGTCAAGAGGGCAGGTGCAACAATGTGACCATAGCGCCTTCTGATTTTATGTGTGTGATTATGATTGCATCATCATAGCTATCACCTTTGACATTTTTAACCATATCCATACCATGACCCAGATATTCCTGGGTCAAAAATAACTGAACGGAATACCCAATGGTGAAAGTGAGCAAAAATGGAACAAGTATCAAGAAAAATGACTTCCCATTGCAGAAACTACAGTTAATGCTATCAGACTTCGTTGCATAAAATCACTTGCAGAAAGCACACATAGATAACTGATTCATCTGGATTCATTAACTTCTTTATATTCATATTAACACATGAAGATAAATGTACAATACCAATATGGGTCCCCCCCCCCCCCCCTGTAGTAGTAGTTACAAGCAAACACAAGCAGCTTCATCTCAGAGTTCAGAGCAGACAGAGTAGTTTCAGTTTCTCAGCACAGACTCAGATCTGTTTAAGCTCCCATTGGGGCCATAGTTACTATGCGTATTCATTGGCTGACCTTGTTACCATGTCTCTTCCAGTCATGAATATTCTAACAAATGCTATTGAAGGTTCATCTCTGAGTCAGTTATAATCTTTTGTGAGAGACTGTAGAATAGATTGATAGGTTAATGAGAAACATGTGGTCCCCTCAACTGTCCTGTAAAGTAATGTTGGCATGCTTTTCCGTAGGATTAACTAAACTTAATACACTTCCTAGGTTATGTTTACATAGCAGCTCCCTTACTCTTCACTGAGCTGCTGCAAAGATGATTTTTCAACTGCAAATACTATACTCCAATTCAACTGCGTGGCCCAGATATGAGACTGAGGTCAGCTTCCAACACTAAATTATAGTTAAGAGAAAATAGTTTGCTTTATTGGCTGTCATAGGAAGATCATATTTATATTTTTATTTTTGTTTGTCTACACATAAATTGTGGCTCATAATTAGGGATAATAATAGTTCAGGGAGCACCTGTTGTTACAGCAACAGCTGAATTAATTGCAGCAGAGCCAAACACATCAACATTCATTCATCTGAAATCCAGAACCTCCTTTTAATACACATTAAGAAGCAAAGTCATATAAAAAGGTCAGCTGGTTATTTGTGCTACTTTACTAAAAACCAGGGAAGGGAAGTTTTGTATAGCTTTACAGGTAGTCCTTGACTTACAACCATTCATTTAGAGACCATTCAAAGTTGCAATGGCATTGAAAAAAGTGACATGACTGTTTTTCACACTTATGACAATTGCAGGATCCCCATGATCATGTTACCAGAATTCGGACGCTTCACAACTGGCATGTATTTATGATGATTGCAGTGTCCTGGGTTCATGCGATCGCCTTCTGAAAACTTCTGACAAATAAAGTCAATGGGGAAGCCTTAACAATCACTGTTACTAAATTAACAATTGCAATTCACTTGCCAACGGTGGCAAAAAAAGGTCATAAAATGGAGCAAAATTCATTTAACAATTGTCTTGCTTAGCAACAGAAATTTTAGACTCAATTGATTGGGCTTATTTAATCAAGGACCACCTAAAATCCAAAACAAGTCCAATTTGTTTTACTTAGCACAAATTGCTACCTGTGTTTCCCTGAAAATAAGACCCAGCCTTATTTTCTTTTGGGCTCTGAAATAAGCAGTAGGGCTTATTTTGGGGGGATGTCTTATTTTTCCCCATGTACAGGAGGCTCGCTTCTTCAGTGGGGTAGGAGGCTGCATGGTGTGCCAGTGCCTCTCTCATGAGGTAGGGGGTGCAGCTTCCCAACGCGCCCCACACCAGTTTATCTCAGGGCCTCTGCAGCCAGGCCATTCATACCCTGATACTTGCATTGCCCCATGATGGCGGCTCTGGCAGCTGGATCCTTCATAGCTGCTTGCCCACTTCTGCTTGCTTGCGGTCACAATGGAGCAGGAGGCTGAGTGACATGCCAGTGCTGCAGCCACAAGGCAATTGTCTGGGCATAATAGCCTGGCTGTGGGGGCCCTGAGGTAAGCTGGTGTTGGGCACATGGGGTAGCGCTACCCTCCTCACATCATGTTGGCGCCACCATGAGGAACCAGGTGGAATGCGCAGGCAGGTGGCTATGCAAACACTTAAGTAGGGCTTATTTTAGGTGTGTGTGTCGGGCTTACATTAGGCACATGCATAAAATGTGTTAGGGCTTATTTGGGGGAAACAGGGTACCTGAATCTCTGGCAGAACAGAAAATGATTTTCTCTAACCATGATAGCATGGTTCATTTGGAGAGCATTGCACTTCTACAGTTTGAACAAGGGGAAGTGTAACTGCTGGTTGACTTCTCAAAACACCCGTTGCATGTAGAAGATGAAAAACAATGGTACAGAAATAGTATAATGAGTCCAAGGCACTTTGGGTAGGATGTTTGCATTGTGGAGAGAAATAGGTGGGTGATTGTTTGAGAATCTGTTACATAACACATCCTCTTCTGTACTTGGAGGAGTCATTTCTGTGTATTTAACTTTTATTCTGTCAAGCTAGACTGTGCAGGAATAGAAAAGAGAAAAGAGAGAGAGAGAGAGAAAGAGAGAGAGAGAGACAGAGAGAAAGTAGAAAGGAAAGGAAAATCTTTTCTTGCTGACAAGAATGCGGATGTCAAACATTTAACTAAAGTTGTCCTGCAAAAATTCTTTATTGATTTAGCAGCTTCCTCTTTATTCAGAAGTGGAAGTATTAGAGGGTATGTTTGACAGATGTATTTTGGAATACAATAATAAGATGTTGACAACTGGTACATACACTATTGCAATGGTTTTTCTTGGGCAAATAAATGATTATATAGTGAATATGATGCAGCTATTCAAGAAATGAGATTGGTTCTGGGACAATTTATTATTATTTTTTGCAACCCAAGCTACTTTACAACTATTCTACAGTTAACATATCAAGTTTCTAAGTATATATAATGCTACATTGTCTGTACATTCAACAATATTTGTTTCAATGTATTCTACCATCCCCAGCTGAGGAATTCTGGGAGTTGAAGTCCGTCCTTCTTAAATTTGCCAATGTTGAGAAACACTGATTTATAACTAACTAATATTTTAAAAATGGGGTGGGGGATTTCCTTTAATATAAAACTGATGAACTGTCTTTGTTAGCAGAAAAACGAACATGTTTGATACAGGTAGTCCTTGACAATTGAGCTCAAAATTTCTGTTGCTAAGTGAGACATTTGTTAAATGCTCCTCCTCCTCCTCAAGGAGCCTTCCCTGGATCCATCTTCTCTAGCCAACTATCGTCCGGTCTCCAACCTTCGCTTTGTAGCAAAGGTTGTTGAGAGTGTGGTAGCACGTCAGCTTCCCTAGTACCTGGAGGAAGCTGCCTACCTGGATTCGTTTCAGTCAGGTTTCAGGCCTGGGCACAGCACAGAGATGGCATTGGTCGCGTTTGTTCATGATCTCTGGCGGGCCTGGGACAGGGGCTGTTCCTCTGTCCTGGTCCTATTAGATCTCTCAGCGGCTTTCGATACCATTGACCATGGTATCCTACTGCTGATGACTCGGGGGGTTGGGAATGGGGGGCACTGTTTTGCGGTGGTTCTCCTCCTACCTGTTGGATTGATCACAGTTTGTGTTGACTGGAGGACAGGGATCGACCCTGAGGCCTCTCACTTGTGGGGTGCCCCAGGGGTCAGTTCTCTCACCCCTCCTGTTCAATATATATATGAAACAGCTGGGCGAGATCATTCGTGGTTTTGGGGTACAGTATCATCAATATGCTGATGATACCCAACTTTTCATCTCTACCCCAAACCACCCCAACGATGCCCTCAACGTGATGTCCCAATGCCTGGAGGCTGTGCAGATCTGGATGGGGAGGAACAGGCTCAGGCTCAATCCCTCCAAGACTGAGTGGCTGTGGTTCCCGTCATCCTGATTTGTCCACCTGGTCGCAACTTTGGTGATAAGGGGAGAAATTTTACCCCCCTCAGAAAGGGCCCGCAATCTGGGAGTCCTCCTGGATATGCAACTTAGCTTAGAAGAACATCTGACAGCCGTGACCAGGGGGGGCTTTTACCAGGTTTGCCTGGGACGTCAGTTGCACCCCTTTCTGGATCGGGATGCCCTGTGCACAGTCACTCATGCCCTCATCCTTTCTCGCCTGGACTACTGTAACACTCTCTACATGGGGCTGCCCTTGAAGAGCACCCAGAGGCTTCAATTGGTCCAGAATGCGTCTGCACGGGTTATCATGGGGGTACCTAGGTGCTCACATGTTATACCCCTTTTAGGCGGCCTGCACTAGTTGCCAGTTGTTTTCCGGGTGCAATTCAAGGTATTAATTATGACCTTCAAAGCATGCCATGGCTTAGGCCCAGGTTACTTGCGAGACCACTTACTGCCACCAGTAGCCTCCCATCATCGAGTACGATCCCACAGAGTTGGCCTCCTCAGGGTGCCGTCAGCCAGACAGTGTCAGCTGGTGACCCCCAGGGGAGAGCCTTCTCTGTGGGAGTGGCTTCCCTTTGGAATGAGCTGCCCCTGGAGCTTTGCATAATTCCTGACCTCCCTTCCTTCCGGCGTGCCCTAAAAAGCTGGCTTTTCCAGCAAACCAGCCTGGCCTGAGTAAAATAAATTATTAATTGTTAATTGTTAATTTAATTTTAAATTTAATTGTAAATTGTCAATTGGTTATTGGATTTACTATTTAATCTTTTTCTAACTTTTGTAATATGTGTTTTTATGTTGTACGCCACCCTGAGTCCTTTGGGAGAAGGGCGGCATATAAATCCTAATCTTATTTCTAAATACGGATGAAAATATACTTGAGTTTTCTTACTTCCCTCAACTTTGGTTCTTTTCCTTCACAGTTGAAAGATGCTTCTAAGTTACATTTGTGAAAAACAACTTGCTCTTCCCCTCTTTAACCAAATGAAGGAAGTCATGACTTGATCAAACCTAGGTGTTTACAAACTAGGATTTCAAAACCACAACCACGTCCAAATTGGCTGGAGAATTTGCATCCCTCACTATATTAAGTGGGATGGGAGAGGGAAGAAAGTGCTATGATTGTATTAGCATTCAGTCCCCTATAAATATTCTAAGAGAAGCTCTTCAATTAAGAAAAATGGGTTCTTTTAAAAGAACCCTTTTCATCTTCTCTTAAGTTTTATGTTTTCTTGAATTTGAGAAAGCTCATCTATGACAAGCATTTTCTAAAGGAATAACTTTATGATGTTTCGATTCATACTTTGGCATCAGATTGATAGAAACAATGTATTTTTTTCCCTCCCACAAATAGTATTATGACAAGTGAGTAAAATGTGGCAATGAATGGAGAAGTCTGCTATTTAATGTGTGTGCTGATATTAAAACAGGCTTGTCTCTGTCAAATGCGTCCCTGTTCTGAGACTAGCACCAACTTTTTTTTTTCCATTTGGTTTCCAGAATCAGTAAATTTACATTGGCAGAAAAAAAGCTGTCACATTTGAGAGTATTTTGTTACAGCCATTATCTCATAACTTTCAAAGTCTTTTAGCAAAATCAGATTTTTACTGAAAGCCTACATCGCTTCATAACATTTAAAAAGAAAGTGACAGTCTGTTTCCCTTCCTCTTGTTAAAGAAATATATTGGAACATGACAAGATGGTTGATGGAAAAACACCTCTGTCATTAAAGAATAAAGACCAAAATTGCTGCAGCCTTTTAACAACAGAATAATAGAGTTGGAAGGGACCTTGGAGGTCTTCTAGTTCAACCCACTGCTCAGGCAGGAAGCCCTATACCCATGATGACGAACCCATGGCATGTGTGCCAGAGGTGGCACACAGAACCCTCTCTCTGGGCATGCACACCATCGCCAGCTGGTCTTCTGGTTTCTGGCATACACGTGTACACCAGCCAGCTGGTCTTCACGGGCATTAGAGTACCATAAAATAGCCTGAAAATGGCCAAAACCAGGCTGTTTTTTTGGGGGGTGAGGGGTTCAGGCCATGTAATTGCACACACATGCATACACATTCCGGTTTGGGCACTTGGTGCTGAAAAGGTTTGCCATCTCTGGCCTATACTGTTTCAGACAAATGGTTGTCCAACTTCTTCTTAAAAACCTCCAGTGTTGGAGTACTCACAACTTCTGGAGGCACATTGTTCCTCTGATTAATTGTTCTAACTGTTAGGAGGCTTCTCTTTAGTTCTAGGTTGCTTCTCTTATTGATTAGTTTCCATCCACTGCTTCTTGTCCTGCCTTCAGGTGCTAATGAAATATCATAAGCAGTCACTGAGTTTTACTAAGACCTTGATAGATTTTATTAAATATTAATAGGAATAAGGTATAATGAATAGGCCTACACCAGGGGTCTGCAAAGTTGGCTCTTTTAAGACTGGTGGACTTCAACTCCCAGAGTTCCCTAGCCAGCATAGCTGGCTGAGGAACTCTGGGAGTTGAAGTCCACCAGTCTTAAAAGAGCCAACTTTGCAGACCCCTGGCCTACACAATAAGAGCTATGGTAGTGCAGTGGTTAGAATGCAGTACTGCAGGCTACTTCGGCTGACTGCCGGCTGCCATCAGTTTGGAGTTTGAATCTCACCAGGCTCAAGGTTGACACAGCCTTCCGAGGTCAGTAAAATGAGGACCCAGATTGTTGGCCGCAATATACTGACTCTGTAAACCGCTTAGAGAGGGGTGTAAAGCACTGTAAAGCAGTATATAAGTCTAAGTGCTATTGCTGTATGAAAAATAAAACCTATTTGGAAAGAAGAGAGGGCAATGCAGAACAGTGTTTAAAAGTTTCCATGCTTTTTTCTTTCTTTTAATAATACTTCTGACTCCTTAACATTTGCAAAAGAGCAATAGTTTGTTAGCATATGCTTCTCCATTCAATATCTCACAAACTTTCAATGCCCACTGTTTTCACAATAAAAATTGGATATATTTCTTAGTTCTGCACTGCTTTTCCCAGTATCAATAGTTATTAAAAACAGTAGTTTTCTGAGTTGCTTCTTGCAATCAACTCAGTGCTTTCTTAATATGAATCAAATAGTGGCATGCTGTTGTTCGTAGGTTTTGTGTAGATCAGGGGTCTCCAACGTTTGCAACTTTAAGTCTGAAGGACTTCAGCTCCTAGACTTCTCCAGCCAGCTTTGCTGGCTGGAGAAATCTGGGAGCTGAAGTCCTTCAGACTTAAAGTTGCAAACGTTGGGGACCCCTGGTGTAGATAATAACTTGTGTCTAAAATATTTGTCTTTTTCTGACCAAGTCGATGCAACATGAGAATTTTAGCAACATAAGAACACATATTTAAAATAACTTGATCAAAACCCAGTAGAAAAGCACATGAATAACTTGAATCATCAAGGGATATATGGTGTTTGAGAAGGAAGTTATTCAGCATCTTTTAAGTCTTTAAAAAGATGTTAGACAGCCATTTGTCTGAAATGGTATAAGGTTCCTGCCCACGCAGGGGGTTGGACTAGAAGACCTACAAGGTCCCTTCCAACTCTGCTATTGTATTGTATTGTATTGTATTTTAAGAATACTGAATTAATCAAATGTTGCTTTACTAATGATATGTTCAACTGAGGTAGTAATAGCCTCAATAACTTTGGATATTTGGTCACACCTTAAGCATAAGCATCTATTCCCTCTTTGTACTTTCCATATGATTTGCTCAAAGGAAATGCAGTCATGATTTCACTTCCAACAACTTTTTTTTTTAAAAAAAGTTTATATCTTTATATCTTTCTCTCCATGGAGAAGTAGGCATGCTTGCTTTATGATAATTTGGAGCTAGCATTGGATGGTTGTGATAAATCAGAGAACACTCCCTCCCCTCAAATCAGTGGTGGGTTTCTGCAGGCTCGCACCTACTCGCGAGAGCCGGTTGGTGAAATTTAGAGAACCGATGAGAGGGGGTTCCACCGGCGTACCTGGAAGTAAATCTGGCCCGCCGCTGCCAGTGACCCAACGGGAAGGAAAGGATAGGAAAGGAAAGGAAAGGAAAGGAAAGGAAGGAAGGAAGGAAGGAAGGAAGGAAGGAAGGAAGGAAGGAAATAAAGAAAAAATTAATTTATCATCACAATTGAGTCCAAAATTTTGGTTGCTAAGCAAGAGCGTTGTTAAATGAGTTTCACCACATTTTAAAAGGCGGCCACTCCCACCCTGTCACATGACTGCCAAGCCACGCCCACAAAATAGGCCACACCTACATAGTAGATTCTAAAAAATTTGAAACCCACCACTGCCTCAAATGGTCTTGTCCTTTAAAGTTGTGACAAGAAAAAGATCCAACACTCGGAATCTGTCTTGGGGTGTGTGTGTGAGTGACACAAGGACAGGGTAAAGATGTGAGAGAGCAAGCAAGCGCTCTCCCCACCCTCCCCAAGATAGTGAATAATGCCGTCGTTGATTTAATTAGCAAATTCTAGATGTGCTGACAAAGGACATTTTCATGGGAGATGCACTGTGTTGTGTCAGTGGTCTAAATGAATAGGCTGAGCTGAATTCCTGGTAATAACAGATGAACAACACAACTTGCCAGACCTCAAACAGTGCATAAATCAATTTGCTGGGAATTAACCACTTGCTTTCAAAATTAGGGGTTACTTGACAGGGTTTCAGTGATTAGGTTGTCAAGGACCTGCATTTCGAGCTGGGATTTATCTATCATTGATAGGAGTATATCCTTCTGCAGGCTCTGGATAGCAGTCTTCTACATTAAGCTAGTTAGGGTGGGCTTCACCCTTTTTAAGTGCCAGATGGCATTTGGAGGTGGACAAATGAAGCTACAACAGGAATACATATCAGAAAGAAAATGTGCTGGCCTTGGAAAATGCTGACAGTGCTCAGGATATTAGTAATGAATATATGTATGTGTCAAATGTTTCTGAATTGTCACATGGCTTTTCTTTTCGATAAAGGGTTTAAACATATGTGATATGCATTGCCCGAAAAAGAAAGTGCCCATTACTTAGGGAAATTAACGAGAAGCACAAAGTTATTCTAAAGTCATTGTGTTGTGTAGAAGTTGTATAAGTGTTGTATAACTAAGACAGGATTACTATTTTCGTGATTAAATTTCAAATTCAGACATGACAATGTAAGGTAAGCAATAGTAACCCTGTGTCTCTCATATCAACCACATAGACCAAGAAAAGTCACCCTAAATAGCATAAGCCGGGGGTCCCCAACTTCTGGTCCATGGACTGTAGACCAGTACTGGTTCACAGCATGCCAGCAACTGAGCTATGCAAATAAGCAAAGCCCTATCTGTGGGATGCAGGCAGCATGCAAAACCATGCCCGCTCTGGTCCATGGAAAAACCTCTCTCCATGGAACAGGTCCCTGGTGCTCAAAAGATTGGGGGCCATTGGCATAAGCTTCAGAACTCTAGAATCACTGACGCTTAGAAGATTGACTGACGTTCAAATCAAGTAATTATTCATATCTATTCTGTAGTGTCAAATGTTTTAAAACTTGGAGAGAGAAAGAATAAGCAAGGCATTCTCAAAAGCAGTGTTCATGCTGTGAGTCTTAATTTTTGTCCTTAATACTAAGAATTAAGGCTATGCAATGCTTTGGATTTATTTTAGAAAGGTGAGTTTTGGAATGCACATGGGTGTAAACAAATACCTGCCTGCACCTCTTTAAAGCAGCCACATCTTTTGTTGAGCTTATATAACAGTTGCCAAACATTGCTATTCATTTGGGGGGGGGGGGGTTCTTGGCTGTTTTATTCCTACTCCCAGGTACTCAAACACACCCTGTTATTCCACAAGATGGAAGGGGACCCTGTAAAAGATACTATGATTGCTTGGGGGAAGAATATTGGCCGAATGATAGAACCAATGGAATGGGAACAAATTTGGACCCAAAATACCAAACTCACACTAGCGATGGCATTTAAAGAAAATATTTACAAAATGGTATATAGATGGTACCTAGCCCCAGCAAGGATCTCCAAAATGTTCCCTGCTACATCTGACAAATGTTGGAAGTGTGACTCTGCCAGGGGCACCTTCTTCCACCAGTGGTAGACCTGCCCGAAGGTTAAACGGTATTGGACTACTATTAAAAATTGGTTGTTAGAAATCATAGGATTTGACTTTCAATTGGACCCAGTTATATTTCTCCTGAGGATAAAGCCAAGAGAAGTACCTAAAGATGCTTGGTACTTATTAATACACATCACAACAGCGGCACGTATGATATACACATAACATTGGAAATCAAAGGAAATCCCGATGAACCAACAGTTCCTGGATAAGATACTATGATGTGCAGAAGCGGACAGGATGACATATATTCTTAAAGGGAAAAGTGAATTGCTTTTAAATAAAAGTTGGGATTTCTGGTACTTATGGCTGGGAAACAGAGTGTCAGATTTTAATGGGAGTAGCGGTTAAGATTTGGTTTATAGAAATAATTATTGCAATGATTGTTTTTGAATCTTTTCTTTACATACATTTTGCTTTTATTATAAGTGTAGGACAAATATTGAGAACTAGGGATTTATAAGATGACTGTAGGATATGCATAAGATTTATCAGCTTGGGATGAATTTGACTAAAATTGGAGGAGGCATTAAACTCCTCAGTCTTTGCTCAATGTTTATGTGTATTATTGTTTAATAAAAAATTATTTTAAGGGGAAAATATATATTAAGTTCAGAACGTTGAAACGCCACCCCCAGAACCCATCAGAGAAAATAAACAAGCAAAGGCAACAACGGAAAGAGGAGAGACGAGGAGGGAAAGGAAGAAAGTGTAAAGTAGAAAAAGTAAGGGTGGGGAATTAAGAGTAGGAGAGAGGATAAGAAAGAAGAGAGGAGAGAAAGAGAGAGGAAAGAGAGAGGAAAGAGAGGGGAAAAAGGGAGAAGAAAGGAAAAATGAGAGGGGGAAACAAGAAGGCAGAGAAGGAGCTTGAGAAAGTAGGAGTGAGGCTGTTGCAAAATAAGATGAAGACAAGGGGTGGCAAGAAAGCGATCCAAACTGTATTATACAGTATATATAAGAATGAGTATAGAGATTAATGATGAATAGATACATGTTAAATAGCATTTATAAGAATGTATATCAATGAATGATTTTGAAATGGGAAAAATAAAAAAACTATTTGCGAAAAAAAACCCCACCCTGTTGTGCGGCCTCATCACACAGGTGTTGTGTTCCTGGAGGAGATGTATGAAGAATGCTGGGCGTGTAAGCCATGCCCTCCTATAGCATCAGCAGAGGGTTACCCAAAGAGTGAAGGTCATCTCAGTTGCCCAGCTGAAGCAGCAGCAATAAAGGAGATGCTAGAGGCAGATGATCAGTTTGCTGACAATGGCAGAGGCATCATTTCGGACCGCGCAGGGGAAAGCAGTGGTAAATCACTCCTGTACTTTACCAAGAAAACCACATGGATAGGCAATATAAAGTGATTGATGAGCTCCTGCCTGATGATGGGCCCCTCAGGTCAGATGGCAATCAACGTGCTACTTTCAGAGTACTAATAGTGTTTATGATGTGGCTATATTAAAGTCTTCAGGGCGTCTAGTTGCTGAAGTTGCCATGCAGTAAAAGAAAATCTGTAGCTGCAGAGACAGAATTAAAATGGGAACCTGGAGCATAATAAGTATGAATATGGCCGCCACACAATGAAAGATGAAATATCTTAATAAATTGTGATGATTGTTTGTTGGTATATCCTGGAATAATAATATTAAAGATGTGGTTTCATTTCAAATTTATTTTCTAAAATCATCCAAGTATTGGATGTATTTCTTTGTGTATTTCTTTTCACTGCTTATGAGGGTTTTGAACCCTCATAACCCTGGTAAAAATATCCCTTTGTTTATTTCCAGCATTTATTATTATATGATTTGTTTAACTTTGCAGTTTTGGATGGATTTTTATGCTATTTGGGAAAAATTTTGTATCATCTTTCTCTTAAAATGTTAACTTGGGTGAATTTCGTTGATTTGCTCCATAGTTCTTCCCACTTTATTCTGATTGTTTCATTGAAGTTTTGCATATGTTTTATCATACAATTTTTATTTTTCTGTTTCCATGTCATATCTATGTAATAGTTTATATGTATAATGCCTTATATATAAAGTTGGTTCTGTATGAATGTTTCACATTCTCAAAAAAGAAGAATGAAGCCCTTTCTTGTTTTGGAGGTCAATTTTTATTCTTCAAAGAGATCCAAAGTAGAATTAAGGAGAAATTTTCTGACAGTGCGAACAATTCATCAGTGGAACTGCTTGCCTCCAGAAGTTGTGGGTGCTCTTAAGAGGCGATTGGACAGCTATTTGTCCAGAACAGTATAAGGTTTTCTGGTTGGCGATGAGTCTGGATTAGAAGACCTCCTAGGTTCCTTCCAACTCTGTTATTCTGTATTCTGTAAACAATTTGTAGATGTATCAATCATGGTATATTGTGACCTTCACCAGATAATTCTTGTCTTATTCTGCAAGTAATCTTGTTCTACACTGAATATGAATGAACCGTATCTGTACAGTATCTGTTTCCAGCTTACCAGAAGAAGCCTGACATTAATGCTTAGAGTTACTTAGTGATAAAGCTGATTGAGTTGGGAAGTGGTTGGTTTTCCTTTCTTGGGAAGCATATAAAGAGGATGACCATTTTTTCTGTGGGAGATGCTGTAGTATTTAACTTATGTGCTGGGTCATGGGTTGGACAGACAATATTGATGACTTTCTTTACATTATACCAGTCTGTTATTCTATGATTACTATCAACTCAGTGATAGCTTTTCCTACTTTTTTCCACTCTCAAAGAAGAAAGATGTCAGCAAGAATCTCCCAACAGATATTAGGGTAAACAGTCTCCCATCACTATGACTCCATGACTCTAGAAATACATGCAATTTTCTTTTGAAAGACATTGTCCAGATCTTCTCTGGTTGGGTGGGTGATATTGAACCTGGAAAACAATATTGCTTCTATTTTTTATTTACATATTTAAAGCCAAATGCTTGTTGTGGCATTGCCAAATTGAGTCCCTTGGATTTCTGAGGAATTAAAATGGACATTTTAATATATCCATCTGGTATAACTCCTGTATATTAATGTGACATGGTAAAACATTTATTATGGCATCAGAAACTTCTGAATATGGAACATTGCATGAATCATTTAATAAAGAATATGTAATTTTTGGCAGAAGGTCAGAGTTCTAGGTTATAAATGGGCACTAATTTGCTTAGAAACACACAGAAATGGAATAGCTAAAAAAAAAAAGCAGGGGCCATATAAGATTAAAGTAATTTGAAAGAATCCAGTTTCAGGAGGGAAAATAAACTAGAGAGCAGAGTGGTTTCTAAGTTTTCTTTAGATGATATTAGGATAGATACTCAAGTCTCCTTGTTTTAAGAAGGAGAACAAAAGGACTGACAATGAAATAATTGTATGAAATACTTAAATAAATTAGCAAATTAAATTAACTAATTAAACATTAAGGTAATTTAATCCAGAGGGTATATTATATAGGCAGGAATCTTTGAAGTTCTCAAGTGTGAAATTGGTGAACTAACTACCGGCCCCATAAGCCCCTAGCTCTGGGTAGCAGCTAATAAAATAATTTGTAGATTCTGTGATATGAAATGAGTTGTTTGTATTACTTTCTTTCTCTGTTTTGGAAGAAATGTAGAGAGATATTTTAAGGAAAAAAATATGTCCAAGGAAGGCTGCACGACCTATGTTAATTTAAGTTCAAGTTAAAAGGTACAGAATTCAGTCTAAATTGTGGCTACTCCATAATGCATGTTAAAATAGGATTTAGGGCATTTATGATTTGAGGTGCTCTCTTGCCACAATGACTTGACTTTAAGCACATACAACTTCCCAAGTCTCTGTCATGGCTTTCTGATTAGCTAGGTGAGGTAATAATTAAGAGATGAGCTGGGAGGCACCTCATTCAAACTTATTAAGTCCTCCACACCAGCCACTCCATTCGCTAATCATTTATATGCACTTTAAAACCAGGCCATGCCATCCATTCCATGCTTCCTATTTGCACTTCATTTAATCAGCATGGTGGTTCATTCCATTCCATTCCATTCCTTCCTTCATTCCTTCCTTCATTCCTTCATTCCTTCATTCATTCATCTCAAATTAATAACTCTGGGTTGCTAACAATAATTAAAACAGCATGAAGACATAAAACAACAACACTGTTATTCTGGAGTTACAGATAGTAAAAGAAAAGATAAAGGTTTCCCCTGTTCAGTTGTATCTGACTCTAGGAGGAGATGTTCATCTCTGCTTCTTAGCCAGTATTATCTGAAGACATTTCCGTGGTCATGTGCCCAGCATGGCTACATGACGAGGTGCACAGAACTCTCTTACCTTCCCACAAAAGTGGTACCTATTTATCTACTCACATTTCCAACTGCTAGGTGTGCAGGGGCTGGGAAAATATGGTATCTCACCCTGTCATGAAGTGCTCGAGTTTGAACCCGGGCTGTCAGTTTTCCAGCCAACAAGCTCAGCATCTTTAATCGCTGAGCCACTGTACCCCCTTTACAGAGAATACTGTTACTCAATCCTTGCTCAACTAGTAGCTGAGTGCCCAGAGTGCCAACCACTGAATGCTCATACTCTGTTATAAACTTTCCAATCACTTAGCAAAACAAAAGAAACAAGCAGAAGCCTCACCAGCAGCCAAACAGGAAATGCAACTTAGAGACTGAATGAAGCATGAAATAAGAAGTGGTGGTCCTAATTTCATTCATCATTGGAACTTGGGAAGATTTGGGGGGGAAAGCTGATTTTGCAAGGTTGGTAAAGAACTGGTTAATGTAGGAGTTTGCAATGGTTCGTTGGTGGTTTGTAATTCACACAATGTGATCAAGTATGATTAGTAATACAAGTGGTACCATGTTGTTGTGAAGCAGGACTCAGTAAAGCTACCAGAGATCTCAGAATGATGACTCAAGACCTCTTCTGAACATCATCCTAAGAATGCTCTCCTGTGTTGTTTAGTACAACTTCATTTTTTTGGGGAAAGACACACAATATTGGATCTGGATAAAGGGCAACATTGCATCTGCCCATAAAAACTTATTAGCATTTAAATGGAGCCATCTAGGAAGAATAAAAAACTCTACTTTTCACCTCATGGGGTTGTCTAGGTAACAGATAGAAGAATACAGATGGGAAGGACGAGAGGTGCATTTTGCTGACTTCCAAATTGGAACATTGTATAACAGAGGTAGTTATGCCAAACTAAGAGAGCTATCACACTTTTTAGCACACTGGGTTTCATGTGTGTATGGGGCATTCTGTTCAGAATGTGTTTGCAAATTAGACAGCAATTGCAACCTCTCTATCGGAACTGAAATTGGGGCTCATTGAAATAATTTGCAGAGTATTGTGGAAGTCGGCAGAAGGTTACTGTGACTAGCTAAGAAGTCGGACTTTATCTTACTAACTAAAGCTAGTAGCCAGGGATCCAACATACTGGGATAATTTGCATACTGTAGAGTGGTCTGAGAAATGAGCAGAAGGTCACTGGGAGTAGCACAGAAGTTGGATTTCAGCTCTTCAGTGCAAACTAGCGTTTGTACTAATCGTACATTGCAAAATGTAGCACATCAATTATTTCCTCCCTCCCTTTTCCTTTTCCCCTTTTCTTTGGGTAGGATAAAATATATATCTTTTTTGTTGTTGTTTTCTTCCTATCCAAACTTTATATTGAAAACTCCCAGTGATGGAGTAACTACAGTTTCAGAAGGCAGGCTACATTGCTGCTTAGTATCTCAGGATATTATTTCCTATTTCAACTTTGGATTTTTCTATGTAAAGTTTCCATCCACAGGTGCTTGTCCTCCATTACAGTCCAATTTATTGAGAACGGATACAGTCATTGATCTGGAATGGTCTAAGTATTCCTGTTCTGAGCAGGAGTTTGGACTACAAGGCTTTCAAGCTTCCTTCCACAGCCCTGCAATCATGTCATATTCTGTGACTGGAATGTCCTATTTTCTTCAAGATTACAAATCCAATCTCCTTAAAGAAGTGTGTGAACAGGATATTTAAATTTGATGTTACCGAATGTCAACTTCATAGACAGGTTCTTCCAATTAAACATACCTGGCCCTAAGATCTTCAGAAGAAAGCCTTAGAAGCTGTCCTTCCTCACACACGGCAGAGGACTTTGTGTGCTTTGTGTGCTTTGTCAGCCTTAGAGATAGTCCAGACAAGAAGCACACTCAAGAATACTAGCTGTACGATGACTTCCGGTTCCGCCTCCAGCGGCGACGGGCGAGCCTAGGGTTCGTCCGCCGCTTTGTTTCTTTTCCTGCCCCCCCCCCCCGCGGGGGCGAGACGCCCCGTTTTTTGGGGGGTCTCCCATAGGGCCGGCTTGCCTGGGTTGCCCCCCCCTGCGGCAGTGGGGAAGCGACCCTTGTCTTCGGCTCAGGTGGAGAAGGACATGCCGCGGGGGGTTTCCCCTTCGCCAACGGAGGGCGGCATTGCTTTTTTACCATGGAGAGAGCTGAACGGCTGAGTCGGAAGGCTTCCCAGGGCTTCGGCTGCGAAGGGGAAAGTGAGTGCTTTTAAACATTTTTTCTCTCTGCTGTCAGCCTGGGCTGAAAGATCTTGGAGGGGGGTGTCTGCTTGTTAAATCCCCCCTCGGACTCAAAGCGGCACTTGAAAATGGCTCCTCGTTGCGAGGAAGCGGATATCTTCAATCCGGACTGTTTAATAATATAATAATAATAATAATAATTTAATTTTATATCCCGCTCTCTCTCCCCAAGGGGACTCGAGGCGGGGCACAGGCAATTAAAAATACAAATAAGACCACAGACAAAATACAAAATACAAAATTAAAAATGGATTAAATTGATCCTGCGCTAAAACCCATAAACTAAACTAAAAATTACCCCTAAAACCCCTAACCTAAAAAGAGACTACCCAAGGCCGGCCAGGCGAAAAAAGTGTGTCTTTAATTTTAAGCGGAAGGAGCGGAGGTCCGTGGTTGTCCTGATATCGGGGGGAAGGTCGTTCCAGAGGGCTGGGCCCGCCACAGAGAAGGCCCTTCCCCTGGGCGTCGCCCGCTGACAAAGTCTAGAAGTCCCTCTCTGTGGGAGCGAATCGGCCGTGAGGATGTATGGGGCAGGATTCGATCCCGCAGGTAGCTAGTTTGCAGCAAGGGAAAGTGATCTGCGGTTGGCTTTGCAACAAAGTATCTAGGTCTGGCTGGCTTGAAACAATGTTTTTTTTTACTACTCTCTCCTTCTGGCTCTGAGTCTGGGCGGTGGAAGGTGGCTTCTCTTTGTCCCTGAATGACTATTTTACTTATGGAAAATTTCCAGCATCGCTTTGTGATTTGGACTTCCTCTTGTTATTAAAGAATAAATTTTTTTTTGGACTATGTGATTTCTTTTCTGGAGTGCCTTCGTTATTATAATTTTTGATCTGGAAAACTGTTTCTCTTTTGGTTCCTGAACTTTTCACAATCCTGATTTGAACTTCTAGCTCCTGATTTGCCTCAACGGCCCCACCCAAAAAACGCCATTTTAGTGGCATTGACTTTAACAGTGAATCATGGCACAAAAATCAGATCTGGCAGGCTTGGAACTAAGGATGGCTTCTCTTGAATCTGTTATACAAACTTTGGTGCAAGAAATCAAGGCCCAGAGAGAAGAAAACATTAACTTTAAAAAGGAGCTATTGGACACACGGAAACAAGTGCTGGAGAACACACAGAAGAATGAAGAGCTGGAAGGGGGGCTGGCTGGGGCTAAGGGAGAGATTAAAAATGTTACTAATGAGGTTGTAGAAATAAATGGGCATGTGTCTAGGATTGATATGGAAAGGATGACATATTTTTTAAGATTTCAGAACATTTCTGAGGAACCTGGTGAATGTCTCCCTGAACTCATGAGTACAATTATAGCAGATTATTTACATAAACCTAAGGATGAGATCAGAGGGGACATTGACCTAGTTTACAGAATAAACTCTGCATATGCCAGGATAAATGAAGTACCAAGAGAGATACATGTTAAATTTGTTAGAAGGTCAACCAGAGAGGAAATCTTGAAGGTGCAAAGAGGAGGACCGTTGATTTACCAACAAAAGGAGGTTGCCATCTTGAAGCAGATCCCAAGAAAGATTAGAGAAGCGAGAAGGAAATTTTCCTTCTTGTCCAAAAAATTGTTTGATCATGGGATCTGGTTCAAGTGGGTGATGCCCGAAGGGATGCTGGTGTTCTGGGAAAGAGGAAGAGTGAGGATTAAAACAGTTGCTGAGGCGGAAGCCTTTCTTAAAAAACATTCCTCTGTCCTGGGGGAAGATCCAGGGGGGCAGGGGGGGCCACGGCCCCGCCCGCTGGGGGCCTGGAAGGAGGGATAGAAGACACAATTGCTAAGAGACTTAGATCTAAAAAATAACTTTGCTTTGATTTTTTGAGTAATATTGTATAACATGTGTTCTGGATTTTTGCAAATGACTGACAGCATAGAACTGAGAACTTAGAAATATGTACTTGTTTTCACTTTGTAGTATTATGAAAAATGTTTTTTGTTAATGATTTATTATGAATCCCCGGAAGGGCCGACGACTTCGACGCGAAAGCTCTCAAAATTTCTTTGTATCCCTTACCCTATGTCAGGCCTGCTTCTTCGTTGACTCAGGAAAGACCACACTTAGACATTGTTTTGAAATGTTAAAGGCTTCTTTTACTAAGTTACGATAGCGTACAGACCAAGTAAAGCTGAGAATGATTAGTTTAGGCGCGAACAGAAAGTATTAAGCTTAAGCCCAACCCAATCCCCAAACCCCCCCTATGCATTGTCCAATATGCTTCCATCTCCAACATCAGGTGGGCAGGTCTTCACCATCCTGGAATGCAGGTCCGTTACACAGGAGATAACACGAACATCAACATTGTCCACCAGCAGAACACACTCATCCCAAACCCCCACCCTCCCCGTTTCCATGACAGCGAAGCAGGAACTCGCGAGACTGACATCCGGACCTCCTCCAGGAACAGCGGGAAATATAGGGCAGCAATAGGCACACGAGAGGCTATACCTGAAAAACAAGAAAGGAGAGACAAAACAACAGAGAGGAGAAGGAAAAAAGAGTCAGGGTTTGTGTGGATATTTGGCATAAAACTGGCGTACCAGTTTAGGAGCTTTGAGATGCTCTTTATCCACCCATTCGTTATGAGAAGGGGGAAAATCTTTCCACATGACCAGGAACTGCGTTTTATTTCTGTGGATTCTGGAGTCCAAAATGTCCCGGACCTCATAATGCTGATGACCATCAACCATGGTAGGTGTAGGAGTAGCAGGTAATCTTTTGCGAAGATGGGAGGTACGAGCAGGCTTCAGTAAATGAACATGGAATACAGGGTACAGTCGTCGGTAGGTCTTGGGGAGATCCAAACGGACCGACACAGAGCTGATAATTTTTGTGATCGTGAAAGGACCAACAAATTTGGGACCCAGCTTCTTGCATTTTTGGGGACTATCCAAATTTTTGGTAGACACATAAACCTGATCACCAACTTTGTAGGATGGAGGTACTGCCCGTTTCCTGTCAGCGTACAACTTGTGCGAATCATGGGCATCATTCAAAGTTTTTCGGAGAACCGGCCAAACAGAGGACAGTCTAGAGGACCAGTCAGCTAAAGAGGGAACTGTCGTCGAATCGTGAGGCAGTTCGGGAATGGGTACAAAGTCCTGTCCGTAGATGATTTTAAAGGGGGTCATATTCGTACTAGAGTGAACAGAGTTATTATACGCCACCTCGGCATGTACGAGAAGATCAGCCCAATCATCTTGTTGAAAATTAATAAAACAACATAAGTACTGTTCGAGAACGGAATTAACCCTTTCACAAGATCCATTCGTCTGAGGGTGGTAGGCGGAGCTTAAGCTCTGGGCGGAGCCAATCAGTCTCAAAAACTCCTTCCAAAAATGGGAAGTAAATTGTGTTCCTCTATCGGAGATGATGCGTTGCGGGACGCCATGAGAACGATAGATATGAGAAACGAACAGGCGGGCTAGAGTTTTAGAAGAAGGAATTTTAGTACAGGGGACAAAATGAACTTGTTTAGAAAAGAGATCGGTAACTACCCAGATAACGGTATAACCCTGACTGGGTGGAAGATCAACTATAAAGTCCATTGAAATTTCCTTCCAAGGCCTTTCCGGCGCAGCTACAGACTGGAGAAGACCCTGAGGCTTGCCCGGCGCCCGTTTCGAAACCGCACATACAGGGCAACTGGCAATATACGATTCGACATCTTTCTTCATTGAAGGCCACCAGAATTGTCTCTTGACAAGATGAATAGTCTTAACGAAACCGAAATGGCCAGCCAAACGTGAGTCGTGTGCGCGTTGCAAGACAAAAGGACGCAAAGTAGCAGGAACATAGATCTTCGAGCCAATCCAGGGAAGATCATCTCTGGTAGTACAATCACCTGAGTGAGTCGAATACCAATCATCAGTAAGTAATTCCTCCTTTATACGAGCAATCAGGTCAGCAGGTGGAGTAGTTTGAACAGTACTTTGGGTTAAAGTAGACACCGGAGAAGCAGGTAAAGTGAGTGGCATGATGGGTTGTACAACGGTGAGTTTAGAGACATCATACTGAGGCAATCTGGAAAGCGCATCAGCCATGAAGTTTTTGCCCCCAGGGATGTATTTGAGGTGGAAATTGAAACGATGGAAAAAATGAGCCCAACGAAGTTGCCTTGGGGACAATTTCCGAGAGGAGGTAAGAGCTTCCAAGTTTTTATGGTCTGTCCAGACCTCGAAAGGATGCGGGGCACCCTCAAGAAAATGACGCCAAGTCATGAGAGCCCACCGAACAGCAAAAGCTTCTTTTTCCCAAATCGCCCAACCACGTTCGGACGCAGTGAGTTTCCGAGAGGTGTAAGCGCATGGTTGTAATTGGCCTTGCTGATTGAGCTGTAAAAGGACAGCTCCAACCGCGACATCACTTGCATCTGCCTGAATTACAAATGGGGAATTCACATCGGGGTGTTTGAGAACAGGCTCAGCCGCAAACAACCTTTTTAGCTTTTCGAAAGCGGCTTGACACTCCATCGTCCATTTGAGAGGGGTTCCTGGACGAGGTTTGCCTTCTCCTTTTGTTTTCAGAAGGTTCGTAATGGGCAAGGCAATATCAGCGAATGACGGAATAAATTGGCGGTAAAAATTTGCAAATCCTAAAAAACTTTGCAATTGTTTACGGGTACGGGGAGGGGCCCACTCCGTTACCGCCTTGACTTTAGCAGGATCCATTTCTATTCCCTCAGAGGAGATGCGGTAACCTAAATAGTCAATTCTGTCCTGGTGAAACTCACACTTAGAAAGTTTGGCATAAAGTTCAGCGGAACGCAACTTGTTTAACACGGAGCGCACCAGTTTAATGTGCTCGTCATGTGTTTGCGAGTAGACGACAATGTCATCAATGTAAACAATTACTCCCTTGTAAAGGTGCTCGTGGAGAACCTCGTTTATTAATTGCATGAACACCGAAGGAGCACCTTGAAGACCGAAAGGGAGGACTTTGAACTGGAAACACCCGAGTGGACAGTTAAACGCTGTTTTCCATTCGTCCCCCTCTTTAATCCTGACTCTGTAATAGGCTTCACGTAAGTCCAATTTTGTAAAAATCTTACCGGTAGCCAGGTGAGCCAGCATGTCTTTCATGAGCGGAAGGGGGTAAATATTGTGTTCACAAATGGTGTTGAGATATGAATAGTCCTGTATCAATCGTAGAGTACCATCTTTTTTTTCTCTAAACATAACCGGTGCGGCCACACGGGGCCTAGCCGGTTCAATGAAACCCCTTTGAAGGTTTTTATCGATGAATTTACGTAATTCCTCCATCTCCCGCGGGGTCATGGAGTATATACGAGGTTTGGGTAATTGAACCCCAGGAAGAAAATCAATTGAACAGTCAGTAGCCCTATGAGGAGGAAGGGAATCACAAGATCTTTCACTGAAAGCATCCTTTAGGTCCCAATATTCTTTGGGAATTTTCTCCTCGCCTGGTATGGATTCGGGTGATGGGAAACCCAATAAAGGTGCCGCAGGTTCAACATGGGGGGGTGGTTGATCAACTTCTGATGGAAGAGAGGTGTGTTCTGGTAGGGTTAAAGGTATGCGTACCCAACTTTCCTTCCAGTTTATAATAGGATTCCATTTGCGAAGCCAATTGACCCCCAAAATTACATCATTATCGGCAATGGCAGTTACAATAAAATTGATGGTCTCAGTATGGCCCGTGCCTATAGAGACATGAATTGGTTCGGTGATAAAAGATGCCGGGGTACCCCCAGCTACAGAACCATCCATTTGGCAAAAGGCTATGGGAGTTTTTAAGGTTTTAAGGTGGAAACCCATTTTATCCACTATGTCTTGGCTTATGAGAGTTTTCGAACACCCAGAATCAATGAGAGCCTGCACATTGCATGTACGCCCAGTAGATGGAGCTAAAAGCACTAAATTAATATAAAGGGGCCCGGAGTGATGACTCACCAAGTTGTCGTCAGAAGAGTCTGAAGACGCTTCCCAATCATCGGGTTCCGGGGAGGGCTGGTCAACAGGAAGATTGATGGGCTCCATTCCACTCATAGCCGGTCTGGCGCGCACAATTGGTGTCTTGGGCTGTTTCCGGTCCGAAGAAGGAGGTGGGCGTGAAGTTGGTTTTGACCGGCATTTGTCTGCCCAGTGCCCCTCCTTGCCACAGCGATAACAGCTGCCTGAACGAGGCTGGGTTGGTCTCCCCTCCCCCTTTTGAATGCTTTTCTCCCTCGCAGGTGGGTGAGATTTGGGGCTATCTTCCTGTGTTTTTCTTTTGCAAGCGGCCTGGATCTTGTAAATGTGCTTGATCCAATTCAACATCCGAAGCTAAATCTATCCAGTCATTCAAAGTCTCTGGGCGAAATCTGTTCACACATGTTTGATAAATATCCTTATTCAGCCCATCAACATAAATATCCATCAGGGCTTGTTCAGAATAACCAGTCATAAACACTGATAGCTGTTGAAAAATCTGTGTGTAAGCCTGAATAGACATGTCCCCCTGTTGCAAACATTTTAGTTTCATTTTTGCTTTCCTCTGCACACGGGGGTCTTCAAAACGCCTTCTAAGAGCATTCATGAAGCGATCAAAGTCACGCAATGCTGGTGAATGGCAATTATGCAAAGAAACCAACCAATCAGAAGCTTGATCTTCTAAGGTCATAGATACAATTCTGATTTTGATTTCATCATCCATATCAGCTGCGTAAAACTGCATGAAATTATCGACGTGAATTAGAAAAAACGCCAGTTTGTCGGCACTTCCATTATATTTCACACCCAAAGGAGGCAGTTTAGCAAGTCGGCGGGGGTTAATGGGGTTGGCTTCTCTTCCAGCCTGAGGGGGGGGGGAGGGCGTTGCTCTCCTGCTTTGCCTGGCAGAAGCTGTCTCTCTCCGTAATTTCCTGCCGGCTTGAGGAGGGGGGGAGGGTGTTGCTCTCCTGCTTTGCCTGGCAGAAGCTGCATCTCTCCGCCATTCCCTGCCGGCTTGAGGAGGGGGGGAGGGTGTTGAAACCCTGCTTCGCCCCCCCGGAGCTGCCTGTGAACCTCTTGCCTGTTGGCGTTCCGCCTCCCTCCCCCAGATTTTTTCCAGGGCTAATTTCTTCTCATCTGCCTGACGGAGTAAGTCCTGAGCCATCTCCCTTAGTTCATTCTCCTCTCTTTGGAGCTCCGGAATGACTTTCTTTGGGGAAAGTCGTCGCCTGGAGACGTTTACCCCACTCATTCCTACCCCTTCAGACCAACGTTTAGGTTTGACTGATTCTTCGGCTGCCAGATTTAGATCTAGGCCAGCCAAACCTTCCATCACTGACCTGATCCCTTCAGTTTGAACAGGAGGATGCGATGCTTCAGCTCCCAAAATGTTTTCAGGCAGGACCTCTACCAACGGAGGCTCCTCTTGTGAAGGGTCCGACATCAGGGCAGTTTTTTGGTTTTTGTGATTCTCAGCTTAATGTCAGGCCTGCTTCTTCGTTGACTCAGGAAAGACCACACTTAGACATTGTTTTGAAATGTTAAAGGCTTCTTTTACTAAGTTACGATAGCGTACAGACCAAGTAAAGCTGAGAATGATTAGTTTAGGCGCGAACAGAAAGTATTAAGCTTAAGCCCAACCCAATCCCCAAACCCCCCCTATGCATTGTCCAATATGCTTCCATCTCCAACATCAGGTGGGCAGGTCTTCACCATCCTGGAATGCAGGTCCGTTACACAGGAGATAACACGAACATCAACATTGTCCACCAGCAGAACACACTCATCCCAAACCCCCACCCTCCCCGTTTCCATGACAGCGAAGCAGGAACTCGCGAGACTGACACCCTACCCTATTGGAAAAAACTGTAAAACCAATAAAACTTTTTCAATATAAAAAAAAAAAAGAATACTAGCTGTACCTCTTTATAAGATTACATTAACAGAATCCTGAAGTGCATTTCTCCATGCTGACCTTTACATTCCAAGAAATTGGGACTGTAAATTCCTTCTGAGACATTTGCCATGCCCCAGTTCCTTTGGTGGCCTCAGCTGTCTCTTTTCTGACCATTACCTTGTCTCTGGCTCTTCCTCCTGTCCCCCATGTTCATTCCCATGTCCATTGCAACTTGTTTAATCAATGTGTATGTCATCTCCTCCTCCTCCTCCTCTTCCTCCTCCTCCTCCCCCCTCCTCCTCCCCCTCCCCCTCCTCCCCCTCCCCCTCCAACTCCTCCTCCTCCTCCTCTTTGCTATTTTGTCAGGTATCCTCGATCTTTGCCTGAGCAAAAATGTGGTATATACATACATAAATAACAAGGAGAAAACCTAACCATGTATCCTAATAAAATCAGTGGACTTTTTATTCATCTGGGAAATAATTCTTACTGTTCCTAGGGGGATGATGAGCTATATATTAATAGCAATCCTTATATCTATGGTTACCATTCTGCAAAGGATCATAATTGCAGTCTTGATCTCAAGTCACATTTGCAAGATAGCCTCTCTTCTTAAACCTCAGTACATTTCATGCATATTGCAACCCCTAGAGACATCTTTGAATTCTATTTTTGTCCATGCTGGCTAATTCACTTAGAGCCACTCATATTTTACATATTTTCTATTGTAGCTTTTATCAGTGTTTTCCCTGGTCAGATCATCATATTTGTTTGGTTTCTCCCATGCTTCTCAGGATGGGAGAAACCATGTACTCTGCCATAATAGATTTCAGACATGAGTCTCTCCTATGACAGACCTATCGGGTGATGTCATGGATGGAAGTTAGGCATTTTTATATTGAAGGCAAATACGGTATTTCAGATCTAGAGGTCTTCCATTGAACTTTTAGGATTGGTAGCAAAATGAAATGGCGAAATGTTTCAAAAGACTTGCTTAGTGTGGTGGATCCATTGCTTACTATATAGCAGTGATGGCTAATCTTTTTGTTGCTGTGTGCTGAAAGCGTACAGGTGCATGTGCGGCAGTGCGCGGGGCACACTCATGATGCAATGTACATCTGACTCTCCGCATATTCCCCCATGCAGGTGCGTATGGCTCCCCTTATGCACCTCCTCCACATGTGCATGTGACCCCCATGCTCCCCCACCCCTGCACATGTATGCACCCCACCCCTGCGTTTGCACATGACCCCTGCATAAGCACGTGTGACCCCCCACGTTTCTCCCCACATGCACCCCACTCCCTGCATGCACAGCAGAGGCCCGAAAAACAGCTGCCAAACGGATGGCGCATGCACATGCACGGTGGAGCTGAGCTGGGGTGAGGGCTTGCGTGCCCGCTTAGAGGGTTCTGCATGCCACCTGTGCCACCTGTGCCATAGGTTCACTATCATGACTATATGGTATGATAAAGAAAGCTAGAGTTCTATAAATAGTGGAAAACAAAGGATATAAACTCAAGGTCTTGCATTACAGTATACTCTGTCTATCAAAGATAACCCACACTTACTAAAACACAACTGTTGTTCTTGATACTTGCACATGTTAATCCACATTGTTGACAAGATTCTTTGAAAGATAAAGAGGTGAATGAAATAATTTGTTTTTTTAAGTGACAAAATGCTGACTGTTGGCTCATTTTTCTGGCACTTAAGAATGCAGAAATACGACTGCCAAAATTAATCTGGTTACTCACAGGTACAAATGAAATCAAATGCCATTACACGCTAATTATTTAGATAATGCAGCGTGACTCTCAATTAATCACAAGGCTTGTTACTAAGCTGCATCATATGTTGTGAGTTCAAGGTTTGCTCAAGAAATAACACTTTATTTTTTCATTCTGTTGGATGTCCATCACTTTGTACTTTCCTTTCACAGGTGGCCTTATGCAATAAAGTCCTGTTTCTGAGGCTTGACAACTTTAAGAATATGGCTGGCTGGGGAATCCTGGGAGTCGAAGTTCTTAAAGCTGCCACGCTTAGAAACCCTGCACTGAAAAGTAACTTATTCCTAGGAGTATTTGGGGCTAATAAGTTTGTTTAAATAAATTTAGCAGATTGCGTTATTTGTTTTTATAGCTATACTAGCTGATAACCTGGCATTGCCTGGGTATTTATTTATTTATAGGGGAAAATGTCCAGACCAAATGTTGGATTTCCCCCCTTACCAGAGGGAGCCCCCTTTTGAAGTACTGTGAAGCCATTGCCATGGCAACTCCACTGCACTGTACAGTAGACACCATTTTACAGCAGTACAGTGGAAGCCATTTTAAGACACAACAGGCTGTATCTTAACAGAACACCACCCCAAGGGATTTTAGGAGTGTCTTACCCCCACGGTATTTGTTTCCAAAGAGTAAGTCATCTGTATACCAAATTTGGTTGAAATTGCTTGAGGCATTCCAGAGTCACGCTGGAACCTACACACACAGCCACTTATATATATATGGATTTCAGAAGCAAGAGCTTAAAAAGAAACTATTTCTACCTGAAGTATCTCTGCCTGACATAGTAACATTTCATTCGCAGTGGTTTTTTTATTTTATTTAAATGTGACAATATTCAAATTGTTCTGTAGTCTGAAATCTTTGAGACAGAACTATAGTTTGTTCTCCTTTTTAAGCACTTTGTCTCTTGTAGAATTAGTTTCCTGCTGGAAAGCATGGGAGTTACAGTCTAACATATTTGAGAGCATCAAATTGTTTAAGCCTGTTGCAGAGAGATTGAAGCAGTATCTCTGCTCGTGGAATCATGGATTCACTTTCTCAGAGAGTATTGTAACCTTGTCATCAGTTATGGATATTCTCTGCCACATAATTCTGTCACAAGAGTAGCTTATCCCCGAACGTCAGTTCTTGAGCCGCTGTCTTTCCGTTTCCATCAAATATTCCCTATTCTTGTGACAAAGTGATGTAACAGGAACAGCAATGGCTCCAAATGAAGCCATTCTTCTGACAAAGATAGAGAGACCGTAATGAGAACAGAAAATGGCACAAAATCAATTCACACTCATGACAACTTTAAGATTGTAATGAGGACAAGAAAAACAGTCTGAAATTTATCAATTCTTATGACAACCTTGTGACAGTAATGAAAGCAGCAAATGGTATGAAATTGGTCCACTCTTGGGACTGACACTGAAACAAAACCAAAAAAAATAGCATTATGCTTATCTGTCCTTCTCACAACCCTGAGAGTGCCACAAGAACAGATGAGGTTAGGGAAATTAATCCATTCCAGTTATAGACAATCAGCATGTAGTTAAAAGTCACACGCTATGTGAAAAAGCAGTGAAACTGAAGGTTTGCTCCTAACTAACCCCTAAGAACAATTAAACCAATAGAAATGATTCTGGGATTATCAATACAGTTATAGTATACATTCAGTGTTAAAAAGCAACAGCCTGGCAGGAAATGGAGAAGCAAAGAATATGTTTGCTCATTTCTCAGATAAATTTAGATTGACTAAAAATGGAATTGATATGTTAATGCATAGTTACTATGTGCGTATGTATCTATTCCAGGGGTCTGCAACCTGTGACTCTGGAGCCACATGTGGCTCTTTCATCCCTCTGCTGCTCCCTGTCACTCAAAATATGCATCACAACTGCCAATGTGCAATATCCGCTGGCACACAATTTATTGAGGTTTTCGACCCATCTTTTTTTCTTCAGTTCAAAATGTTTTTGTTGCAGGCAGAAATAAAAATTTGCTTTCTCTTTAGCAGTTCATTGATTTCATAAACGCAACACACTAGTTTTTTTATATGTAGCATAAAGGTAAATACTAATAATATATGCAGTGCTATCTTCATTTTAGATGTCAAAAATTACATAACATTCTCAGAGACTCTTCCCATCCTGCTTACAATCGTTTTAGACTGTTGCCTTCTGGCAGAAGATACAGAACAATTAAAGCTAGGACCACACATCTTCTGAATAGCTTTTATCCCAGAGGTATAATTGCACTCAACAATGAGCTAAAGGGTCACCATCAGTGAGCTATTGGACAGCACTACTTGGTCTGTTGAGTGGATGTTTGGATGGTTTAGGAGCGGGGTTTTTTTGGTGGGTGGGGTGTGTTTTGGGGATTGTTATGGGTGTTGGGCCTGGTCTCTGGGTGTTTTGTGAATTTAGATGTATGTGTAAACTGTGTATATACGTACAATGACAATAAAGTAAAGTAAATTAAAAGGGTTTGGGGGCTCCCGGTGTTTTCTTTTCAGTGGGAGACAGGTCCAAATGGCTCTTTGAGTGTTTAAGGTTGCTGACCCTTGGTCTATACATACACACTTATCAAGAAAAGCAAAAGTACAATATCCAAGGTTAATACAGTGCTTCAGTGATTTCTCAAATATAAAGTGCAGAAGAGAAGAGAGGTGCAGCTGTAGGGTTGCCGTTTTTCATAGTTTTCAGAATGCATGACTGGGCAGGCTTGCTCCACTCCCCATAACTGAAACTGAAACCCACAAAGTGTGCATAAGTCAATTAAGTTGTCATAATTGTTTGGAGAAAGCTTGCACTTAACTTACAACCTCAACACAGGTCTATCCTATTAAAGCTGGGGAATGGTTCTTTAGGAATTCTAAAGCAACACTTGGAAAGAAGACTGAAGAGAAAGGTCACAGGCACTAATAAAAAACAGGGACAGAGGTTACTGTCCTTTGAAGTCAGTTATTTCAAGCTATTCGCTATCAAAAATCAATAGTACCGTTCTGATAGTATGTGACTGGAGAATTGGAAATGCTAAAAGGATCTGATTTGGGGGTCACAGTTCAGCAGAGAACACATCCTTTGAATGTAGATGTTCACCTTGTTTTAGCTGAAGTGGTTTCTAGATATTGCTAGGAAATATAGTCATCATTCGGGATGGACCAGTGAGTTATGATTCGAAGACTTGATATAAGCTGTAAGATCATGATGGCAAACCTATGGCATGTGTGCCACAGGTGGCATGCAGGCCCCTCTCTGCAGGCATGCAAGCTGTTGCCCCAGCTCAGCTCCATTGCGTATGCGCGTGCGCCTCCCCCTGGCGAGCTGTTTTCTCGTCTCTGCCACACATGCATGGAGTGCATGTGGGAGATGCACACACAGGTGTGTGGGGTGGGGGGAGTGCATGCATGCGCAAGGGATGGGGAGTGCATGGGGTAAGGGGCTTCTTGTGGCCCATTTTTTGTCCCAGAATGCTGCAGGCCCAAAATAGGGCGCAGGGGGTCATGCACACATGCACATGGGGAGCACCGGGGTCCCATGCATATGCACAGGGGTGGGGGACATGGGCATGTGTCATGAGTGCATTGCATTATAGGTGTAGACATGTGCGGCACACGACAAAAATGTTAGCCATTGCTGCTATAAAGATATTTATACACTTAACTTCCTCTGGAAAATAATATGCTGCTTAGGTCAACCTCTGATTCATTTTAAGCGTCTTGCTAGGTTATGATTAGCTCAATTGTGGTGTGTTGAAAAGATCCCAGTTGTCTGACTTTACAGCCTACCAACCTGGCCAGGAATTTTCATTGGAATTCAGGACAGAGGAGAAGGGGACTGTGTCTCCCGCACTGATGATTTGTCCTTTGTGTGGTCCTTCAACTCCAGGGTTAAACCACTGTACAACCCTAAGAACAGGGCAGGACAAATCTCTTTGGACCATCCTGGAAAATTATATTTAAGAGTAATGAAAGTGCTAAGTTGTTTGGCACTTGGTTCAACCATATGACACTAACTGTCAGAGAAGAATATCAGCAAGCCTGCGTGATATTGAAACACAGACCCTCTGAAATTAATATTTATTTTATTGGTAATACAATACAATACAATAGCAGAGTTGGAAGGGACCTTGGAGGTCTTCTAGTCCAACCCCTTGCCTAGGCAGGAAGCCCTATACCATTTCAGACAAATTGCTATCCAACATCTTCTTAAAGACTTCCAGTGTTGGGGCATTCACAACTTCTGGAGGCAAGCTGTTCCACTGATTAATTGTTCTAACTGTCAGGAAATTTCTCCTCAGTTCTAAGTTGCTTCTCTCCTTGATTAGTTTCCACCCATTGCTTCTTGTTCTACCCTCAGGTGCCTTGTTGAATAGTTTGACTCCCTCTTCTTTGTGGCAACCCCTGAGATATCGGAACACTGCTATCATGTCTCCCCTGGTCTTTCTCTTTATCAAACTAGACATACCCAGTTCCTGCAACCGTTCCTCATATGTTTTAGCCTCCAGTCCCCTAATCATCTTGGTTGCTCTTTTCTGCACTCTTTCCAGAGTCTCCACGTTTTTTCTACATCTTGGCGACCAAAACTGAATGCAGTATTCCAAGTGTGGCCTTACCAAGGCATTATAAAGTGGTATTAACAGTTCTCGTGATCTTGATTCTATCCCTCTTTTTTATGTAGCCTGTTTATGTAATATGTCTTATCGTATTGCAAAATATGGTAAGCTGTTCTCATTTCATTTGAGGATCTCGCTATTCAATCTGCTGAATTAAACCAGGGACTTAAATTCTTACTCTGATGGCACAACTGCAAATACACACAAACTTAGAAACTTTTGCAGGAGAATGGCTTCTGGGGGGGGGGATATTTTATGTTGCTTTTATTTGTTTAGTTGTGTTTACTTAATGTTTCCTTTGCCATCAAAAAGAGATGGGTGGAGCTCAGCACCTTACAATTTGCAAGTATGTAGATATATTAATAGGAACTTAGATCATTTAGTTTTCAGGCTGCACACCTAGCAATTAGAGGGCTATCAAAGACACACTTGGAGAGTTTTTACAAGAATAAGGTGTCTATTGTGTTGTCTTCCCCCTGCTCTGAGTCAGTGGTGGGATTCAGCAGGTTTGCACCTATTCGGGAGAATCGGTTGGTAACTTCCTAAGCAGTCCAGAGAACCGATTATTGGAAGAAATCTCCTTTTGTCTTTTCCCCTCTTTACAGGGGATCCTGTAAGGAAGACAGGAAGGAAACATTCTGGTGTTGTTTCTAGCTTAATCTTTATTGCCCTGCTTAAAGAAACTGCCTCTCTGGTTAACCCTTAGGACATTGTAACACCTAAGACAAGGCACCCATCAATGTGAGTGATGTTGCATTGGCCATGCCCACCCAGTCACAGGACCACTGAGCCACGCCTCCCCAGCTGGTCATTAGGGCAGAGAACTGGTTGTTACATTATTTGAAACCCACCACTGCTCTGAGTACACAGAAATTCTCTTCTGATTTGAGCTGGGCTATTGATGGCTTCCTAGAAATGGTCATGGAATAATCTTGGCAATAATATGGAAGTCATTTTCTGGGACGTTTTTGTGGCTTCCTAATCTGTCCTACTGACCTGGGCTTTTCTGCTGCCTAGTAATATTATGATTCAAGGGCTAACCAGAAAATTGTTAGGCCCACTCAACGTGACAGGAGGCATCCCAAATAAAGTAAAGACAATATTTGGAAACCACCTAATTTCTTGCAACACTTGAAGTTCTTTAGCACAGGGGTCTCCAACCTTTGCAACTTTAAGTCTGAAGGACTTCAGCTCCCAGAATTCTCCAGCCAGCAAAGCTGAGAGGTGGGTAAATGGGTAGATCTTCTTTAGTTTTTAATTTTTAATTTGGACTTGCTGCTTGTCATGAAAAATTTCTAAAGAAATGATATTAGTGGGGGAAGTATAAGAAAAAAAGAAAGAGATGGAAGAAAGACAGAAAGAGATGGAAGAAAGACAGAAAGAGATGGAAGAAAGACAGAAAAAGAAAGAAAGAAAGAAATGGAAGAAAGACAGAAAGAAAGAAATAGAAAGGAGAAGGAAAGAAAGAGATGGAAGAAAGAGAAAGAAAGAAAAAGAAAGAAAGAAAGAAAGAAGAAGGAAGGAAGGGAGAAGGTGGAAGAAAGGAAGGAAAAGGAAAGGAAATGTGGAAGGATGGATGGAAGGAAGGAAGTATAAAAGAGAAAGAAGAAAAAGGGAGGCGTGGAAGGAAGGAAAAGGAAAGGTGGAAAGATGGATGGAAGAAAGAAAGAAAGAAAGAAAGAAAGAAGGGAGGAGGTGGAAGGAAGGGGTGGAAGGAAGAGAAAGGAAAAAAAGTGGATGGGTGGATGGATGGAAGAAAAAGAAAGAATGAGAAAGGAAGGAAGGAAGGAAGAAAGAAAGAGGTTCAATGTTACAGTGGTTGTTTCTCCAGTGCCAGCTTTATGCCTTCCCTTAATGTGCTTTTCCAGGAACAGTTTTCAAATGAGAAGTTACGGCTGCTTTTCTGATTGAAACAAACTAGTGTTGATTGCTGATCAGCCATCTGTAAAGGAGGGCATCTCAGGAAGGATATGAGCTAATGAAAAAATGGGCCTGATTTGAAAGTGTGACGTGCTTCATGCCACAGGCCAGTCTGAGTGGCATGAGATTATATCTGTGCAAGTGAGAGGTAGATTGAGAATAAGTAACTTCTGTCTTAAAGATTAAATGGCAAATTTGCTATTAAATGTGAAAGACATAAAATGGAATTAACGCTTTGAGGTTGTTAGCTGTGGTTATATACACTCTGGAAATAGCACTTCCACCCTGTCACTTACACTGTCAAATGGCACCGTCTTCTCATTGTGGCTCAATTAATACTCATTTAGGAGTATCAATTAAAGAAATGAGAAATGAAATCCTGACCCTCTGCAGCTGCCCTCATATTGCCCACTCTGGAAGATGCATTTCTCGTGGCATTAGTTCTCCCCATGACCTTTGGAACTGGTAAAATATTATTGATGAAATCATTAGGTTTCTTGGTAACCAATTGATAATTCTCCTCCAGGTTGCTTGGTGCTGATGATATTACCCTGCTGTAACTAGGAGACAAATGCTTGCATGGAAGGATATGGGGTTTGCTAAGCGATATTGCTGTTGTGTCCGGCATTTTTATAAATGCTCAAGGCACAATTCAATTTGTAGTGACTGCAAATTGAAGGTAAAAAATAAATCACTTCCAAAGGTACCGCACATGTGATATTTAATCCTGTCTTTCGTCAAGCCAAGGTCTGTTTGTTGGGTTGATGCTATGTAAAACTAACTTGAGATGCAAACTCTAGAAAGGGCTCATTTCTAACCATGTATCCTAAAGAAAATATGATGGTGGGTTTCAGCCAAATATATTCAGGGCTTCAGCTGATCTGTGATGGTTTGCTTTATTCCACTGTTTCTCAAACTTGGCTATTCTAAAGATGGGTGGGTTCCAGCTCCCAGAATTCCTCAGCTGACTGGGGAGTTTTGAGAGTTGTGTTGTGGCCGCGGAGCTGGCAGCAGATTCGGACAGTGAGGAGGTTGGGGCGGAATGTGGGCAAGTCCTGGAGTCTGGAGAAGGCTCTATTGAGTGCTCTGAGTCATAGGCAGAGGTGGAACCAGGTCCGTCTGGCAGTTATCAGTTGCCTTTAGAGTCAGACATTAGTGAGGCAGATGAAAAGCTGGAGCCTGTTCCCAGTGTGTGCATTCATAGAGTTGTCAGACAAAGGGAACAGCTAAGGAACAAGGGTCGACGTGGGAGTAAAGCCACAGGTGGATGATGAATGGCCCCTCCCATAGGGAATAAAAGAGCAACAAAAGGGGAGGGTGTTTGCAGGAGACAATTTGTTCATTCCTGCCAAGTATTGCAGCATCTGAAAGATATCGGCCTGTCCACTCTCCAAGCCTGATAAAGGTCGGTAATTGTGAACTATCTTGAAAGACTATGGGCGGGGCCTTTGCTCGAGAGGAATTCACTGTAAATTAAATAAAAGGGGTTTATTGGGACGAGGACTTGGCTTCGTGCTGCTGGGGAAGCCTGGGTCAGAAGAAGTTAAAGCTCACACCTCTTAAGGTTCCCAACTTTGAAAATACCGCCCTATTTAGATCTTGAAAAAAAGCTTCACTTTCTGGACTGGAAAAAGGGACAAAAGTCATTGGTCCTTTTCCTGTTGCAAACATGGTGCACCGGTATGGTTTGCAGAAAACAGAAAGGAAAAAGAAACGTGTGCCTAGGTTTATCTGATTTATTGCCTTAACTTCTCAAACTGGAACTTCAGCCTCATAAAAGATGTGAATAAACAAATATGTAGTCCAAAGCTCCCTTTTAAGGTACCATTATATTGCTGGGGGCGGGAGGTGGGGGTTCAGGCCAACCTTTCCCTGTCCCACTTCCCTTTCCTTTCATTTTTTGGCATCTTCAGATGGACCACCTCAACATCTTAAGGTCTGAGGAGTTCACACAGCTCAGAGGCTATTAATATTTCTTCATAATGCTTGGGGTCCATAAACAATGCAGTGCAGAAGTAACTTCTATATTTTTAAAAGTTGTAGGAGTTAATGGCAACAAAGTGGGCATCCTTGATTATACAGTGATAATCTATCCCCAGAAAAAGAGTAACATGGAATTATATGAAAGCAAAAAAGAACTGATATATAGAGGACAACAATAGATTAGCCTGTGGATAGACTTAAAAAAAATATTCCTTTGGTTCTCAAACTTTGCCATCTTTCAGCTTTGCAAAAGCATTGGTTTTTTTTTTAAATAAAAAAGTCAAAATGAGACCATAATGCTCTTCAACTAAATAAACTGAGCACAATAAACATAGCAAATTATTTTGGATATTTTAAGTCTACATCTAATCTTTCCCAGGCCTTAGAACTGGAAAAAATTAGGTGGACAAAATTCCTACTACAGTGAGCACCACCAGTTTAATGGCTCAGGCATTGTGGTGTCAGGATATCGTTTGCGCTTTTAATATTATTTTAAATCTTTATTTTTAAAAATAAATTCTGGATTTTGTTCCACAATTTGAAATGCTACCCTCTTTGCCTTGCCAAGTGGTGGTGTGGGTTTCATTTCTTTAAATGACTAATGTTCATGGCTATAAAAAGGAATTAGAACCACGAGCAACCTGAATTTTGGCTGAGCAGGCAACTGATTGGTCCCAAAGAGGAGACCATTCCTTCTGGTATCTCTTTATTAGAGAGGATATGCAAGCCAGCCTGAATTTGGCCTGGCTATGTGAATGTTGTTGAGCCTTGCTAAGTGCGCAGTCTTGGAATTGCCTGTGGTTTTGCAGCCCATTTGCCCAACCACCCAGGTTGACGTTCAAGCAAGACCTGTCAAAAGCAGGAAGGCCCTCTCTCAGTTTTTCAGAGGGAGAAGCCATTGGCTGTAGGGCTGCACATAATCTCACGTGGACATTATAGCTGTAAAATGCGTAGGCAATGTTTGGTGGAGGTTGTCAGCATTAGCGGGAAAAGTAACTGTTAAAAGGGGAGACAGAAATAGTTTGTAATTGTAGGAACAAAGTTGGTAAGGCTTATTTATGGTTGGTACCTCATGGAAACGTGACTGCTTTGTTGCTAATGGCCACCTTTGAGTGGGGAATATGAAAATAATTGGCTAAGTATTGCAGTTGCTATCCCTTTCATTTCTCATAGTAACTTTTGCAAGAAGAGAAGCATAAAAAAATATCAAGGTGAAACTTAAAAATGTATATGAATGTTCTTTGATCAGACAGAGAGACAGCTAATGAACCAAAAGAAACACAGTATTTCCTTTGCTGGCATTCAATCAGGCTTATAATGACACTTCTTAGAATAAGGGAGTCACAGTGAAATCTCTTGCTTAACTCTCCTCATTACTTATCATTTAGAAAATGAAAGATTTTTTGTTTTTTTTTTGGTCAATCCTATGTCTATATGCAGAACTCAGTGTTGTTAGATGACTTTCCTTGGACCGTACGTTTTTTGGGGTACTGCTATTGTGGGGGATTGTGATGTAATGCTCATCACCCCAACAAAGATTGGGTGAGCAGCAAAGGAGTGAACTTCTAAACCAGGGCTGTCAAACTCCTGCCCCGTGGGCCAGATGTATCACAGGCTGGTCACGCTCATGCCAAGTTTAGCGAAGGGGGAAAAAGTTCCAATACATCACATGATAGTGACAAGATGATGTGAGTTTGACCCCCCTGCTCTAAACCAATGCTCAGATCTAAAGGGAAAGTGGCACAGTGTATTGATTGTTTGGCAAATGGCAATATTAATTGTATTATTACATTTACTTCCCAATGGACGGACATCCTCAGATATACTTTTCTTTACAAACACATCTCAAATGAGAACCAATGAAACAATAAAATTGGTATAAGTAATAATAGACATCTCCTCCCAATATCTATAATCGACAGCATTTAGCCTGATAGCTAGAAATATGCAGTGTAGAATCCAACGACTGTGCTTAATGAGAACATAGACAGGAGGTACTTTTGTGGACAGATGAATTAGGACTACAGCTTTCCAAGATGGTCCTAATTCATGGAATTTGTACTATGGAAAGATGTGGTGGAATGTAGTCTGTAGAGAGCAAAAAATAGTGAAGTTTAGGTAGTTTGCTTAGGAGAAAGAGTTAAAAAGGTTCTTCCCTAATAATTCTCAGATCGTATCTATAGGGATACAAATAGTTGCTTTGGTTTGGCAAGATATCTGTCTACGGGTGAGGAACAATAAATGAAACTGCTCAGAAGTAAATCCATGTGCCTTTCTTGGTTCTTGGGACCTGACAACAGTCAAGTTAGCAAACAAATGAACCATTGAATGAAATAACACAGAGTTCTCACTGAAGGCACAAATGATCAGGCTCAAATGATCCTACTTTAAACACATTGTGTGAAGACCTAAAAGTCTGAAGAAGGCTCCAGTGTTGGAAAGATGGAAAGAAAGAGAAGAGAATGACTAGCAGCAAAGTGGTTGGGCTCAGTTACAGCAACTAGAAAACCTGAAAGACCCAGTTAAAGACAGATCATTACAGAGAAAATATATCTATAATAATAATAATAATAATAATAGTTAAATTTATTAACCGCTCCCTCTCCCCACAGGGACTCGGGGCGGTGCACAGGGGAAATAAAAACAATAAATATACAAAATACATACCAATGTAAAAACAGATTAAATTAATTCCTGTGCTAAAAACCATTGACTAAAACCATTGACTAAAAATCCCCATTCCCCAAAAAACCCTAAAAAAACCCTAAAAACAGAGGAGAAGTTATCCCAGGCCGGCAAGGCAGAAAAAGTGTGTTTTCAATTTAAGACGGAAGGAGCGGAGATCCGTGGTGGTCCTAATATCGGGGGGGAGGTCGTTCCAGAGGGCTGGGCCCGCCACAGAGAGAGCCCTTCCCCTGGGTGTCGCCCGCTGACAAAGTCTAGTGGACGGCACCCGGAGAAGTCCCTCTCTGTGGGAGCGAATCGGTCGTGAGGATGTATGAGGCAGGATCCGATCCCGCAAGTAGTCAACCACTAGTAGTCAACATAGATCTTTATGGTACAAGCAATGTGGAAAAGTGCACTTTCAAACAATCTAGTTTTTAGTCTTTAAAGGTCAACACCTGTGCTATTGCTATTGGTACTATTAGTCATCATAGCGTTGGATTCCTGTTTGTATACTACAAACGACTGACACATTCTGAAATGCATATCCAGATGTTTTTAGTGATGCTGGCATATATGATCACAGTCACACAAGTCATAAATAATTATGATTGGCAACTTTAAGCAAAGGATTCAATTTCATTGTTCTTCAGTTCTTGGTTTACTTCATGATTTCCGCAGGTCAGGGTTGGATGTTGACATTTTGCTTTGCATTTTCTGCATAGAGATATGCAGATCTATACTAGTCTCCCCTCATTTATTTATCAGCAAAAATGCAACACAATATGTAAAAACAACCTAAGTTCAAATCCCAGAAAGGGTATGGCTAGCTGATAAGAGCTAAATAACTTGAAATAGATCTTCACTAGTCTCCATTTATTTATCAGCAAAAATGCATCTATCTATCTATCTATCTATCTATCTATCTATCATCTATCTATCTATCTATCTATCTATCTATCTATCTATCTATCTATCTATCTATCTATCTATCTATCTATCTATTTATCTATCTATCTATACAGGTCTTGTGGTATTTGGGTCTTTTCCTGTGTAAGATTGAGATTGTCTTTGCAACATTTCAGCAAGGTCTCACTTGCCATCTTCAGGCTGGTATCTGTGGCTTCGGAGGTGCCATCTTTCTATAAATCTTGGTGGAGGTGGTGGAGTGCTGGCTTTGTTGCTGTGAGTGGGTTGATTGGCTGTGTAGATTTTAGTTCAGTTAGTTTAATGGGAATTTTAGCACAGGTTGAGTTTAATCTGGCTTTTAAAATTGTTTAAAATTGTTTGTATATTTTATTGTTGTTTGTATGTTTTTTACTGTTTTTATTCTACCTGTGCACCGCCCCGAGTCCCCATGGGGAGAGGGAGCGGTTTATAAGTATTAAATGAAATGAAATGAAATGAAATGAAATTTAAATTTGAGAGACCGAGCTTATTAGCTCTCAGTTGGCCACACCCCACTGGGATTCGAACCGGGGCTGTAATGAATCCAAGGCAGAAGCCTAGCACTCCAGCCTAATCGGTTCTACCCAATTTCATCAGCTAATCCAGGAGTATTTAGTATAGATAATTGTTTCCACAATTCATTACAGCCCCGGTTCGAATCCCAGTGGGGTGTGGCCAACTGATGAGAGCTAATAAGCTCGAAATAGATCTATCTTGGTCTCTCAAATTTAAATTTATTGATCAGCTCATAAAAACTAACACATATCTAAAAATATTACACAACGCAACTAAAAAATGGTTCTCTGTCTAGATGTCTCTGGTGATGAGCCGATAGGCAGAGAGGGAAACAGCATGTCTCCTCCCTTAATGGGGCCCTTACAGGAAGTTGTGGAAACAATTATCTATCTATCTATCTATCTATCTATCTATCTATCTATCTATCTATCTATCTATCTATCTATCTATCTATCTATCTATCTATCTATCTATACCTACCTACCTACCTACCTACCTACCTACCTACCTACCTACCTACCTACCTACCTACCTACCTATCTATCTATCTATCTATCTATCTATCTATCTATCTATCTATCTATCTATCTATCTATCTATAAATAATCAGCTCAGATATTAGATCTAGCTAAGTACCAAGGGAAGAGTATGCAAACATATTGATATGTTCCTCAAGTACCTCCCAGTCCCAGTCAATTTAATTCTGGAAAGCACCAATTGTAATATTAATACAAACAGCAGATAGTTTTAAAATCATGCAGTTGGATACCACAGTGGGTCTGATAAATAGAAAATTATAATAATTCTGTCTTATTTCTAACTTCATTAGTAATTGCACTTTAAAAGCTAAATATACCTTGTATAAACAAATTATATTAAAGGAAAATACCATTAAGGAATTTTATTCTGTAATAATCTAGAGAAAAAATAAATTAAATAAAGTTGTAAGATGCCTATAGATAATTTATAAGGAAAATAAGAAGTGTTTATCAAATTATTAGTTGCAAATAACTAGTCATTGCTGTGTGTTGATGGAAGTAAATTCAAGCTGCGACACTAACTGAATAATTAAAATATAAAAATGGCTCAGATGTAATCCTTGGTCACATTGTATTTCTGTAACTCATTGTAGAAATGTCATATTTACTCATGACTCATTAAGAAGAAATGGGGAAATGACATTATTAGAAATATAGGTTCAACTGAATCACTGAGCAGAATTTACAGCAACGTTAACAATTCTTAGTATTAAAAATGCTTTATATTTCTGGAAAGATTATATATTCACTGTTACACAGTATTTTCATGGGGGAAAAATGGCACAATTTTCCTATAAATACCTCCAAACGATCAGGAACAAATGTCTGATTCTGATAAACTAGAATGCAGTCCAAACACAATTGATGATGATCAAACTCCACAGAAAAACAGGATCACTGTTCGGCATATTGCATCACTGTTAAAGGTTGCCATTAAATATTCTTATATTTATATTAATCTCTAGGAAGGCTTATTGTTTTTGTAAGAAACGGACATCAAAGACGGTTCAGCACCAAAGTTAGTATAAGATTTACTATATGATTTTTGCTTCTTTGTACCAACAGAATATAACATAAACATAACTGTATGGTTCATACATTTCATGAAGCAAAATATAGACTTTAGTCCTAGAACAAGAAATTACTACCTCTTATACAGCAATGCCACCTTAGTAGCTTCTATGCCTTTTCCCTAATTGAAATAGCAATGTTCTGTGGGAGAAAAAAGAAAGATATACAGGTGGCCCTTGGTTAATGTCCACTCATTCAGCCAGGCATGGGGTTCAAAAATTTCAGCAATGGGTTCTCTGCGCTGCTTAATGGGTGGGCATGGCCATAGTGGCCATGGCCTAGTTCAGGGGTGTCCAAACTTGGGAACTTTAAGACTTGTGGACTTCAACTCCCAGAATTCCCCAGCCAGCTATGCTGGCTGGGGAATTCTGGGAGTTGAAGTCCACAAGTCTTAAAGTTCCCAAGTTTGGACACCCCTGGCCTAGTTGGACTCCTGCACCATGCTCTGGGAGGGGGAAAACTGCCTCCCCAGGCTCCGTAGGCCCTCAGGAGGCCAGAAACAGCTCATTTCCGGCCTTCTGGAATGTCTGGGAGGCCTGCTTTCACCCCTCTCCGAGCCTCCGTGCAAGCTCTGCACTTGTCTCACATCCAAAATGGGCTGTGTGGAGACTCCTAGGAGGGGTGGGGAGACAGGGCCAGGGGTGGGATTTGGAGGTTTTCTGAAGTGGCCGTAACATTAGCTATGGGTTCTCCTGAACCTGGGTGAACCCTTAGCAGCCCAGCCCTGCATTCAGTGATGGTTCAGATTTATGATGATGCCAAACAAGCGGCACTTGTGACCAGGTTCTGCCTGTCCCAAGACCCACATGTGATTTGATGATGATCCAGGTGCTTGGCAACCAGCTTGCATTTATGACTGTTGCAATGTCTCCCAGTCACATTTGTGATTTCCCCCCCTGCCAGCTTCCTACAAACAAAGCCAATGGGGAAATTGGCAGGGAAGGTCACAAGTCACTCCTGCAAATTGCTCTTGCCATTTCTACTCTGGAGAAGCTCTGGTTACCGGATCTCATACTCTGTAGCAAGTGCCTGTCCATAGCAACCCCTCTGTCTGTATTGCCTGGCCATGCTCATGCTGCAGCCACTGGCACACCCTCCCACAATCAGCAGCAGCCACCTCTGCCCAGCTGTGCTCATCCCATGCCACAGCAACCTTCCACATTTAGCATCTCTCACATCTTTTGCACCCTCCCACATTTACCAGCATCTAGCCACCATCCAGTCTTGCTTGCACCACACTATGGAAGCCACCAGGGGCTGCTGGTTGGAAGGTGCCAAGAACTTTCAAGGATGTTCTTGCTTAATGACCAACAATCCTTGCTTAACATCATCAATTAGGACTGCTTCAATTGTCATCGCTAAGCAATGCAGTTATGGGATGTCGTGTTCTGTGACTGAATTGCTTAGTGATGGAAATTCCATTCCCAATTACTTTTGTTAAGTAAGGACTACCTGTAAGAACATACCAGTGTTTTTCTTGTATCTGCATCAGTAATTATTATACATTGTTTTCCTGTGGTCAAAATGCTTGCAAACGTATTTGATTCCCTTTCCCTATTTTCTTGGTCTTTGAATATTATTTTATTTTCAATCAGAATAGATATGGCTTGAAGGTCCTCTAGTCCAACCCCCTGCTGAAACAGTAGACCTAATAGTATTTCAGACATGTGGCTGTCCAATCGCTACTTAAAAACGTCCAGTGATGAAGCATCCACAACTTCTGAAAATTGGCTGTTCCACTGGTTAATTGTTCTCACTGTTAGGAAGTTTTTCCTTAATTCCAGGTTGCGTCGCTCCTTGATGGGTTTCCATTGGTTACTTCTTGTCCTGTCTTCCAGTGCATTGGAAGATAAGTTGACCCTCTCTTCTTTGTGGCAGCATCTCAAATACTGGAATACAGCTATCCTGTCACTTCTAGTCCTTCTTTTCTCTAGACACAATTCCTGCAACCGTTCTTCATGTTTTAGTCTCCGGGCCTTTAATCATCTTAGTTGCTCTTCAATTTTTTCAAGATCTCAACATCTTTTTTTGTAATGTGGCAACCAAAATTGGATGCAATATTCCAGGCATGGTCTTAGTAAGTGGTCTTACTTGCTATATAAAGTGATACTAATAATTCATGTGATTTTGATTCTATGACCCTGTTAATACAGCCAAAGATTTTACAAAGCTTTAATATATAAAACAATGCTAGATTATATAAATGGGTATTCTCTATTTGAGGAATGCTGCCCATCACTCCCATACTCTTAAAGATTCAATCTCTGAAGAGTTCCCATGCCCAAGAGTATATTATGTATATATGAATGGCTGAAGTAACAGATAAGAATGTAGCATTGCTTCCAATGACATGTTTTTCAGTTTCCTACACTGCTTTCTGAAAATTCTTTGCCTCTGAATTTTCTATTCCAAGGCTCTCTCAAATGCTTTATCTGTTTTAGAAATAGAATTTTGTAATGCCTGCTGCAGAGAATGCAGCAGAAATCTTTATAGCAGCAGTCCTCTACTACCTGTTTTCCTATCCCTGCTTGAGGGAGGGATTAATGCAATATGAATTTAACTTTATGTTTGAAATACAATGTGGCTCATTCATAATCATAGTTAGCTTTGTACTGGGTTTTAGGGAATCAGAAGCTCACAGTTTGGGTCAAAGTCTCTGATCTGACAGGTCAGTTATGGAGTTAGTTGCCACGATGTTAAAAAGATATTGAGACTCTGGAAACAGGGCAGAGAAGAGCAACAAAGATGACTGGAGGCTACAACATCTAAAGAACGATTGCTGGAATTGGGTATTTCTAGTTTGATGAGAAGAAGGACTAGCGGTGAGATGATAGCAGTATTCCAATATCTCAGGCCACAAAGAAGAGGGAGTCAAACTATTCTCCAAGGCAACTGAGGGGAGGACAAGAAGCAATTGGTGGAAACTAATCAAAGAGTGAAGCAACTTAGAAGGAAGGAGAAATTTCCTGACAGTTAGAACAATTAATTAGTGGAATAACTTGCCTCCAGAAGTTGTGGATTCTCCAACACTGGAAGTTTTAAGAAGAAATTGGACAAGCATTTGTCTGAAATAGTATAGGACCGTGATGGCCAACCTATGGCACATGTGCCACAGGTGGCATGTGGAGCCATTTGTCAGGGCACTCGAGGCTTGGCCTGTCAGCTAGCCAGCGCACATGCGCGTGCTGGCCAGCTATCTTCGGCCTTCTTTTGAGGCTATTTTTTGCCCTCCTGGAAGCTTCAGGAGCTTTCTGGAAGCCTCTGGAGCATGAAAAACTGGCCATACAGGCAAACTGGAAGTTCAGGAACAGACTTCCGGTTTGCTTGTGGGGCTGGTTTTAGCCGTCCAACTTGAGGGCTAAAACCAGCCCTATGAGCAAACTGGAAGTCCATTCCTGAACTTCCATTTTGCCCGTAGGGACAGTTTTTTGTGCTCCACAGGCTTCAGGGAAGCTCCTGAAGCCTCCAGGAGAGCAAAAAATAGCCCTCCGGGGGGAGGCTGTTTTTGCCCTCCTCAGGCTCCTATAAAGCCCCTGGAGCATGGGAGGATGAAAAAGCACTCCAAAAATTGGGGGGGAGAGCACTTGTGGTAACATTGAATTGTTAACGTTGTGGGATCATGCACAAAGCATTATTGGTGTGGCACGCCTGTATATGACCTCCTTGTGCCCCCCCCCCCACTTTTGGCACGCGAACCAAAAAAGGTTTGCCATCACTGGTATAGGGTTTTCTGCCTGAGCAGAGAATTGGACAAGAAGACCTCCAAGGTCCCTTCCAACTCTTTTTATTCAGTTAGGGGACTAAACACCACAAGTGAGGGACTATTGGAACTCATCTGAGTCAGAAAGACCACCGTTTTATTTTTAGAAAAAAGTCCCATTTAAACAGGAAGTGAAGGATATTTCATGGACCACAAATATATACCAGTCTACTACCCTGGTAGCTCTTCAAATGGTGGAGTTCTAGTAAAAATGTCAGATTTCTCAGGCAACTTCCAACATTTGCTGATCACATCCATCAACACAAATTGCAGTAGAGAGAAGCTGTTGGAGCTGTATTGTGGGAATGCTGATGATAGCTACCACTTGGCATACACTGCTACCACAACTAGGTAGAACATACAAAGTCAAAGCTGGAAAGAGGGTTTCAAATCCAGATGGTCATTTTAAAAAAATAAGAATGACGTTTTTTTCTTCTGACAGCTGGTTTCCATTTAAAAGTTACTTTCTAAACCCTCTTTCACTCTTGAAAACCAGTTTTTTTTTAAAGTTTTGAAAAATATCCGGAAATTACAATTGGTGCAAAATATGGCTGCAAGGCTGTTAATCACTGTAAGTCACTCTTAGTGCTTAACTTTCTGTGAAAGAAAGTAGATCTGGCCTTGGAAAGAAAACGGAGCCACAAATCATTAAGGGAGGATAAATATCTCATTCCTGGGAAAGTGGAAAATGTGAGGGGGGGAAAAAACCACAAAAAGAAGGACCCCTTTTTATTTTGGTTGGTATAAAATAGAGGAAGAGGCAAATTCTGACAGATTTCCAAGATTCTCTTACCCTATTCCACAACAATTGAATGTATTCTTGGAATCCTTGGCAGCTGTGTTTCTTGACTTGCCTTCTTTGAAGGGCTGACACTATCTGAGAAATCCCTGCCCAATTATTTAGTTAAGCAGATCTTTGGTGTTCATTCTGCCAATGGCTTGCTGTAGTATTTGGAGAGGACCTTTTGTTGATCCAGATCTACAGATTGTGTTCTTAGGGAAGGTGTATTTGGTTTCTGCTCTCTCCCACTTTCATTCAAATGACCAAAAAATATCCTGTCTTTAAGAAACCCAAACATTGTACTTTGATAAATATCTTTTATAGACCCTTGAAAGAAAAAATATTTGCCTGCCATTCAGAGGCACTGCAGAAAAATAAAGTTTAGACTCAACTATTGATTTTTGGTCTGATTTGTGAATATGACCCTTGCTTTTATAGTTGGTGTAGATTAGTACCTAGCAGGTAAAAATATCTCCAGACCCATTAAGTTATGGGTGGTATCTTCTTTTGTTTTAAATAACTTCATATTGAATAATTTTGGGATAGTTATTGACTTGCTCAGATCTGCTTTGGTAACACAAAGAATGGCTTCCTTTTATTGAAGACACAACTACAAGTAGCTTCACTTGCTGGCAAATCTATGATATTTATTGGAAGACAAATTCTTTTTCATCTATCCAAAAATGTCATATAAACCATTCCAGAAACTTGTACAACTATCAATCTTTGAACTAGAAAACATTCTCATTTCATAAAACTATTCTAACCTCAATTATTTCCATGCATGGAAAGTCAGGTATTATAACTATTGCTGTACCTACACATGGGAGATACTGTGGGAAAGCAAAGGGTGAGGCCTTGGAAACCTTTATTTCAGAAGAGTCAATTCAGTCCAGATGTGGGGGGAAAGCATTTGAAAGAGATTGTCTTGAATGACTATAACTATGGCTAGGAATTTACTTTTGCAAATTTAATGCTTTGCTACTACTTCAAAGCAGCATTAAAGATACCTTACTAAAATCCATGTCATTCTTGTTTCCTTGCTTTTGCCAGCTATGAGATCTCATAATATCCAAGCATTTGACGCTTGATTCTTATGCTTCTTTATCCTGACTGAAAAAAAGAAATTGCACAAATGTAGCATCATTTAATGTTCTACATCAGGGGTCTCCAACCTTTGCAACTTTAAGTCTGAAGGACTTCAGCTCCTAGTAGCAACTGTGAGAGGGATCTCGGAATCCTAGTGGACAACCATTTAAATATGAGCCAGCAGTGTGCAGCAGCTGCCAAAAAAGCCAACACAGTTCTAGGCTGCATCAACAGAGGGATAGAATCTAGATCGCATGAAGTGTTAATGCCACTGTATAGTGCCTTGGTAAGGCCACACTTGGAATACTGCATACAGTTTTGGTCGCCACGATGTAGAAAAGACGTGGAGACTCTGGAAAGAGTGCAAAGAAGAGCAACCAAGATGATTAGAGGACTGGAGACTAAGACATATGAAGAACGGCTGCAGGAGCTGGGTATGTCTAGTTTGATGAAGAGAAGGACCAGGGGAGACACGATAGCAGTGTTCCGATATCTCAGAGGGTGCCACAAAGAAGAGGGAGTCAAACTTTTCTCCAAGGCACCTGGGGGCAGGACAAGGAGCAATGGGTGGAAACTAACCAAGGAGAGAAGCAACTTAGAACTAAGGAGAAATTTCCTAACAGTAAGAACAATTAACCTCTGGAACAGCTTGCCTCCAGCAGTTGTGAATGCCCCAACCCTGGAAGTCTTTAAAAAGATGTTAGACAGCCATTTGTCTGAAATGGTATAAGGTTCCTGCCCATGCAGGGGGTTGGACTAGAAGACCTACAAGGTCCCTTCCAACTCTGCTATTGTATTGTATTGTATTGTAATTCTCCAGCCAGCTTTGCTGGCTGGAGAATTCTGGGAGCTGAAGTCCTTCAGACTTAAAGTTGCAAAGGTTGGAGACCCCTGTTCTACATAACATCATGTTTAGCCAGTGAACGTACTGGAAAGCTTCAAGGTGACATAATCTTGCAACAAAAGAGGGTTTCTCCTATCAAATATTTGGATTAATATTGATCATCGTTGGTTGTTCTGGATCAGGGGGGTCTCCAAACTTTTCAGTTTGCAAGTCACACTGAACATCTTGCAAACTTATGGGGGCTGGGGGAATTTTTTAAAATAAATTTTATAAATGAGCAAATAAAATTTAATTGAATGAATGCATTTTAATTTGGTCACTATGATATGATTCACAATAACAGTAAAAGTTTGAATTGGGAATAACTCCATTCATGATTGTTCTCATAGCGCGGTTTCAAAGTGTGGTCCTTCAAAATGGCAACTGTTTCCTTGCATATGAAGCATGAGGCTTTGTTACCTGTTTGTACGAAAAAGTACTTCATGCCCCATTCTTCATTAAACTGGCAACACTTCTTGTCTCCTGTTCTTCTCTTTCTTCTTGCCACAACAGAATATCTGCAGCAAGTGAAGAGCAGTGAGTGTCATGAGTTCTACATCTGGGGCATGAAATGTAAAAGCAGATGGAAGCTATGCTGGATCAATCCAGTGCCCAAACAGTCCAGATCACTCCTTGCAGGCAAAGGAAGTGAACCTTAAACTGGCTTCCTGTTCCTCATCTGGCCAATCCTGAACCACATTTGAACTGTGTGTGTGTGTTGTGTGTGTGGAGGATATGACCCAAGAAAACCTCTTGGATTCCCCTCCCCAGGCAAAGGAAGTAACACCCACCCCTAGCCAACTCCATGCCAGCACAAATCTTAAAGGAGAAGATTTTATTTTTTATTTATTTTTTATTTCATCAGGCATGTATTAGATAACAGATATAAGTATAAACAGGATTATGAATACATGAAATGGATATGAGTAAAAGGGAACATTAGGACAGGGACAGTAGGCACATTGGTGCGCTTATGCACCCCCCTTACAGACTTCTTTGTTCCATCAGGCCGGCTTGGCCTAATTCACGCTTCTCGCCCCAGTCTGTTTTCTCAAATTGTCTATTGGGTTTTAATGAGTAGTAATTTTAATGTTCTTAAATTTTTAGTACAGGGTAGTTTAATTCGCTTTTAACTTTGTGTGTATTGTATGTCTTTATATGGTTTTTTAATTTTCCTGTACACCGCCCCGAGTCCCTTCGGGGAGAGGGGGTGGTTTATAAATGTAATAAAATACTATTATTATTATTATTATTATTATTATTATTATTATTATTATTATTATTATTATTATTATTATTATTATTATTAATAATAATAATAAAAATAAAAATAAAAATAAAAATAAAAATAATAATTAATAATAATAATAATAATAATAATAATAATAATAATAATAATAATAATAATAATAATAATAATAATAATAAGGAATGGAGTGAGGTCAACAGTAGACAGTCTAAGGTTAAAGTTTTGATGGTTTGGGGAAGAAACCACAGAGTCAGGTAGTGCATTCCAGGCATTGACCACTGTTGCTAAGGTCGTATTTTCTGCAATCGAGTGTACAGCGGTTTTACCTTAAGTTTGTATCTATTGTGTGCTTGTGTATTGTTGTGGTTGAAGCTAAAGTAGTCATGAACAGTAGGACATTGTAGCAGATAATTTTATGTACTACACTTAGGTCAGACCGAAGGCGGTGTAGTTCTAAGTTGTCTAAGCCCAAAATTTCAAGTCTACTGGCATAAAATATTCTGATGTGGGTAGAGGAGTGTAGTACTCTTCTCGTGAAATACCTCTGGACTCACTCAATTGTATTAATGTCCCTTTCTCATCCAGCAGCCCTCCAGCTGGCCCGCAACCATCTCATTGGAGAAATTGAAGGACTAGTAACTTCCTTTCCAAACAATGTTGAATAAAATCCTGCTTTCTCTCCTTGTTCTATTTGGAAAGCATCTGAGCACAGCACATGGGGCCAGAATGAATCTTCCAGAGGCCTGGATGTAACCCACAGGCTGTAGTTTGGAGACACTTGTTCTAGATCATGATAACAGCTAATAATAGAAGGTTTTTTTTCCTCCTGTGGTTGGGGATGTTGTTCATTGTTTGGGAGTTATGCAATTATCAGGTAAGTCTGGAAGTCTCGAGCATTTTTGTAGCTTTTTAAAATAAAATGATGAAAGATTTTTCTTCGGGGTATTTGAAACATCTTTTGTACGTAGTAATAAGAAAGATACCATGGGAACTGTCTTGCTTTATTTTCAGTATCTGTATATTCTTTGTATTATTTTCTTTCTGCTGTTGTGTGTGTTAGACAGACTAATCTGATGATTTTTGATCCCTTTCAGTTTCTTATGCATTCATAAGTCTATTCTGCCTTGTGTCTGCATTAATCTTTAATTTAAGAAATACAGTTGGAAAGTCACATTAAAATCTATTGTGAAAAACTTATGGGTAAGGCAAAAATGTGTGTTTGGTCTGGAAAAAGATACACTCTCTATTGTTAAGAAATACATTGCATTTCTAAAAGTGCAAAAATTAGAGTAAAAGTGGATTCCACTTCATAACTTAGTTTGGGAGCTTCAGATCAGTTCACTTGTTATCAGAATTTGAACAACCAATTGCTCAAGCATCCTAATTAAGCAGAAAAAGCTGTGGAGGCAATGCTATATCGGGGCCGATGTTGGTGTAACCTAGCCATGATCTTGTGGTCAACCTAAAATGAAAGCAAAAGTAGCAGCAGTCATCGAATTGGAGTTGGAAAAGGCTTCCCAGGCCATGCTTGCTTAGTGCAGCAATCCAAATTAAATCATTCCAGACAGATGGCTGTCTAGTCTCAGCCAGAACATTTCCAATAAATGGGAGCCTTCTGCTTTTCTGGATAATTGGTTGCACTGTCAAACGGCTCTTATGTTAGGAAACATCCCCTACTAACACTTAATTGAAAGCCTCCTTCTTGCTCCTACTTAAATCCATATTCGAGGATGTGCACTTTTGAATGACAGAGAACAGGTCTTGATACCCTTCGGTGTGACCTTCTCTCAGGTGTTTAAGGAATGCTGTCATATTCCTCCCCAGTTCTATCTTCCCAAGGTTAAACCTGCCAGGTTCTCTGAATAAACTCTTCAAAGGACTTAGCTCCAAGTTTCCTAAAGTTCACCTTTGACCTCCTCTGAACCTGTTCCAATTTCATGGAATTTTTGTTAATGGACGGTGCTCAGAACTAGGACATGAGGCTTGAGCAAAAGAATTGCTTCAATTGGTATAGCCTAAAATAGCTTTTGCTAATTTTTCTTTCTGCCACAGCTCATATTTTACAATCAATTACTTTAAAAAGTTGACCTTGTAAAGCAGCTGCATCTTTTGGGTGGCTCATATAAAAGTTTGAAAAGAGATGGATGTAGCTGGTTTTACAGAGGGGTTGTTCTTATTTTCCCATTCATTCATAAACGTCTCTTTTGAATCATTTTCTAAATCATTTCCTATTATTTATACTTGTTGGGAACAACTTGGATCATGATCGATGGTAGCAATAAGGCAGTTTCTGTTAATAAGGTAATGCTTTAATCTATTCGTCTATTGAGCTATTAGATATTTCCCCCTCAAACTTATTTGTGTAATTCCCATTACATTTACCTCAATTATCTTACTGTTGTAGAGGCTGTCCAAAGCAAATCAATGTTAGGATTAGATTAATCCATTGGTTCAAATACCGGTAGAAAAATGAGAAGGTATTCTAAAGAATCTGTATGCCTGATTTTCAGAATGCCTTCATAGAACTGATCATTTGATAGGCCTGACGTCCAATTTTCATACGGTCTTTAGCTTCTGATTTGTGTCTTGATAGTGTTTTTTAAAAAAAAAATCTGTGTTTTCATGCAGTGATATAAACATCTAGTCAATAAGAAGATCCTATTTACTGTAATATAACTGCAGGGAGAAAGTGCTGCAATGACACTAGGAAAGGGACCAAGTAAGTGGGGAAGATCATATCCCAACCCTGCCTCTTGTGCTGATCTCAAAGCAGAGTTAAGAGTGTCTATCCCAGGCATTGAGCCACATTTTCTTCTCATCCTTGACCCACTGGCCTCAGAATCTGGATGAACCGAACCAACTTCTACATCTCTCCCAGATGTTTAGAGCACAGCTGCATCCAGTGAAGAACTGTCATGGCTGGAAGAGATCAGCCGTTCTGTCCTATGTACAATGGTCTTTGTGTTGTTGTGTGAGCAGTATGTGAAGCAATTTCTGAGCAATCTCTGAGCAGTCTTCATTCCTTTTTCTTCTTTTCATGCTTGTCAGTCTGTCCATGTATTCATCCTATCATTGTTGGACCCGCTGAAATGAACCAGTTTTCTAGGGTAGAACCTGCCAGTCAAGAGATGGCTGCCCTCCAGCTTTGATTCTCTCCTCTAAATACTGTTGCAGTTTAAGAATATTATTTGGAAATCATGGGCTATGCCACGTGAGTTGCAGGTTTAGGAATTCTGTGCTTCAGGTACAGGATACAAATTGAAACTTTAAGAAACAGGATACTGTGGAGCTGGGGGTCATTGATATAGTGCAAACATGAGCCAACCATACACAAAGTGAAACTGAGCGGTTGAAGAAAGTAAGGAAAATGACCTTGATAAAGGTAGACCAAATACAGTACCAAAGCGATGAGGAGAAAAGCACCGGCTCAACCCAGAAGAAGCAGAAGTGTAAATGTAAGTGATTCATATAGATACCTCCCTGATATACGTGGGTAAGGGGAGACTTGTAAGATTCTGTTACTATAGCCCCACTTGATAAAAGTAGTCTTAATCTTCCTGTGAAGTTTTGATTTGTGGTCTGGTCTTCCTGGTAGGGCTAACAGAAGCTCATTAAATCACTTCCAGTTTCTTTGGTCCCTCCCACCAGTGCTAATGGGGACTGAACAGTTATTTCAACATCAAAACTCTCTCTTGCCAAACCAGTGTTTTTTGAACGACAAGCAAAGTCTTTGCCGTTTCATCCAATTGTAAATGACTTCTCTCCCATCAGTCATACAACCTTAGAAATAGCCCCTCTTTAGCTTCCACTAACTTTACAGAAACTCTGAAAAGACAGGTACTTGTTCAATATCTACACTGTTGGAATACATTAATTGTTGCTAACGACTCTGCCGATCATACTTTACATTTAAATAATAAAATAAATAATTTAAATGAAATATAATAATAATAATTTAATTAAAAAGAAGACAAAAAACCTCTCAAACGGCAGAGTCAATGGACCACAAGGTCTTTTACTGCCATCAGTTTTCTATGTTTCTATGTTAAATGTCCTGTATTGTTAGTATTAACTGATGCTTAATTACAATGGGATTTTTTTTTCCAGAGGTGCACATGGCAGACATACAAATGCCGCTAATACATTAATGATGAAGGTGATCTCGGTGAATACTCAATGATTTCTTAATGACTGGGAAGGTAGCATATAATCAAAAAGTATTGCTTCTTGTTGTACATGCTTATCATAGAATGAAAACTAATTATTAACCACCCATCTGGAATTATAACAGCACTTGGAGTTTTTTGCTGAAGTCTTATGGGGAACTTTACAGTTTCTTAAACTGGGATCTGACATAGTGCTAACATTAAACAGTTGGTGTTTTTAACCTCTCCTTTCAGAATGAAGGGACATCATTACCAGCTATCTCTTCTCCTTTTTTTCCATGCCTCTAAATGGAGACGATGTACAGTATATGACTCTACACCACTACACACACCGTAGTCTGACCCATAAAAGATCAATGCAAAAAGAAAGAATTGTTGAAGAGTTTTAGTTTAGAGACAGGAAGAACTGCAGGTTAGGGCTTGTTTGCAGATAGTGTCAGTTAGCCCTGTGAAAACCCTGTTGGGTGGCGTGGAGCTTTCTCGCTGACCTGAGGACAGACAGAAGAATGCCTTTTTTTTTCCTGGTGGCCGGAAGAGAATAAAAGGTTTAAGAGCCATAGAGGAATGTGGCTAGAATGCCCTTCTTCAGCCCATTGCTTTGTACAATAAAGTGAATGACACTGATAAGCACCCCCTGTCTCTCCCTTGGACAGAGCGACTGTGCATTTTAAACCAGGCCTATAGTTTGTTAATTCTGGCAAAGGGGCTGTTGTGCAAATTAATAGATAAATTACAACTGGTGTTTATCTTAAGTGGTGCTAATACCTAGTTTAGCTGAAGAAGCAGAATTCTCCATTTCAGCCTTATGAACACAACTGCTAATTTAAAAGGCAGAAAAATTTGAAGTAAATGATACATCCATTCTATCTCTCCTTTTAATATCACTGGCAGCTCCCCACCCCCACCCCCAAACTGATTTCTAAGTAAGATAAAAGGGACACCCTCTGTCATGAGTAGAATATGCTTACTGTAGTTTCTTCCCTTTAGGTTTATTTGGACTTCATTGTCTTTACTAATTTGTTTAATTACGGCCTTTTGTACACACAAATATTCATAACTATATTTAGAACTATAAAACTATATATAATAATCAGGGGTGGTTTTCACTTACCTTCCCCACTGGTTCGCAAATGTGTGTCTGCATGCATCCAATGCAGGCGCCCAGCCTTCGCGCATGCACTTTGTTCAAAAAATGCCCCTAAATAGGACAAAATAGAGCCAGGGCGGGTGAGCGAGCCACGATTTCCTCTACCGGTTCAGGATACCACTTCTGATAATTATATATAGAACTATAAGATATATTACTTAAGTCTTATAATTGTCATCAAAAGGTAGGCAGATATTTGCTGCATGATAAGGGCAAAGAATCATCAGAAGATGGAACAGAGATGTGGTACTTGGGAACTTTTTTCATGACTTTTGGGGGACGTTGGGTGTGTTTTGGTGAACGGATCCCACATTATAGAGTTCAAGGGAAAAAGATAGAAATGTCTGTATATGAAGGATATTGCGGAGGGAGGGAGGCGAGAACACCAGGGATTTGCAGGAATTCACATTCATTAAGTATATTTGGTTGTATGGCAAAAGAAATTGGTTTGCCGCTTGTATGCGAATGGAGATTTTTAAAGAAATAAACGAATAGAGCTTTCTATCTTACTCTTAATTTCTTCTATTTAAGATGAGGGTTGTGTCTTTACTAATGAATGGAAACCTGCTGTGTAAAGAAGCAAAATGGACTGTGTTCTCAAAACTGTGAATTATCTGATGGCTACTGTGGTGATGGGGAACTGTTTGACTCCTATCATGGAGGATTAATGAAGAGCCTCCATTGTAAAAAACAAGCCTTTGTTTTGTTTCTCTTTCACCTTTCTATGAAAAAAAAAATCACGCTGGAGAAACTCCCTGGCAGTCTGGCAGTTGGGATGATATAAAATCCAGCAAATCAGAGCAGGAGCTGAGACAGCAACACCTACCCTGGTTCAGCATTAAACAACCATTCTGCTTTGTGAGCTGTGTCTTCCTGATCAGAACAATTCAATTCAAATGTTTCAAAGGTTCCATGCACCATTATACTTAATAGGAACAATCCATGATGTCTTTGCTGCTGGGATATATTTCAAAGGCTGTAAAGAAAAGCTATGGCTGTAGCTTGCAAACTACAGTGGTACCTCGGTTCACGAACTTAATTCGTGAACTGACTCTGGTCGCGAACCGAATTGGTCATGAACCGAGGCACAGTTTCCCATAGGGTTTAATGTAAATCCGGTTAATCTGTTCTGATCTTTTTTTTTGTTTTTGAAGCTAAAAGCATAACAAAAATCAAAAAAAGTCACTGAAAGTACTCACAGTGTACTTTTTTCTGTGTCTCCTTCTCTCCACGATCTTCCTACAGGAAGTAACAACCATGTGACAGCCAGGAAATAGCATTAAAATGGCCGCGGCTCCTGTTTGTGAACCGAAGCGGAGTTCGTGAACCGGAGCATATTTTGATGAAGTTTTCTGTTCGTGAACTGAGTTGTTCGTGAACAGAAGCATTCGTGAACCGAGGTACCACTGTAATTCATTAATATAACATACACATATTAAAGAGAAGGTGCACTTTCAGGACAGATCTTTGTTTAATTAGACATATGAAACAAATATTGTGAGGATGAAGCAAATGGCATATATCTACAATCTGAACCAGAACTGGGCACACTTCTTCCAAACAATATATATAATTAAGTGTTATGTCAAAGCACCTGGTATGCCCAGATATGGGATGGAGCATACTGCTTCCCTATTGTCTTTCAGCTCCACCCTAGGAGCCTCCCTCCCTCCCATATTTGGGCATACCAGGTGCTTTGACATAACACTCTGTGTGTGTGTGTGTGTGTGTGTGTGCGCGCGCGCATGCATGTGCACACACACACACTTAAGAATAAAAAGTTAAGCAAGGATAGCTAAATGTTCTGTTGAGATTCTCAGTCATCCAGATCATGGTTGTCCCAAAGGTGCTTTTTCAAGAGGCAACTGGACTTCCTGGTTTTTCTTTGAAGACGTTTCACTTCTCATCGAAGAAGCATCTTCAGCTCTGAAGAGAAGTGAAATAACTTCAAAGAAAAACCAGAAAGTCCAGTTGCTTCTTGAAAATACACCTTTGGGTTAAACAAGGTTAGCTATTCCTGGTCCATCAGTCTCTCTGCGCCTACTTCTTATGAAACCTGGGAACCAAAGTGAGAAAGCTTTACTATGCATCTTCCTCTAAAAATAAAAATAAAAATCTTTAACCTATTCACAATCTAAAGACACATTCTAAATGGTCTAAAACAAACAGCCAATGACTTATGCGATGGATATTTTCCCCCTGCTACGGTTTTTATTGTATCTATCTGCAAGTGACAGCAGCTGAGATCAAAACCAGAAATAAAATTATTGCCGTTTTTTATATTAAGTGTAGATTTAAAATTTATATTCTTGGTATTGATAAAACATGCAGATATTTTGTCATCCTTTCTGATCAGCTCTGCATACTGTCACTGAGCTGTTCGGAATAAAATGGAATCAATTTCCTGTGATTTGCTAGTCTCAAAGATGATTTGTAGCTCGGTATTAAGAGCATAAATAAAGTACCAGCTCTTTGACATTCCGTGATTTATTTCATTGTGTAAAATAGTACTGGACATGTTGTTCAGTACAGAAGACCTAATGAGAAATATGTCATGAGCCAGAAGGCCACCATTAATTTGTGTGTGTTTTAAATACATGGAGTTTTCATTATTTTCTTGACTATGTCAGATGACAAGTTTCAGTTAATGAGCACATTGTTATCATACTATGGCATTATTATTTAAGAAGATCTGCAGTTGAATTGCAGAAGAAATGTAACAAGAACATTAAGAATAGTTGTTTAAGAATGACTTATTTCAATTGCCCTGCTCTAAAATTACTGGAAGTTAAAGAGTCATTTAATATTTCTTTGTTGCAACAGTGAGGGCTAGAAATGAATTCTCTATGATAAAAGTGATGTTTGCAGACTTCTAACAAGAGCAACCAGTTGTTTACAAATGGCCCAGGAGGTAAGTGTGACCAGTGGAACACATATTGCCTATGTCTGCCCAATTAATTAATTAATGCATGTGCTTAATAGCTTCTTAGAATAGATACAAGACACCGAAGATGGATTGCTTGTCCATAAAAGGAACATGTGATGCTTAGTTTAAATAGCTGTGCATATGCTTCATGTTGAAGATTTTTTGCCCAGTCATGTATCTTAACACCTGATGTATCCAGGGAGAAAAGCTAAATTATGGGTGTGTAAGCTTTCCTGCACTGCAGTCTTCAATTGCACACCTCCTATGTAGAAGTGAGCTTAAGAAATTCCTTTTAGAATTCAACCCTTTCCATAGCTTTTGTCTGGACTGACTTCAGCTGGTCATTTCCCCTGTTGTTTTTTAACTCCTTCAGCCCATTCAGGAAAACTTCAATCTTTCTTTGAGACTTTGATAACCTGTACTATCTATTGGCGTTTTCTATGAATCTCTCTCTATGTGGACACCTTCCTGGATTTAATGCTGGCTGGTTAAAAACCCTGGAAGGCCCTTTTACTATTTTTCCTGTTGTTTGGGCTTGAAAAGGAAAACTGGCAGAGCTCTTATCATTCTCACCTGGTGAAAAAGCAAGCCGAGATGGTACCAGTTCACCTCTTGATATGTGGCTTGTTGAAAAGAGAAAAGGATAGAAAACACAAAGCGTTACCAATTTTCCTGTCATCTGGAGTGGAAGAAGAAACCAGCAGAACTTTTTGTTAATTTTTCTTGGTTTAAAAGAAAAGAGAAAGAAAAGAAAAGGGAATGAAAGTAAGATCCATCCAAAGAACCTGGTCTTCAGGAACTTACAGAAGGCCAACATGGTCTTTGTTTTGGTTTGTTAAAAAATGCTGGTCAGAGAAACAATTGAACCATTTCACTAAGGGAGGCTTCAGTGGTGGATTCTGGATCTCATTCCAACCGGTACAGTTGGAACGGGCCTGGTGTCATCCACATGGACGCGCGCAGCGCATGCATGCATCGTACCTGCCAGTGATGCCTCCCCAAGCCTCTGCGATGCTCCAGCTGCTCGGTGGAAGGTCGTGCAGGTGCTGTACGTGCCATGCACCTTGGTGGAAGCGGCGAAGGCTTTAAAGGACAGGTAAGGAGCTAGGGCTGGGGGGCAGGCCCTCCAGAACACCGTACCAGAATGGTACCCGGTGTTCTGGGCAAACTCCGGTATGCCCGTACCAGGGCATACCACCTGCAACCCACCACTGGGAGGCTTGTAAGGAAATTCTACCTCAGAACCAAAACCAAGATGAAACCTGGATTAAAGAGGTATTTCGCCAGCCAGGATTGCAAACAGAATCTGTTGCTGCATTCAAGAAGATCAGAATAGGGAGATAAAATCTAGCAGAAATGGAGAAGCATCCAAAAATTTGTATACATAATATTTTGTAGATACAACTAATGAATTCAAGAATATCACCTCTGAACTGTATTTCATGGTTTTTAACTATAAAAGCACTTGGCTGTGAGTTTTTAAAAAACAACACAGAGTGGTTGGCCTATAGTATGTAGCAACAGCACTTAGACTTATATACTACTTCATAGTGCTTTACAGCCCTCTCTAAGCAGTTTACAGAGTCATCATATTGCCCCCAACAATCTGGGTTCTCATTTTAACAAACTCGGAAGGATGGAAGGCTGAGTCAACCTTGAGCCTGGTGAGATTTGAACTGCCAAACTGCAGTCAGCTGGCAGTCAGCAGAAGTAGCCTGCAGCACTGCACTCTAACCACTGCACCACCGCAGCCCAGAATGCCTCAGAATGATTAAATTTAATTCAAAAACAAATTTACATAAATAAAAATATCTATCTTGCTTATTGGTACCAATGGAACTAAATCGGCTTCAGACTAATTATTGTACTTTTCAATAACTCAGCTACAGATGTAGACTATTTTATTCTGATTAAAGATTGAATGCTAGTTGAGGTAAAATAATGTTGCACAGCATGATGAAAACAAATAGATCACCAGAAATTAAAGCTAAGGTCCTTAACTGGAAAAAAAAACACTCCTATTTTTTCATGAAAACTTTTATAGAAACTTGCAGACTTTTAAGTAGAGCAGAAAGATTAACCAGAAGCTTGTCATTACAGAGTGATAGAAATGTTATTGGCCTTTGTATAACCTTGTTCTTCAGTCTTATTAGAATTTGGGAATAATGCTTTGATGTAAACAAAATGTACAAAAATCAACCTAACATGAACATAAAAATAAACTCCAAATCCTGCTGGTAAACTTGTGTATGTGTATGTCTATATATGTGTGTATTTATGTTGTATGTACATTAAAAGATTGCTGTTAGGGCCAAGGTTTACTATAGCATATATTTTCTCTAAACCATTAAGATTAAAATCCTTATATATTTAATAAAGTGAAAAATTGGCTTGTATTGAATTGCACTGCAAGTAGCTATAAACTCTTTACACTTCTAATATAAGTACTTTTCGGAGTATGTGATGCACCGGAGTATAAGGTGCACCAAGATTTTGAAGACACAAATTTAAAAAAAAGGTTTTTGCACTCTGCAAATGGCCTGTTTTTCACAAAAACAGACCTTTTCCCCCTCCCAAAAAAAGGTCATGAATAGCCTTTAGGAGGCTTGCAGAGTTCTCCTGGAGGCTGGGGAGGCCAGAAATGAGCGAAAAACAGAACATTTTTCGCTCATTTCTGGCCTCCCCAGCTCCCAAGAGCACTCTGGAAGCCTCCTAAAGGCTTTGCATGGCCATTTTGGTGAAGGGGGTGGGGTTTTGGGAGGCAAAAAAATGCTATATTCAGTGTATTTTATTTAATTAATTTATTTTATTTTATTAAATTTATACCCCGCCCTTCTCCTAAAAAAGGACCCAGGGTGGCGCACAGGCATCATTAAAATCATACAAAAATCCAAAATTGCTAAAAACTAATTAAATATTCCCTGTGCTAAAATTAATAAGACTCTAAAATTTAAAAATTATTCCTATAAAAGTCAGAAACAGGGGTTATGCTAGGCCGGCTTGTTGAAATAAATAGGTTTTAAGACGTTGGCGGACAAGGCAGAGGTCCACGATGGTGCGTAGATCGGGGGGAAGGTCGTTCCAGAGGGCAGGGCCCACCACAGAGAAGGCTCTTCCCCTGGGCACTGCCAACCGGCATTGCCCGGCCGACGGTACCCTGAGAAGGCCCTCTCTGTGGGAGCGGATCAGTCGAAGGGATGTATGGGGCAGGAGGTGGTCGCGAATATAGCTAGGCCCCGATGCACCCAGATGTTCAGCCTCTTTTTTGAGGGAAAAAGATGCATCTTATACTCCGAAAAATACAGTAGTCCTTGACTTATGACCACAATTGAATCCAAAATTTCTGTTAAGTGAGACATTTGTTAAGTGAGCTTTGTCCCATTTTACGACTTTTCTTGCCACAGTTGTTAAGTGACTCACTGCAGCTGATATATTAGTAACATGGTTGTTGAGTGAACCTGGCTTCGCCATTGACTTTGCTCATCAAGAAAGTTGCAAAAAGGACAAAGCAACGGTCATAAGTATGAACCAGTTGCCAAGCATCTGAATGTTATTCATGAGATCATAGGGATGCTACAAAGGCTGTGAGAAATGGTCATAAGTCACTTTTTTCAATGACGTTGTAACTTTGAATGGTCACTAAATGAACCGTTGTAAGTCGAGGACTACCTGTATGCTTATTTTAATGTTACATTTTTCATTTCTATGATGGAAGGGCTCTGCTCAATGTATTATTTTTAGTTCAATAAAATGCATTAAAAGAAATTAAAAACTATCTTCCCTTTCTCAAGTCATCTAGTCAATTCACTTGGCAACATATATGTCATTCATCCTACTACAAAAATGTAGTCAAGGACACAGAGTCTGCCTTAACTTTGGATCTCCTTGTCTTTTTGTCAGGAAATGTCTCATTCTTAAACATACATCTTATGTAGGGTGTTAATTATTTCCCTTTCATGTCTCAATAGCACAATGCCTCAGCACCTCAAGTTGTTCAATTTGATCTTTGTGCTCGGGAACAAGGTAATTAAGCAAGCTACAATTTAAGGAAACCTGTGCTATGCCTTGGCATGAGCCTTCAGACAGCTCTCCATCCTAAATCTTTTGATAATGTGGGAAGAAGCTCTGTGCACGTCTCCATTTGACTGAGGTTTAGTTCAACAGGTCACAAATCAGTAATTGATTCGCGGTGTGCCTCTGCTGGTTTTATTACAGTAATGAGGACTATCTTTTTTATCTCCACTAATATGTTACCAAACCATCAACTGCTCAGTTTGGTATCGGGATGACTTTGACAGGTTGTTAGCGGCTTGTATGAGGTAGGGAACTTCAGAGAAATGACTTCAATAGTTGTTGTCTTGCCTCATCAGTCTTAGATAATGTTTAAATAAGGGGGGGGAAAACCCCACTTGTAAGAGAAGTTTTATTCTTGAATAGAAACGTCTCTTGAAGAAATGAAATCTCAACAGAATTTTCTGTGCCACATTCAGCTCTCAGAAACATTTGCAAAAAAAAATCTCAGCTGTAATCCATTGCACAGCTCGATAAGATTGGGAAAATTCTTGTAGGAATTGCTAGAAAGTCACTTCCATTCTTCTCCAGTGCATTTATCCTCTAGGTTTTAGGTTAACAGTTATCTGCGAGACCGCATCCTACCTCATACATCCCTTCGGCCGATTCGCTCCCACAGAGAGGAACTTCTCCGGATGCCGTCCACCAGGCAATGCCAGCGGGCAACGCCCAGGGGAAGGGCCTTCTCTGTGGTGGGCCCAACCCTCTGGAACGACCTATCCCCCGACCTTAGAACAACTACGGACCTCCGCGCCTTCCGCCAGAAATTAAAGACTCTCTTGTTTCATCAGGCCGGTTTGGCCTAAGCTATTTACCTAGCCTACAGTCTGTACCTTAAATTGTTTTAATTGGGTTTTAGATGGGGTTAATGTTTTAATACTTTTAAATTTTTAGCACAGGGATACTTTATTTAATTCGGTTTTAATTATTTATATTTGTGATATTATTTATTTATTTTATTTTATTTTATTCGAATTTATATCCCGCCCTTCTCCATGAAGGATCCAGGGCGGCGCACAGGAAATATTATGTGGTTTTTAATTTCCTGTGCACCGCCTCGTTTCCCTTTGGGGAGAGGGTGCGGTTATATAAATCCAACTATAAATAAATAAAATAAAAACAATTTCAATGGTAACTCAGAAAGCCGAGACTTAACATTTGAGCAGTTTGGCAAAGGTTGCTGTAGATAAAATGGTTGAATGATCCAGTTTGGCATAAGGGGATTTTTGATGTACGGAATTGAAAGAATGTAAGGATGAAGCAGTATAATTCAGGTGACAGCTCAGTTTGGCGATTGAGACAATTTGAAGTGCCACATTCTGGCTGAAGTTAATTCTGACTAGTTTATTTGATACTTTTGCGAAACAGTGGCCTTGAGGCATTGATTCAGATTAGACTTTCTCAGTGGATTTTTTAACCTTGGGTAATCAAAACTGGGAAATAATCATAACTGCTCAATGACATCATTTAATTTTTATTTTTATTAGATTTTTATGGCACTTTTATTAATTTACAAATGAATGTATGTAATACTCCGTCTCCTATTTTCCCCACAACAACAACCTTGTAAGGTGAATTGCGCTGAGAGAGAAAATGACTGGCCCAAGGACATCCAGCTGGCCTTTATGTCTAAAGCCAGACTATAACTCATAGTCTCCTGGTTTCTAGGCCAGCACCTTAACCACTATAGGTAATCCTTGATTTATGGCCATCATAGGGCCTGCCCATTATGGTCACAAGTGGTGACAACTGTTAAATGAGACAGCCTTGTTAATGATCCCAACCCTCTGCATTTCCTGATACCACTGTTAAATGAAAGCTGGGGGTCATTAAAGGAGCATAGGGTACCTCATGGGTGGGCGAGGTGGGCCCTGAAATGCTTGCCACCTAGCTGGGTCCATAAAGAAAGCAGACAAGGAGCAGAAAGCTGTGCAAAACCAAAAACAGCCCAACGGAAGGGAAGAGCACAGCTAGATTAGGGCCTAGTGCTGCACTCCCAGAGAGGCTTCCAAACAAGACTTTGCGCTTGGTCAATGAAGCCATGCTTGTTAGCTGGGTTTCTCCTGGGTTAACTATAACTTTTTTAAACTTTAATTTCATTTCTATACCGCCCTATCTCCCGACATGGGACTCAGGGCAGTGCACAGGAGCTATAAAATATAAAATATAAAAATACAAACAATCAAATAGTTAAAATTAAGATTAAATAAGATTAGACCCGTGCTAAAACGTTAATTAAAACCCAATTGAAATAGTAATAGCTGTACCAGCTATGCCAGGCCAGCCAAACGAAAGAAGTAAGTTTTTAATGTCCGACGGAAGAGGCGAAGGTCAGTGATTGTGCGGAGATCTGGGGGGAGGTCGTTCCAGAGGACGGGACCTGCCACAGAGAAGGCTCTTCCCCTGGGAGTCGCCAGCCGGCATTGTCCAGCGGACGGCACCCTAAGGAGGCCCTCCCTGTGGGAGCGGATGGGTCAAGTGGAGGTCTGTGGTAGTAGGCGGTTAGCTGGGTTTCTGCCCGATCAGCCATCAGGAGAGTGCAAACATTTCTTAGCTCTTGCTAGCTTTGAGGAAATCAGCCATCTGCATACAAACCAGTGGTGGGTTGCAATTTATTTTACTACTGATTCGCTCGTGCACAATCATGAGACACTTCTATGAATGTGCAGAAGCGTCCAGGCAGGTGGGCGGAGCCTCCCGCTGCCCCCACTACTGATTCGCCTGATCTGGGGCAAACCGGCAGCAACCCAATTCTGATACAAATGTGGCAGCTGCAGGATGAGCTTCCCCAACCCTTTTCTTTGCTTAATCCCTTCCTTCTGGCAGAAGCCCACATTTATTCAATAAAGGGATAGACTTGTTGATCTTTTTCTCCTGTCACCCCCACCCCCAAATTAGGTGTTGAAACTGTACTCCCTGCTTCTGCCCTCCAATCTTGATCCTTTTTAACTACTTAGTTTGCTAAAGGTAGTACATGACTAGAAAGAGGGTGTTTCACTAGATCGCGGTTTCACTAGATCTCCGCGGTTTCCAGAGGGGCGGGGAAGATGGTGTTCCTTTGTTCTCAGCAGGAAATGTTCACTTTGGAAATTTGCTGACACTCCCTTGTCTTTGGGACTGAACTCTTTAACAGTGGATTGATTTAATTGACTATTAGGACCTTTCCCAGATGTGCCTTCTTTCTTTTTATTTGATTGCTTTTAAAAATTGTTCTCTCTCTGGATTGCAAGCAAATTGAACTTTGAATTTGGATATTGACTTTTGCTCTCTCTTCACCTCACAGACTACCTCTCCAACAGACGCCATATTAGTGACAAGAACTTAATACTTTCATCATGGCTTCAAAAAAGCAGCCACATCAAGCCAAGATTACTTCAATGTTATGCAAAGAAACAGAGGTGGAAGCTACACAGTTATCAGCAATAGAGGAAACTCTTCAAAATATTATGAAAGAAATAAAAGAAATCCGGAAAGACAATGTTAGCTCAAAATTGGAACTTTTGGAGACACAGAAAGCACTAAAGGAAAATAAACAAAGAATTGATCGATTGGAGGGGGGGACGGCTGAGATGAGGGGAGAGATAAAAAATTCTCAAAGTCAAATTGTGGATTTAGCTAGTCATATGTCTAGGATGGATTTTGAAAGGATGTCTTACTTTTTAAGGTTTCAAAATGTTCCTGAAGTTGCTTCTGAAGATTTGAAAGATTTAATGTGTACGATGTTAGCAGATTACACTAAACAGAGCAAAGAGGATATTTGGGGGGACATCGATTTGATTTATAGAATTAACTCAGCATATGCTAGAATAAATGAGGTACCCAGAGAGATACATATTAAATTTGTAAGAAGGTCAACGAGGGATAGGATCCTGAGAGCACAAAGAGACGGTCCCTTAATATACCAACAGACTGAGATTGCCATTTTGAAACAGATCCCGAAAAAAATTAGAGAAATAAGGAGGAAATATTCCTTCTTATCATAAAGATTATATAAAAAGGGGGTGTGGTTCAAGTGGTTGATGCCAGAGGGAATGTTAGTGTTCTGGGAGGGGAGGAGAGTAAGAATTAAAACAATTGCAGAGGCGGAAGCCTTTCTTAAAAAACATTCCCCAATCCTGGAGGATGAAAATGGAGGAGCAGAGGGGGCCATGGCTCCGCCCACTGGAGGTCAGGGAGAGGAAGATACAATTGCTAAAAGACTTAGATCTCACAAATGACTTTTTTCTATATAGTGTAACCGCTATTTGGATGTTTACAGAATTAATGATTGATTGCATGAATATAAACTGATATATTTGTATCTCTTTCCACTTCGTAGGGAAATGAAAAATGATTTGTATTATCTTATCTTTTTTTTTGTAAGAAGCCTCGGAGGGGGTCCGACACCTCCGACATAGATGTCCTCAAATATCTTTGTATTACCTTATACCTTTTTCCTTTAAAAAAAATTTTTTTTTTGTAAAAACCAATAACACTTTTTCAAAAGAAAGAGGGTGATAAAATCTGTATAATTTTGATGAGTCACTCCCAGGCTGAAGATAGAGGAAAGGAAGAAAGCAAAGCAAAGGAAATCTTTTGGCAACGGTTTTTTTTGCCATGAGAAGCTTTGCTGGCTGGAGAATTCTGGGAGCTGAAGTCCTTCAGACTTAAAGTTGCAAAGGTTGGAGACCCCTGGCTTAAATAAGTTGTTGGACTTTCCGAATTCTGAATAATAAGAATAAGAATAAGTCGTGTGTTGTCCCGATTGTGATTGGAGCCCTTGGAGCAATACCTAGGGGACTGCCTTGCTATGTGGAGGTTCTAGGTTTGCCGGACTTGAACATTCTAACTCTACAAAGAGCCACCCTGCTTGGAACAGCTTGTACCCTCCGACGTTACCTTGACAGTTCCTAGGTCCTTGGTTAGGACTTGAGCTGTTGAGCTACCAACCAGCCCCAAAGGCTGTGAATCTCACCAAAGATTAACCACAGAATAATAATAATAATAATAATAATAATAATAATAATAATAATAATAATAATAATAATAATAATAATAATAATAGAATATGATTCATATGTTTTTTTTTAATAAAAATACATTATTTATTTTTTATGTTTTTATCAGAACAGTGTGGCACTCATCCAACTTTGATTGGCCTTGAAAAGGCTAAATTGGAGTTAGACTACTGAATAGTGAAATAAAGAAATTTCATACATGGCAACTAGACTGGGCAATTGGAAATTTATTCTAGAAGAGAGAAATGGTACAGTATTTCTATATTTTTTACCAAGAAAACAAAGGGGATCTGTCTAGATAGTCACCATAAGTTGAGTTGACTAAAAAAAATTCTGGGCATTTTGTTGAACAAATAATACTTCTAACCTACCATCTCTTTAGCATGCAAACACAACTTACGGTAATCAATTCGGTGCCAGTAAACGTGCAGTTGCTAACTGAAGCAGTTTAGAAAGCTTTCAACAGATCTTAATTAAATATATAACTTAATAAATTAAACATATGCTTATAGGGTGAGATGTAGATTCGGTAGAGACAGGCCCTAAGATGATGCTATGACATTCACTTAGCTTTTTAAAAAAATCTAGCCAGTCTGATCAAGTTAATGAAAGCCGGGTATTAAATTTCACGCACATTAGAGCAGCTTAGACAAAACTCTTTTTCTTGCATGTCCTGGCAGAATGCGGGGGGGGGGGGGGGAGGAGGGCGCAGAATGCAATAGCAGGGATTGGGTTTTGCAGGTGCAACCAAAACCACAGTCTTCACAGTAGTCCCTTCAGTTTTTCTAGGTAAGCAGCCTGTTCAGACGGAACAGGAAAAATGTAAGGTTTTGGCTTCACACTTTCATTAAATAGAAAACACTGGGACTTGAACCATCTAATAAAGATTTGCCTTCTATTGATTCCCTTTTAATAAAACCTGATGTGCCTTATGGTGTTTTGAAGAGGGAGATCCCTATCAAATTTACTAATAACTGTGTATACACATTAGATAAATAGGACTTTGAATGAAAAATATTATTATATAAACCCACTTTTAAGCAGAACTATATTTAGACTGCAGCTGATGCCTTTTAACTCAAGTTTTCAACTGTTTTCATTGTATAACTTTATCAGGATCATTAAGAAATGGAGAGAATTAAATAAGAAAATAAGTCTGCAAGTGCTCCAGCTTTCATTATCCACATTAAAAAGGATATCACGTATTTCTTCTTATGTCTTCAGTTCTTTGACTAAGAAACCAGGGGGGACTTTTCTAGTCTTTTATTGAGAAATGCCATCCATTTCAAAGGAAATATTCACATGGAAGATTTTTTTTATATCCGTTTTACATTTCAAAATTTACATTTCTGAAAGTTTTAAATTTTTGTTTAATTACATGGTATTATTTAAAGCAGATATTTCTGTCATGTACACTTCAGGAAATAATACTTTATGATACTAAGGTAAGGTGACCAGACATCCCGCTTTTGGTGGGACAGTCCCGCTTTTGAACAATTTGTCCCACGTCCCGCGGTATTTTAAAAAAGTCCAAATTTTTGCCTGGGGCGGTGGAGCAGGGCCGGGCGGGCGGCGGGCACTCTGCATGCGCTCAGAGGTGGCCTGTGGCCAGGGCAGCGGTGCGGGGTGCAGGCAGGAAGCGGCGGCTGGAGCGGGCTGGTGGCAGGTGGAAGGGGAGGGCCGGTGAGGGAGGAGCGAGCAAGCAGCCAGGCAGGCAGCAGGTGGAGGAGGAGGAGGAGAGCTGTGCGGGCGGGGCTGCAGCCGGAGCCCGCATGGCCCTAAACTTGCCGCCGCCGCCAAGTTCAGAGCCACGGGCTCCGGCTGCAGCCCCGCTGCTCACAGCTCTCCTCCTCCGCCTGCTGCCTGCCTGACTGATTGCTCACTCCTTCCTCGCTGGCCTCCCCTTTTACCTGCCCACCAGCCCGCTCCGGCTGCCGTTTCCTGCCCACGTGCCCCGTCGCTGCCCTGGCTGCAGGCCACCTCTGAGCGCGTGCAGTGTGCCTGTGCCCGCCCGGCCCCACTCCACCGCCCCCCGGCCTCTATGGGAATAGCGGCCCTCTGCTGCAAAAATACAGCCAATGGCTTAAGGAAGAAACGACGGAGGGTGGGGGGGAGAAAGGCGCCTGATGATCACTTACTGCTTCACATTTTCGCCCAACGCTTTGCTCAGGTTTTTCTTGGCCATCTCCAGCTCACTCATGTAAGTCACGAAAGGCCGCTGCCCCCCCGGCAATGGTGTCCCACTTTACCAATGTTAAAATCTGGTCACCTTATACTAAGGTGATTGTTGGGGGCAATAGGCTGTCTCTGTAAACTGCTTAGAGAAGGCTGTAAAGCACTGTGAAGCAGTATATACCGGTAATCCTAAGTGCCATTGCTATAGCTATAAGAAAGGTTAGAATTTGAATTTCTCTCTTTTTGGTGTTGTGACTCAACATGATTGTTACATTTCTTGAAATGATGCAGTATTTTTGTGTGATTATTAACTCGTAGATTCAATGGGCCACTAGGTCTTTTGTCATACGTTTTCTAAGTTTCTATGTTTTATAACTCATCCTGATTATTAACTGCCAGATTTCTCATTCTAAAGGACAACATGCTGAATTATGGAGCCTGTTTTTGCCCTTTTAATATAACACCCCTGGATTCATTGTGTTCTCACAGCTTTTGTTATTTGAGAGCCTTGGTGGAGCAATGAATGAAGTACTCCAGCCTAATTCTGCTGACTGCCGTGTGCCGCCTGTTCAAGTCTCACCAGGTTCAAAGTTGGCTCAGCCTTCCATCCTTTTAAGGATAAAATGAGGACCCAGATTGGTGGGAGCAATATGCTGACTCTGTAAAGCACTTAGAGAGGGCTGTAAAGCGCTGTGAAGCGGTATATAAGTCTAAGTGCTATTGCTATTATCCATACCTTGGTTCCATCATAGATCATTAGTGTTTTGTGCGAAAAAGTTTCAAACGTTGCAAAATATAGCAATTAGGTGCTGACTAGTGCACAAAACTGTGATCATATTTTGTCTAGACTGAACACCCTGCACTATTTGTCAATTTTAAAAAACTATGCAATATTCTAATTTTATATCTCTGAACTAATTTTCTACCTGAAAGAATACAAACTACCGTATTTTTGGAGTATAACATGCGCCTTTTTTCCTCTAAAAAGAGGCTAAAAATCTGGGTGCATCGAATATATACATCGAATACAGCATTTATACATCGAATACAGCATTTTTTGCCTCCCGAAAGCCCACCCCCTTCACCAAAATGGCTGTGCCTAGCCTTAGGAAGGCTTCCAGAGAGCTCTTGGGGGCTGGGGAGGGTAGAAAGTAGCCTAAATCGACCGTTTTTTGCCCCCCCCAGCCCCCAGCAACAGTCTATAAGCCTCCATAGGGCTATGCATTCAATTTATTTGACACAAAAATAGCCCGTTATCGCGATAAATGGGCCATTTTTTTGCTCATCCCCCCCCCCAAGAGCACTGTGCAAGCCCCCCCCCCAAGGCTAGTCATGCTTTTTATTTGAAGAAAAACAGCTCTGTTTTCATGGAGAAGTGAGCAGTTTTGGGGAGGTTTGCAGAGTGCAAAAACACTTTCGGAAAGCTCTTTTGGAAGGCTCTTTAACTGTTTCTGTGCCAGGTTTGTCAGCAATTTCCTTCTCCAGGACATGGATAAATACACCTGGAAACATCAACCTACCTACCTACCTACCTTCTCTCTCTTTCTCTCTCTCCCTACTGTATTTCTCTCTCTCTCTCTCTCCCCTTTACCTACCTACCTACCTACAAACACACACTCCCTACCTACCTACTGTATTTCTCTCTCTTTCTATTTCTCTCTCTATCCTTCTACCTACCTACCTACCTACCTACCTACCTACCTACCTACCTACCTACCTACACACACACACTCACTCTCCCTACCTACCTACTGTATTTCTCTCTCTCTATTTCTCTCACTTTTTATCCCTTTATCTACCTACCTACCTACCTACCTGCTGCATTTCTCTTTCTTTCTCTCCCTCTCTATCCCTCTATCTATGTACCTACTTTTTTTGTAATTTGCCTCTTCAAAACCTTGGTGCGTCTTATACTCCGGTGCATCTTATACTCCAAAAAATACAGTAAGGAGTATCATGCTAAACTATTGTACAACAAATATTAATTAATGTACACACATCATCTGCTTTTCTTTGAAAACAATAATAATGCTAACATTGCATAAATAAATTCCCCCAATAAGCCCAACTTTAGAATAAAAATCTCGTAATTAATGGGACCTAAATCACTTGTGATGAATTGTTGAACTATTGCTGTGGTACTCCACATAAGAAACATACTCTGACCATATCCTCATAATTATAAGCAATCATTTCAAAATGTAACAAGATAAGAAAACAGCAAAATTGATAGCAATAAAATTTCAGAACAATTTAAAAGATTATATATTTTAAATTGATTTTTTTAAAACAGCCACACTTTTCCTGTTTTACATTGTTGGTAAATGGGATATAAATTAAAGCATTATTATTTACAAGATTATATATTACTTTTAATTGATTTAAAAAAAAAGTTTTTGCACTTTTTCCTATTTTACATTATTGATCAAAGCAGGTAAATTAAAGTAATAGTATTATATTGGCAAAAAAAGAAAAGAAAGAAACCTGAAAAATATGATGCTTCTTAGGTATTTATCACTACCTTATCTTTACCCAGAATTGCTCTATAAGAGAGATGGGCAGTCTCTAAATATGATATATAAATAAATAAATGTTTGTCCACAGGTTTAAGTTTGGCCTAAAACAGCGCAGTCAAACTCCTGGCCTGTGGGCCCGATGCATCACGTGCTGGCCATGCCCCCACCTAATTTAGCGAAGTGGAGGAAAGTCCCGATACTTCATGTGATGCTGCCGTGATGACGTGAGTTTGACATCCCTGGCCTAGAAACCCAGAAGTTGTGAGTTCTAGTTCCGCATTAGGCATTAAAAAGTTGATTGGGTAACTGGGCAAATAACTGTTTGTCAGCCCAAATCACCTCACAGGGTTGTTCCGGCAGAGGAAATAACAGGAAAAGCGAATATTAGACATGTTTGCCAGCTTGAACTGCGTGTGTGTGTGTGTGTGTGTGTGTGTGTGTATGTACATATTTGTATATTTATATAGGCAGGATTTTTTTAAAAAATAAAATAAAAATAAAACAAATCTCCTTTTGCTACAAAGTACCCAGATCCATGTTCATGTCAGCCTTGCCAATAATTTGCCAACCTGTTTGTCTATTTTAATATATGGCTGGAATGTTCTTTACCGTATCCACACATTTCAGAGAAGAGCTTGGTGAAGAACCGCATTATTTTCCCTTCCTTTATTCATCACTCTATAATTTCCCTTCTTAAATAAGACTGGCAGTCACTACATTCTATTAGTGCAATATTCTACCAGTAGTAAGGGAAAGTACCTTGGGTGTATTAAGAAGTGCAAAAGGGGAAAAATGCATTGGTTGATTTATTTACCCATGGTGCTTTTGGTTTGTCCATAAATTAAAGAACAGAAGAAAACTGTCCTACTCTGGTGGATCTATTGAAGAACCTTTTATCAGCTGGTTCCTTGCCCTTCTTCTTGTAACAAGTGCTAATCAACAATCCTTCTTAAAGAGTTTCAGGCAGGGTTGTTCAGTGTTCAACACACAGGTCTTAGAGGGCGATAGAAAACTTCATATTCTCTCAGCTGGAGAGAAGGGACTCATTGTAGGTGTAAATCTCTGGCAGCTGACTGTTGGAGCCCATGAGCCGTACCTTGTAAATAATTCACTTAGGGAAAAAGGGGGGGAGAAAATCTGCATATGAGAATGAAATGTTATTTATAACTCATAGAATATTGGCTTGGCTAAGAAAAACTTTCCAACCCCCTTCAACTCATTACATAGCACTAAGAAGGAAAATTGGGAGGAGGGCCCGGGGAGGGTGTAGCATAAAATCTCTACCTGTCACTTTCACCACACCGTTTTTCAAATAAGATCATAAAATGGGGGTTGCTGGAAGTACAAAGATGGTTGCATGTTGTCACCCCCTCCCTACCACCCTCCTTTTTTTTTTTTTTTTTTGCTTTGCAAAGACTAGGGAGATTTAGCCAATATAACTTTGTGTTTTGTGATTTTTATATACAGGTTTACTGTATTTGCCACAAATAAGAATAACGCTGTTTTGATATGAATTGATTCCCCCCCCTTCCTTAAATTAAAACAAAATCACACCTCTTTCCCTTCCTTTACAGCAGGGGTCCCCAACCTTTGCAACTTTAAGTCTGAAGGACTTAATTCTGGGAGCTGAAGTCCTTCAGACTTAAAGTTGCAAAGGTTGGGGACCCCTGCTTTACAGAACTCTCAGTGACTGTCAAATGACTCTTGGCTTCAAAACTAACTTAATCAGGAGCAATAGTGGGTTTTCTTTTTACATAAATGAAGTGCCTTGCTAGATGTTTTTATTCTTTACAGCATGGTAGGCAACTCCCCCTCCTCCCACCCACTGGCAATAGCCTCTGGTTTTCCTAAATGATATTTTGAAGGTGTTATGTATGCAACAGGCAGGGCTGAAGCCAACAGCGATCAAAACAAGAGATGCTGGCATTCACAGGAAACGTAAACGTCTATAAAGATTCTCAGTCATCCAGGTCATGGTTGTTCCAAAGATGCTTTTTTCAAAAGGCAACTGGACTTTGTTTTTCCTTGAAGACATTTCACTTCTCAATCCAAGAAGCTTCCTCAGTTCTGACTGAATGGTGGAATTCCTTCCATCCTCCATTTAGACAGAACTCCCGCTGATGAGAATGGAAAGGGGATTCCTCTTTATCTCCTGGAATTCTAGTGCTCATGCCAAACTGCTCCAGAGAACTCCCTGCTTCTCAGAAATGTGGTTTGGTGTTGTTGTTTTTTCTGTGTGAAGGGGACTGCTTCAGAAATAGAGGCAACCTTGCACTCAAGTAACAACTTCTATGAATGAGGCCTATAGGTGAGGCCTAGCCACACTTATACAAGCATGATACATGCCCTGAAAAGAAAAAGATTGAAAGGATATCATTTTCTATGTTAATGCATCTGCCCTGGTTTGAACATCTAAACCAGAGGTTCCCAAACTTGGCAACTTTAAGACTTGTGGACTCAAACTCCCAGAAACCTCCAGCCAGCAGAGCTGGCTGGAGAATTCTGGGAGTTGAAGTCCACAAGTCTTAAAGTTGCCAAGTTTGGGAACCTCTGATCTAAACTAATGGATGTCCATATGAATGGAGTTTCCAGTTAGAGATCTTAGTATGAGTAAGCTTATGAATTACTGGAATCCTGCCTTGCTAGATGCACAGTTTATATCAGGATCACATTGATCTTGGAGATAAGAAAACCACATGAATTTAAGGTGCATGAAATAGTGTGCTCTATTGCATTTAGATGATAGATAGATAGATAGATAGATGGATGGATGGATGGATGGATGGATGGATGGATGGATATAGATGAGAGAGAGACAGAGACAGAGAAGGCCAAAGGTGAACAGGATTATCCTTAGATCTTTTGCAAATAAGCTGTGAGAGGGATCTTGGAATCCTAGTGGACAACCATTTAAATATGAGCCAGCAGTGTGCAGCAGCTGCCAAAAAAGCCAACACAGTTCTAGGCTGCATCAACAGAGGGATAGAATCTAGATCACGTGAAGTGTTAATGCCACTGTATAGTGCCTTGGTAAGGCCACACTTGGAATACTGCATACAGTTTTGTCGCCACGATGTAGAAAAGACGTGGAGACTCTGGAAAGAGTGCAGAGAAGAGCAACCAAGATGATTAGAGGACTGGAGACTAAGACATATGAAGAACGGCTGCAGGAGCTGGGTATGTCTAGTTTGATGAAGAGAAGGACCAGGGGAGACATGATAGCAGTGTTCCGATATCTCAGAGGGTGCCACAAAGAAGAGGGAGTCAAACTATTCTCCAAGGCACCTGGGGGCAGGACAAGAAGCAATGGGTGGAAACTAACCAAGGAGAGAAGCAACTTAGAATTAAGGAGAAATTTCCTGACAGTAAGAACAATTAACCTCTGGAACAGCTTGCCTCCAGCAGTTGTGAATGCCCCAACCCTGGAAGTCTTTAAAAAGATGTTAGACAGCCATTTGTCTGAAATGGTATAAGGTTCCTGCCCATGCAGGGGGTTGGACTAGAAGACCTACAAGGTCCCTTCCAACTCTGCTATTGTATTGTATTGTATTGTAAATTACCTTATATTGAAGATTTATTGTTGCCATATAATGCATTTTTGAATTATTATTAAAACATTCCCTTGTTTGTGTTAGCATTATTATGTAGTCAAAAGCCAACTTTTAAAAATATTCTACTACTTAAAGTATATGGAATGCATGCAGAATAGAGTAAATTTACTGTATTCTATTCTTATCATTCTAAAAGGTGACAATCTGAAGAGGGGAAAAATCACCTATGTGTATATAGAACTTGGATTGACAGCTAAGCAGCTGTGCTAATGCTTTTTTTCCCTTTTCAAATCAACACACCAACAACATGATAGCATGGTTAAAGTTCAAATATTGAAATGCAGAATTCGCTTTTCAGAATCTGATAAAGACGTTGTTATTTCCTTTGCAATGCAGCTCCTTCTCATTTTGATCTTACCAAGGAGGGCAGTGGTTCTATATTCTCTCTCATGTTGTATTTGCCAGTTCTTGATCCAGCTCTGCTTAATGTCGCCTAGGTTGAGACTGTAGACAGATGATGCGGTATAATTCATTACAAAGCAATTGCCAGGAAGCCTGAGCCACTGGTCCAGGAAAAGGTCCTAACCAGTTGTCTCTTATACTGGAATGATTTTATGCTTTAGAGACAAATAAAAAATATGGCTACAATGCCATAGGCTGAGTTTGCTATATTGCTACAATTGCCAGTAAATACAGAAGGTTCATTGCAGTATTTTCAGGTCCAGGGATTCTCTGAATTATCCTGAACTCTTGAAAAGGTAGAGCGCAACTGCTTTCAAAGTTAAAATCATTAGGCTTGATTGCAATCTGAGGTTCTCATCTTACATCCCTTAATTAATAAATTAATTATGATTTTACTTCTTTGATTTTTATACCATCTTTCCATTCAAGTAACAAAATAAAAATTAAAAGCAACGAGCATTAAACTTAATTAAAATACACCCATCCTTCAAACATGCTTTTTACAAGGCCGATTTAAAAGGTATGTTTTAATTACATTTTTTCAAGCAGAAAGAATAGAATAAAACCATTTCGGAAGGAAATGCTTTCCGCAGTTTGGAAACGATAAGAGAATTCTGGACAATGACAAGGGAGTAAATAACACCCATCCACCCCAGATATTTCTGACTTCCCTCTACTGCTTGTCCAGATATTTGCAGCCTAGATACGGTGGCCCTTGTTCCGTGGGACTTACGACTAGCAAAATGACATGACAATATAATGTGCATTTACCCGAAAAATAGCAGCTTGTGATGGGAAATGTTCCAGAGGAGAGATATGACCAATATAATGGTATTATACTTGGGTTCAGGTCTCGATCCACTATTAAAGTGACAAAGACAAAGAAGAGATGGGAATACATCATCTTGTGTTGAATACACATTTTTTTTCATTATCAAAGGCTATTGATCACTGGTGTGTCAGCACAATTTGCAATGAATATGGTAAAACTATTATTTTTGTTTTTAGGATCAGACTCGATTCAGCTGTTGAGGCTGCTACATTGGGATGGCAATGTATAGTCACATTCATTTTGCATAATCAAAGGATGCAGTCAGGAAAAGCTTTAAAAAGAAAAATAACAGCAAGGACATTAACATTATCTTCTCTTTTTCTTGCTGGAAAACATCTTACTGGTGTGACTTTGTATGAATAGCTAGTTCTTTGGAAATAAATTACGATCAAAACCCAAAGACAACCATAAATTAAATGTGGCTTTTTTTCCTCCCTTCCTACTTTGGTATACATGACTTTCCATTAAGCTAGCCTCATATAATATACCTCGGATGTGTTCAATAAAGGCCTGTAAATTATAGTAAGTATTTAAAATGGTAAATAGACGTAGAAAAAGGCCACATTAGGATTAATGAATGAAAGGGTTGATACTGAAAATGCACTTGTAAATAAATAACGAGGAAAGTAAAATGACACACTCTTAGGTTAGAGTTGCAAGTAGGAAATGATGATAAATTGTGGGGTTTTTTGTCCGGGCATCTCATTTTGGGTAACTGTCTCTTGAAGACCTTGTACAGAAGGCTTCTGTGTTCCTCTCGCTGCAGGCTTTGGACCCGCTCAAGTTCTGTAGCACAGCAAGGCCAGATGCTAAAGAGAAGGAGGTCCTGCCCTTTTATAACAATTGTGTTTAAGTGGGAATTGGGAAAGATAGCGCTTTATATGCAGAAGACATCTGACAAAACGACCTCTTTCACATAACTATTTAAACTACAGCATCATTCTCCTCCTTTATGTCTGGCCTCCTTATGTTCTGTCATCTTGCATCTGGTCAGTGATTACAGAGATAATAGAAGCAGCGATTTCCAAAATATTGTGTGTGTGTGTGTGCGTGTGTGTGTGCTTTATTTATTTATTTTTATTTTCACTAATTGTATTTGTGTGCTAATTTATCAAGGCATCTCAATGTTTCTTCTTTATGGCAATCATTCCTTAAATTCCTTAAAAACGGTGTGCCACGTGTTTCTGTTTCTTAGTGGAAGGGTAGTTTCCTTCTTTTTCAATACTGCAGGAGTGCCTCTTTATATAAATGTACATTTTTTGGCAAATGATCTAACTGTAGATATTCCTACATATAACTGACCACACTTTTCAGATATAAACTACGTTTATTTAGTATCTTTAAATGTTGATTATTATTTACTTTATTTCTAAAACCTCTGTTCTTCCCAAAGGAACTCATATTAGCCTATTTACTTATTTACTAATATTTCTATGCCACTCTACTCCCAATGATTCAGTGTAAAACATCTTAAAATGATCAAAAATAACAGCTGAAAGGCAATAGAGTCACAAAAAATTAAAACTTCTTATTTATTTATACCACTTTTTGAAAAGCGGTATGACTAAACGTGTCACGGTAGTCATTTTTCTTTTCTTCCTCTTGTATCTTCTGCTTTCAAAAATGTTTTTTATCAAATTTCCAAGAGATTGGCTGTTGGTTGATGTGGAAGAGGAACTTATGGTTGAAAAGAATTTATGTTTGAGCATTCCAGGGTTGTTAGGTTGTATAGCGTCTCTGTTTACTTTCATTTTGTGATAATTGTTCCAGACCAATATTTCCCAACTTTGGCAACTTTAAGATGTGTGGACTTCAACTTACAATTCTCTAGTCAGCATGAGTTGAAATCTACACATCTTAAATAACAATTTCCCCCACAATTTAGGGATAGGATCTTTGTCTCAATAATAATAAGCATTCTCATGGAACTTCCACATTAGTCCAAGGAAAAATCATGTTTAAAATCTTAAAGAGCTGCTGATTGGCAGAATAATAATGATGAAGTAAATGCAGCAGGCATTGACATCCAGATATAGGAGAAATATTTCTGTAGTTCAAAAGAAGTCTGGACAAATCCCTGCAGTATTATTGGCAAGATTTCAGAAATGGTTTTCCATTGCCTACTTCCTAGGTTTGAGAGAAAGTGGCTGGGCTAAGGTTACCAAGTTGGCTTTGACCCATGGTCTCCTGATTTCTACTACATACTATATACTATATTGGCTCTCTAGAGAAGCATAGAGAAGCATAGTCTATTTTTTAAAAAATAAATCCATAACTAGGTGTAATTTGTCTATTTGTGTGTGGACTTTACTATTTAGCCTTTCTGACCTCTAATCTTAAAACAACACAAATGAATGCAGGTCAGGTGTGTGTGTTTGTGTTTGTGTAATCATGTGCTTGATGATGATGATGATGATGATGATGATGATGATGATGATGATGATGATAATAATAATAATAATAATAATAATAATAATAATAATAATAATATTTAATTTGTAGACCGCTCCCTCTCCCCAAAGGGACTCGGAGCGGTGCACAGGGAAATTAAAAACGTACAAAACATAGATACATCATAAATATACATAAAATCAAATTAAACAATTTATCCCTGCACTAAAAGACCTAAAATCCTAAAAACTAAACCCCTTAAAAACCCTATTAAAACAATTTAGATGTTCAGACTGAGAAGGCAGGAAGGTAAGTTAGGCCAGGCCGGCCTGTTGGAAAAGATAAGTCTTGAGCTTTTGTCGGAAGGCGCGGAGGTCCGTAGTCGTTCTGAGGTCGGGGGGTAGGTCGTTCCATAGAGCTGGGCCCGCCACAGAGAAGGCCCTTCTCCTGGGCGTTGCCCACTGGCATTGCCTAGTGGACAGCACCCGGAGAAGTCCCTCTCTGTGGGAGCGGATCGGTCGGAGGGATGTATGGGGTAGGATGCGATCTCGCAGATAGCTAGGTCCCGTGCCATGGAGCGCTTTAAAGATGGTAGTCAGCACCTTGAAGCGCACCCGGATGATGACAGAATGAATACACTGAACAATGTGGAAGTTGCACAGCAACGACAGATTCTGGGGGTATAAGCATTATGTTTTCAGGAGCATTCTAAGTTAATTTTCTTCTGTCTCAATAGCAGTATATTCATAACTATAATATTCACTAGGGCTTGAATTTATAAGTAACATAATGCAAACTATTAGAGTAAACTATTGCAAACTTGCTCTCACATTTCTAAAGCTCTACTCTTGTAGTTGGGCTGGGATGTTACTGTTGACATTCCTCCCTAGGTCTGGGAGGGAAAAAGTAATGAGACTAAAAGACAGGTTCTAAGTATGAATGTCTGTATTCAAGAAAGTTCCAGGACTACTACTTCTGATTATGTTTTCAGAAATAAAACTTGTAATGATATCATAACCAAACTGGACGCAGTTTGATGCTATTGTGCGAAACCACCTGTTTATAAAAACATGTTGCTCGTTTATTCATACACAAGTAAAGTCAGGTATAAATGTTTAAATAAACAGTTTTAGTTTTGTTATTTATCAGCCATTTTAATGACCAACGCTATAGAAAGCAAAATATAAAAAGAATAAGATAGAAAAAGTGTTACTGCGGGAAAACTGCTCTTAACAATTCATTTTCCAGACTTGCTTAAAGGTTGATACTAACAGGACCAAGTAGAAATTGGTGGAAGGGAAGTATGAGCTGTAAACTCACCACAAGTCTGTCATGAGACTAGCATATGTTGCTGATGGAACAGGCCTTTTTATTTACCCATTATGCTTTGTTTTTGGTCAAAATCAAATGCTTTTTTATACCTTGACTACAGGTAAAAGGGGAAAAATAATGAAATAGAGAAGCCCTCCCCCTCAATATCCAAAAATCCTGAATAATGTACTTCATTAGGTGATCCTGTTTTATGTAATGCATAATATTTATACATGTGAAATTCAGAAGGCCAAATTATGATTCTCCAAATAGCAAACACAATTGAGCAGAATGTCGGTACTTTTCTGGCGATTTCTGGGAGTGAGTCTGCTAGAAGGAAGAATACATGAATCTCATCTGACCTGTGTGGGCATTGAATAGCAAACGTGCTATTAAATCAATGTGCCAGAGTAGATAGAATGGGCAGTGGAATAAAACGTGTGTCTGACTCGCGCTCCCCAGCTGGGTAAGGACAAAGGTGACTTTGAATTGGGGAACTAATGCATTCCCTTATATTAGCACAGATGGTAAAGTATTGAACCTGACTATTGTAAAGGCAATCCAATGGGACATACACAGAATTAGTAAAGTAGTTAGGTGGGATAAATTAACTTTTAGACAAACCACCATTTCAGGAGTGGTGGGATTATACACTGGTCTTCCTGAAGAGTCAAAATCATTTTGTTTTAACTCCACACTGGGTCTCTGGATTGGGGATAAAAAGAATAAGAAAGAATCTATAATCCAGTTCATTGCCTTTTCCCTAGGAAACATAATAAGGCTCAATGGGATTAAAGGTTCTTCACTAAAAGCCAATTTTAGCCAATATCTAAGACTGCAGGACTCTATGGTAACTACCCCAATTCCAAAAGAGGAACTGGATGAACACATGAAGCAAAATTCTTACAGATTTTATTGAACTTCTTTCCAGAGCTTTTAGACTTTATAAATACAGATGCATATACTATAAATAAATTAGCAGAACTTGCTCACTCTCCTTAAGACGTAAAATGATTCATTTTGCTATGCTTTGCAACTGAAAAGCATACAATGTTCTTTGAATTAGGACAAACGTTTATTCACCGACTGGGAAGGACAGCTCAACTTCCTTATCTAAAAAGCTTCCAAGAGCTCAGATGGGATTTGGTCGCATTGTGTCAGTTATTCATATAACTGAGAGGGCTGAATAGCATGTCACCACTTGCTTGCATAACATGCTTTGTTGATGAGAAAAAGAAAGTATTGGAGTATTGACATTCTCAAGTTAGAGTGATTCTCGCAATCTGATTGTAGCAGGGTTGTTACAATCACAGCTTTCGAAGAGATCTTGGGATAAAAATCTTAAATCCAATTATTTGCTGTACAATTGTTTGCTGTAGCTTTTTAAAAAATTTCTAAACATTTGTTACTAAAGCTTTATTACTTCTATGATGCCACTTAGTGAGCTGCCTGCTAACTTCACTTCCTTACATATCATTCACTTTTAGCAGATAGTCAGCCCTAGAAATTAATTCCGCTATATTGGGGAAACAGCAGAATAATTTCTTACCATTGAAAAGACATCTGTTGGGTGTTAAAAAAAGTCAAGATCGCAGCCAATCCTGACATGTGATCTTTGATTGGCCCATTGCAGCTGTCATCTTGATTGATTTTTTTTTTACTATATTCTGCAGACACTCCTGTAAACATTGTCCTCATGTGTTCTGCAAAATTCCTTAACCTATCTGTCTGAAATTCACATGACAGGAATTATTTTCTCTAAAAACGTGATAATACTACCTCTCAAAAATAAAACAAATCCTTTAATGGCATCCGCCATTAATCCGCCCCCCTGGGTCCTAACAAGGTGAAGGGCGGGGTATAAATTCGAATAAATATTAAAAATATTAAATTTCTTTTTGTTTTTAAAACAGGTTTTTAAAAATATGGATGGAAGGTTTCAGCACCAACATCTGACCACATTTATTTAACTTCTTATAATAATAATAATTTAGCATGCATGTAAGTGACATCACATCCTAATTAAAAACAAAAACGACATGGACTTTTTAATAAACTACATTTTAAACAAGTCTAGTTTTTAAAAAAAATGTATGCCAATTTTGATTAAACTTACTGTGCTTTTTCTCATAACAGCCTAATAATCTGGCCAATTTAATCTTATGTTGATAGCAAAGGTAAAAGATAATTGGACCGTACAGGAAGAATGGACTCTTCCTAGAATGTTATCCTTGAAGCAAACTGGATGTTCTTGAAATTGGATATCTTATTTTGAGGTACTTTAATGGAATATGGAGCATGTTCAGACAGATATATTGTTGGGTCACTGTGGCCCTTCACACAGTGTTGCAAGTGACTCAATTAATGCAAAAGGTAAGTAGTATGTTCCAAAACATGCATCCTTAATGCATCCACTTTGTTTTATGTATTTAGGGACATGTCAGTATGTTTGAATGATCAAAGAAAGTTGTACCACTTCCTGTGCTGACTCAGAATCTGTACATTTCTTAGATAATCCTTGAAACAATTTCACTGTGCTATTTTGTGAAATTGAACAATAATAGATAAATCAATTAGACTGACTGTATTGGGTGGTTAAATGTTCAGGTAGGTGCAGATTAACTTATTTTGCTTCCAGCAATGTATAATCATTCCCGACTCAGAACTACTGCATTTAAAAAAATTATTTGGGGGGTGCATTATGGCAGTTTGAAAAACGATTCCTTGATTTTAGGAAATGTTTATATGTTGCACCTTGTGTGCTCTTTCTTTTTCCCGATTGGTGGGTTATATTCCAATTGATTTATTTTATGTTTATGGAACATGACAAACTATCTGCCAGAATATGTTGTCTGTGATTATTTAGATTAACTTCATTCATTTAGTGTATTTAAGTTCCCTTCATTTATCTATATGACTTTTGTAAATTTTCCTAAGTCCTGAATCTATAAAATAACATGCAAGAGAAACACAGTTTTATAATCGTTAAAAGAAAGTTTCCCTACATGACATTTTTAATCTGCATGAGTCCAAAGAGAGAGACAAATTCTTGATAATGGATTCGTAGCCTCTTAAAGAAATAGGAAAGAAAACTTTTTTAAAAAGGCTTGAAACATTTTTATTATGTCTGAATGGGTACAAAGATTTTCTGAGGAAAAATAAATCTACAGTCTATGTTGAATGAAGGACATAATTTCAGTCAGTGCCATTTAATTGTTCTCTAGACTCCAGAGGGTGTTAGAGGTTTCTACGAGGGTGATTCAATAAATAAGGTGAATTTTTCTGTATAAGGACTTTTAATACAGATAGAAGCTTACTTTTTTTTAATTTTTCAACGTCACTGTCACACACTTTTCCCATCTGTGCACAAGCTTCCATATTCCCTCAGCATAAAAATCTTTAGACTGATGTCTCAGCCAGTCGCTCACAACACTTTTGACTTCACCGTCACTTTCAAACTTTGTGCCTCTCGTGAACGCTTTCAAGGGACCAAACAGGTGAAAGTCTGAAGAGGCAAGGTCTGGGCTATAAGGGGGATGAGGGAGCAGTTCCCAGCCCAGCTCGTTGATGGTCTGCACCATTTGGGCTGCTGTGTGAGGCCTTGCGTTGACATGATGCAAGATGAAACCTTTTGACTGATGACCTCTGCGTTTGTTCTTTATGTCTTTCTTGACTTGCCTCAGCAGTTCACAGTAGTTGGCACTGTTCACAGTGTTTCCTTTTTCAAGGAATGAAATGGGGATTGGGCCTTGCATATCCCAAAAAACGGTGAGCATCACCTTCCTAGTGGACCGCTGGGACTTGAACTTCTTCACTGGAGAGCCTATGTGCTTCCACTCCATGGACTGTCGTTTAGACTCAGGCTCATAGTGCCAAACCCATGACTCGTCACATGTGACCACCTTCTTCAGAAACTCATCACCATCCTTCTCATAGCGGGAAAGACACTGCTGGGACAACTCGACCCTCCTCTGTTTGTGCTCTGCAGTAAGCATCTTTGGCACCCACCTGCAGCTGACCTTCGAGTAGCCAAGGTCATCATGGACAATTTTGTGTGCTGTCCCAACAGATAAGCTCAAAGTCCTTGCAATGTCATCCACTGTCACCCTTCTGTCAGACTGAATGAGGTCATTGACTGATTCGATCACTTCAGGAGACCTCACTTCTGTAGGCCTCCCAGGCCTGCCTTCATCCTCAACACTGCTCCGTCCTTCTTTAAACAATGTAGCCCACTTGTAGACATTTTTTTGGCTGAAACATGTGGCACCATACACAGTTGACATTCTCCTATGAATTTCAACGGGTTTGCACCCTTCAGCAACCAAAAACTTGATAACTGACCGCTGTTCAATCCTGGAGCATGCTTCTTGGTCGGCCATCTTTGTTAATCGGTAAAACTCTCAAGGTTTTTTTGTAATCTGCATAAGAAATTAAATCCACGTGAAAAAGTAATAAAACACAATTTTTTTAAAAAAAGTAAGCTTCTATCTGTATTAAAAGTCCTTATACAGAAAAATTCACCTTATTTATTGAATCACCCTCGTATTTAAATAAGTTCTGTGAAAAGACAATAACATAAATGTTGGTAAAAATATGAATATGAAAAGTTTTTCCAAAATGTTGGATCCAATCCTTGAAGCAAACTGAATGCTCCTGACACTGGACACCTTATTTTGCTGCTCAAATGGAATATGGGATTGAAATAAATTGATAGACATCCCCATGTTTTTACAATAATGTATGCATATCTAACATTTTTATCCTGGTTTTTGTCCCTATTGTTCATGATTAAATGCAGCAAATCAATGGCCAATACAAAAATGGGAAAAGTAATTTACATTGTTTTACCATTACTTATGCTTTTTGAAATAGACAAATCTCCAGCCATTTGTTAGGAAACCAATAGAAAGGCAAATAGGTCTCTTGAAGAATTCTGCAAGGTGGGAGCAAATAAATTTTTTTGTCTTGTCATTTAAAAGTGCCCCTTCATTTTCATGAGAACATGGCACAGATCTACCACTGATAAATAAGTGACCAGTATGAAGTGATTGAGAGAATAAAATATTCTTGCTTTAGCTGTTCAGGAATTTAATGGTTGGTTTAATCTAGAACAACTGGAAATTAATTTAAAATGGTTATATACTAATGATATGTTCTGTGCTGTAGATCCCAATATGAATGATTTCTGCAACGGACTATTTAGACTTAGAATAATTTATGTGACAATAACCATAGTAATTATATCTGTGATAAAAGTGGGCTTTTCAGGAAAATGCATTTCAGTATACCAACCATAAGTCAATTTTTGACATCACAAACTCCTGAAAGTTTAATAGCAACTCAATATTTAGAAAAGGGTTCAATGCCCCTCACCTCAGGTTGTAAAAATTATTGGTAGAAAACATTAGATGTAATTTAAATAAAAGCGTTCCTGACTTTTTAAATAATTGTTGAACTTTTGCAGGTTAAAAATATATCTATTATTTTACTTATTCATAAATTATTATTTATTTTTGGAAGTTAAGCTCTTCGTAAGTTTTCCATGTCCAAGTTCTTTAAAATTTCTTTGGAGAAAGACATGCCAAACTGGGAATGCTTTATTAGTTTTCAAAAAGTTGCAGCATTGAAAAGTTATTTAAAATTTAAATATAGAGTAATTTACCAAAACGCAATCAAATATTTACTTGAAAATCATTTCTCGACCCTGTGTCTATATGCATCTGATACTTGTTATCTATGTTCATTGATGTAATTGAACAGTAAGGTGAAGGTAAAGGTTCCCCTCGTACATATGTGCTAATTGTTCCCAACTCTAGGGAGCGGTGCTCATCTCTATTTCAAAGCCAAAGCCAGCACTGTCCAAAGACGTCTCCATGGTCATGTGGCTGGTATGACTAAATGCCGAAGGTGTACGGAGCACTGTAACCTTCCCACCAAAGGTGGTTCCTATTTTTCTACTTGCATTTTTATATGCTTTCGAACTGCTCGGTTGGCAGAAGCTGGGACAAATAATGGGAGCTCATTCCGTTTCATGGTGCTAGGGATTCGAACCGCTGAACTGCCGACCTTTCTGATTGACAAGCTCAGAGTCTTAGCCACTGAGCATCGCATCCCTTTAAATTGAACAGTATTTAAAATTAATCCCTATTTCCATCCAAACACATTTTAATTGGCTGCAATTATGTATGTATGTATGTATGTATGTATGTATGTATGTATGTATGTATGTATGTATGTATGTATGAATGCATGGGGAATAAAGACCACCAAAATATCATAAAATTTTCTTTGAAGTAGAAAAGCAAGATGTGCTGTATTATTTTGTAGTAGAATGATGCTTATATATTAACTTTTATTTCAAGGGTATTCAACATGCAGAGCTCCATATGTTGCTGAGCCAAGCAAATTCTAGTCAGCATGGCCAATAATAAAGATTGTTGCAAATATGACATGCTTATTTGATGAAATTTTGATCACCTATTTTATAGGGTGCAGTCCAAAAAGGAATTGTATCACTTGCTCGGTTAGCAAGAAATTTGCAGTATAAACAATTCTTGTGCACTGCAATTTTAAATATGTTCTCAAAATCTCCAGCTGGTATAAATATGCAGACCTTTTTTTTAATGTATCAAATTCATTTCAGATTTAAGAACTAAAACAGTTTTTAGCTTAGTTGATGGCTAAATGGTATAAATAGAAAAAAATGCTGTTTGGGTATATGAGTTGTTTAGGCAACATGACTTTAGCATTTGTTTCTAATATATTTATCCCAAAACAGCGACCTCTTCACCTGTTTCAGAATTTTATACAGAGATGTTGCATGACATAAAATGTATAATAGCTTCATCTGAATCTGTAGAAGATGACCAAACCAAGCCCGAAAGAGAGGTCAAAAGCATCATAAGTCACAAGTCTAGATAGATCTAGATAGAGCCCACCTCTTACCTCACGCTCAATTTCCTTGATGTCTAGTGGGTCAGATTCTTGTAGAGAACTTAAGCTTGCAATAAATATTTATACTCATTTGAACTGACTAAATCCCCAATGCTTGACAGAGCCCTCAAAAAAGTATCCTTTTCTCATTCTCTTAGTTAATATCGAGGCAAAAACAACTGCACATGCACCGCCCTGAGTCCCTTTTAGGTGAAATAGGGCGGTATATAAATCGAATAAATAACTGTAAAAAAAATTATATTGCTAAAAACTTATGTAGGACATAGGCAGTGAACTATCTGGTTTAGGTAGTGGGTTTCTACACCTGACTGCCTAAATCCAGCAGGGAATCTGACTATGTATTTCCTTGATTATAAACTGCCATTTTCAGAAGTTATGGAAGAATGCTATGCTGTCTGCCCTCTTTAGAATTTTCTATATCTGGGTATTTACGGTAGAAAACTGGGGAAAAAAACCTGGTTATTTCACCAAGCCAATGAAGTTGAATTGTTTTTCCTCTGGATGAAAGATTGGTTTTAATATTATTATTTGTGACTGATCATAAATAGATTCTATAGCATCGTAACATATAATGTTGCTTTCAATTTGATTTATATTGCTTTGTTTAATCCCAATTATGTGTTGTTGAGGTGTACGCCTCTCAGAATTGGCTAATGGGAACAGCTAATACAGTAAACCCAAGCAGATATTCAAGAACATGCAATGCAGATTTATGCTTTTTACCAGATTAGAATCTGGTAACCATGAGTTATAACTAATGATGTGTAAAATACCGTATCACTTAAAATTGAGCTTTACAATTAGAGAAAGCATCTCTGGTTTTTTTTTAAAGTATTGGTCTTTATCAGTGCAAATGTAAGGTGTTTTTTTTAAAGTTGTAAAACACTTTGCTACATTGTATTGCAAAACCCTTCAAAAATTCAGAGTTGTAATCACAACTGAACATTCAGCAAGAATGTAACAATGACAGAGGCATATGATAATCATCTTGGTCAGAAATGCAAAATTTTTTAGTACCAGTTCCATGGGCGTGGCTTGGTGGGTGTGGCATGGTTTGGTGGGTGTGGCATGGTTTGGTGGGTGTGGCAGGGGAAGGATACTGTAAAATCCCCATTTCCCCTTGAGAGGCAGAGAATAAATGGGGGCGGGGCCAGTCAGAGGTGATATTTACCGGTTCTCTGAACTACTCAAAATTTCCACTATCGGTTCTCCAGAACTGATCAGAACTTGCTGAATACCACCACGCCACTGGGTGTAAGAAAAAACAAAACCCATTTCTTAGGAAGAGTTATTTGATTTAGATCACAATATATGGTTTGCTTGCCACTTTGAGAAATGACTTATCAAGTTTGACTGCCGCTATACCATAACAAGGTTCATAGACCTAACTGCCGTATGTTTACTTTTTCTTCAACATAATTCATTAATTTTTTAAAGAAGAAAGATAAAATCTAACAAGAACTAATAATCAAAATGAGGTAAAAAAGAAAGACTAAAGCCAAAAGTGCAGAAAGAAAAGTAAAAGAAAAGTAAAAAGAATTAACTTTTGATTTTCTTTTACAACACTTATAGCTATACATTTAAATGGCTTTGTAATGGTTTATAGTCTTGATGGCAAACCTATGGCACACGTGCCACAGGTGGCACTCAGAGCCCTCTGCAGGCACATGAGCCGTTGCCCCAGATGACCTCCATCATGCATGCATGCGCATCTCCTGCCAGCCAGCTGATTTTTGGTCTCTGTCCCAGGCAGAGTGCCCATTCAAAGGTGGGGGGGGGGAGAGAAGGGGGTCGCATGCACAAGCACGAGGGGTGTATCACACATGCATTTATAGGGGGCAGGGCACATGGGGGGAGTTGCGCACACATTGCATTATGGGTGCAGGCGTGCACACTTTTGGCACGAACAACAAAAAAATTAGCCATCATTGGTTTATAGGAAAGACCTTAGGATATGAAGAGATGTTACCTAGGGAACAGTCAGATAAGAGATAGCAAGACCCACAGCTGTATAGAGGGTGAGGGAAGAGGCTCAGATGGGACTTCCCTAGTTTCTCACATTGTAAAGGACATGGTGGGAAAATTGTACTTTCAGACTTTAAGGATTCTTTACTGTGAAGTAGAATTAGCTGATGTGGTCATGACTCTTGTCTGGTCTACCTGTTAAGACTGGTAAGGCTGTCAACCTTTGGTAAGGTAAAGCTGATAGAAATAGATGACCCTGGTCCTCCCACCTAGGTTATTTCAGAATTAATTTATTCTGAAAAGGTGGGTTTTATTGTTTGGAAAAAGCTCTTGGGAAAAAAAAATATCTTAGCTATCATTTGACAGTTTCTGTTTTTCCCCCTCTCCTTCCCATAGCCCCTGAAATTCAATATGATGTGGTCGGAGGCAGAACTAGCAAAAGCATATCTGTTTAGTAATGTCAAAAGAATGGGTTGAAGAAACATTATTTAACCCTTCCTGGCCATGTGAGAGTAGAGATTAATTTTAGTTCTGAAATAAGACATATATAAACTGGGACCAATACAAAGGAAAGTCCTTTATCTTAGTCTGTGAACATATTCCTGGGCGCTTCATAGTTAGCCTAGCAATTCTTTTTTCCAGGCCATAACCAGTATTAAAGCTTTAAGGCTAACATGAACTGAACTCAGAAAGCAAACTGGCTGCTATTATAGAGCTTTCAATATTGGAGCAATATTTATGCTTTCATACATCAACTGAGCTGTCACCTTTTGTACTAAATGAAGTTTCTAAACATTGTTCAAGGTGGTCTCATGTGTCGCAATAATTTAGATGCACTATAGCCAGCAAATAGATAACTGTTGTAAGATCTAGTTGAAAGAAAGGCTCACGAACAGGTGTGGTTGTGCAAATATATCACTTGTTCTGTCTCCAGTAAAGATTCTGCAACAGAATTAAAAAAAAAAAGGTTCTAGAAAAAAGTTTTGCTTCTTTTTTTATTTGATGGTCCTTGATGGAACAGTGCAAAGTCATTATTAAGCACACTTTTATAGCCACATTGCATAAAATAACACAGATATATGTAATTTGTATCCAATTCAGGTACATTTTATTTATTTATTTATCAAATTTGTATACCGCCCTATCTCCTCGAAGGGACTCAGGGCAGTACATAATATGCTTCTTGGAATACATTCTTATATTCTTGCTTTAGTTATAATTTATGAAACATTTCAGCTTAATCTTGTCTTTTAAATACTTCTATTGACATTCGATTTGTAAATTTAACTATTCCTTAGAGAGATTAATCGAGGCTTACAAATATATAGTAGTTGCATATACAGTACTGACTTCATGCACCGATGTCTGGCAAAAAATCTCTTTTTCTTTTCACATTCAGAATTCCGAAAGTTCATGGCCTTGCTGACATAAATACTATTTCTCTGTATCTGTTTTTGTAACCCCTATGCAGACTTGATTTTGTTTTTTGGCACATTTGATCTTATTGCTCCTCTGTTGTGTAGGTCTCAGTTCTGTAGCCTGCATTCTCTTTTAATATACCCCTTTCTCTTTTAGTAATCACCAAATCTACACTTTTTCCTTTTATCTTCTTTAGATAATTGCCTTCAGTTGCATGGTTCAAATGATGCTGATAATTGCCTCCAGTTTGGCAATTACTCTCTCAAGGGAAATTTCATTATGAAGTTTGATAACTCTTGGTAAAAGTATTATGTTAGCGTTTTTCTGAATAGACGGATATTTTGAATCAAGTTCCATTCAACTTCCAATCTCTGATAATTTAGAGGTACAAAATTTCCAAACATTAAAATGTTATTGTTTTAGTGTGCACATGCCTGTCTTAGCATATTTCATGTCTCCTTTCTTAAAGAATTACTTCAGACTTAAGTAATCAGTCCCTTTTCATCTTGGCTTGAGCTTCTTCTGGACATGGCAACTTCAAATATTTCCGAGGGTCTAATTTTTTTTAAAGAGTATCTGTCCAATCCACATTCTTCCCATAAGAGATTCTTTCATCCTGATGTCACTGCCATTTCGAAAACTTTAAGCTAGCTTTGAAGGCATGGAAACACATCCCTCAATTAGAGCATTTAAAATCCTAATGAGTATCCACAATGTATAGACTCTGAGTGGTGTATGCTTGACCAAGCATTTGGAAATAAATTGGGATGCTTTGGGTGCTTTTCCCCCTGCTGGCCCTCTAGACTTTTTGCTAAAAAAAATTGCTGTAATTTCCCATTTAATTTGCAACTGGCACACTTCCAAACAATTCCTAGATTCCCATCAAAACAAGCATACATGCAGCACTGCTAGCAAAAGCAAAAAAAAAAAAAAAAAAAGCTTGCTGTTTATTTATTAAATACCAGCAAACATCAAAACAGTCCCGAACTCCGGACCACTTCGGACCTCCGCCTTTTCCACCAGCGCCTGAAGACGCACTTTTTCCATCAAGCCGGCCTATAATGACTGAGTTTTAAATTAGCAATTCGTTTTAATTAGAGGGATTTTAGTAATTTTAGCACAGGGTTTTCTTAATTTAATTGGTTTTATGATATTTATTATGTATTTATGTATATATCTGTTTTAATTTCCTGTGCGCCACCCTGGGTCCCTTCTGCGAGATAGGTGTGGGATACAAGTCGAATAAAAAAAAAGTTACCTGGCCAAACAGGAAAACACAGGAAGGCAAAAGCAGGGAGATATGCAACAAATAATAATAATAATAATAATAATAATAATAATAATAATAATAATAATAACAACAACAACAACAACAACAACAACAACTTTACTAAATATCTCAGCAAATTGCAGCTTCCTGCAATAACACCAGTGGAACTGCAACAAACGGCGCTACTTGGCACATCTTATATTCTACGAAGATACTTGGTTGATACTTAGGATGCTGGCAGCAAACTGTATCAACAATTAGCATGAGTCAATAGTATTTGTAATATGCATTTTTAAATATTCAGTTGGCTGAGTTTCATGTTTTATGAATAAAGTTAATAATAATAATAATAATAATAATAATAATAATAATAATAATAATAATAATAGTAATAATCTTTATTGTCATTGTAATAAAATTACAATGAAATTGGTTTGAGTGTTGTGCTAACATTTGCATCAGGTAAAATATAGACAGCAGTGATAACTATAACAGAAATCTCTCTAGGTAAATAAAATGGTCGACAAATGACAGTTGAGAATTCCACATCTGCAGAACAGTGTGTATAAGCAACTCTACTGTTAGTACACCAGTTATTATGTGTGTAAATACACAGTCCTCCACCTTTGCTTTTACCTGAGTAGTTGTTTCTGTCAAAGCGGTGTGTGGTGCGGTTAGTTAGCTCCACAGACACATCCGGTACAAGTGGATGAAGCCAGGTCTCTGTGATGATCATCACACAGCAGTAACGAATGAGCTTATTCGCTGCCATCCAGAGCTCTAGTTCATCAGTTTTGTGGACAAAGGATCTAGAGTTGGTTAGGAAATGCTTGGTAATGCTGGTCTGTGAGGTTGCTTCCGTAATCGAACTAGCAAACCTGCTCTGCATCCCCGCTTCTGTTTCGGCTCTCTTCGCTGCCTCCTAGGCCAAACAACGATCCATGGAGAGCCTGGCAGTCTTACTATGTCACTCGGTATATTATGAGACTGCTGGAAGTCGCTGGTAATATCGAGTTGACTAGAAGATTTAATCTTTAATAATAACTTAATAACTCCCTGCGGGTATAGACTAGTTTTTGCCTAACTCTACTGTGACACCAGGAGCTCAAAGCCGCAGTGCCTAAGTGCGCCACCATCTTGAATATTCTCTCCCTCTGTCTGTCTCTCCATCCATCCATCCATCTCCTCTCATCTATCAGCTGTTTTTGTATAGTAGTTAAAGCTAGAAACCAGAAGAATATGAGTTTTACCTCCATTGTAAGGCAGAGATGTAATAATGTCAGTTGGATGACTTTTGGCCAGTCTCTCTCTCTTTCAGCTCAAAGAAGGAGGCAATGGCAAACTAAACCCTCTCCCCTCCCCCCCGCAAAAAAAAACCTCCTTCAGAAATGAGTCCAGGACTATCAGCAGAATCAACACTGACCTAAAGGCATTCCACATTACCATCTCCCTCTCCCTCCTTCCCCCCGCTCTTCCCCCTCTCGTCTTTAAGAAGAGATTGGACAACCATTTGTCTGAAATGGTATAGGGTTAGACTACTACAACCATATGGAATCAACATAGCACACAAGCCAACTAAAGCCTTTCAAAGCATCCTAAGCAGACCAAAAGACCCAACAACCCTACAAGAAAACACAGGAGTCATTTGCAACATACAATATAAGGACTGCAACAACCACTGTGTAGGACCAAAAGGCAGAAGACTGGCAGAATGCATCCACAAACACCAACTAGCAGTCAGAAGACATGATAAAAATTCTTTAATTTCACAACATATAGACAGATTTAACCATAGTTTCAATTGGATAAGCATGATCATGCTAGACCAGGGGTCTGCAAAGTCGGCTCTTTTAAGACTGGTGGACTTCAACTCCCAGAGTTCCCCAGCCAGCATAGCTGGCTGGGGAATTCTGGGAGTTGAAGTCCACCAGTCTTAAAAGAGCTGACTTTGCAGACCCCTGTGTTAGACCAAGCCAAGTCCAAAAATGCCAGGGAATTTTGAGAAGTCTGGTACTCTGACAAATCAGCCATCAATAAACACATAGCCATTAACAAAACTATAGACTATGCACAAGAGACTGTCTTTGGGGGTGACTCAGCCAACTCAGCCCCAAAAGGAACAAAAAGACTCAAGCACCTCTCCACCAGCAATCAGCATCCAGATTAACATAGATAAACTCCATGGTTAACATCAGACCAACAATCAAGTAAACAATATCCCAATCAAAAAACTGCCAAAGAAGCCAACAGCAAAAATCAATCAAAGAATCTCTAAGACCGCCAACATCAAGCCACTACTATGTAAACTGATAGCAAATAGCACTCCTTACTAGCACTGATGATGTTACCTAGTTTGAGTAATGAAAGTTTGCAAGAAAGCAAGCAAGCTCAGAGAGCACCAAGGACCCCTCAGAAATCATTTGTGGACTGGGATAATGTACCCCAAATTTGGTAGCATCTATTCTGCCACTCCACCTCAATAAAGATACATAAAATACGACGAGAACCAATTTAATAGCTAATAATTTGGTGTTGTTTCAGGATACCTCAAATCTGAACTTTACTCAGTGTAATGGCAAAGTGACCATTAAGCCCTGAAGTAATGAATTACTATTACACAGTTCTCCGCCCTCCTTACTCCCACCTTCCTGAACAATATTTCCAATCATCTAAAGACTATTATTTTTTAGTTGCCAAAACTCTGTTAGGAAGACCACACAGAAAGCTAGCTTGTCCTATGTATATATCTCTTGTGTTGAAGGGGGAGCAGTGGTGTGAATTTTGATTTACTGATGGCACTAAAAAAGAGGAGGCCACCACCTAAGAAATGGATGACAGCATCTGAAAGTGGTTCCAGCTTTTCAAAAGCAATTACAAAGATAGATTTATGTACCAGGCCTGTTCTGTATATTTGCTAAAAAGCTGTGGATTTAATCGCTCGAAAAACAGCCGCACCATCATAAATGCAACAGGAGATTCCAATGCTTGCTTAAGCCCTGGTTGGTGTTTTGTGTGCTCTGTGTGTGTGTGTGGGGGGGGGGGGGCAGTAAGTGTATATACATGCACACAAAAGAAAGAATGCAAAAAGCGAACATAACTATGATACAAGGCTTCCTGTATCAAAGAAAACAAAGCAGCAGTAAGTGAGAATTTCTTCAGAAATACAGAGGGAATGGCGAAGTAGTAATGCATTCTTCACACCAGTGGAAATTAATGGAGCATGCATTCTTCATTCGCAGTCTATTTGAGTCTGTAGCAGGGGACATCACATCTGGCACAACTACTTTGAGCCATGTTATTCCACTTATAACATCATCTGGACGTTAGGAAACAGCTTCCCCTCCCCAAAAAAGGGATAATGTACAACTGACTTGTTGATGCCCTAATGACTTGCACAGTCTAAGTAACTGAGGGCCTCAATTTGGACACCTGTATGGGCAGGGAATATCTGTACACTTTGACACAGCAAATTACGTGCTCCTACAATTTTGAACTGCCCTTCCTACCATTAAGTGCTAATCTTTGAGCAAAGAACGGGGTGCATCTTCGCTCCAGGTCTAACTTGGAAAAAATGGGCTTAGCAGAGCAAAATAGACTGAATAAGCTATTAAGCGAGACTTTGGAGAACACACTTAACTGTTTTCATTGTTGTACTGTACACAAACACATTGTCACTGAACAATGTATGGGATGTCAGCCACATTTTATTTTCACTGAGATCAGACTTTCACTGCTGATATTTTATAAACCATCTGCTTTCTCATAGAAAGACATGAACGTGTGTTTTTCTAATCAAAGGATCATTCTTTTAAAGAATATTATTATTGAATGTTGAATACAACATATTTATAAACTTTTCCTGAATTCAGTAATGCTTCAATAATAAGGTAGCTTACAAATGTAGCATTCTGTGGCTTGACTGAAGATTCCATGTAAAGTTTGCAACCAAATTAGCTGTTCTGGCATCCTGATAAGACTGCCAAAAGCAATATATGTGTATTTAGTTTCCTTTCCTTCCATTATACCCAACAGATCTTTTTATGTTATAATATCAGAATATCCTGCTTTTCTGTGATCCCATTTGACATGTTGCACATTAGTAGCAAGAAACAGGAAAAAGTGGAATCTTTCATCCTCATAAATATAATATTATTATTACATATTGCAAGGGAGAGGAAGCTGCAGAGTTGGAGCTTGGAGGCGGGGAATGTCTAAATATTAAAATAACATTTAATTTTATTCATAAAAGATTTAAATGTTACAAATCAGGGTTAGTTTATTTCCCCCAGAGTTGTTACTTGGAGCATTTTTTTTCTAGTGTGATCTGGAATTGGTTTAATGTTCTTTTCTTTTCTGCATATGGCAGTTAAATTTCAGTTCAGTGCAATGATAAGGGAATGGAGTGATTGAATGAATGGAAAAATTGTTCATATGTTTATAGATGTATTAATATTTTTAAGTAAAATAGAGCATCTAGACACAATATACTATCTTGGTTTTGCATACATTTTGGTTTTCAAAATATCTAATTCTCCAGTTTGTGATGATGTATTGATATAATGATATGTCAAATCCAGTGGTGGGATTCAATTTTTTTTACTACTGGTTCTGTGGGTGTGGCTTGGTGGGTGTGGCTTGTGTGGCTTGGTGGGCGTGGCTTGTTAGGCATGGCAAGGGAAGGTTACTGCAATTCCCTCTCCACCCCACTAACCTCCTTTCAAGCTCCATTCTGCTGCTCAGGGCAACAAAAGAAGATCAGCTGGAAGGCAGGAAGGCAGTGAGGCGGGGCCAGCCTATTTGCCGGTTCTAAAAACTACTTAAAATTTCCGCTACTGGTTCTGCAAAACCTGTCACAACTGGTTGAATCCCTCCTCTGATCAAACCTTACCAGGGAAAGAATGGAAGAGCAAAATGATGCCTCTGGATTTTCCTGATCTTTGAAAATTTCTTAAATTCTTCTGAGATGTGAGCCAGTAGAGATTACAATTATTCTTTATCAAGTATTAAGTGTTGCTGAATTTTTGAAGGAGTTGCAACATCACACTACTGTATTTTTCTGCTTGGCTGAATGGGAGGGTCAATATGTGCTTAAATAATTTTGTTCTGAAAGTCATTATTGAATTGAAGGAGGTGAAAGTGCTTCTCCTTTTCTTTCTCCTCCTCCTCCTCCTCCTCCTCCTCCTCCTCCTCCTCCTCCTCCTCCTCCTCCTCCATCTTTTCTTCTTCCTCTTCCTCCTCTTCCAGCTCTACAAGCCACCTGCCATTTTATATCTATCAGATAAGCTCTTCATGAAAAAATACCTAAAAAATTCTGATACTGCCCTTCAGAAAAATGTCATTTTCAATCAAGCCCCAATAGATCCTCTTTTATTAATTTGAAGACTTTGGCTACTCTGGTTGACTAACACTGATGCCTACACACACACACTCACACACACTGATGAAAACCTATGCTGTAAGTTCAGGGTGTTCCCTCCCTTCATTTTCAGCTTTTTCCAGAGCTAGTTATAAATGTCCCTAGTGTCTCATACTGCACCTGTGATTATAAAAAAAAATTAAAGGCAAAGATAAGATATATGGCTAACTAGAAGCCCCTTTTGATTTATGTTACATATGCTATGAACACACATTTGAAGGCAAGGTTTTTGGCTGACAGCGGCATCACGCTTGCCATCTTCCACCAATATATTACAGTGATGATCCCTGGAAATTATCAGAATTTAATACAAGGCTGCAATATAATATTTCTTAACAAACAACAAGGAACCTCCCATACATAAGCAGAGACAACATAAATAGTCATGTTACTATTTATGAGCCATCAAATCATATTAGTAGTGATTTTATCACATAAAATACTAAAATGGGTTTTCTGAAATATGGAAATAAAAGAAAAATGTTCATATAGGGACAATATATTAAAGAATAACAACAAATGGGCAACAATATTATGGCTGTAGGATAGAAATAAGATGGGTGAAATGTCTTTGGAAGCATCTGTGAATTCGTGTTATTTAAATGAATGTTTCTGGTGGCTTATATTTTCATACCTATTTATTTATTTATAAAATGTGTTGGCCGCCCATGGGGTAACTCTGGGCGGCTTACATTTACATAAAATGTAAAAGATAAAAAGTTAAAAACAAAAATTAAATTAAAAAAACCCAGATGGGGTGGGTAGGGGTGGAGGTGGGATCTGATATTACTCAATCAACCATCTCCATTGTGCTGTTCTCCAGTGGGCGCTCCAACCCAACTGGCACAGCCACATGTTTAGGCCCTTATGAAAAGATAGGAGGTTGGGGCCACATTGGGGAGCAAGATGTTGCAGGAGGCAGGAGTAATGGCAGAGAAGGCCCTCCTTCTGGACCCCAATCAGACACGCAATGTGCCTCTTCTGCTGGCATGAGGTGGCATACAGAGCCCTCTCTTTGGGCACATGCACCATCACCAGCTGCTCTTCCGGGTTCTGTTGTGTGCATGCACTGGTTGAGCTGGTCAAGGTGGCCAATGCACACATTGCATGCAACAGAACCAGCCAGCTGCTCTCTTCTGGGTTCTGGTGCTCTGGTGTGGGCGCTCTAGTTTGGCACTTAGTGCCAAAAAGGTTAACCATCACTGACCTAGACCCATGCCATGAAGGGCTTTAAAAGTGATCACCAACACCCTGAATTGCACCTGGAAGCAGATTGGTAACCAGTGCAGCAGAGCAGTGGTGTCACAGGAACCATTCTCTCTCCTCCACCCCCAAACTACCTGCACTGGCACACTCTGTACCAGCTGTAGCTTCCGTAGCTGTAGCTTCTCTTCAAGGGTAGCCTCATGTAGATCGCATTACAGTAGTCCATTCATGAGATAATTAGGGACTGAGTGACTGAGAACATACGTATGATATATCCCATCCTAATTGGACATGTATGCATTAAATCTATAGGCTGAAAGGGAACTGATACACAGTTTTGTGTTACTGAAGCATGGTGAATTCTAGCTTATTATTGATTTGAGACTTTGAATATGTTTCTCACATAACTGGCTTACATTTTTGTAAGAATGAAACTTATATTTTTTCCCCCCTCAAATGGCATGAATTTGGCCCAGGCATGAATTTCACATTGTGAATATGTGTGACATAACTGCAGGAAGTACAGATTACTGGCTGCTTTATAATGCACTGCCTGGATTATGTTTTTATCATCAGAATTCTACCTAGCTGAATTTAAAAGGTGTGAAAAGGAATGTAATAGAACCGTTTTTTTTCTGAAGCAGTGCATCTTATCCTAAACCTTTAAAGATACTTAAGGCTGATTCACTGAGCAAAGTTATTAACCTTCCATTATTCTGCAACCCAACTGAGAAACCATCTTCTCAATAAGATGCTGCTGCCTGTTTAAAAGGCTGGGTATTGTATAGCAATCCTGTGTTCAAATGATGTTAAGACCACAGAAAAATCACATGAAAAAATTAAAAACTCAATTAAAAACTAATCTTGAAACTAAAAGTGGCTGAGGAATTCTGGGAATTGAAGTTCACATATCTTAAAGTTGCCATGGTTGAAAAGCATTGCTTTATCCAGCAGTCCATCTGATCTGCCTTTTGTGAGCCTAATGATTAAGCAGGATCAGACTTGGTTAGTACGTATGTAGCAGTGGTGGGTTTCAAATTTTTTTAGAACCTACTCTCTAGGTGTGGCCTATTTTGTGGGCGTGGCTTGGCAGTCATGTGACAGGGTGGGAGTGGCCAACTTGTAAAATGTGGTGAAACTCATTTAACAACGCTCTTGCTTAGTAACCAAAATTTTGGGCTCAATTGTGATGATAAATTCTTTCTTTCTTTCTTTCTTTCTTTCTTTCTTTCTTTCTTTCTTTCTTTCTTTCTTTCTTTCTTTCTTTCTTTCTTTCTTTCTTTCTTTCTTTCTTACTTACTTACTTACTTACTTACTTTCTGCCTTCCTTTCCTTTCCTTCCCATTGGGTTACTGGCAGCGGCAGGCCAGACTTACTTCTGGGTCCGCCGGTGGAACTCCCTCTCACCGGCTCTCTAAATTTCACCATCCGGCTCTTGCGAGTAGGTGCGAGCCTGCAGAAACCCACCACTGGTGTGTAGGAGACTTACTGGGCTGTAAGACTAGAGTTGGAAGTCAAAAATGGCCAGTGGTAAACAAGAGGAGAGGAGAAGAGAAGAGAGGCTTTGATGTCATTTTTTACTGTGAGCACACTGGCACACATTAAAAATAATGTTCTGTTTCCTTCTCTCAAAAGAACGTATATATCAACCCATACCAGAGGTGGGTTGCTCCTGGTTCGGCCTGGATTGGGGGAACTGGTAGTGGCGGCGGCAGGAGGCTCTGCCTGTTAAGTGGGTTCAAGGAACGAGGAGTCCAGGCCGGTATGATTAAACTGCTTTTATTAAATTGAACAGCAAACAGGTAGAATGTATAACTATGTACAAAAAGCGCGCACCTTCTGTCTGACAGCTCCTTTTATATTGAGCTGTCAGACAGCGAGCCAATCGGCGCGTCTCCCGCTTTCGGCTGCAGCCAGTCGCGTCTTAGCCAATCAGACGCGACTGGCTGTTGCCGGGGAATTCAAGCGGCTGTCAGAATGCAACACTGCCCACCTGCCTGGATGCTTCTGCACATGTGCAAGCGTGTGCACGAGCACAAGCAAACCAATAGCCCTGGATTTGCAACCCCCTCTGACCCATACATGTGCATAACACACATACATATACATACATAACAATTCTCTATTGCTGTTAAGAAAATTAGTACATTCATAGTGTCACCAAGAGACTACACTTTCTGAAGTTTTGAGAAAGTAACACTTGTTAGTAATATCACTGCATTATTAAGGACTGGGAAGTCTCTGGTGCATGTATTTTTTAAAGTATTTAAATATTGGCAAATCATCTGTTCTCACACACATGAAACTCTTGTTGCTACCAACTGGCTTTTTGCAGAATAAGTCTGGTAAAGACTTTCCTCTTTCTCTTGAGCAGCCCTGTTGGAACAGTGAGAGACCAAAGCATTTCATAAAGTATTGTAAGGAATTTCATATAAAACAGAGCTTAGGGAAGAGGCAAACTAGACTTAAGTGAAATGTACATAATTGAAAATAGCCAAGGAAAATGTTAGGTGCAAAATTGTTTTCAAGATGGCTAGCAGTTCTTTGACTGGTTCCTTGATTAAATCTTGATTGAGCATCCTTTTTTTTCTTTCAGATGTATATCAAATCAATTTTAGAATTTCTATCATTGAGGTTTTGGCTCTAGGCCAAAGCTGCTTTTTGGTTTCATAGTTTACAGTGTCCAAATGCCAGGTTTGCATCGCCAAAATGTAAGGATTTGGGGATTGCACTTTTTACTGGATGCTGTGGTCATAACATTTTTGCTTGGTTTCAGAAGTGAGTGGAGATCAGAAGTGAGTGGAGATCATGCTTCAATATATTTATGTAAATTCATTTTCTAGAGCCAATCAGAATTAATGTTAGCACAGAACAAGAATTACTCCTAAGTGTGAGTCACTGGCTCAGGTCTTTTCTCCAGAAGAGAGAAAATGCATTTACTAGGATTTGTGATCTCTCCTGAAAATTTCGTTTGTTGTTTAATAAAATGTTCTGAAGCCCCTGAAAGCTTATATGCTATTATTTGACCCTGAGTTGACATTATTGTCCTAACATGGATTTTAAAAGATTTATGATCCTCTAGGTGACATGGTTTCTAACTTTAATTCAGCATGCCTTGTGCATAGAAATATAATTGTTGGAGAGAGTAGATTATTCTGGCAGGATCTTCAGGCTCTGTCTGTCTGTCTGTCTATGTCTATCTACCCAAAATAAATACATGTCTATTTGTTTTCTCCTCGCTTGCTCATATATATCAAAGCGCACCATAGCTTGTTGTAATGTAATTGTCTCACTATATATACATCTGAAACATAACAAAATGAAACAGAAAGAATTAAAGAATCTAAAAAATACTAAGCATTTTCTAGTTTTTCTGTAGATTACCTTTGGGATTGATATATTTATTAGATTTATATTCAGATTTTCTTCCAGGACTACAATGTAGCATGTACAGTACGTTTCCATTTTTATTAATTCTGTAGTAAGGTTGAGTTAGGGCCTGCTAGCGGCCAGCAGAATTGGCAGCAGATTCGGACAGTGAGGAGGTTGGAGAGGAACATGGCCCAGTCCTGGAGTCTGGGGAAGGCTCTGATGGCTGTTTGTCAGAAGCAGAGACAAGACCAGAGCCATAAGCCAGTTATAAACTGCCTTCAGAGTCAGACTTCAGTGAGGCAGATGAACAGCTGGAGTCTGTTACCAGTGGGCACATGTGCAGGGTTGCCAAATGAAGGGAACAGCTAAAGAACAGGGGTTGACTTGGGAGTAAGGCCACAGGTGGACGATGAATGACCCCTCCCAGAGGAAATAAAAACGGAGCAAAAGGGGAGTGGAGTTTGCAGGAGACAATTAGTTCACTTAATTGGTTCGTGGCTCTCTGAGACTCCTTGCCAAGTTTAGCAGATATTGGCCTGTCAGCTCTCCAAGCCAGATAAGGTCTGTGACTGTAAATCCTCCCTGGAAAGACTTCGCTGGATGTGAATGAGCAAAATTCACAGTAAATTAAGAAAAGGGTTTTTTGTCCAGACAAGGAGCTTGCTTCATGTTCTTGGGAAGCCTAGGTCAGAACATAGTGCAGTGATGACTAACCTTTTCCGGACTGAGTGCCCAAAGCGCATGCACACACATGTGCGTGCACACCTGAACCTTCCAAATGAAATGCATGTGTGGCCCCTGCGCATGTTCCCTGCCCTCACTTATGCACGTGCGGCCCCTGCATGCACCCTCTGTGCATGCTCACATTCCCCCCCCCTGCACGCGCCCCCCCCTGCACATGCATGGCAGAGACTCAAAGACCAACTGGCCAGCGGGAAGTGCACATGCATGCACAGCAGAGCTGAACTTGGGCGAAAGCTCACGTGCCATCAGAGATAGCGCTGCGTGCCACCTCCAACACATGTGTCATAGGTTCATCATCACGGACATAGTGTATTCATCCTGCCTACTTCCTTAGCTGAAACTCTTCCTATATCTTCCCATTCTTCATCAGTTTCTCCAACCATGGGTTCACCCAGCAGGCTAACCAGGAAGGCTGTTCATTATTATGAATGCACAGGTGGGCCTTCATGTACAAAATGGGATAAAATATAAGTGCAAATTGCAAATAACAAAGAGGAACTTCATTAGAAAAAGAGGGGAAGAAGGGAAACAGATTTCAATAAAAACTGCATTATTACTTTATCTGTGTCATTACAGATTGATTATCAGGTAAAGTGTAATCAGTCATAGTAGATGGCAGCAGTTGTTTCTGGGTTGATGACCTCAAAAAAAAGACACTTCCCAGGGAACTCCATGGACAGAGACAGACTGGGAATTAGAGAAATCAACCTGGAAAAAGGCAATGGCAAAACCCTTCGGGATTACTTACAAAACCCTTCACCAAGAATACGTCACCAGAGTCACAGGAGTCAAGAATAATTTCAGAAAGAATTATTTTAACCCACTTGGTATAATTACAAACTTGAACTTCAAAACTTCTACTGATGTCACTTCATATCAAAGATCAATTATGCAAAGGTAGAAAGCGTAGATAGTGTTCATGTATTCTCTATTTTGGTTTTATTGGCTGCTGCTAATGTGAGCACGTTGAAAATATAATAAACCAATTATGAAGGAGACAGGACTCCCACCGTTGCTCAGATTGCAAAACCAATGTCAGATGGGCGAAAATGCCACGCTGCAAAGAAAAGGTTTTCCCAATGCACCTTGCAAAGCATTTTAAGACCATTAAAACCTATACTAGAACATCAGCTACCACACACAAACTCTGATATTTTCTCTAAACTGGGGGGAAAAAATAGAAATGTTAATTAAAAAGCTAAGATAAATTATCATTAAAATGATGGGAGGATAAAAATGTCTTTGCCTGAAACGATTATAGTAGGGCAGGATATGCCTTTATTTGAGAGTCTTCAGAAGCAGGTAATGTCATCATTTAGACACCTGCTGTATCTTATCCATGAGAAACGTCTCCTATTTGAAGGACGGGGGGAAGTTAGATATGCTTTGTTGAGTGTTTCCCACTCTATTCTCCGGAAATCACATATAGCAAAAGATATATGGGTGAACAGAAGCAAACTCTTTAGAAATGTCTAGGCACAGAGAGACATAAGTTCCAAAAGGGAAATCAAAGTTTATTGAGGAAGTTATATGCTCTAACAGAATGTCTGCATTGGGAAAGGGGAAAGAACAAGTATTTAAGTACAAGTACCGGTACTTAAATACAACAAGTATTTTAAGAATGTTCTAGTCTAGGAAAACGGAACTGAGACCAACTCCCCCTCCATACACGCACTTTCCTCACTGATGAATTGAGGTGCTAGCCACCCAGCCTTAAGTTGGCAGAAAACTATACTGGCATGAAATTTGCTGTCCCTTTGCCGATCCGTATCCTGTCTCTATTGCCTTAGTTTCAAGTCACTGCATTCATGAGACTTCACTCCAAGGTAATGGTGACAAAGCCGAACAAATGTTATATACTTTGAAGCTGCCCTTGGATGGCATTATAAGAAGACAGAAAGTTAAATGCTACTTTAACACTGTTATAGCTAAGGATGACTAAAACCTGTTTCAATCTGGGCCGGGGATGAGGGAAAGGTAATGTCATGGACTTGGGGCAGAAAAGAGAAATTGCCAAGGCCTATTTGTGCCTTGGTTAGGTATGATTTGGGCACCAAGAAAGGTGTATTGAAATCTCTTTTTCTAATGCTGCTGGTAGTCAGTAGGGTAAAAGGTGTTAAAAACAATGTTTAATCCTAACAACAAGAAAAACCAGGAGTAGAAGGGCCTCTAAAGATAACTTTAGTTTTCATGAAGGTTCCTGGAAGAGGAATTCCTGCAGGGTTGTTTCGAAGGTGGGATTTTATCTGTCACTTGGAGTCCCAAGATAAAAAATGAGAGATATATATCTAAGAAATAGAGAAATAAGCTTTTTTGTTGCTTGGAGATGGTAGAAGCCTTAATGAGTGGGTAATGTGGATAGTTTATTATGAACTTCCCAGTAAATACTTGAATCCTAGTTCTTTCAACACAACATTCTTTGCTGTCAACACAGCCTGCACTTGATCTTTGCTTATGATGCAACTCATAATTTCCAGTAGTGCAAATATGGGATACTGGATTTTCCTTAGGCTTGTATGTCCAATCTGGAATGTCCTGAAGAATATCAGGGAAATGTAGTAAGTTGCCTTGTCTGTGTTGACATACAGAGATATTCTAGAGTTGCAAATAGCACCATCTCTATTTGATGGTACTGAGAACTGAACTCCAAACTTTCTGCAGGGTCCAGTCTGGGTTAGTCATCGGGAACAGATATTAGTCTTCCAATCCTCTAGAGCTGTGTTTCTCAACCTTAGTCACCTGAAGACGCATCTTCAGGTGACCAAGGTTGAGAAACACTGCTCTAGAGAGAAGTTCCCAGAGGATGGGCTCCAGCATGAGTCCAATAGCTCAGAAGACTAAAGCTCTGTTCCCGGTGACTGACCCAGACTGGATCCTGCAACATTATCCTGGGACACATATATTCACCTTAATTTGCCAAAACTTTCTGAAGGGAAAGCATCTGCTCGATCAATGGCCCTTTTAGGTAGCTTATAAAGGACAGACCATGCATGTCATTCAGTCATTTACCTTTTTTGAATAGTGACTGCCAGGGATGATTAAAATAAAATCCACTAACTGAGAAAACACTTTCTTTCCTTTACCTCTACATATTTTAACTACCTGTCACAATTTGACTTTTTCCCTACTTTCAAGAATGATTGCATTGTTTTTTATAATATGTTCTGTTTTGATAGATTTGCAATAAAATATTGGAAAAATGAGTTCTAAGTTGAAATTGCTTTTGATAAAGAATTAATTATTTGATAAGATACAAGTAATATTGGTATATAACTTTCAGAATCAAGGTGTCTTGCTTATATACACCCACAAATTTAGATAAGACTTTCCTAATTGGTTCCACTTAGGTTTGTTAGCTAACTTTGTGGATCACATGTGCAATAGTACTTTTGACTTACAGATATATCCAACAAAGTTTTCTACATTAGAACAGACAGCATTCATGAGTTCATAACTGTAATATTTATTACATATTTTAAGCCTTGGTTATGTTACAACTAAATTATGCTGAAATGCATTGTCATTTTGCAGCTAGACTAAACATTCGTCTGTAGGTTCAGTTTAGATCAGGGAACTTTTTAAAAACAAATATTAATCTTAAAAAACCCTGAAAACATATATGGAGATCACTTGGGATATAGATTTTCATGCTGAACTCATGTCATGTTTAATTCTTGAAGGCTGAATTCATCCTTAATTTTACTTTTAAGTTACCAGAATTATTTTGCAACAGGTCCTAGGGGTTATGGGCTGAATCTGATTATAGCAATATTTCTGGAGTTTTGGCTCCTATGAGGAGGGCCTCTAAACCCTTCACCCACACTGTCCTGCACCATCCATAAGGTCCTTACGAGAACCTACTTGGAATCTGCCTTATTTCCGAGAAAGTACCGCTCTAAGTAGTTTAGTCAGGTAAAGGGGAATGGCAAAACTCTGCCTTTTTGTCTAGTAGGTTAAGGCTAAATGCCACATTCCCTGTCAGAATGTGAATTCTGATTCACTAAGAAATGCAAGTTTTTGACTTACGTAAAAAAGATGTGGAACCATAAGAACTTAAAACTAAAAGAATGTAAAAATGGATGTCTGAAGGTTTGCTCACATAGACAGAAATATACACATGGAAGGAAATGAAGATGAGAGAGAGAGAGAGAGAGAGAGAGAGAGAGAGAGAGAGAGAGAGAGAGAGAGAGAGAGAGAGAGAGAGAGAGAGAGAGAGAGAGAGAGAGAGAGAGAGAGAGACTGTTCAGACTCTGAACAGTGGAACAGTGTTAGTTATTAGGATTCTTGCAACCATGGAAGGAAGAAGTGGATTTTGATCTCACCTGAAGAAATGTTGAGTGTAATTAGTAAGAATTCAGACTCAAAATGACAGTGTGTATGAGTTATGCTGTAATGCTTAGTGGTTTTTATAATTGATTAATTTTATTTATTTACAATAATTATAACTTGTGAATGGCATCCTAGGGCTTTTAGTACAACTGATAATTTAACCACACACATCATACTTCAAGTTATATGCACAATATGCTGTGCTGGCTATTCATTTTTACACTGCAATAGAAAACATGTATTCCTAAAAGAGTTTAAGATAATGCTTCTGAAGGGGAAAAATTGTAATTGTATTGACTGACAGGGTATCAGGCCATTTCCATTTCCAGGGCCTTGTGGGAAAGCTAGATTAAAAGAGGGGAAATACTTTGCATAAAAATGATTTTCACAGAATAATGAAGAAAATGATAATATGCAGACCATAAGTGAGAGATTCATAAATGGATTTGTTTTCTTCCTTTGGGATGTACACATTCATGTACTTACTTCATATCCCAGGAATTGATGGGACCCTTAATCTGCATGTAAAGAAGCACCTGAGAGATGTTAAAATGCCAATTTCGTGATGACTTTGTAACCTTCACCTGCTTTTTCCCCTCCCCTTGCATATCCTTTCTCTCTAAACTCCTTTTGTTGTATCACATAAAGAAAACTATGCATAAAATATAGCAAATGGGGATAGGAATACATGAACTATTTGCATCCACACAATGGGCCAGCCATTAAACAAATGATAAGGATAAAGAGGCAACCCTTTACCCAAACAATTTATGATCTTCGCAATCAATTTGTTGTAAATTGTTTGAAGCACTGAACAAGCTGGACATGGTTTGTACATCTTGGGTGATCTTGTCAGTTAGGTCTAATGGTTAAGGCACCAGGTTAGAAGCCAGAAGACTGTGAGTAATAGTTCCACCTTGGGCATGATAGTTGACTGGATGACTTTGGGACAGTCACTTACACTCAACCCAACTCATGTCAGAAGTTTGGTGGCAAAATAGAAGGAGGAGTATTAGGGATGTTCGTTGTCTTCAAAGTAATAAAAGTGGTAAATAAATAAATGGATAAATCTTCGGTCTTGTGAACTAAAGCTTGTCCCTACTATCAGTATTAATAGAATTGTGCATGTATAAGAAGAATGATATCACAACAGTAACTTCAGAGCCCCAATGAATTATACAAGATGGAACCTGAAATAATATATTGCATTTGTCTCTAGGTCTTAATTTTTAGAAGACTCCAACTCTGTCTGTATTATTTGTTTTATATATGTACTAGCTGGATACCCATGATCCGCTACAAATCTATGTGATTGGGCTTGATAAATTACATAAAAGCTTGAAAATTAATGAGTAGTTACAATTGGCCTCTCCTCTCCCCTTCTCTCCCTCAGGCTTGCCCCACAGAAGCGTCTCCTCTCCCCTACCCCTTCTCTTACTCAGTCTGGCCTCATCAATTGTCTCCTCTCCTTTCTCTCCCTCGGGCTTGACCCACCGAGGCTCTCCTATCTTATCCTCTTCTCTCCTTTAGGCTGCTCCCATTGTGTGTGTGTGTGTATAAATGTATGTATGTATGTATGTATGTATGTATGTATGTATGTATGTATGTATGTATGTTACGTTTTTGAGCTGATCAATAAATAAGTCGGGGAGACTAGATCAGCTAGCCATACCCTTACTGGGATTCGAACCAGGGCTGTATTGCATGCCAGGCGAGAGCCTTGCCATTAAGCCAGCTAGGTTCTGTTCTTGTCAGCTGAGACAGGAGGATAGTTATATACAATTGTTTCCACAACACCCTGTTAAGGCCCCAATTAAGGGACGAAGCACACTGCTTTTCCTTTTCTGCCTTTCGGCTCATCACCAGAAACCAAGCTTCCTCCCTTAATTGGGGCCTTAACAGGGTGTTGTGGAAACAATTATATATAACTATCCTCCTGTCTCAGCTGACAAGAACAGAACCTAGCTGGCTTAATGGCAAGGCTCTTGTCTGGCATGTAATACAGCCCTGGTTCGAATCCCAGTAAGGGTATGGCTAGCTGTTCTAGTCTCCCCAACTTATTTATTGATCAGCTCAAAAACGTAACACACATATAAAAAAATTACACAACGGAATTCTTGGCTTTCTGTCTAGATGGTCTCTGGTGATGAGCCAAAAGACAGAAAAGGAAAAGCAGTGTGCTTCCTCCCTTAATTCCAGAACAGGGTGTTGTGGAAACAATTATATATATATATTTGTTCCTGAAGATGGCAAGTGAGATCTTGCCAAAATGTTGCAATAACAATTCCATGCTATATTCATGGGAAAACACCCGAGGATGGCAATACCAGCATGCATATATATATATAGAACTTTCTCCAGAACTGTAAAGCCTGCAACCTTGAAATTTGGCATATATGTCTCTCTCGGCTTGAAGAAAGGATTTTTCAAAATGACCATCAGATCATTAGAATTTTCTATGCAATATATATATATATATATATATATATATATATATATATATATATATATTATAGAACATTCTAATGATCTGATGGTCATTTTGAAAAATCCTTTCTTCAAGCCGAGAGAGACATATATGCCAAATTTCAAGGTTGCAGGCTTTACAGTTCTGGAGATTTCATGATGAGTGAGTGGGTTTGCCTTTTATAAATATAGATATGCCTTTCTTCATTTGTACCTATTTAGACCTTGAAATCTCATCTGGAGATCCTTACCCATTATCCTCACCTCCAGGTAAGGTGTAACAGATGGTTACTAATGGAAAGTCCTTTCTACAGAGGCAGAACAGCTGTAAAATCCATTCCCTGGAGAAAGGATTGCCTGGTACCAAAGTTATGTTTGAAAGTAAGATAAAGCCTCTTTTAGTTTTTTCCTGTACCATTGTCAAATAAGAACTTTAAATATTGTTCCCGAGCCTTCTAGATCTATTTTAGCCTGCTTATTCTCTCTTTCCCTTATTGTCTTTATTTTATTTTTGAAGTTTATGTTGTATCATTTTCTGCTTTTACATATACGATTATGGATTCTGTTTTATTTAATGTTGCAAGCTGTTTTGAGAACTTTCTGTCATAGAACATTCTACACCTTGTTTTTTTTTTAAAAAAAGTATCTGCATATTTACGTTCCTAGAAGAATGAACGAGCAACAGACCTCATATTCACCCATAACTTGTGTCACTCTTTATGGCCTCCAATTGCCTATCTGTATCCTGTTCCAAAATATAAGGCAAACCTGTAGATACCATCTTTTTCCTCTTCAGCAACTATCAAAACAGTGTAGCGACTTAGTCAAAAAAAACTTGAGAGCCTTTTGACAGCAGCAATTAAGCACCTTAATTAATGGGTGAGTAAAAAAAATGATAATATTTACTGAACAGGAACATCCTGTTTTGCATTTCTATTCCAAATGTGCACCTGAAGAACATCAGTGACTACAGTGGGCTGTGATCCTTCTACATTACAGTTGCTAGGCATTGGTAGATAAGAGAGCCATAAAAGTACTCAGTTCGAATTATGTAAAGGAATTATTCGCAGATATCCTTGCTGTGCTTCTTTTAAAACAAACACCGATATCCAGTTCATTTCTGATGGACAGTTTCCACAGTTTATTTGCAACCCTGAATTTTATATCTAAAGTGAGTGATTAATTCCTGATAAAAGGTCTAATGAAACATGAATGCATCTTGTAATTAAAGAGCGTTTGAATGACAAGTCCCCTAACCTACACATGGCTAACATGCAATCAACAGATGCTTTTCTTTTCCTGTCATCTTTATTTGGCTGCTAATCTTAGTGATGCTCTCAATGAATTACCCCTCCTTTTTTTTTAAAGGTTGCATACATATATTCTCAATGAAACGTATAATCCATCTAGGGTGCAAGTAAAGCCCCATACATAATTATTTCAGAATGACAGACAGTGAATTTCTTAGCTATTATTTTTGACAACCCTGTCATGGATGCCAAGTATATATTGTGGTTAGACCCTGAGAAACTTGGGGGGAAATCCATGTGGGGAGCGAATTCCTTTTTTCTTTACGGAAAAGTTCCTCGAATGACAGGCCCACGATCCTGGCTAAGCTTTAATGAAAAGTCAAAAGAGAGAAACCGTAGTGCTAGAAATTAATTATTGAATTTGGGACTCCTCAGCTCTTCTCTCTCCTTCTACTCACTTGAGGGATAAAATCTATTAAAAAGCAGCTTATTAGGTAGCCTGCGTTTCTTTGATTGTCCATTTTAAGGTTCTATGGATTCTTAAACTATTAATTTTAGACTAAGCAGTTGTTCTTTTCCAGAGTTAACTGAAATACTCCTAAATTTACTTAATCTAACAAGAGTGGTAATTAAAGAATGGTGCTAGTCCCCCTGCAGTATTCTCTATGATCTACTGTAGCATAAAAATTATCACTAATAATCTTGCTGTTGTTATCACTTTTTCTATACGTTAAGTACTACTATGAAGGACAGGAGACACCTGTTTAAGGGATATACCCAAAGTCCCAATTCAGATTGAAGCTAGAAGTGAAAAACACATTTCTTTCATATGTTTATAACAAAGAGCCCAGTTCCTTTTGTTTTGTTTATTCAATCACTGAGATTTAAGCAAGAATGATACATGTCACTCACCTTCCATGATTCTTTACTAATATATAACTCCGACCTAATCAGGACTGGGACTTCTGTTTTTAGTAAAGTGAAAACCAAATCAAGTTCTCAGTATTTGCTTAGGAAAAAAAAATAGAATGGAATAATGAAAGCTCAGTGGAGACTTTTCTTAAAGAAAACTTTAAAAAGTGCTTATTGATATGCATGTGATTTTTTTTTCTAAATCAAAGTTTGGTAGAAGATTAGACTGTCCCATAACACTGAGGTTCTAATTTTAATATTTCTTTATCCAGAAGAATGGAATTCAGAAACAATTCTCCTATTAATTAGTACCACTTTCATTCGATTGTCAAGCCCAAGAATACTAAGGAAAATTTGAAGTAAACTCCCCCAAATGTGCACAGATGGGAAGACTCAGTGGATACAGGTAGTCCTCGACTTACAACAGTTTATTTAGTGACTGTTTGAAGTTACAATGGAACTGAAAAAGTGACTTATGACCAATTTTCACACTGCAGTATCCACATGGTTACATGATCAAAATCCAGACACTTGGCAACTGACTCATATTTATGATGGTTGCAGTGTCCCAGAGCAATGTGATCTTCTGACAAGTGGAGTCAAGGAGAAAGCCAGATTCACTTAACAACTGTGTTACTAACTTAACCACAGTGATTCACTTAACAACTGCGGCAAGAAAGGTACTACAATGGGGCAAAATTCACTTTAAAACCATCTTTAGAACTGCATCTACATGGAAGGAACTATGCAGTGGAGTCCCCCAAGGCTCTTTTTTAGGCCCAGTACTCTTCAACATCTTCATCAATGATTTGGACAAGGGAATAAATGGGGAACTCATCAAATTTGCAGACGACACCAAGCTGGCAGGAATAGCCAACACTCCAGAAGATAGGCTTAAGATACAGAAGGATGTTGACAAACTCGAACATTGGGCACTATCTAATAAAATGAAATTCAATGGCAAAAAGAGTAAGGTTCTACATTTAGGCAACAAAAATGAAATGTACAGGTACAGTAGAGGTGGTACCTTGCTCAATAGCAGTAACTGTGAAAGGGATCTTGGAGTCCTAGTAGACAACCATTTAAATATGAGCCAGCAGTGTGCAGCAGCTGCCAAAAAAGCCAACATAGTTCTAGGCTGCATAAACAGAGGGATAGAATCAAGATCACATGAAGTGTTAATACCACTTTATAATGCCTTGGTAAGGCCACACTTGTAATACTGCATTCAGTTTTGGACACCACGATGTAGAAAAGATGTGAAGACTCTAGAAAGAGTGCAGAGAAGAGCAACAAAGATGATTAGGGGACTGGAGACTAAAACATATGAAGAACGGTTGCAGGAACTGGGTATGTCTAGTTTAATAAAAAGAAGGACTAGGGGAGACATGATAGCAGTGTTCCAATATCTCAGGGGTTGCAACAAAGAAGAGGGAGTCAAACTATTCTTCAAAGCACCTGAGGGCAGAACAAGAAGCAATGGGTGGAAACTAATCAAGGAGAGAAGCAACTTAGAACTGAGGAGAAATTTCCTGACAGTTAGAACAATTAATCAGTGGAACAGCTTGTCTCCAGAAGTTGTGAATGCCCCAACACTGCAAGTCTTCAAGAAGATGTTGGACATCCATTTGTCTGAAATGGTATAGGGTTTCCTGCCTAGGCAGGGAGTTGGACTAGATGACCTCCAAGGTCCCTTCCAACTCTGCTATTGTATTGTATTGTTTAGCAACAGAAATCTTGGGTTCATTTGTTGCATTTGTCCATTTTGTCTGAAGTTTGTTCTATTAGCTTACAAAGAACCCAGAGGGACACTGCTGGTAGATGATGGCAGTAAAAATGTGAAGAAGTGAAGAAGAACATCAGAGCATCTCTAATGTTACGTATGCACTTGTTGGAACCTATGTTGGAACCTGTTGATATAGATGTCAGGGCAAAATACGTATCTGAGTTTGTACTAGAGCATGGGTGTCAAACTCATGTCATGAAATTATCATCACGTGATGTATCATGACTTTCCCCCCTTCGCTAAAAGTGGATGGGCGTGGCCAGTGCGTGATACATCTGGCCTGCAGGCCGTGCGTTTGATACCTCTGTTCCAGAGTCTGGTTCTCACATTAACATTAGTGTACTGTCTTTTTTTTGTTGCTGACAAGAATCTGTTTTAAATTGGGTGCTTATCTTATGCCATTCAGTCCCTGAGGAAGTGCAAATGTCATTGCCCAGTATGGATTTTAATGTTTTAATAATGTGATGATTAATTTTTCCTTGAGAGAAGTAGTGTTTCCATTGTCACTGAAGGAAACAATGGTTCACATTCCCCTCAAAAAGCCATCACTGGCTGCTGTGATACTGGACATTTTTCCTTCAATTTTCAATCTTCCCTTTTAGGAAGGATTCTTTGCTCTTCTTTACCACTCATACCATTAATTATAATATCTTTCTGAATTGTCTTCAGAGGTTGAGGTGGGTGGCTCTGTACTGTGCTGGTTCACATCCCTTCTCCAGGCTGGTTCTGGTCAGTATTGAGATGATAGGTGCAGATCATGGCCTATGATGTGGTCTGGATCTTTGAGAGGTGCTATAGGGCACATGTATATTCAGTCATATGTCTTGACCTGGGCATCTAAGTGATGCTGTGGATGTCCTGTCTTAGTGGGTGTTTGCATAGGGAACACAGGTTTTAACTCACCCCCAGGAAGACCAAGCGGCTTTGGGTTTTTGGACCTCCTGGTTCAGGGAAATCGTCTATCACTTATATTGCCCCAGAGACATGTTGTGAACAATCCATGGGTCCTCCTAGACTCATGACTTCTGCTTGAAGAGCAGGTGGCAGCTGTGGTTGGACAGCCTTCACATCTTTGCATTGTGCACCAGTTGTATCTGTTCGCAGATTGGGAGGCCTGCTCCCAGTTATTCATCCCATAGTCACCTCCTGATTGGATTACCATAATTATTGCCCTGGAAAAGTATTTGGAAGCTTCATCTGGTGAAAAATAAAATCATGTGGGAAGTTATGGCATCTCTGCTCTGTGAGCTGCATTGGGTTCGGTATGCTTCTAGGTGTAATTCAAGGATTGATGGTGACCTTCAAAATTCTTTATGGCTGGGGGATGGGTGGGTTACTTATGGAATAATTCTCTCTCCCTAATTGTGTCTATCTATCCAGCAGGAGAAACAAACTCTATGTTCCATCTGCTGAAAAATTCCCTCTGGCAGGACCTAAGAGAAGAGCCTTTTCTGCTGTGGCACTTGCTCTCCAGAACATCATCCCCCTGAGGTCAGATTTGCCTTGACCCTCCTGTCCTTATACAAGGCATTACCATCTTATATAAAGCTTTACCACCTAACCTTAGTGCTGACAGAATAGATACCTCATTGTATGGTTGATTGGAATGTAAGATGTTCTCAATGTTTCTCGGGAACCATGCTATGCTATTGATGTTTTTGTTAAATATGGTTGTTTTATCCTCCTCCCCCGCCCCCCGGAATTTTGCTCTGTAAATTATAGAATTTGTTAATTATATAATTAATCCAATTTGTTCTTCTTAATTGTTCACTGACCAGAATCACGTATATGAGATCAGCATCCCTATGCATTTTCTAGATAAATAAAGGCACTTGAGTGGCTTGAGTTGGAGGCTATAAAGGTGCTCAATTGTTCTGTGAATTAAAAGGGAATGATTATTTATACCAGGGGTGTCCAAACTTGGGAACTTTAAGACTTGTGGACTTCAACTCCCAGAATTCCCCAGCCAGCTATGCTGGCTGGGGAATTCTAGGAGTTGAAGTCCACAAGTCTTAAAATTCCCAAGTTTGGACACCCCTGATTTATACAATATGGTTTTGTAGATGGCAATTGAAAAATGCTAATAATATATTATTATTTTTCAGAATAAAAATGTGAATGTGTACATTTAATCAGGCATTTCTGATCGAGTGCTTTCCACATGTTGTACTACCATTCCCAACCTCTTGAAGAACACCAAGAAAAAAGAGTAGAGTAGCCTTATTTGCAGAGCTTCCACCTCTTTAAATAAATTTTAGCTACTTAATTGTGTGAGTTTGGTTGATTAATCACTTAATTAAGCAACTAAATTTGCATGCATTTATGTATGAAGAAAATAATAGTTCTGGGAAAAATAAGTTTCTTTGAGATTAGATAATACTTGTATGTGCCTTTTTAATATACATTATTTTAGGAATGACATTATCTCTTCTGTGAGAGAAACTACAGTTCTCAGTAGGTCTTATTTCAGTGGAAAAAAAATATAAGATGACATTAAGAAAGATGTAAGTCTCTTTTAGGATAGTGTTTGGTGTGTATTGTTTTTATTATTACTTTTCATGAATAATAGATACTTTAATATTTATTGCATTTTTTTTTTGAGCAAAATGTTTTGAATTGAATTATTCAGAAAGAAATGATCTTCCTAACAACCGGGTTTAAGAACTGGAGAAAAGGCTTCACCGTTTTCACTTGCCTTATTTTCCAGCAATACTGCATGTACAATAAGTCGCCAAACAGCTATGTAGCAGTTGCTGGAGAACACAACTGTGCACAATCTTCTCCATCAGCTTCGATAGCATGGAGGATGGAGGAAATGGAGGCGCTGTAAAAAATGGCAATAGCATGGCAGTGGTGGGATTCAAATTTTTTTACTACTGGTTCAGTGGGCGTAGCTTGGTGGGCATGGCATGGTTTGGTGGACATCGCTTGGTAGGTGTGGCAGGGGAAGGATACTGCAAAATCTCCATTCCCTCCCCAATCCAGGGGAAGGCTACTGCAAAATCCACATTTCCTCCTGATCTGCTGGGACTTGGGAGACAGTGAATAGATGGGGCGGGGCCAGTCAGAGGTGGTATTTACTGGTTCTCTAGACTACTCAAAATTCCTGCTACCGGTTCTCCAGAACTGGTCAGAACCTGCTGAATACCATCTCTGTAATATGGGTCTTGAGAGGTTGCTGAAACCTGAAAGCATAAACATGTGGCTTTCTAGATGCTTGTAAACTACAAATCCCACTAATCCTAGTTCACAAGGCAAACAGCGAGAATTACAATTGCAATTCATCAACATAAGGAAGATCATATTTCCCTCATATTAGGGGATTTATATCGTGCCACTCAACTCTATATTTAAAACTGCACGCTGTCAGAATTCTTTGGATAGAATAATCCTGTAGAACAAAATATTTAATAATGATAAATTTATAATAAGTTAAAGAATGTAGCCTCATCATTTATTCTTGAGCTATCATCCTCCTTCCCTCCTACATGCAGCTTCCCATGTATCATGTACTGATGGAATTCAACTACCAGTTTTGGCAGGATTACAGAAATGGATTTATATTAGAATCTTATCTCACCTATGTTAAAACACCTCTTTTAGTTCCTTATTCAGTTTGAATGGATGTACAATTTAAAGGCGCTCCTTCCGCCTGAAATTGAAGACTCATCTTTTCCGCCTGGCCGGCCTAGGGTAGTCTCTCTCTCTATGGGTTTTTAAATGTATATATATATTTAGTGGGGATTTTTAGTTAAGGGATTTTAGCACAGGAATAAGTTTAATCTGTTTTAAATTTGTATGTATTTTGTATATTTATTGCTTTTATTTTCCCTGTGCACCGCCCCGAGTCCCTGTGGGGAGAGGGAGCGGTCAATAAATGCAACATTATTAAAATAATTATGACAGTGGTGGACTGCTGCCAGTTCAGACTGATTTGGGCATACCAGTAGTTCCGACCAACGACTGGGCCCACCCACCCACCCTGGGGCAATCATGTCCTATATAATTGCCAATTTTTCGATGCCATGCGCATGCTCACATTTTCAGTTCTGGACAAACCGGTTGTTACAGTATGTGATGCCCACCTATGAATTATGGGCATTCAATATAGTTCTCTACAGCTTTGAAAAAAAAAGATTCAAGAATTATATTTCCTTTGTCAACCTTTTTCTATTCTCAAGAAAGCTGCTCACTTTCTTCCTCAGTGTATCCCGCCATTTTACAAAAGGCTCTGGTTTCATTCATCTTAACTGAGAAGTAAAGCAACTGCAATAACAACTTCCTGATAGAGAGCAAGGGCAACCCATTTCTGTAGCACTGCCAAGAAAACTGCATGGCTGTAGTCACCATGAATCAAGTTCAAGGTCATCTTCACCTGTTTAACTGATAAATCAGGAAAGTGCAGTTTTAGGCATTTTGTTCCCTTTGAAGAATTTTCTACTGGGAAGACTGGCCTGGCATTCATATTTCTGTGGTTGTGGCCAAATTTGCTTTGAAACTGATAGTCATATTTTGTTTCCTTTCCAGGCTTTAAACATTATTTTATATAGAGATTGTGCAGCTTCATCTGCTATTTTATGACTGGCTTTACATGATTTGTCTTGCTCCAATAATGGTAGGGTCTTGGAGACCAAACTGGTAACAGAAGATGGAGAATTCCCTCCCCAAAATGGTAGGTGGATACAATACTAATACAAATGGTTTTAAGAATTGTAACAACTCTGATTTCAAGCAAATAGCAGGTATAGATTTGTAATGAATGATTCAAAGTGCCCATGGAAACTATCCTGCAATTCAAGGAATTCCTTTGAAAATCTGCTTCTACTTCTCAGCTACCTTTTCTTACCACATAGATTACAAGCCCCCATGAATGTTCATACCATACATGCATGTTTAGGTTGTTACTAACATTAGCATTTTTCATTTACACACCCAATCCAGGTTCAAAAATTACATATCAGGTGATTGCATTTGCTTTAATTACACTGTATTACTTTTGCATAAAGCTTCAAAGGCTTAAACTACAAGCTCGTATTAAAAACAAGTGCCTAACTCTGATCTAAAATTCCAGCCTTGCAACTATTCTTCACGTTTACTCTTTGAATGTTGTTTCCTGCTAGTTCCTAATTGTACTCATATTTAAGTCTATCACAAGCTAGTCTGCAGGTCGTTCCCAGTGTGTGTCTCAGAGCAAAATCTCTTCAGGTGGCCCCCAAAATCCCTTCAGATATTATTGTTTCATCTGGTTCCTGACACCATCTGTCATTCAATCCCCCCTCCCCCATACACACACACCTGAAACTAGGATGAAATGGACACTAAAGGGTTAAGTGTGGTGTTTCTATGAGTTGGGATGTTGCGAAATCTACGCTCATTAACTTTTCTGGGTGGCCATCAGGTATTTAATTAATATCTCTGACATGGGCTGCTGTAAATGATATCTTGCTTTCCAGATGCCTATTGCTGAGGGAGACACAGATTGTTCTTGTGAAGAATGACAGCTTTCAGGAGAAGGGCCGGTCTTTGCACTCTGTCTCGCAAGAAGAAAGACAGCTCTAGTTGCCACCTTCTTCCTGTGGGAAAAAGTAAGGAGGAGGGGAGAGGGAAAAAAAAAGATCCTGCAGTCCTTTCCTTAGGTAGGCTCCTTCCTGACAGTAACATCACGTCTGTTTCTGCCCTTGTCAACACATCTCACTGTCCACAATCGCTCATCATCTGCAGACAGACAGGACTGGAGGAGATCATCAATTGCCAATGCAATTCAGCAGATACACTTCATAAATTTTAATTACATTCCCACCGAAAATGAATGGTCAGAAAATATAAAACATCTGCCATCCAGATCATTTACATTTTTCATACAATAAATCATCAACAACATCCAAAACAATGGATTAAATCATGTGCAGTGTGGTAGGTCAAGAAGAAAAAAAGAAAAGAAAAGAAAAGCATCCATTGTGCGATAACTGTTTGGGGCTGAGCCATTCCACATTCCACAGTACGAAGAAAATACGTCTAAAAAATAGTTACCATTTGTACTTGCATTCATAAATAAAAGAGCCTTGGCCCTTGGTAGTCCATATTAATGGATCTATTATACTATCTCAGTAATAACATGAGAGCTTGTTTAAGGAAAAGAATATTTAGCTAATTATGATGGGAAACTGGAACATTTATCATTCAACTGACTCGCCTAAGTGTTAGTGAATATAAATACAGTAAAGCATTAGAAAAAGCAATTAGCCTTTCTTCCTTCCTTCCTTCCTTCCTTCCTTCCTTCCTTCCTTCCTTCCTTCCTTCCTTCCTTCCTTCCTTCCTTCATTTTCTACAATATTTACTTCTTAGAATGAGGCTTTTCTTTTCTTCAGCATATTAAAGTTGTTGTTTTAAAAAAAAAAAAACCAAGAACATTCACTCACTCATCTTTCAGGTGATTTGCTGAAAAGATAGTCAGCCGGCGACTCAGCATACTCTGATCCAATCAGTATTCTCAAATACGTTTTACAGCTTCTTGAGTTGTAACAGTGATATACAGTATCCTGCACCATTCACAAGATCAGTTCTGTAGGTATAACACCATATTTTGCAACATATAAAATACGACAGTGTAAATAACACAATGAACAGTCCAACCTCGAATTAAGACTGCTAACATATTAAGACTAAGATGATACTCACAGATCCATGTGAAGAAAGCAGTTTGTAAGAATAAGATAAAAAGCTTGCTGATTTATTATATTCCGTCTATACAATAATGTCAAGACTGTAGGAGACGACCAGACTGAGCCCGAGGTATGGGTTAAATGTATCATAAGTCAAGAGACCCTGTGTGCACTCAAGAGATCTAAGCCTAGTCCACCTTGAATGCCTCCTTAATTCCCATGCATTTTCCTTGATCATTAGTAGCTCAGATTTTTGTAGAGAGCTTAAGATAGCAATAAATCTTTATACTCATTTGAACTCCCTGATTTCCCCTGCACTTGACAAAGATAGCTGGTTGGAAATGTTATCATTGTAGCATATCCATTTAAATTACATTATTCTTTTTCTCCCTTTACTCTTTAAATAACTTAACTGTCTAAATATGTTTTTTTTAAATTGAGGTGACACCTGATTGGGAGGAACAATTCAGATGGGGTAACAATTTTTCCCCTGATGTCCATCTGAATACTATTTTGCAAAAGACATGCATTCTTTCCTAAACTGAGTTCAAGCATTCTGTTCTTTTTACTGAGGTAGTAAACCACTTTATAGCACCCTAATCCAAAATTTGCCAGTGTAAAGAATATATTAGGGCTATTATATCTGATCTCAAATTAAATGCATCTATGTGATTGCTAAGAGCCAACACCAATTTGATGGCAAATAATGAATGGATGAATGAATGGAGGGATGAATGAATGAATGAATGAATTAATTAATCAATTAATCAATCACTCAATTAATCAAATCTGAACTACAAAACCCCCAAGGTTCACTAAATGATAGCAAAATATTTTCAGTATCAATTACTACTTTGCAGCCCAGTTATAATAGTCCTACATAACTTTAAATGGCTTACACACATATATACATTTCCATCATACTATTCCATTTCTCTAGAAGCACAATTAGGAAAAGTGCAGATAGTGAGTAATGAATAGGAACCCCAAAAAATTAAAAGCATGAGATAAAACAAATTTGGTATGATTTCGTATGTGTTTGTACACCTTTCTATTCTTACAAAGCAAACATGCCAAATCCATATTCAGCTTCAAATGGTGCCTTTTCAAAATTTCCCACCTCTCCCTTTGTGACGATTTTTTCTCAGCTACCTCCAAGCTACATTTTATTGGTCTTGTCTTTCCTTTCCATTCATTGTTCCTTTACAGACCTCTTTTGAGATTTGATGCTTATTTATTTTCTCTATGTGACCAAACCATTTCAATATATTTCCTTCATGCCAATTGCTCATTTTGAATTCAGAGTACATGAATTCAATATCCATTCTCTTGTGACATGTCTTCCTATTTTGACTATGCACACTTCTTAAATAGTCCATCCCATTTATTTATTTTTACTTTTTTCCATTTTCATAGAACAAGGCAGGTAGAAGTACACACTTGGAATACTGCATTCAGTTTTGGTCGCCACGATGTAGAAAAGACGTGGAGACTTTGGAAAGAGTGCAGAGAAGAGCAACCAAGATGATTAGGGGACTGGAGACTAAAACATATGAAGAACGGTTGCAGGAGCTGGGTATGTCTAGTTTGATGAAGAGAAGGACCAGGGGAGACATGATAGCAGGGTTCCGATATCTCAGAGGGTGCCACAAAGAAGAGGGAGTCAAACTATTCACCAAGGCCCCCTGGGGCAGGACAAGAAGCAATGGGTGGAAACTAATCAAGGAGAGAAGCAACTTAGAACTAAGGAGAAATTTCCTGACAGTTAGAACAATTAACCTCTGGAACAGCTTGCCTCCAGAAGTTGTGAATGCCCCAACCCTGGAAGTCTTCAAGAAGATGTTAGATAGCCATTTATCTGAAATGGTATAAGGTTCCTGCCCACGCAGGGAGTTGGACTAGAAGACCTACAAGGTCCCTTCCAACTCTGCTATTGTATTATTGTATTATTGTTAGACAGAGTCAGTTAGGCCTTCCTATCTAAATTTATAATGTTGCTGCCTATTTCCCTATTTTTAAATGACCATTCTAACAGGATATACATATTTATATACTTGATCTATATTTTTTTAGCATCATGTACAACTTAAAATTTTCAGTCCATTTCTCCTGTCAAACAGAATTACCTTTGATACATTAATTTTTAGATCCATACTTCTTATTTAATCATCCGATTTTTCATTTGCTACAGCTCACTCATAGACTCATAGTATAACATGACATTTTCTTCATAATAAATATGTGTATTAAGTATACATTACTGTTCCTAAACAACACACCTCTCATGTCACCATAATTTCTTATATATTTATCTATAAATTCATTAAACCAAATGAGACATTATGCATCTTTTAATCCCAGCTCAATGTTAAACTGTTGTGTACTGTTTATTCTCATGCATGCTTAACTTTCATCACAAACTTCTCTTAACTGCATTCAGCAACCATCCTTCAATGTCATATTCAGATCAAATATTCCAAAATTCCAGTCTGTTCACTCGTCACATGCTTTCCCTAGATTAACATATGAAAAATAAAGTATTAAATTCTATTGCCTGTACAGGTCTTCAAGTTTGTAGGATGCAGGAAACAGTATTTTGGCTGGCAAGATAATTACTAGACTACAAATCATATCTTGTGTAGAAAAGCACAAACATGCTAGGGTTAAAAATGAGTCTTGGTTGCATATTATGCCAAAAAAATTAGTAATGTCTTTGCTGTTAGCAGAGAATGGTGTACAGATATGACTAAGCCTGATAACTAAGCCCCCACCATTTCTATATGACTAAAAAAAGCAGAATATAATAATTTTAACACTTTACCATTAATAATATAATTTGATCTGTCACTACAAGATGGTGAAATATTTGTGGATTGGATTATGCAAGGATTAACATTAATTTGCAAACATAATTTTCTTTTATGTTAAGTGAAAGTGATCCTTGCTGATGAAGTTATATTTTGAATGGAAAGCTGGCATGGGAAATAAAAAAGATGGATACTTCAACCAGGTTGATACCTGTTCTTTTGAAAATATGTAAATAGATAGCATAGACATCTATTTTTCATTCTCTTAATGTCCTTATGTTGCAGTTAAGCTTTTATTTATTGCTTTAAAAATAATTCATTTGGCTGCGACAATAAGAATCTGTCTACAAAGTGAACGCGCTTCATTTGTATCATGGTTTGTGTTCCAAAGGAAATTGTAAAATCCTCACAACATGTGAGTGCACAGCACGGTGGAGAGAAAAATGTTCAAGGTGTTCAGTATGGATTTTATGCCCAGAGAAGATGTGATAGTTTAAATCTTTGGGTGTCTGAATTTTTCAAATTATAAGATCTGAAGAAACCAGGTAGATTCCCACCCCCCCTAGAGATAGTCTACTGCATGCTATTAGCTTCCCAAGTATTAGCATTTACTGCAAAATGACAATGAAAGCAACCTGTTTCATATTGCTGTTTTTATATTTATGTCAATGTAGAGTAGCTGAGATAAAAAAAAAGGAGGAAATTCAGTCCACTCTTCACAATATGCTATTTTTCCTTCTCCATTAATTTACAGGGGTGCCTCTAGGCACAGCAAAGTACCTGGTCATTCTGTGTAAATATAGTCTTGCTCACGGAAATGATAAAATAAAAACCTGTAATGGTAAATAATGTGATATGGAGGAAAGATAGCTAAGTACACGATCTGCTGCACGCTTTCCTTTTACATATATTCAGAGTTTTTGTTATATATCCCTTCTAGGATTTGGGTTCCTGAGTTTCAGACTCCATTTTTGTGTAAGCTGGAGTTGGCCTTGATGTGGCACTTTATGCTGCAGAAGCCATACTATTTATCTCCCCGAGGCACAGAGGAAATATTCTTTGGCTGATTGAAGTGCTTTGTGTCGTTCTGATTGCCTCGTCTGACACATCCAGTAGGTGGAAGAGTTACGGCTGCCCATGTGCAGAAGCCTCTCCCAGCACTACACATATTGGAGAAACTCGGCGTCCCTCTTCAGAAGTGGCATCTTACTCTTCATAAAACATTTTCAATGGGATGCTTGCTCAAAGCAAAATTGAAGGAAGCGTTCAGCTGTACAGTCCTTATTTTCTTTTGTCTCTGCTGGGCATAAGGGGATCGGTGCCAGGTCTCGTGGACCTGCTTCTGAAGAGGAATCGGATGTGCTACACAACAGACCTATTCTTCCCTTCTCTTAAATCAATATTGGCATTTTCACGATAGTGGTTGAAATGCCATGCTGAAATCTTGTGCACATTCTTTGCATTTCATTCAAGCTTACGGTTATATGCTAATACACTTCTTAAGGCTGGTGACTGGGTTAGATTTCTCTTGCTTTTATGTTCTCCTATCCTCCTTATTTTACTAGCAAAAAAGTAGTTTTGTTTATACCCTTGTTCTAAAAAGAAAGTAAGCATGTCTGTCTCTTTTCATTTTATATTAAATTACCCAGTCTTAATTTAGATATCTATGGCCAGGGGGAAAGGTCTGGTATCTCTGTAACCTTTCCATCTGCTTTCTTAATTTTGCTGCCATCTTATTATGAAGTGGAGACATTTTTTAAAACAAATTCCTCTCCTTGTAATTAATGAAGATACTTAACTATTCCAGCCACAGGGCTGGCATAAAATCTTGTTCTTTCATGGACGTGATGGAGATTTAGATATGTTTGCCAAAGTCATGCTCCTGATATAACCTATTCCCATTCATTCTACTACTGCAACCCTGAGTAAATTTCTTTACCACAACTATCAATCCAATAAAATATTTTTGCCTTTACCAGCAAGTTACATTGATAGCTGGCCTGGTTCTTTTTGTTTCCAGATTCACAATCTAGCAGTAAAAAAAAGAAAAGAAAATCTTTTAATGCTTTATTAAATAGCGATTCAAACCTCTATGACAGGGACATTTCTGATTTAGAAAGATAACTCCAAATCCAACTAATTAACTGTCGTTGTGCAGGATATCTGATTGTTAAGTTTCTAGAAATGAAAGAAAAGAAAAGAAAGGGTGATTATTTTGCAAATGGATTTTGACTCATTTATTTATGCCACATTATTGTGCCATCTTTCTTATTTTGTGTAATAATATATATTGGAAGTTATAACCAAAACTGAGAAGAAAGGAAGATCTTGAGTTTAACTCTTTGGTCAAGTTTGAAACATAAAATGAAATATAAAAGTGAGTAACTGGCCATTGTGTTATATTTTCAGACTAAAATTCAGGAACCCTTGTTCAAATGTGTTCTTCAAAGAGAAAGGACTGGTTGCTGCTGTCACTATCTCTCTGTATCATCACTCCTTAATCTTAATGATTAGCAAACCATGAATCTCACTTACATTTGATATTAAGATCCATTGAATTTAGTGGGGATAACATATTTGGGATTGTACTCTTTTAAACAAATAGCAATAATGAATGAATGAATGAATAGAATGCTGGTGAATTCAGACAGTTTACACAAAAAGCTGAAAGGCTGAAGCTCTTTAGGTTGTTTTATATGTATGGGTTTCAAAATACCCATTTGAATAAACAGGCTAGTTTTGATCCAGAATTATAAATGATTGCCTTTAGACTCTGAGATTTCAAAGAACCTACTTTAATTATGATTAGGAATTGACTGGATCCCATCCTCTGTTGAGTTGGAAATTAAAGACATTGGTGCGCTCATTGCCTCAGGACTTTTCATAAATAATCATTATAGATGATATAGCAACTGTTCCTTAAATATATGAGGTGATGCTAAAATAATCCGTTTATGAAGGGAAAGCTTCACTAGATCTCTTGTAAGATTGAGTTTCAGGTATACAGTCAGAAAAAGAATCAGGAATCCGAATGCCATAATCACACCCAAACAAAAGTTCAGGTTCTCATTGAAGCCTGATAAACAGAAAAATGAGATCTCTAAAATGAGCACAGATTCTGATGTCCTTCTTACTTATATCTCAATTACTGACAACTGCTTCTAAGCTTTGAATTAGAGGAACACACCATATTCTTCTTTTTTTTGTCTGTAGGCCTCCTTTTTCTCAAATGCTTTTGCTTTAGAATTTATTTCCTGTTTCTTATTTGAAACCTCTCCTTGAACTTTTAGGTCCCAGATTATGGTGATATATCTATAATTGTTCCACAACACCCTGTTAGGGCCCCAATTAAGGGAGGAAGCATATTGCTTTCCTTTTCTGCCTTTCGGCTCATCACCAGAGACCACCTAGACAGAAAGCCATGAGTTCCATTGTGTAATTTTTTTAATATGTGTGTTAGTTTTATGAGCTGATCAATAAATAAATCAGGAAGGCTACTATAGATCTATATAGATCTGTCTCAGCTGATGCAAAAAGAAGAACCTGGCTGGCTGAATGGCTAAGGCTCTTGCCTGACATGCAATACAGCCCCGGTTCGAATCCCAGTAAGGGTATGGCTAGCTGATGAGAGCTAAAAAGCTTGAAATAGATCTATACTAGTCTCCCTGATTTATTTATTGATCAGCTCATAAAACTAACATACACACACACAAACACAAACACACACACACACACACATATATATATATGTTTGTGTATGTGTGTGTATATGTCTACACACACACACACGAAATACATTTAATTGTAGCTATTTTTAGTAGCTTTGCTAATTGATAACCTTTTTTGTCTGCTTTTGGATTATAGTAATATCAGTTACAATTGCAGATTTTTTTTAAAAAAAAAATTGAATATACTAAGAAAACCAGTCACAAATATAAAATGTTGATATATTCAGAATTTTGATCTATGTTCAAAATGTTTTAATTGAATAACTATTTATTACTTCCAACTTTAATTCTTTGAAAATAGGTACCTGGCACTCAATTATAAAAAAAAAAGGCCATATCAATTTGTACTTAACTTTAATGAGATCAGTTTAAATGAGAATTGTAAACACACAACAGTATTCTTTATTGTCTACTTTAAAAATTACACTATGGGGTAGAAGGAATAGAAGAAAGGCAAAAAGCTATTGCAATGTTTTATTTACTAACATCATAATCTTTCCTGTTGAAGAAAGTTAGATTTTAAAAAGCAAATCATTTGATAATAATTTGTTAAATTTAAATGCTCCCTGACTCTATTAGCATTCAGTTAACTATAGTGACAACATCTGCTAGATATTTATATTATACTTATTTGTCCATTTGTTTTATTGCATAGATGGCTATTCCACAGTTTCAAGCTCTTCTTTACTTCTTAACTCTGGTATGGTAGTATTTAAACTGTCTTTTTAACTGCAACAAATTTGGATTCGATAAACAGGATTTTTGTTGATAGAACTGTAATTATCCAATCTGCAGTTTAGTACACACAGTGTAGCCATTGTTGGATCCAATATTCTATCTAAGGGCCTGATGTCTCTTTTGGCAACTTCACTAACCCATTGCTTGTGTATTTCACTTTCAAATGGTAAAATTAAGACATTTTCAGATAATTATGTCACTCAGTAGCGCACAAGTGAAGTAGGGATACAAAATACAGTATCAATAAGTCAAGGCTAGTTCATGTTGGCAAAATAAATCATGGACAGGTTTGTTCTCAGAAACCAATAAAAAAATGGGGCACGTACAACATGCATCAGTGGATTTTTCCTGGAAAACACTGATCATTTTTATAAAATCAAAACAATTGGCATTTTTGGTTGCATCGTTTGCTTTTTCTTTGTGGAATTTGTAGAATTATTTTGCAGTTAATTGGTTGTGCCACTGAAAATGAAATTGAGGCAAGTGTATCCAAATAGTTATTTCCACTTCTGTCACCACTTTGGCTAGAATAGCCAATAAAACCTCTTTCCATATTACAGCATCCGCTTTCCTGAAGGAGCATCAAGTAATTTGAGAATCCCAGTATTTCAAAGGTATAGTATCTGCGATACTCAGAACCATGAAATTGAAATATTTTCTACTCCAGTTATCAGCAATTCCACATGTATGTTTATGGTGCCTTTGTCTATTTATTACTGCTAGGCTAGGCTGTAAAACTCTGGACGACCGTTAGATGGCAGGTACGTATTAGAGGTCTCCATATCTCTTTCTTGCTGTCAGACCTGTTAATCCTAATCATCATCTTCTTCTTCCCCCTCCCTCTCCCCTCCCTCTCCCTCTCCTTTTCCTCCTTCCCATTCCCCTTTCCTTTCCATATATGTAAAGAGGTGGAAAGGGAAGAGGTAAAGAGGTGGAGCTTACATCAAAATGCACAATCCACCTTCTTGTGGCTTAATCAATCTGTTGACAGTCAACTTTTGATGGGTGGGTTCAAGGTTTCTACTTTCCCTTTTCTTTTTCAGCCTAAAGTCTATTTTAAAGTTGGAATGCCAGCCTTTTATGTAAATAGCATTTTCAATCTGATCATACATCTCTGGCATCCCTTCTGGTAGAAATTTGTTTTGTATAAAGTACAAAGCATAATTCTCTACTGTCTTGTGGGAAATTGCATGTATTATGAAATATTTGAGTAGTGAATTGACCCACTGTAAATTACTTATATCAGGGGTGAAATCTTGCCAGTTCAACTCGGTTCGGCCATACCAGTAGGGATGATTGTAGGGACCAATAGGGTTGATTGTCCTTGGTTCTGCAAACCATTAAGTAAAACAAGAAAAACTTCCGATGATCACATGGACCAGCTGTGAGCTGCATGATCGTCAGAAGCTTTTTTTCAGCTTTTAAAAGCATTTTCCCCCCTGCTGGTTTCAGCTTAAAAAAAAAGCTGAAAGTGAAAACAAAAAGTTGGCCATGCCCACCTAGTCACATGACCCCCCCCCCCAAGCCATGCCCACAGAACTGGTGGTGGTGGAAATTAGATTTCACCACTGACGTATGTATGTATGTATGTATGTATGTATGTATGTATGTATGTATGTATGTATGTACACTACCTATTTGCTTTGGATTGCAAGAATTACTAGACTTATATTTTATTTTGCTGCAATGACACTAAAGTTAGCCATGAGTGAGAATTGAATCCAGTCATGCCTGGCTTTGCAAGTGGAAATTATCTTTAAAAAAAATGTGGTTGAATAAATGCCAGAAGAATCCTTTACTGAAGTCCAAAGAAAAACAATTATTGTATTTTTCCTCTCACAGTAGATTAAAGTCTTATTTCGGGAGAGGAAGAATCATTGTTTGAGAAACAAATAACTGCATTCTTTTTAAAGTTTCCCCCTATATTCTTTCTGGAAAGAACTGTTAGTATCTGATCCAAATGTGGAGGTTTTCTGCTAAAAGCTGCCAATGCCTAATATAAATTAAGTAGTCCTAGAAAATTGTAATGTATTTCCATACCAGGCTTTCTCTGGCCCCCAACACGAAACTCTAAAGATCAATCAGTACCATATAAAGAGGTATGACCTTATTCTTACTTGAAATAACTCTTGTCTCACTATATAACATGACCCGGGGTGTGATCTTCATAATTAGGGCTTGTAGGTCTAGCAACAATGAACCCTAGATGGTCCCAAGGTGCGAAAGGAAAGCTTAATTCCTCTTGCTTAGAGGCAGGGATCTCTTTCTGCCAATTACCCTTTTGACATGACTGCTTAAGCTTCCTTTTACAAACATTGACCTCATAAACTCTGCACATACTGGAGTGGTAAAGAGGGAGAGAGGATGGAGAAGGGTTTTTGGCCAAAAAAATAAAAATCCCCAAACTAAACCAAATAATTCTCCTACCAAAACACACAGGCTTTGTTGGACTATACTCCTTAAGGACATTTCAACTTTGTTGTTTGTTCCTATTGGAAAATGTGCTTCACCTATCAGCTTTTCATCCATTTGGTCTAACAACTTGACTTTAGAAATGGAAGGTTTAATTGAAAACTTCCAATCCAAGCTTAGTTCTGTACTCACCAAAGTAGAAATTGACATATAGGCTTCTCATGCCTTGGCGAGTGTTTTTCCTCCTGAAAAAATAACACAGGTCAGAGGTGATATTCTACTGGTTCAGACCAGTTCGCCTGAACCAGTAGTGGAAATTGCGGGTGGCCCCGCCCACCCACACCGGCTCTATGGCATCCCATTTAGGCCCCCCCTTTTTTTTTGCCAAAAGTGCATGTGTGGAAGGCTGAGCACGGAGGTGGCACCTGTGCTCACATTTGCGAACCAGTAGGGAAGTTAAGTGAATACAACCCCTGACACAGGTATATCTGTTGATAAATTAGATTGAAAATGAAAACTATTGACATAAATGAGCTTCTGGAAAGAAGGCAGCTAAAAAATAACCACCAATCAAGCATGTGCTGCCCATAGAATCATCCCAAACATCAGCAAAGCAGGTAAGACAGAAAGATATATAATCCTTGTAATGCTATCAAGCTTCACTTCTTCTTGCACTGAGAATGCGACCTGTAGGGTAAGGAAAGAGGAGCAACCCAAGGGCAAAACTTGGAGTTCTCCAACAATACAACACATTTAAATATCTCATCTTTCTACCCTGTGAAGTTCAAAGTGATTTAATGCTGACAGCAAAGGAAAAAAATACGAATAAGTGGATGTGGGGCTTAAAGAACAGGACCCGGTTTCATAGAAGAAATGTAAATGAAAGGACAATGGATACACATAAATTAGGCCTTGAAGAAAAGCTAGGATTAGAAGACAATTAGGCCCATGCAGAATAAAATCAACCCACAAAACCCCCAGCCATCAAATATTCTCTGGTTATTCCTGGGTTCTAGCAATAAGTGTGCACCGGATTCCTTCCTGAGACTTGGAAGTTTGTACCAAACAACTTATGGATTTTTGCTGTCTAAGAGAGATTCAAAAACACCAAAGCCTTCACCATTCTTTCCCCTTGCTATTAAAATGCATGTACAATAGGATTGTGTTTTTACAGAGGGATTTAGCCAACTGGCCCTCTTAGGCTTACTTAACCAGCAATAGAAGAGATTAGTCTCCAGAGCAGTTCTACACGTGTGAGTTTTCATCAAGGGGGAATCTCTAGAAGTTTGAATAGCTAGAGATGCCCATTACAATGCTAGTTGCTTCATTCTGCTTCTACGTTCTTCCTGAAAAAAAGCACCTGAAAATCAAGGCAACCAATTCTATGTGTGTTCTTTGGCTTCACTGCTTTATTTCTGGGAAATCAAATAAAGCCATTTAATCAAAAAGGAAGTAGGGAACAATATAAAAATACTGTGTAGTTTCTGTACAAATAAAGAATAAATGAAATAGAAGCACATTTATCAAACTAAAAGTCAATACTGAAATAACGTTGCCCTTCTCTGATATATACCATATGAGGTAAGAAAGAAACAAGCAGGAGGAAAACAATGAAATTCTAGAAATGAAAGGTATTTTTTTATGAAATAACTGTGTTTCAAAATAGTAAAACAGTAATAGATTCTACTCATAAATGTTACTAAGGGAGGTAAAATATTAGTATCAAGTGTCTATGTTTTTTATTCTCGGTTGCAGAAAATTATTTCTGCTAAAGCATACACTTGGGAGCCATGAGAACTAGAGGCGGATTCTGGGACCACTGTGCATGTTTTGAAAACATTCTTTCAATATCCAAGACTATTTGTAGGACTATCAGGCCTAGCAGCAAAAATCCAGGAAACTGTTGTCCCTGTACAACCCTGTTTGAAACTTTAGTATATATACCTGTATGGGTGTTCCCTTTAGGGGGGAAAATGTGGCATTCCAAAGTATACAGATAGAGGTGGTATTCAGCAGGTTCTGACCAGTTCTGGAGAACCAGTAGTGGAAATTTTGAGTAGTTCGGAGAACCAGTAAATACCACCTCTGACTGGCCTTGCCCCCATCTATTCTCTGCCTCCCAAGTCCCAGATGATCAGGAGGAAATGGGGATTTTGAAGTAACCTTTCCCCTGGAGTGGGGTGGGAATGGAGATTTTACAGTATCTTTCCCTTGCCATGCCCACCAAGCCACACCCACCAAGCCATGCCATGCGCACCAAGAACAGATAGTAAAAATTTTTTGAATCCCACCACTGATACAGATGTACAATTATTTTTTTAATTATAAAATTGAAACACTGTTGTCCAATGAGAAAGCAAAGGATGTGCTCTATGGGCCAAAGGTCTTTGGTTTCATCTCCACAGAACATAGGCAGAAGCTCTCCTCTGAAACTTCACGGAGTCCCATCCCAGTAGACCAGGGATGTCAAACTTGATTTCATTGAGGGCTCCATCAGGGTTGTGTTTGACCTCGGGAGGCCGGGGTGGGTGTGGCCAGCTCAATGTCACTTGTGTTGGGGGTGCTTGTGGTGGCCCAAGCACTCTGCCAACTGCAATGGCCTCCTGCAACCCTCTGCAGCAAAAACGGAGCTCAGGAGGGCCACATGCGGCTCTCCCAAGCTCTGGTTTGGCTGGCAGAGGAACCATGGGCTGGTCCTTCACTGACTCCAAGGGAACCCCACTGGCCAGATCTAAGCACCCTACGGGCCAGATCCGGCCTGCAAGCCTTGAGTGTGACCCCCCTGCAGTAGACAATATTGAGCAACGCTAATGACCTGATATAAAGATGCTCACTAGGATCATAAAAACTAAATTTCTCTCTCTCTATATTCTTTCTTGAATGCATAGTAGCTGCTCATAAATTATTTCCATTTTTAATAGCTCTCCAAAGCTCTATACTCTATCCTGTTTAGGTCTTGTAATTGTGCTTCATCACCTGTGGCAAAAGTAAAGAGAGGATGCAATTTTGTGTGGGAGGTCCCGTGCACAGTTTCATGTCATGAACATATTGTTATCCTTATGCTATAGCGGAACTCTAAATAATAATTTATCCATTGCTGAATATGTTTGGGGTTCTTTTACATTTTCTGTTTATATCACTGAAACATAGTGACAGGTGGAACACTGAAGGATGTGGACTGAATTTAATTGCCTTGCATCCCACATACTGCTATTTGTACCTGTACAAATCAAGATAGAACGATTCCCAATACAATTTTCCCCCCTTTTTACTATGCCTCCAAAATGTATCAGCTTTCTGTTTGCCTCTGCAAATTTTCTCAGAAAGCATTTCTCACAATTATTATTGTAAATTGCTTTGAGAGGTTACTTATTCTGGATATAAGTGTGTATGTGTGTGCGCGTGCGTCTGTACGCATGCATAAAACTTTCAACTACGAGGCTTCATCTAACAGGGGCTTGATGATTGAGCTGATTTGATGTAGAATACGCACACACACATAACAGACCCACGTGAGTATATATAATGAGCAAAATTATGCATCAATTTTAATCACCAGACTGTGATTTGCAGAAACTTTCACTGGTTTCTGGCAAAAAAAAGTACATTTGGGAGAATTTATTTATTTACTTATTTATTTATTTTTCAAATTTGTATACCACCCTATCTCCCCTAGGGGACTCAGGGCGGTACACAGAAATATAAAAATATAAAACAATACAGTACAAAACAGTTAAAAATAAATTAAATTAAGGTCTGTGCTAAAATTTAGATTAAAAAGGGTTAAAATCAATTAAAACTATATCCATTAAAACTAAGCCAGGCCGGCTTCTTGAAATAGATGTGTCTTTAGTGCCTGGAGGAAGAGGCGTAGGTCTGTGATGATCCGAAGGTCGGGGGAAGGTCGTTCCAGGGGGCAGTCCCCGCCACAGAGAAGGCTCTCCCCCTGGGGGCCACCCATCGGCATTGTCCGGCGGATGGCACCCTGAGGAGGCCCACTCTGTGGGAGCAGACAGGTCTAAGGGAGGTATGTGGTAGGAGGCGGTCCCGCAGGTAGCCAGGTCCCGTGCCATGGAGCACTTTGAAGATGGTTACTAGCACCTTGAAGCGCACCCGGAAGGCCACAGGCAGCCAGTGCAGCTCGCGCAGGAGAGGTGTTACATGGGAGTATCGAGACCCTCCCAGGATCCCCCGCGCGGCTGCATTCTGGACTAGCTGGAGCCTCCAGGTGCACCTCAAGGGAAGCCCCATGTAGAGAGCGTTGCAATAGTCCAGGCGGGAGGTGACGAGCGCTTGAGTGACCGTGCGTAAGGCGTCACGATCTAGATAGGGGTGCAACTGGCGTATCAGGTGCACCTGATAAAAGCCCCCCCCCCTGGTCATGGCTGGATTGGATTCAGAGTAATGACCACATGATTCATTTAGTGAATACTGTAGAAATGGGGATAAATTAAGGTTGAGTCACAAGAGTGTCTTGACTTGCGATATCACAACTTACAGTACAATGAAATTCCGGTCACAGTTATGACCGATTTATGACCACAATTGAGCCCAAAATCACTGTTGCTAAATGGGTTTTGCTCCATTTTACGACCTTTCTTGCCACACTTGTTAAGTGAATCACTCCAGTTGTTAAGTGAGTAACATGGCTGTTAAGTGAATCTGGGTTCTCTATTGACTTTACTTCTCAGAAGGTTGCAAAAGGTGATCGCATAACCCCAAGACACTGCAATTGTCATAAATATGAGTCAGTTGCCAAGTGGCTAAATTTTAATCATGTGACCTGGGAATGCTGCAACAGTCATAATAAGTGTGGAAAATGGTCATAACTCACTTTTTTTCAGTGCCATTATAACTTTGAATGATAACTAAACAGTTGTAAGTCAACGATTACCTATATCTCTATGTATGTATGTGGACTTTTATGCAGCTCTGATCAATGCCACCTCTGAATAGATTACACATCTCTGAATAGATTACACATCTAGCCTTACGCATCTAAAATATCTAAACCAGTGTTTCTCAACCTTGGCCACTTTAAGTCCTGTGGACTTCAACTCCCAGAATCCCCACAGCTGGCTGGGGGATTCTGGGAGTTGAAGTCCACCGGACTTAAAGTCGCCAAGGTTGAGAAACACTGATCTAAACAATCAGAACAACACAAGTTAAGGAATTAAATTTTATTAGAGTCTGCTATTAATTCCATTTTATGTACTTCTTATAAAGCCATCTTGCACTTGATAACAAGATAAAGTGGACAATTCAGAATTCTGCTTCTTCTCAACACATTCCCTTCAATAAAGGAGAATATTTGTAGCTCAGGGTTGAAATCAACCAGCACAAAAGAGAGCAAAAAGATTCCAGCACTTCTCCACCAGTAATCACCACTCAGATTAACTTCAAGGTTAACTTCAGACCAGTGGTGGGATTCAATTTTTTTTTTACTACCAGTTCTGTGGGCATGGTGTGGCTTGGTGGCATGGCTTGGTGGACATGGCAGGGGAAGGATACTTCAAAATCCCAATTTCCACCCCACTCCAGGGCTAGGTTACTGTAAAATCTCCATTAGGCCTTGAACATGAAGTGAACTATTTAATGTAACACCAATATAGTAACAGACAGGGCCTGCTGGTTTGACAGCTATTTATGCTTCTGCTGTCAAACTGGCAACCAATTGGAACACGACCTTTTCCCACCTGAACCCTCCTTTACTTTCCACCAATGACAATCATCCTCAGCCCTGATTGACACTGAAGACATAACACCCTCCCCACCTCACTAACCTGCTTTCCATCTCCATTCTCCTGTGCTGGGCAACAGAAGAAGACCCAGCCAATCAGCTGGGACTCAGGAGGCAGCAAATAGATGGGGGCGGAATCAGCCAGAGGTGGTATTTGCCAGTTCTCTGAACTACTCAAAATTTCCATTACTGGTACACCAGAACCAGTCAGAACTGGCTTAATACCACCTCTGCTTCAGACCAACAATCAAGTAAACAATACCCCAATGAAGGATTTGCAAAAGAACCATCAGTAAACAGCTCTACCAAAGAACTTCTAAGACTACCGACACAGACAAGCAAGTCACCAGAATATGAACTGACAGCAAAACAGCACTCCTTACTAGTACTGATGATGTTACCTAGTTAGAGTAATGAAACTTCTGCAAGAAAACAAGCAAGCTGAGAGAATACTGAGGACCCCACATTTCCTTCAGATTTCTAATAGTATCCCATAACTCACATATGTTTCCTTTTAGTATAGATATTATACTAAAATGGTGTGTGTATGTTGTAGTTTGGCACACCGTGTGTCTGACGAGGATATTTGTTTTGTAACCTTACTTTGCAGTGTGGCTCCATAATAGGAACTGTCTAGTCTTCTGGGACAAACTATTATGTCAACTCAGCGAACTATGCAAAAATAGCCTTCTCTGCACCTGGCTTATCACCAAAAGAGACAGTGGCTTGTACCAGAGATATTGCTGATTAGGTGGGAGACTAGAATTAGGATTCCAGGAAAGAATGGAGAAATCGAATAATAAACCAATGTCAGGATGTGCAAAAGTGATAAATAGCTGCATAAACATACCTACAAAACGCAGCAGGAAAAATGTTGCACCTGGTGCATTATATGATTCTCTTTATCTCTTGTCTTTTAATCCACAGTGGAAAAATGTACTTCATTCCTTTCTTTCTTCTTTGGTGTTTAGTAAAGAAAGACAATCTTGGCTTCCAAAGAAGCCTAACCATCATCTGCAAAGCATCATGCATTGCATTAATTCCATGTGAAAGGTAAGTTGAAAAACTCCATGTTCCCAAGCCTTTTTGTTTGCTCAGTATATGAACTGGAGCTACAGAATCCTAAAATACAGCAATTATTTCAGTTAATTAACTTTAAGACAATAGAGGAATCAAGAAAGCAGTATTAGCTCTTCTGTTTCCTTTACTAATTCACCTAGAGCAGTGTTTTTCAAATATCCAATGCAGGTCAGTCACCAGGACCAGAGGTTTTATCTTCCGAGCTTTTGGACTCATGCTAGAGCCCATCTTCAGGGAGCTTCTCTCAAACAGAGTGTGTGCTTGAAATGTGTTTGAATATTAGTATCTCGAAATGGTAGCTAAGCTGGTGGTTTGAGTTCTGAGCTTGGCAATTTGGTTGCAAACATTTCGTCAACATTCGAGGAGACATCGTCAGTGCGCTTTGAATTGTGCTCGTCTGTCAGAACACAGGTCTTTACCTTTTTATGAGATGCAAATTAGTCTGAATGTTGTTTGTACATATATTTCTGAGTCATGGTCTGATTTCAGACTGTTCGATTGGCTGGATGTTGTTGCTGGGCTATAGAGTGTGTGCTGTTCTGTGTGTGGTATTTATAGTGCCTGTGGTATGTGGCTTTTTAGATGTTGATTGGGGTTTATTGATGGCTGACTTTTAGGACGTTTGCTGTTGTTTAAGCCAATAAAAGCCAGCCATCAACACATACCCAATCAACATTTAAAAAACCACATGCAACAAGCACTATAAATACCATGCATAGAACAACATACATTCTGCTAGAGAGAAGTTATCTGAAAATGGACTCTAGCATGAGTCTGAAGGCTTGGAAGACAAAACCTCTGGTCCCAGTGACCGTCCCAGATTGGATCCTGCAATATTATCTTGGGACACATATTTGACTTCATTTGTAGTATTTTTCAAAGGTGGCAACTTTAAGATATAGGAACTTCAATTCCCAGAACTAAAGTCCCCATATCTTAAAGTTTCCAGGTTTGAAAAACACCGACCCAGAATAATGAAAATATGGCACACTTAGCATAACTTCAAGCTCAAGGTGACATTGATACGATGTTTGAAATTACTTTTATTTCTTTTTGCAGATATTGTGCATTTGCTAGAAAACTGTGTGTTTAGCAGTGGGCTGCATGTCATTGTTATACTAGAAACTTTGCACATACAAAAAGAACCCTCCGGTGAAAGTGTTCTATCCCAGGGCCAAATTTAAAGCCTTCATTGCTTGTTTAGGAAGGAATACAAAAGCAATCTTGGAATAGAGCAGGGATCTCCAAATTTGGCAACTTTAAAACTTGTGGACTGGCTAAGGAATTCTGGAAGTTGGAGTTCACAAGTCTTAAAGTTGCCAAGTTTGGAGACCCTTAGAATAGAGTCTGCATGAGGGATCCAATTTAGTAGTGAAATCCAATGAAGAGCTTTGGGGAAAATACCTTTTATAACAATGTTTTGATATACCAAGGATAATCTTGTTAGAAATGGATTTCTTTTTGAAATTAGAAAGTGCGGACAAATCCCAATTCATCCTTCCCACTTCAATATCAAATAATGTGAGAAAATAGAAAATGATATTTGAAGATGCGCCAGAAGACAATAAAAGAAAGAAGGTAGATTATCCAGAAATTAAAATCTTAGCATATTACAGCTTGATTCTGAATCATTTTGTAGTCCAATATTTAATATTTAATACTGATATTTAATTGTAGTTTCAAAATGTTTTTATTTCCATCCTCTCTTTTAATTTCAAACCTTGAGGGATGAGATTATTTTAAAAAATATTTTAATTAATCATGAATAGAATCTATATTAAGCAAATTCCATGCCATTATGTGGAAATGTTGGAGAATAAACATGAATCAGTTTGATATTTTAAATCTGTCATCCATGAAAATATTTTAGGATGTCAGGAGCATTCAGAAAAAATAATCTGGGCAAAATGTGCAGAAACGGAATTATTCATGTATATTTTATACATAAAGTCGAATATATCCTTTTTGTAAAACTAGAAAATAAGTTGGCAATTGTTCTCCTGCTACCTTTCTTTAATTCATGGAAAGACATTTTAATGCCTAAATACTACAATATGGTTTTTATGTTGATTTATGTTAATTGGTAGTATAGATGGTGTCATATTATACCATTAAGTTATAACATTGAAATAATTGTTTTGCTTTTAATGTCAACCGATTATTAGTGTTTGAATGAAATAATAGCATACCTTCTTAGCTGTTTTGAGATATTGTTTTGATGTTCTGTTTTGGTATTACACACACACACAGTCAATATCTAGAATCTGATGAGGGTGGGCTAAATATATATCATTAAGGATAGGTCACAGGCTAAATTTTCATTTACCTTAGTCTAATGGAACAAAGACACATGCTATTATGTACATGTAGTATTATGAGAATATAATATTAGAGCAACCCAAATTTAACATCAGGAGAAATTCTAAATCCATGTTTCAAAATAAACATGACTACGAATGAGCATATTCATGTAATCAAGATTGAAGAAGCAATTTTATCTAGTTGTTAAGGCATCAGATTAGAAACCAGGAGACTGTGAGTCCTAGGCATGAAAGCTGGCTGGGTGACTTTGGCCGGTTACTCTTGCTCAGCCAATGAGATCGGACTTCATTGACAATTCCTGTTGCAATCAGCAGACCAACACAATTGACCTGAACAAAAAGTGGACTCCACTCATGGGAAAAAAGAAAAAAATATTAACTACCGTATTTATTCGACTATAACGCGCAAAATTTTGTACCCAAAAAAGAACTCAAAGTTTGGGTGCGCATTATAAACGAGGGTTCGGGTTTCTGCGCAGCGGCGGCGGTGGCGGGGGGAGAAGCGGAGCCAGAAAGAGACGCGGGGGGGAGAAGCGGAGCCAGAAAGAGACGCGGTGGGAGAAGCGGAGCCCAGAAAGAGACGCGGTGGGAGAAGCGGAGGCAGAAAGAGACGCGGGGGAGAAGCGGAGGCAGAAAGAGACGCGGTGGGAGAAGCGGAGCCAGAAAGAGACGCGGTGGGAGAAGCGGAGCCCAGAAAGAGACGCGGTGGGAGAAGCGAAGCCAGAAAGAGACGCGGGGGGAGAAGCGGAGGCAGAAAGAGACGCGGTGGGAGAAGCAGAGCCCAGAAAGAGACGCGGGGGGAGAAGCGGAGCCAGAAAGAGACGCGGGGGGAGAAGCGGAGGCAGAAAGAGACGGGGTGGGAGAAGCGGAGCCCAGAAAGAGACGCGGGGGGAGAAGCGGAGCCAGAAAGAGATGTGGGGGGAGAAGCAGAGCCAGAAAGAGATGCGGGGGGAGAAGCGGAGCCAGAAAGAGACGCGGGGGCAGAAGCAGAGGCAGAAAGAGACGCGGTGGGAGAAGCGGAGCCAGAAAGAGACGCGATGGGAGAAGCGGAGCCAGAAAGAGACGCGGTTAGGGTGGAACGGCATCGCTCCATCGCCCCTCAGCTGCGGAGCCCGGCCGTCATGCTTTATAAAAATCGGTATAAAAATTTTATACCGATTTTTAATCGAAAATTAGGGGGTGCACGTTATACACGTGTGCACGTTATAGTCGAATAAATACGGTAGCTTGGAAGGGTTACCTTCTTTTGGCCAAAGTTCAGGTGTCTGCTAAATCAATTTAATATATGTAATGTGATTACTTCACATGCATCTAATATTTTATTTTTTGCCATTCTAAAAAGTACAATTTAGCAGCAAATTCTTCATGGATTAGTGTCACATCCTATGTTTTTTGGGGAGAGGGGGTATTATGCATTCAGGGACTGCTTCAAATAATGTATCCCTGAATTAATAAAGAAACAGGAAATTATCAATCATATTATTTTTCCTATTTTTTTAAAAAAAACCTTCAAGATTAAAAGGCAATCACATAGCATGATTGAAAGATTGGTGGATGCATGTTTTCTAGCTTCTCAGTTCCCTTTGGTATCATCCTAAATGCAACTTTCTTTCTTTCTTTCTTTCTTTCTTTCTTTCTTTCTTTCTTTCTTTCTTTCTTTCTTTCTTTCTTTCTTTCTTTCTCCCTCCCTCCCTCCCTCTCTCCCTCTCTCCTTTCTTTCTTTCTTTCTTTCTTTCTTTCTTTCTTTCTTTCTTTCTTTCTTTCTTTCTTTCTTTCTTTCTCTTTCTCTCCCTCCCTCCCTCCCTCTCTCCCTCTCTCCTTTCTTTCTTTCTTTCTTTCTTTCTTTCTTTTTCTCTCCCTCCCTCCCTCCCTCCCTCTCTCCTTTCTTTCTTTCTTTCTTTCTTTCTTTTTTTCTTTCTTCTCTCTTTCCTCCCTCCCTCCCTCTCTCCTTTCTTTCTTTCTTTCTTTCTTTCTTTCTTTCTTTCTTTCTTTCTCTTTCTTTCTTTTTTCTTTTTTCATTATTCTTTCTTTTCCTTCATCCTTCTTCCTTCTCTCTCTCTTCCCTCTTCCTTCCTTCCTCCCCCTTCCCTCCCTTTCTTTCTTTCTTTCTTTCTTTCTTTCTTTCTTTCTTTCTTTCTTTCTTTCTTTCTTTCTTTCTCATATTTCTAAATCAGCCACTTCCCTCCCTTTTTCTTTTTTAATCTCCCTTGAGTACCAATTCCACCAGTGAGAATGGCAAAGAAGAGATAGTTTAGCAGATAAGGAGGAATCACTGACTATAGAAGTTATCCACTTTCCATAGCATATTCATTATTTCAGCAAATGCAAGCTTGGAGGCACAAAATATAGTTCTGATGTATCTTTTCTTTTCCTCTCCCCCTTTTATATTCTCTGTGATTTTGAATTCCATTTTCCTGTTCTAAAGTGCCCAGTGGCATAATGCAAATAAATAAATAATAAGTAAACATGTACTTTTCTAGTGGGGTGGTGTTGCATGTGTGTGTGTGTGTTTTGTATATAGAGTTTAATATAATATGATCTGCCCCCTTTCAATGAGTTGGGAAATTTTACCTCCAAGCCTGGATCATTTCTCATCAAAAGCTACTGTACATTTATTATCTAAACACACAGACAGGACTCGGTTCCTTCCTTTTGATCACTATATTAATTTAACTGAAGAGCCTCTAAAACAAAAGCAACATTGACAGAATGGAAATGGAGGATATAGTGATACAAGTCCTCCTTGAGAAAGAAAGTTGCCCTGGAGAAGTAGCAATAGATCAAACATTGTTCCTCTCCAGGCACGTCTATGATAATAGAAGTTAGCATCCGTCCATTCTTCTCATTGACATGTTGTTTGTTTAAAGAGAAAACTCAATTTGACACATGGGCTGTAATGATCATTTTGCAATAGAGGGTGGAGAGGGGAAAACATTTTTAATAAGAAATTTGTTTTGGGTATTGAGTGGCAGCTTGCAGAGGGCATGAGAGATTAGAGTTTCATCTTAAATAAAATGTTCACAGTGTAGCAGAAATAATCTACCTCTTAAGCCATTCAGAAAAGATCACCAGCTCCACCAAAATTGGAAGAAGGCAAGGAGAATGCTGGCATGGAGATTTTTGTGCTTCTGAGTGATATGTTGTCATTTTCTTTTTCTGGGGAAAAGGACAAAGGACCTGAATATATTGTGGTCAATACCCCTAGGACTTAAATAGTTTCATCGCAATTTACAGCACTCCCTAAGTGGTTTACAGTGCCATCATATTTTCCCCAACTATCTGGGTCCTCATTTTACTGACCTCGGAAGGATAGAAGGCTGAGTCAGCCTTGAGCTGGTGGGGATCGAACTGCTGGCAGTTGGCAGAACTAGCCTGCAATGCTGCATTCTAACCTCTCAGCACCACAGCACTGTAGATTGTGGCCCTCAAGAGAGTGAACTTGTAGTTCACTACAAGAGTCAATACCTTTACTGAATCCATGATGTAGGTACTTTGTTGGCAAGATATGGCAACTCTCATTTTATCCCAGTGAGAAGCCTACATGGACTTTCTAAAGATTTGTACCTTCTGTTCAATAAATCAGTTGACTCGTGTCAAAAGCCCACATGCTTAATAAAAAGACTTCTTCAAATCTGCATTGTCACTCTAGGCCTGAACTCTAAAAGTAGCTTTTCCAGTAGGTAAATACAAACCATTCATGGAAATTGTAGAGTTTTCTGCATTCAGACATCTTTTGAGCAGAGACTTGGTGATGTAGTGGTTAGAATACAAATTAGAAATAAACTCTGTCCACAGCCTGGAGCTCGATCCTGATGGCCCTTAAGGTTGACTCAACTTTTCATTCTCCTGAGGTTAGTAAAAAAAACCCAATATATTGGGGCAATATGCTGACATTGTAAAATCCCAGAGAGTGTAGTAAGACACTATGGGAAAACATATAAGTCTAAGTGCTATTTTTCCACATGTTTCTGGAGCGTTGACGTGATGCATGTAACACCGACTAACCTTGGGCACAGCTGGATGGCTAAATTCAAGTATGGTGTTAGAAATAGAGAGAAAAACAGTACTTTAAAACTGGAACAGCTAAAGATGAATTTAATCTATCTTACCCTGATATGTGATGACGATAATAGCATTTGTACCACACTTAATGGAATATTGTTGCTTTACATATTGTCAGAAATTCCAATCCATATTGTATCATCTTTAGACAAGATTGTTCAATATACTTTTCTAGATGCATTAAAACATAAAACCAAGACCAACATAGATTATTGTGCTGAAGTAGCTTTAAACACATTTAAATTTTTAACAAAATTCTTGTTATAGTATGCAGACAGACTGTCAACACTTCTATATAATGTTCTGGATACTTTTTTCTATATCTCGACAAACATCAAATTCCAGTTTGATAGTTGTTTACCATCAGTGGAACATCAATTTTTAAAAATGAAATAAACACATTCAATAAAAATAGCATATTTGTTCCTGTTTCTGAGACTACGTGGCTGACTTTATTTGAATAAAATAAGCCAATTGCTGTTGGTGCATGGAAAGCAAATGTGTTCTATTTAGTAGTTAAATTAGGTGAGTAATTAAACTGACAAACCCTCCCCCCTCTAGGACATTCCCTTTTATATTTTAAGCTGTCATTTTTTCCCCCTATTACTTTTACTTTTTCTGCTTTCATCTATGTATTGTATTTGTCATTTAAAAAAGAAAAGAGTTTGGCTGATTGTTTTGACGATAATTTGCCTGCAATACTTGAGGGATTAATTATGAAATGGCACACTTCATTCTGCCACCTGTATAATCCAGAGTTCACCAATGAACAATAAAGGAGATATTGTCAACAACAGATCATTTGAGGATGCATCAAGCGCACCCAAATCTCACATATGGGAAGCTTGGTAACAAGAGAGGGAGATGAGTAAGATAACAAGAAGCCCTTTGGGAGAAATAAGTTCTGTAAAAAGCAAAGAAGAGATATTACAAGGCAGTTGAGACGTGAACAGAAGAATGGCATTATTAGATTTGCATGTATTGTGGTATGAAGCATATTTAAATATGAAAATTAAATCTTTTTTCTGTTAAACTTGATGGAGTGATATGACATTAGCAGGCTAGGGAGAACTATTGACTTTTATTTACCGTATTTATTCGAGTATAACGCGCACACGTGTATAACGCGCACCCCCTAATTTTCGATTAAAAATCGGTATAAAATTTTGTTTCACTTTTTCTCGGCTCAGACCAAGCATTGTAAGTGATATATCAATAAAAATATGAAGAACACTGAATTGTGCAAAACAGCAAAACAGCAATGCTTACAGTGAGCCTCTTAAGAGGGCCAGAGGGAGGCTGGGTGAAGGGGACGGGTGTGTGTGTGGAAGCGAAGGCGGGGAGGAGCTGCTTTCCCAGCCGGACTCCGCAGCTGAGGGGCGATGGAGCAAGCCAGCATGACTTTCGCCCGTCTCTTTCTGGGCTCTGCGAGTGAGGGGGACGGGTGTATGTGTGGAAGCGAAGGCAGGGGAGGAGGAGCTGCCTTCCCGGCCGGACTCCGCAGCTGAGGGGCGATGGAGCAAACCGCGCGCGGCTGCCAGCATGACTTTCGCCCGTCTCTTTCTGGGCTCGGCGCTTCTGCTTCTCAGGACGCTTCCCGAAGCCAGCAGCCCCGCGGCCAGCCGCTCTGCTTTTCCGTCTTATTCGTCGGTCGCCTCTCGGGGTCCAGACCCGCCGCCGCCGCTGCGCTCCCCGCCATTCCACCCTCACCAGCCCGGCGGCGGGGGCGCGGCGGTGGCGGGTCCGGACCCCGAGAGGCGACCGACGAATAAGACGGAGAAGCGGAGCGGCTGGCCGCGGGGCTGCTGGCTTCGGAAGCGTCCCGAGAAGCAGAAGCGCCAAGCCCAGAAAGAGATGGGCAAAAGTCATGCTGGCAGCCGCCCGCGGTTTGCTCCATTGCCCATCAGCTGCGGAGCCCGGCCGGGAAGGCAGCTCCTCCGCCCCGCCTTCGCTTCCACACACACACCCATCCCCCTCACTCACAACAACCGCAGCAGGGTGCAGCCCGGAAAAGGCGCAGTGCAAACTCACAATTCGCCTGCGCCCTCAATGAACCGGCCGCCACTGCGTCACCCCACCCCAGCCAGCCCTCGTTTATAACGCACACCCAAACTTTGAGTTCTTTTTTTGGTACAAACTTTTGCGCGTTATACTCGAATAAATACGGTAGGTTTTTTAAAAGTATTCTTTTATATATGGCAATTGACTTTCTTTCTTTCATTATCCTCATGGAAATGCAGGATTGGCCGGAACATAGGCTAGCTCTAACTTTGAACTTTGAAAATTTGAATTTCGTGTACATTTAGAATTGTACACTAGGGTTACAATGTGTAAGTCAGGGGTCTCAAACTTAATTTACCTGGGGGCCGCTGGAGGCAGAGGCTGGGTGAGGCTGGGCCGCATAAGGGATTCCTTATACTAATATTAATACTAATATTATACTTTCATATCATGGTGGGGGCCACAAGATACCGTCCTGCGGGCCGCAATTGGCCTGCGGGCCACGAGAATGAGACCTCTGATGTAAGTGATATTTTATATTAATCTGGTAACAGCACTTACTTCTATAATGTAAAAATTTAGTCCCTATTTCTAAACATTAGAATAGGGTTCATGAACTTAACATATAGGTGAAAGGTGATAGATTCATATGGGAAATATATGATTTTTTTAAATTTTAATTTATAACCCGCTCTCTCTCCCCAAAGGGACTCGAGGCGGGGCACAGGGAATTTAAAAATACAAATAAAACCACAAACATCATACAATATTAAAACGAATTAAACTAAAACCCTGCGCTAAAATCCCATATAAAAACTAAAACAAGCCCCTAAAAACCCTAACAACAGTTTAATTACCCCAGGCCAGCCAAGCAGAAAAAGTGTGTTTTTAATCTTTGACGGAAGGAGATGATAAATCTGCAAAATATGAACTGTAGCCAATGCTACAGTTAATACAGTTAAAAATCTCCTATTAATCTACAGTGCAGTAAAAAAAAATCCACAAATATATCAGATGCTGTGGAACACATAAATGGAATTTAGATTATGAAGTGAGAATAAACTTTTGGCAAATTAGTGGCATTTGCTCTGGAGGTCTGTTTTGGCAGGTCAGGGGTGTGTACTTACTCTGGTTGAGAATGAGGAGTATAGGTTATGTGATATATCAAACTGGGAGGCTGAAGAGGGACCTTAGCATGCCTGATGGGAGGAATTATGATTTAACATGTTCATTCCCGATTAAATGCCACTGTTCAATACAACTAACATCTGGTCTGGAACTATAGCACTAGGACATTTCTAGCCCCCGAATTAAATCCTTTGTCTAATGTCCATTTCCATCTCTATATCAAATGAAAATGGAAAAAAGTGATAGTGTTGAAATTAAATAACACATTTTTATGGCTACTGCCAATAAATCTGCTTAAAGATGCATTACTACTTTTCTTGAGGAATAATTTAGACTATGTATCAAAAGAAAAAAAATCAATAGTTTTTTCTATTACAAATAATTGCCTGTTTGACTCCTTTCCACTTTTCTCCTTTATTTATTTTAGTCTTCAAAATACTTCCACCAAGAGGGTCTTGTGTTTCAAGTGACTTAACAGTAATAGCTTCTTGAAAAGCAAAAAGGAAAAAAAAGGATGAAAGAAGTCTGTGTACTTAAGAAAATATGCCCAATCTTGCTCCAGCAGGAAATATATTTTATAGTGGAAAAAGAAATGGAAAGCTGAAGACAGCAATCTTGAGAGACTGAAGAAGTTCTCCATTTCCTGTTACTTTTATAACTTATGGGAGGTCTGTGCATGCTATGGATTTACTGCCTCTCTCGTCATGCTCCCTTTTTCTTCTCTTTCCAGTTTGAGGAAATCGATTAGCCCATATTTTAAGTTTAGGAGAATGATCCTGTCAGACGTCTCATCACATAAGCAACTCCATCTGCATAGACCTTCTGGTAGCACCTTCTCAATGGTGGCACCCTTTCTGTGGAAATAACTTGACATATAAATGGACTCCACTTCACTCATGAACTTCCATTCAGAAGGTAAGACTTGGGTCTGGGAGGGAGCATTTGGTGGATCGGCTTCTGTCAAATGGTGTCTATATTATTGTTCTATTGTTTCAATTCTTATTTCTACTATGAGGGGGCATCTCATTGATTTGGTAGTGAATGGAGCTCATAATTTGTATGGGGAGGGAGGTACCTTTCACCGTCACAATGTTCCTCTGAGTCACTGGGTAAAGTGGCATGGAAATGTCATCGATCAATCAATCAATCAATCAATCAATCAATCAATCAAAATAATTTATAGAGACTTCTGAAGAAGCTGGGAAAAGGCTTCAAAAATCTCCCCCTCTGATGGCAGAGATTCTTCTTAGAAAGACATACAATAATTCCTATGGTGTCTTAGATATAGGCACGGCACATTATCAAATAAAATTTGTTAAAAATGTTATTTTAAATCAGGCTATCAGACCGTAAAAATCCATAACGCCACAAGATGGCTTTCTTTTTAGCTCTTTGCTATCACTGGGTGACTTATCTTGATTTTTGTCAGTTATATTGTATGAATCTGTTCCTAGATAACATAAAGTAACAGCAAAATAACAAATAAATTTTAGTAGAACTGGTGCAATAGGCTAGAATTTCCCAAAGTGTTCAGGATGCCCTTAGTGTCCTAGTCATTTTGTTTTTACTAGTGCCCAGAGGTTCCAAAGAGTGTGCCACAGTTTCTGGTATGCTGCATTGCACAATTTAAACCAGAAGTCTCCAACCTGGTCACTTTAAGAGTTGTGAACTTCAAGTCCCAGAATTCTTCAGCTGGCTGCTTGAAGAGCTGGCTGAGGAATTCTGGAAATTGAAGTCCACAAGTCTTAAAGTGGTCAGGTTTGCAGACCCCTGGTTTAAACCATGGGTTTAACAGAAACAATGAACTTGTGGAAGTGCTGCATGTTTTTTTCTTTTGAAAGAACCACAACAATATTTGCACTATGTCCAACAGATATATTTCCCTCAAAAATTTGAAATATCCTGGGATCCCTCCCCCCTCTTTTGAGTTTGTAGTGGCACCTTAGGATGCTTTAGTGCAGGGGTCTCCAACCTTTGCAACTTTAAGTCTGAAGGACTTCAGCCCAGAGTTCTCCAGCAAGCTTTGCTGGCTGGAGAAGTCTGGGAGCTGAAGTCCTTCAGACTTAAAGTTGCAAAGGTTGAAGACCCCTGCTTTAGTGCACAGTTTGGCAGTCACAATGCTAGGCAAAGCAATTATTTTTTTCTGGGTCATTTTGAAGAGCAGTAGGTAGTGTTATTTATTTGGCTACCACAGTGCTTAATTGTTTTATGTCATTTGCTGTATGAGTAGATCCGCATTCCATTTTTTTGCTTAGACTTTGAAATTGTGCATTGTTTCCCATTATATAAGAATTCTAAAGACCATATTTTGTATTTAGCTTGTATCATCAAATCAAGTTAGGCTCTTGGTGACTGTACGGACAAATGTTTTTCATCATTACTTGTATCTAGGAATAACTCACAGTGCTTCCAAGAACAGTCTAATAAACTCTTTCCTCCCATCCATCAACATTATGTCTTTTCCTTTTGTTAGATTCCCATAGTAAGCTAGATGTTGACTGAAGCTTCCCAGTGCATGGCATGGCTCAGTTTGAACTGGACCTCTGTAATAGTATGAGAAATGATGCTGTACTGCTACAAATGATTGTAACAGTTAAGGTGGCTACTTCTCATAGGCTCTAGCTCATGCTTTTCATCCCGTGTCTCCACTCAATGCTTTGGGGCAATTGCCTATTGACATTCTCCACATTCTAGCCCAGCTATCTCCTATCATGTCCCCCAACTGTATCACATAAAATCTCTTTCTATAGCCCTTCATCTGCTCAAATCAAATGCCCACATTATGTGAATTTCTGCTTGATGATCATTATCTCAAGGGAGCAGTTAGCATTTCCTTGCTCCAGGATTGATTGGTTGGTTCTTCATGCAATTTATGACCTAGAAACCATCTCCAAACCATAATTCAAAGGTGTGTATCTTTTCTCAATCCCAGAGTCCAATGCTCACAATTATATATTACCACCAATGTTCTTCTTTTTTATGCTCTTGACTAAGTTTGTCATTGCCCCCTTTTTTCTAAGATTAATTTGCTTTTTCTTTCTCTAGCATATTATTCACATCTTTATTCATGGGTCCCCGAAGGACAAAATTGCCCACTTTCACTTCTTCACTATTCATAGTAAATTCACCAATTGTAAAGATTCTCCACAGGAATGGTCAAGTGTTATAATACTTATGGTTTTCTGCACTTTACTACACGTTCTTCTCAAAGCCATACTGTCAATGAAAGATAAGCCTCTTCTCTACACTCTTACTTTTCCTATTATTTTTCTTAGATAAGTTATTCGAAGACGTATCCTTCTACTTTTTCTGAAGCCAATTAGTTAATCTGGTATTTTTCTTGATATTATATGGTAGTAATATTCTTTGTAAGCTATTTAAGAAGCCTTTACAGGCATGAAAACTGTAGCTCAATAGTTTTTGCATTGATAATTTTTGCTACAGGTCTTATTGTACGGTGAATCCTCCCAAAGAGGTGTATGTATTTTATTTATTTTATTTTATTAAATTTATACCCCACCCTTCTCCTTGCAAGGACCCAGGGCGGCGCACAGGCAATATTAAAAACCATACAAAATACAAAAATATATCATTAAAAAACTATTAAATTATATCCCGTGCTAAAACCCATTATAAAACCCTAAGAATTTAAAATTTATCCACATTTAAAAGTCAGAAAACGGGGGTTATGCTAGGCCAGCTTGTTGGAATAAATAAGTCTTGAGACATTGGCGGAAGAGGTGGAGGTCCGAGGTGGTGCGCAGTTTGGGGGGTAGGTCGTTCCAGAGGGCTGGGCCTGCCACAGAGAAGGCCCTTCCCCTAGGTGTCGCCAACCGGCATTGCCTGGTTGAATAAAGACTCTCTTTTTTTGAGGAGTTTGGTCATTTTCTGGACTAATGGTTGTTCCAGAAGTGGTCCCTTATTGGTTTTTCATATGTATAAAGTTGCTTTGTGCAGAGATATTTGTGAGGATAATATTCTTATAAGCATTATGAGCCTGGCAAAGGAGGTGGCTGCTTTAACTGTCCAAAAAGAGGTGTTTTATATTTGCTGTTAGGCATTGCAAAACACCTCTTCTGAAAGATTTACATAGCCTTGATAGATACAACATAATCTTTTCCTAATAAAGGAGAATATTTGTAGCTCAGGGTTGACATGAGAGGTCCTTGGTGGTCCCTGAGCCTTATCAGCACTAATGATGTTACCTAGTTTGGGTAATGAAACATCTGCAAGAAAACAGGCAAGCTCAGAGAGCACAAAGAACCCTTCATAATCTATTTCCATCTCTAGGCTGGATAGCATTCCATATTTGTTCTCATGGAGCTGCTAATACTTTAGCTGCTTCTTTTGCAGCTGCTTTAAGCAATTCAGTGCACCTGGTGCTTTTTTTTTTTTACATCAGTTTGTTGCCTGTCATGCCTCATTTTATAATGGAGCTGTTTTTGTTTTGAAATAGATGCTTCTGGCCCACTTTGAAAGGATAGTTTTGCCACCTTGCTTTAACCTCATTTGCCTTTATCATATTTCTTCCTTTCTTATTGCTGAGTACTTCTCTCGGAGCTGTACATTTTCCTGGGACTTCCTGACCTGCTTGAACATATTTCACAGTCTTTTTTCCTTTTCACAATTAATTCTTCTGTTTGTGGATAGGCTTCAGTGGTGGTATTCAGCTGGTTTGGACCAGTTCGGGTGGCCGGTGACCTGCAGGCAGGCCTGCCCCCATCTCCCCGCCCTGGCACTATGCCATCCTATTTAGCCACATTTTGCAAGCCACATGCATGCATGTAAGCCACACACACAAGCAAAGTGCATGTGTGGAAGGCGTGCACGCGTGATCACATTTTTGGTGCCTGGTGAACCAGCGGTAAAATTACATGGAACCAATGTCTGATAGTCTTGATTAAGATATCTTTCCTTCTCTTATCTTCTTAATATAGGAAGTTTATGGTTAATCATCACACACCTTTGTAGCTCAAAGTTTTCATATCACATTTGTTTTCTCAGCTGTCTTAATAGGTTCTTCAGCAATCTATTTGGATCTTTTCAAAATTTTGTGGTTTTCTCTCTCTCCCACAGTTCAGTTTTACAGTATCTCATCTCTTCCTAAGGTTTTATTCAGAGTAATTTACTCATATTGGAATGATATTTTTAACATGGATTTTACATTCTGTGTTTCCCCAATTATTTTTGAAACAGTAACATTTTTTTTAATTTTCAGTTTAATCTTTATATTAATAGAAGTAAATCATAATCTGTCCCATACTCTGCCCTGGTTGACTGGAATTTCCCTCCTCTTTTTCTTGTTACCTGTAATCCCCAGGAGAGAGGGGGGAAGGGAGAGAAAGAGATAATAAAATTGTTTAAAATCTTGATTATATATTATAGATGCAAAGAATGGTGAAGATTTGACAATATTAATCTCTTAGATACAACTGGAGGCAAAAGCAAAGATTTCTAATCAAAGCTTGTATTCAGAAAGTCAGAATTTTGAAAGACTCTGAAATAGTCACAATGGAGGTATGTTTGGTAAAATGCATTAACACTGACACTTAGATTTATATACTGCTTCATAGTGCTTTACAGACCTCTCTAAGTAGTTTATAGAATCAGCATATCGCCCTCAACAATTTAGGTCCTCAACCTAGGAAGGATGAAAGGCTGAATCAACCTTGAGTCAGTCAGGATTGAACTGCTGGCAGTCGGCAGTGTTAGTCCGCAATACTACATTCTAATTACTGCACCACCACAGCTCTTCCAGAATTTGTAGAGATGACAAAATTGACTTGTTTGATTAGGGAAAACAAAATAATTACATTTGTCAATGACTTGAAGCTCATTATAGACTTTTTGCTGAAACACCCCCCCCCTCCAATTTCCAATTTGTGAATTTGATGATTAGAAAGAATAGAATATGGAAAGAAAGGTTCTGCATTATAACTATATATAGCGATAACTATAACTGTATGCATTCATAATTGCTGTAAAGAAAATCAAAAGCCCCTTCTTTATATCTTTTCCCCCTTGTCTTTTTCCTTTTTCTCTTTCTTTTCTTACTTATTTACTTATCCGTTTCTTTTACTTGTCTTAAATTTCTATTGTTTTTAAATCTGTAAATAAATTCTTCAATAAAAAAATACACACACAAAAAGAAACTGTTATTCTCTGAAGTTGGAAGGAGGTATCTAATGTTTTTTGAGCAATCCTTAATGAAGGATTACCATTTAATGGAAGAACCTGGGCGTTTTACCAGGTTCGCCTGGTTCGCCAATTGCGCCCCCTATTGGATCGGGACGCCCTTTGCACAGTCACTCATGCGCTCGTGACATCCCGACTGGACTATTGTAACTCTCTCTACATGGGGCTCCCCTTGAGGTGCACCCGGAGACTTCAGCTAGTCCAGAACGCAGCCGCTCGAGCAATTATGGGAACCGCCAGGTTTACCCATGTAACACCGCTCTTGCGCGAGCTGCACTGGCTGCCTGTCATCTTCCGGGTGCGTTTCAAGGTGTTAATTATCATCTTTAAAGCGCTCCATGGCTCGGGACCTAGCTACCTGCGGGATCGGACATCCTCACGGCCGATTCGCTCCCACAGAGAGGGACTTCTCCGGGTGCCGTCCACTAGACTGTGTCAGCGGGCGACGCCCAGGGGAAGGGCTCTCTCTGTGGCGGGCCCGGCCCTCTGGAACGACCTTCCCCCCGATATTAGAACGACTACGGACCTCCGCTCCTTCAGTCTGAAATTAAAAACACACTTTTTCCGCTTGGCCGGCCTAGGCTAGTCTCTCTTTCTATGGGGTTTTAAACTTATTTATAGCTGCTGGGTATTTTAGTTTAACGGGTTTTAGCACAGGAATAGATTTAATCTGTTTTTATATTATGTATTTATATTTGTATATTTATTGTTTTTACTTTCCCTGTGCACCGCCCCGAGTCCCGGTGGGGAGAGGGAGTGGTTCTACAAATTAAATTTGAATTGAATTGAATTGAATCATAGAATTAACTTGCTGTCTCAACATATTATGCCAATGACCTATATGAAATGAAAGTAGTACGCTGGTGCAGTATTTATATTTGATTCTCAAAAAGTGCATATTTTGAAGCACATAGAGCTAGCTATGCATGTGGCATTTTGAAACAATTGTGCTTGTAAACAGCTGCTGGTTGAAGCCAAGGAAAGCCTCAGCTGCTTTAAAGAGTTATAGAACGATAATAAGACCATGCCTCAATCTGTTATAAAACACCTTTGGGGAACGGTATCTGAAAAGCAGCATGGTCTATAAACTAGCCACATTTCAGACAGGTCTTCAGGTCAACAGTGGTAAGAAAAAAGCTAAAATTGAGCAGCAGTTTATGACTGGTTTCTTAACACACACTCAATGATTCAATGCCCGGATGTGTGAAAATCATTGTATCTGGGATAGTTTGAGGTGATTTAAAAGTTCTTCTCTGTCTTGATGACTTATTCACGTGTGCAATCTATCACTCAGTGAAATCGGGTGCCATGCATGGCTGAACCAGCATTCAGGATATATTTCAAAATCTAATGGTAAACACACAGTCCCACTTAGGACAGGAGATAACTGGTTTAATCTTTGTCACAATGAACATAATGGCAAGAAGCCCTCAAGGATTTTCTCTTAACCGCAGCGCTATTACTGTCTCCTCTGTTGCAAATAGTTTCTGTCAGTATAAAAATCTTATTCTTCGGAACATTTTACATTTCCAAGTGCTACGGAGGCTCCTCCTAACACTAAGGTGGCTGTTTTGTTTCTGTTAAAATATCAAAGATTTAATAGTGCAAGAAAGATTTAATAGTGCAAGAAAGGCAAGGGCAAAATTTAGGCTTTTCAATGTCACATCCCATATAAGTTTGTATTTAGAACTCCCCAAAGATAAATAATTTTCCAGCTCTGGTATTTTTTTTTCCTCCTCACCCCTTTCCTTATTTGCGGGGAAAAGCATAAAATGCAAGGTAGAGGATCCTACGCATGTCAAGAAGTCTGTTCGCAGATATTCATGAGCCAAGAAGAGCAAGCTTACTACAGTAACATCTTAGCCTATTTGCCGCCTTTGAGACAGTGTCCATGATAACAAATATGTCATGATGCTATTGGTATTGAATGGGAGAAGATACAGTAGTATGATAAAAAAAAAAATTAAGACAATACAAAAATACTACCAGAAGAGCTGACAGCATCTTCTGTTCTCTCCTGACCATTCAGATAAGTGTCAGATTTAAAAATGGTATGAAAAATACAAAAACAGAGAATACGCCTTGCTTTTTCCCCTCTACCCCCTCATACCTATGCTTTCAACATCGGGCAAGAAAACAATGTAACTTGTTACTAAGGAAAGGAGATTATGATGATCGTGTGAGAAAGGAGGGACCAATTCTTATTTACTTGCAAAAGAGCTTACTTGGGAACTTTATACACTGGCACATTTCTAGTTTTTCAAAAGCACATTATATTCTTGGCGAACTTTTGTAATAGAAGAGGAGGATTGTCTTGTTAGTTATTCAGTCGGAAAACTAAACAGATTTCAGGTTTAAAATAATATAAACGAGAATCTTCTTATAGCCAAACAATGGTTTTCTTCTCTACACAATGTCAAATAAAAGGGCCATCCAAACAAACAATTCTGTTAAGTAAGTCCAATTTATTCAGTAGAACGTGTGTGTCACAGTACTGAGTATTGCCCTCCCCCCAAAAAAACCAGGGCATAGGGAGCAATATTTTACTTTGTTTCATCAAGGGATTCAGGAATTTTAACCATATTGATAAGGGGGAGGTAGGCATTAATACACTTTCCAGCCTAAAGGAACAAATATACTGAATTCTTCGGCACTCTTCTTAAAACATCCAACAGATTAGCATTTTGACCTTGCACTATTTTCAACAAACCCCCCCCCCCCTCATATTTATTTATTAGAAATGGGTCAAAGAAATCTATACAAGATTGGGAAAGATGAACAATAAGTGCAATCAAACTGATGTTAACGGCATGGCCTTCCTTCCTTCCTTCCTTCCTTCCTTCCTTCATTCCATCCATCCATCCATCCATCCATCCATCCATCCATCCATCCATCCATCCATCCGTCCTTCCATCCATCCATGGCAGGGACCAGCTAAGACTTCCGTGGTCAAAACATTAATATCACCAAGTGAATGAGCAGGGACTTCAGATATTTGGGGAATAGGATTACGTGAAAAAGAGCCACATTTTCAGATATATTAAATGTAAATAAAGGTCTATATTTTCTGTTCCTTCCCACTGCAAACAGGAAATTGCGCACTTGCTTCTTGGTAATTTACAGCTATAATTTGGCAATTTGCAGTGGTGACAACAATAAAGAATTCAGAGACTCACTTTATCACAAAGCTTAGCATTCTTTCTACTGATTGTGGTCAGGAAGTTAATAGATTTTCATCAGGTAGAACCTGATGAATAATATCCATTTTCAATTGCTGATCTCCAGTACCTGGTAATCCAAATTAAAGACAGACAAAGTTTTCAATATCTGATTGAGAATAGATAAACCTCAACTGAATTAATTTAAAGGATATTTGTGTAGAGGACTCATTCAGCACTAACTGTTAAGACTCTTTCAAGTCACTTCTCCTCCCCCATCGCCCTGGCATTTATTTGCACCGAAGGAATGATACATTTCAGGTTCTAATGCCTGAGATTTTGCTGTAATGTTCACAGGAAGTCCCCCAAATCTCAGATGGAGAACTTTTGTTATTGGATGGTGTATAAATCAGATGGCTAAATGGATGGTTAAATGGATCCATTTCGGTAACAATTCTACAGGGTGTTGGCTTCATCTCAAAATGTATCAGAAAGAATAATTTTGGAAATCCAATCGCCAGTACTCCCTTTTTGGATATGAACTTATTTCAAGACCCAGGAAAGTGTGCAAAGTGATGGAGTTAACACTTTATATGGTAATCTAATTATTTTAAATTCCTTACCGGTGGCTATTACTAAACTTTGGCAGCACTTCCTTTCCCCCAGGAGCTTCTCAATCCTCACTTCATGTTGCTCAGGGATGCTATCCAGAAATGTTTTGAGAAGAAATAATAACCTTTCTCCTCCACAAGGCTGCAGCCCTAATCATCTGTGGGATAACATTCCACAAGTTATGCAACATACTACATTTGCCATTGAAAAAAGTGTTCAACCTCATTGAGGGAAATGTAATATTTGGTCCACCTTTCTACAATATCTAGCAACCTTCAAGACCAACTATTCAAAATCTGAAAACTTTTATAGTGGAAATAGAGAGGAAAAAGACCAAATAGAGGGCAACCCACAGCACAGTCAAATTTTCTTAATCCACATGTAATTTTTCCAGAGATAATTGGTGCAGGCAAAGGCCAATTGCTCATGTTCTCTAGTTAGTGGACAGCAGATTTTCTTAACAATCATATCAATCTGTCCCTTGAGCTAAGATTTCTGAAAATAGCGGTAGCCACCAGATACGTGGTGAACAATTATCATTGCTTTCTGCAAAGACTTGGATAGTCCTTTGACAATTCTCTCAGGCACCTGACTGCCAGCAATGAAATTTGCAATCTGAACAAGATCAGGGTATAAGATGGGTATACATGTCAGTCTTTAAATTATTTTAAAGGGGTGGTGGGGTAGCGGTCATTATTAAGGAAGGCCTTGAGCCGAGAGAGACCATTGTGCCTCAGACTTCCGGCTGTGAGTCCCTCTGCGTGAAGTGGGGCCTAGGGAGGCAGTTGGGCTTGCTGGTTGTATACCTGGCTCCCCGCTATGTAGCAGCAGCCCTGCCCGAGCTCCTGGAGGTGATCGCTACGGTGGCAGTGGAGACCCCCAGACTTATAGTCATGGGGGACTTTAACCTGCCATCGTTGGGCGAATCATCCGTGGTAGCTCGGGAGTTCATGGCTTCCATGACGGCCATGGACCTGACCCAAGTAATTCAGGGCCCCACCCACGAGGGTGGACATACGCCGGACCTCATCTTCGTCTCGGGCCAATGGAAAAGTGATCTGGGTACAGGGGATATAGTCATCACACCCTTGTCATGGTCAGACCACTCACTTCTCCGGCTCGACTTTCCGACCGCTGCTCCCCTCCGCGGGGAGGCGGAACCAGAGTCCCCAATCTGGTACCGCCCCAGGCGCTTGATGGACCCGGATGGGTTCCAGACAGCGCTTGGGCCATTTCCTGTATCCCTGACCCGTGCCCCGATGGAGGACCTCACGGCCGCATGGAATAGTGCGGCCGTGGGAGCCTTAGATCGGGTCGCGCCCTTGCGGCCTCTCTCACGGCGGCGAACCACCCTGGCTCCTTGGTTCACTGAGGAGCTGCGGGTGATGAAACGCCGCAAGAGATGCCTAGAGAGAAGATGGAGGGCTAGCCGCTCTGAATCTGACTGGACACAGGTAAGAGCCCATTTACGGACTTACATTGTGGCGCTGAGGGTGGCCAAACGTCATCATTGTGCCACTCTCATAGCATCCGCAGAAAACCGCCCTGCCGCCCTGTTTAGGGTGACCCGCTCCCTCCTTCAACAGAGGGAACGGGAAGCCCCGCTACAGTGTAGAGCAGAGGAATTTGTGATTTTTCTGCAGGAGAAAACCGCCCAGATACAGAGTGAGCTAACCCCCATTCATGGCCCAGTGGGATGCCACGAGAGAGATCTTGTTTGGGAGGAGTTTGACTCCGTTACTTCCGAGGATATGGACAGGCTACGTGGGCGACTGCGAGCCACCACATGTTTATTGGACCCGTGCCCCTCCTGGCTTGTACTGGCATCCTGGGAGGTGACACGAGGCTGGCTCCAAGAGGTTGTCAACGCATCCTTGAGTGAGGGTTCCTTGCCTGCCTCCCTAAAAGAGGCCATGGTGAGGCCCCTCCTCAAGAAGCCCTCTTTGGACCCAGCTCTTTTGAACAACTACCGTCCAGTCTCCAACCTTCCCTTCTTGGCGAAGGTTGTTGAGAGTGTGGTGGCACAACAGTTTCCCCGTCACCTGGAGGAAGTTGACTATCTAGATCCGCGCCAGTCCGGCTTTCGGCCCGGGCATAGCACCGAGACGGCATTGGTCGCGTTGGTAGATGATCTCTGGAGGGCCAGAGATGGGGGATGTTCCTCCATCCTGGTCCTATTAGACCTCTCGGCGGCTTTCGATACCATCGACCATGGTATCCTATTGCATCGGCTGGGGGGATTGGGGGTGGGAGGCACCGTTTTACGGTGGTTCTCCTCCTACCTCTCTGGCCGATCGCAATTTGTGCGGGCAGGAGAGCAGAGGTCGACCCCGAGACCCCTCACATGCGGGGTGCCTCAGGGGTCGGTCCTCTCGCCTCTCCTGTTTAACGCATACATGAAGCCGCTGGGCGAGATCATCCGTGGTTTTGGGGTAGAGTACCACCTGTACGCTGATGACACCCAGCTGTACATATCTACCCCAAACCACCCCAACGATGCCGTAGCGGTGATGTGCCAGTGCCTGGAAGCCGTGCGGATCTGGATGGGAAGTAACGGACTTAGGCTCAACCCGACCAAGACCGAGTGGCTGTGGTTTCCGGCTGCCCGATTCAACCAGCTCTCTCCAACGCTGGCCATAGGGGGCGAACATCTTGCCCCTGTGGATGGGGCGCGCAACTTGGGTGTCCTCCTGGATACCCGGCTGTCCATGGAAGATCAAGTGACAGCTGTGGCCAGGAGGGCGTTTTACCAGGTTCGCCTGGTACGCCAGTTGCGCCCCCTATTGGATCGGGACGCCCTTCGCACAGTCACTCATGCTCTCGTGACATCCCGACTGGATTATTGCAACTCTCTCTACATGGGGCTCCCCTTGAGGTGTACCCGGAGGCTTCAGTTGGTCCAGAATGCAGCCGCGCGAGCAATTATGGGCACCTCTAGGTTTGCCCATGTAACACCGCTGTTGCGCGAGCTGCACTGGCTACCTGTCGTCTTCCGGGTGCGCTTCAAGGTGTTAATTACCATCTTCAAAGCGCTCCATGGCTCGGGACCTAGCTACCTGCGGGATCGGATCCTGCCCCATACATCGTCACGGCCGATTCGCTCCCACAGAGAGGGACTTCTCCGGGTGCCGTCCACTAGACTTTGTCAGCGGGCGACGCCCAGGGGAAGGGCCTTCTCTGTGGCGGGCCCAGCCCTCTGGAATGACCTTCCCCCCGATATCAGGACAACCACGGACCTCCGCTCCTTCCGCTTAAAATTAAAGACGCACTTTTTTCGTCTGGCCGGCCTTGGGTAGTCTCTTTTTAGGTTAGGGTTTTTTAGGGGTAATTTTTAGTTTAGTTTATGGGTTTTAGCGCAGGATCTATTTAATCTATTTTTAACTCTGTATTTTGTATTTGCTTGTGCTTTATTTGTATTTTTAATTGCCTGTGCCCCGCCTCGAGTCCCCTTTGGGGAGAGAGAGCGGGATATAAATTAAAATTATTATTATTATTATTATTATTTGCCAGAGATGTGGAATAGAATGACTTTACTCTAACTGACAAATTTAGAGAAGAACCTGCTGATGAACTGAGAGGTCAATTGCTAAGATAAGACACCCCAGATAATTTTGAAGAGCAGTTTCAAAGTTGCATTGTAACAAATGGCTGACTGGAAATGTTGAGATAGGAGAGAAATGTCAAGAGGAAGAAATTTTACACTCTTTCTTCACTTATGATGACCACTGGTGGCTTCTTTGGAATCTAGTACCAGAGAATGCATGCATGTTGGAGCCATCAAAAGATCTTTGTTCTCAGGAGAGAAACAGAGAAGGAGAAAACTACATTTATTTGTTTTATTTTACTTTGTTCAGATAATTTATATGGAAATAAATGTCCAAATTCTGGAGACGAGGCAATATCCCTTGTCTATTTAAGTGTTAGTCATCATAAAAGAATTTCTGGATAAAAATTTGAATAAAGATTTATTTGCTCTGTATGTATCCACAATATCCACAATGTATGTATCCACAATATTCATCTATAAGAGGTATGAGATTCTGTCAGGACCAATCATGGTTATAGACTTCCAAGCCAGAAGGGACTTCTTGGAAGGTACTGTCCACTCAATACATTTGCACATAGACCATAACAATGTAGTTCTGCGGAAAGTGTAGTCCCTCACTCCTTGATAGTTCAGTTGGGCACATTTCCCCCCATATTATCATATTTTCCTGGCTTATAGAACAAGCTTCCAGATTCTCTATCATGTAAACCTGAATATGATACTCTTTGCTCATCTCCCTGGCCTCAACTGAACAAGAAGTCTTAATCAGGCAGAAAACGCACATCTCTATGTTGTAAAATCTCATTTCTATTCCATATTTTTAAGTGTGTATGTCACACCAAAAATTTATAATGTGATTTTTGGAAACTAAATGGACTGCTTATAGTAGTCTTCAATATGACAATTTCACATTCACAGTAGATATAATAGCAACTTACTTTGATTAATGAAGAATTCAATGGATATTTTTCTTTTATTTTCTACTGTGTTTATTATTTATATAATACAAAATAGGCTTCATCACTAATCTCCTGGTTTGTATAAATTTAATTAAGTTTATTCAGCTATGAACAATGCCTTATTTCCCATCAATCTATAGATAAATCAACATCCTTTGAATATTTTCATTCCTTCTTTCTACAGAATCAGTGATAATTTAGTTTTCATCTCTTCTATCGGAACTAAAACAACTTTTTAAAAAAAATTCTGATATGAATTCACATTTTGAAAGAATTACATAAAATATTCCGTGTGTATTAGGATACTTTTATGTATTAAATTACATTATCTAGGAAGACTCACTGTGTTTTAAAAGAGTACATTAATGAAAAGTGCATGCAAAAGCTAGGAGAAGTATGCCCAAAAGGTATATAGATTTTCTTGTATGTTGCTTGAATTCACAGACTGAAGCAGAAACAGCTGAAGTGCTACAGTCCAGAAAATGAGAATTGAAATTGACAGATTTGTCTATCTCTAAGGATAAGACACAATGTTGGTGTGATAAATTCCATGACGCATCATATCTCTTTTGTGCTTTGTGTCAGACTGTAACTGCTTTGAGACCACATCTGTGAACATCTAACTTTATGGTTGGAAGATATACTTTAATTCAGGGGTGTCCAACCTTGGCAACTTTAAGACTTGTGGATTTCAACTCCCAAATTCCCCATTGGGAATTCTCCACTGAATTACCCAATGAAGAGTTCTGGGAGTTGAAGCCCACAAGTTGCCAAGGTTGGACATCCCTGCTTTAAATGCAAAACAGATTCATGTGGCATCCATTTAAGTATACTAAATAAAGTTTTACTACATCAGTGAGGATTGAAGAAGAAAAATGGGGGGGGGATGATTTTCTTGAAGTAGCGCTCTATTTTAATCTCTTCTAATCTCGCAGATGGTTAGAGTCTCATGGGCTGAGAGCAAAGTTGAACATGTTAGTTCTGCTGTTTTATCTCTGTCACACTGCCTTCCCGTGAGCGTGAGCAAATATATGAGAGGAGATTCTATGTATATCATGATTCCAGGTTATGCAGGAAAATTACCAAGAAAAAAAGAGAGATTGCCTCTATATCCTAAAGACAGGTGATGGGGATATTTATGAAGAGAAGGTGGCGGCAACAGAACTGGAATGCTTGTTTCTAAGAATAAAATTCTCAACGTGTGTGATCATACCTCTGTGTCTATATATGTGTGAGTGTGTGTGGTGGAGAAAGGGGTGAAATCCACTTATCTTTGCTACCTTCTGCGCATGCACAGACTGTTGTCTGCAAAGGTAAGCAAACAGCAAGGAGGAGGGGGAAATCTAGCTTTCTAGCTAATATAAATCACGTGTCACAGCTGATCGTTGGAAAAACTGGTTTACCTGAACCAGTAGCATTTTTTTACTACTGGTTTGGGCAAATGGGTAGCATTTTTACTACAGGTTCAGGCAAATGGATAGCAATTTTACTACCAGTTTGGGTGAACCGGTCCGAACAAGTAGCATTTGACCCCTGGGTGGGGAAAATCAGAATTACTGAATATAATCTGCAGCTTAAATGTTTCTCTTATTCCATAACTCACAACACCTGAAACAAAAATCCAACTAAATATATGCTGGCTCTAGGAACAGAAATCAGTTCTTAGTCTAGTTTCAACAACAGTGTTTTGAGCTTAACCTAGAGGGTTTTTTTTCTTACCCAAAGTATCACTGAAGACTCTTATCCAAGGATATTTTGTTTGAGATATTTATTCTTGCCCTCAATATTTCATATAAGTTTAGCTAGATGTGAAAAAAATAAATACATTAGAAATCATGTTACCACCACAAATGTTACGGGTTATTTTAATGGACATATTGCTTTCAACGGAGTTTTCACCATCTGTTTCAGTCTTAATTTTGAATGCAGAATGAGTATATTTCATAATTACATCTGTATATAATTAGATAGGCATTTTAAATACACATATATGTTCTCATAGTGCAGCAAGCATCTGGGATTTTTCCTCTCCCATACATTTCAAGCAGAAAATGAAAGGAATCCCACGGAAGCCCCTCTTTTATATTGCAAAATTCTCTGCATTCCAGCGAGCATTTTCTAAGCAAACAAGGGCTGCCGATAAATTTACTTTCGTACACCTAGGAGGAGTTCAAGCTTAGCTCAGTAAACGATATCAGAAAGTCAATTTTACTGTGTTTTCCTTGTCTTCATCCCAGTTCTCCCCTAGCTTGAATGCCCATTTGGCAGATGTATCAGGTGGATTTGTTTTCAATTCAGTAAAAGATTGATAAGCTGCATAGGATAAGCTGCAGTATTTTCTTCTTACTTTGTTGCAATCCTCTTATATTGTTTGTTAATTTGTTGCTTTCTTTAACTCTGTTTGGGTGCACCTAACCCCAACTCACTTGGTTATTGTCCTAAGCCAACAGTGTCCAAACTTGGCAAACTTTAAGACTTGTGCTCTTCAACTCCCAGAATTCCCCAGCCAGTGTAGCAGGCCATAAGCCTTAAAGTTGCCAAGTTTGGAGACTCCTATCCTAAGCCACTCTGCTTCAAAAATAGTCTTCTCCTACACCAGGCATGTGAAACTTGATTTCATTGAGGGCCGCATCAGGTTGTGTTTGACCTGGGGGTCTAGTGTGGGCAAGGGCAGATCAATGTCACTCATGTTTGAGGCACCTGTGGTGACCCAAGTGCTCTGCCAGTGAAAACAGGCTCCCAAGCTCCATTTTCAGCTGCAATGGCTTCCTGCAACCCTTTGCCAGCAAAATCAGAGCTTGGGAGGGGCACATGATATCCATTTTCAGCGGCGACAGTCTCCTGCAACCCTCTGCCATTGAAAAAGGAGTTCTGGAGGACCGCACACGCCCATCCCAAGCTCCATTTTCACCAGCATAGGCACCACGGGCTGTTCCAGGGCAGCCCTATGGGCCAGATCTAAGCACCCTGTGGGCCGGATCCGGTCCTTGGGCCTTGAGTTTGACACCCCTGTCCTACACCAAACATGGAAGACATCAGATGTACTCCTATAAAAACTGTAGCCTCTCGCCTGCTAATCAGTTCCCCGTGTGATCTGGCCAGCATGAATTAGAAAGTAATATTTTAATATTCTACCAAACTGGCATTGAATAATATAGAATTGTACTCACTTAACAATTCAGCACTTCTTGCAATTCTTGCTGCCTTGAATATTCACAGTTTGGTACTCCAGTTCTTACCAGTTTTGCTTCCTGTTTCTCTCCATTTCTGTGTAAATTGGACTCTTACTTCATCCCACTTCCATCCGTTTGCCCCCATCATCCACAATATTGTTGCTGAATTTACCTATAGCTGGCCATTGACTATAATAGTGTTTCAAATTGAGTTGAAATTTGAAGATAGTTGGACTCCAGGGATTCTAGGGAAGTAGGGAGTTGAAACTAAGGAATAAGTGAGCCATTGCTTCAGTTTTCATTTTAATATAAAACTACTTGATTTGCATTTCTTGAAACTGTTCAGGAATTGGAACACAGATCTAGGTTAAAATCTGTCATTTGCTTAAATTAAGACATAATAATGTAACATTAAGGTTGAATATTGAATATACACTAATATGTGTGTAAAGGGAAGATGCTCAAACTATATTAATGAAATTTTGCAAACATTTGGGAATGTTATCTAATTGCATACAAAAATCTCTAGAAAGAAATAGACATGAGCATATAACAAATATATGTCAGGATTTAGAAAAACAAATAGCTATAAAAAAGAGTCAAAAAAACTTGAAGAAATATGGTAAATTAGAAATTGATTGAAACCAACCTGATTTTAATAATATTGATTTTCCTTCCTTCCTCCCCTCCCCTCCTCCCCTCCCTCCCTCCCTCCCAAAGCAGGGAGCAGCTAAGACTGCAGTGGTCAAAACATTAATATCACCAAGTGAATGAGCAGGGACTTCAGATATTTGGGGAATAGGATTACGTGAAAAAGAGCCACATTTTCAGATATATTAAATGTAAATAAAGGTCTATATTTTCTGTTCCTTCCCACTGCAAACAGGAAATTGCGCACTTGCTTCTTGGTAATTTACAGCTATAATTTGGCAATTTGCAGTGGTGACAACAATAAAGAATTCAGAGACTCACTTTATCACAGAGCTTAGCATTCTTTCTACTGATTGTGGTCAGGAAGTTAATAGATTTTCATCAGGTAGAACCTGATGAATAATATCCATTTTCAATTGCTGATCTCCAGTACCTGGTAATCCAAATTAAAGACAGACAAAGTTTTCAATATCTGATTTAGAATAGATAAACCTCAACTGAATTAATTTAAAGGATGTTTGTGTAGAGGACTCATTCAGCACTAACTGTTAAGACTCTTTCAAGTCACTTCTCCTCCCCCACCGCCCTGGAATTTATTTGCACCGAAGGAATGATACATTTCAGGTTCTAATACCTGAGATTTTGCTGTAATGTTCACAGGAAGTCCCCCAAATCTCAGATGGAGAACTTTTGTTATTGGATGGTGTATAAATCAGATGGCTAAATGGATGGTTAAATGGATCCATTTCGGTAACAATTCTACAGGGTGTTGGCTTCATCTCAAAATGTATCAGAAAGAATAATTTTGGAAATCCAATCGCCAGTACTCCCTTTTTGGATATGAACTTATTTCAAGACCCAAGAAAGTGTGCAAAGTGTTGGAGTTAACACTTTATATGGTAATCTAATTATTTTAAATTCCTTACCGGTGGCTATTACTAAACTTTGGCAGCACTTCCTTTCCCCCAGGAGCTTCTCAATCCTCACTTCATGTTACTCAGGGATGCTATCCAGAAATGTTTTGAGAGGCTCAGATGGCTCTTGTGGAGAAGAAATAAGAACTTTTCTCCTCCACCAGGCTGCAGCCCTAATCATCTGTGGGATAGCATTCCATAAGTAACGCAATGCATTATATGTCTATGGAGATTCTCAGTCATCCAGATCATGGTTATAGCAAGAGTGCTTTTCAGAGGCAATGGAACTTTCTGGTTTTTCTTTGAAGATGTTTCACTTCTCATCCAAGAAGCTTCTTCAGCTGAAAACAACATCTTTGGGCTAAGGTATGATATTTGCCATTGAAAGAGGATTTCAACTTCAGTGAGGGAAATGTTGGTCCATCTTTCTACAAGATAACAAAATAACAGAGTTGGAAGGGACCTTGAAGGTGTTCTAGTCTCACTCCTTTCTCCAAGACCTACTGTTGAAAATCTGGAAACTTTCATATAGGAATGCCAAGAAATGATCTATTAGGAGTTGGGTAGAGTGAGAGGATTTGGGGCCCAAATATTCCAGATCAAGATAATATATAGACTATTGTCAACTATATAAATAAAAATGTAAAATAGTTTGTACGAATCCACTAATCTCAAAAACTACTGGACCGATTTACGCCAAACTTTCACACAATGTAGCCAAGGACTTCCGATAATAGAATAGCTACTCATTTTGTGCCTAGCACACTTGTATCATGTGTAAAGTAAACACAAATAAAAGGTACTAACTGAAAAATGTTTTTACTCCCTGTAACTCCACCCACCAACAGTCATTAACTACGGAGGCCTCTTAGGGCCAAAAAGGGACTGGAGTCAAACTATTCTCCAAAGCATCTGAGGGCAGAACAAGAAGCAATGGGTGGAAACTAATCAAGGAGAGAAGCAACTTAGAACTGAGGAGAAATTTCTTGACAGTTAGGACAATTAATCAATGGAACAGAAGTTGCCTCCAGAAGTTGTGAAGGCCCCAACACTGCAAGTCTTTAAGAAGATGTCCGATAGCCATTTGTCTGAAGTGGTGTAGGGCTTCCTGCCTAGGCAGGGAGTTGGACTAGATGACCGCCGAGATCCCTTCCAACTCTGCTATTGTATTATTGTATTATTGTATTATAGTAGGTATGTAGATAGGGGAATATATAGATAGGGAGAAATAGGGTAGGTAGATTGGTAGGTAGGGGGATAGATAGATAGGGAACAGCACAGTAGGTATGTAGGTATGTAGGTAGATAGGGGGATAGATAGAGAGGAAGAAATACAGTAGGTTTTATCATCATCATCATCATTTTAATACTTATAAACCGCTCCCTCTCCCCATGGGGACTCGGGGCGGTGCACAGGTAGAATAAAAACAGTAAAAAAAAACATACAAACATCAATAAAATATACAAACAATTTAAAAGTCAAATTAAACTCAGCCTGTGCTAAAATCCCATTTAACTAACTAAACTAAAATTTACCCAGTAAAACCCCAAGACAGGGGGACTATCCCAGGCCGGCCAGACGGAAAAAGTAAGTTTTTAATTTAAGACGGAAGGAGCGGAGGTCCGTGGTTGTCCTAATATCGGGGGGAAGGTCGTTCCAGAGGGCCGGGCCCGCCACAGAGAGAGCCCTTCCCCTGGGTGTCGCCCGCTGACACAGTCTAGTGGACGGCACCCGGAGAAGTCCCTCTCTGTGGGAGCGAATCGGCCGTGAGGATGTATGAGGCAGGATCCGATCCCGCAGATAGCTAGGTCCCGAGCCATGGAGCACTTTAAAGATGATAATTAACACCTTGAAGCACACCCGGAAGACGACAGGTAGCCAGTGCAGCTCGCGCAGGAGCGGTGTTACATGGGTAGACCTTGCGGCCCCCATAATTGCTCGCGCGGCTGCATTCTGGACTAGCTGAAGTCTCCGGGTGCACCTCAAGGGAAGCCCCATGTAGAGAGAGTTGCAATAGTCCAGTCGGGATGTCACGAGCGCATGAGTGACTGTGCGAAGGGCGTCCCGATCCAATAGGGGGCGCAATTGGCGAACCAGGCGAACCTGGTAAAACGCCCTCCTGGCCACGGCCGTCACTTGATCTTCCATGGACAGCCGGGTATCCAGGAGGACACCCAAATTGCGCGCCCCATCCACAGGGGCAAGATGTTCGCCCCCTATGGCCAGCGATGGAGTGAGCTGGTTGAATCGGGCGGCCGGAAACCACAGCCACTCGGTCTTGGTCGGGTTGAGCCTGAGTCCGTTACTTCCCATCCAGATCCGTACGGCTTCCAGGCACTGGCACATCACCGCTACGGCATCGTTGGGGTGGTTTGGGGTAGATATATACAACTGAGTATCATCAGCGTATAGATGGTACTCTACCCCAAAACCACGGATTATCTCACCCAGCGGCTTCATGTATGTGTTGAACAGGAGGGGCGAGAGGACCGACCCCTGAGGCACCCCACATACGAGGGGTCTCGCAGTCGACCTCTGCCCCCCTGCCAACACAAATTGCGATCGGCCAGAGAGGTAGGAGGAGAACCACCGTAAAACGGTGCCTCCCACCCCCAACCCCCCCAGCCGATGCAATAGGATACCATGGTCGATGGTATCGAAAGCCGCCGAGAGGTCTAATAGGACCAGGATGGAGGAACATCCCCCATCTCTGGCCCTCCAGAGATCATCAACCAACGCGACCAATGCCGTCTCGGTGCTATGCCCGGGCCGAAAGCCGGACTGGCGCGGATCTAGATAATCAACTTCCTCCAGGTGACGGGGAAACTGTTGTGCCACCACACTCTCAACAACCTTCGCCAAAAAGGGAAGGTTGGAGACTAGACGGTAGTTGTTCAAAACAGCTGGATCCAAAGAGGGCTTCTTAAGGAGGGGCCTCACCATGGCCTCTTTTAGGGAAGCAGGCAAGGAACCCTCACTTAAGGATGCGTTGACAACCTCTTGGAGCCAGCCTCGTGTCACCTCCCAGGATGCCAGTACAAGCCAGGAGGGACACGGGTCCAATAAACATATGGTGGCTCGCAGTCGCCCACGTAACCTGTCCATATCCTCGGAAGTAACGGAGTCAAACTCCTCCCAAACAAGATCTGTCTCGTGGCATCCCACTGGGCCATGAATGGGGGCTAGCTCGTTCTGTATCTGAGCGATTTTCTCCTGCAGAAAAGTCACAAATTCCTCTGCTCTACCCTGTAACGGGGCTTCCCGCACCCTCTGTTGAAGGAGGGAGCGGGTCACCCTAAACAGGGCGGCAGGGCGGTTTTCTGTGGATGCTATGAGAGTAGCACAATGATGGCGTTTGGCTACTCTCAGCGCCACAATGTAAGTCCGTAAATGGGCTCTTACCTGTGTCCGGTCAGATTCAGAATGGGTAGACCTCCATCTTCCCTCTAGGCATCTCTTGCGGCGTTTCATCACCCACAGCTCCTCGGTAAACCAAGGAGCCAGGGTGTTTCACCGCCGCAAGAGAGGCCGCAAGGGCGCGACCCGATCCAAGGCTCCCGTGGTCGCAATATTCCATGCAGCCACGAGGTCCTCCATCGGGGCGCGGGTCAGGGGTACAGGAACTGGCCCAAGCGCCGTTTGGAACCCCTCCGGGTCCATCAGGCGCCTGGGGCGGAACCAGATTGGTGACTCAGGTTCCGCCTCCCCGCGGAGGGGAGCAGCGGTCGGAAAGTCGAGCCGGAGAAGTGAGTGGTCTGTCCATGACAAGGGTGTGATGACTATATCCCCTATACCCAGATCACTCTTCCATTGGCCTGAGACAAAGATGAGATCCGGTGTATGTCCACCCTCGTGAGTGGGGCCTTGAATTAGTTGGGTCAGGTCCATGGCCGTCATGGAAGCCATGAACTCCCGAGCCACCTCGGATGATTCGCCCACCGATGGCAGATTAAAGTCCCCCATGACTAAAAGTCTGGGGGTCTCAACTTCCACCGTAGCGATCACCTCGAGGAGCTCGGGCAGGGCTGCTGCTACATAGCGGGGAGCCAGGTATACAACCAGCAAGCCCAACTGCCTCCCTAGGCCCCACTTCACACAGAGGGACTCACAACCGGTAGTCTGTGGCACAATGGTCTCTCTCGGTTCAAGACCTTCCTTTACAATGACCGCTACCCCACCGCCCCTACCTAGGGCCCGGGGCTGATGAAACGCGCGGTAACCTGGTGGGCACATTTCAACGAGGGGGAGTCCACCCTCGTGGCCCAACCAGGTCTCCGCAATTCCCACCAGGTCCGGCTCCCCCTCTGACACAAGGTCATGAACGAGGGGGGCTTTGTTGGCAATGGACCTGGCGTTGCAGAACATCAGCCGCAGGCCCTGGCTCTGTACTCCCTGGCCACCTAGCCTGCGGGGGTTGAGGCACTTGACCGCTTGAAGCCAACGGCTTCGCGCCCCCAACCAGGAGGATAACATTTGTCTCCCCTCGGATCTGCTTCTCCCCACGACCTTTTGGATGGGAATGCCCTCTGTCGGAACGACTTGAGTCTCCCCCCTCCTAACCGAACCTTCCGCTACCCTCCGTCGCCCGCTGGCCTGGCCCTCTCTTCCCTCACCCGCCTCTACCTGTCTATCCCCTCCCCCCTCCCTGGTACCCCCTAAAATAGACATTAATTTAAAAATTAAAAAACCCCTAAGACCACGCTTCTTCCACCTCTCCAGATTAATAAATCCTTCATCAAGGTGGGCCCTCGTTAGAGCGGAGGGCCAAACCTGCGAGAGCGGGGACTCTCGCAGTCGTAACAGGTCTAGCTTGGAATACATAATATAGATAAATAATTAAATAAATAAATAAATAATTATATATAGATACAATGTAGAGCAGTTAAATACATAAAAGCATGGGTCAAAGATTTTAAAAAGCATCGTTAGCCATCATTTAAGGTGTAATAAATAGATGTTAAAAAGTAATAAATAGATGTTAAATATCAGTTAATAGATTAAGTGCATCAGTGAGGGATATAGTCCATCTGAAGCATTCCAGATCTTTCCCTAGGAAGGATTAAAAAGGTCTTAGAGAAATGTCCGTAGGTCGAAAGATCTTAGTGGTTGCTTTCAGTGTTAAAAGGTCTATAGGCAGGATCATACATTTGGGACCATCAGCGCCGGCAGAAAATCTGTCCTCCAGTTGGAAAAGAAAGCCTCTCGTGTCCAGGAGAGAAGGGCAAGGCCAAAGCCTTGTAGGTAGGTAGGTGTATAGATGGATAGTGAGAAATACAGTAGGTAGGTAGGTAGAGGAATAGAGAGGGGGAAATACAGTAGGTAGGTAGGTAGATAGATAGAGGGAGAAAGGAAGAAATACAGTATGTAGGTAGGTAGAGGGATAGATAGAGAGGGAGAAATACAGTAGGTAGGTAGGTAGAGGAATAGAGAGAGAGGGAGAAATACAGTAGGTAGGTAGGTAGGTAGAGGGATAGAGGGAGAAATACAGTAGGTAGGTAGGTTGGGAGTTATATGGTGGTTGTGTGTATGTGTGCAGGTGTAGATCTACACACAGATTGATTGGCCATTTAACCAGACTGGGCCACAGCAACGCGTGGCCGGGTATAGCTAGTAGTATATAAAAGTAGAGGAGCAGGCTAATATAAAATGATGGCTCAATTATACATCTCTCCCTTCTCTAACTTTAGAATGCCAGACTGTAGCAAACATATTGTATAATTATACAGTGGAATTCCCTACTTAAAGTTTAAATTCATTTATATTACAAGTAATCCTTGCTTAATAGCTATTTGTTCAAGCTATGGCAGTACTGAGCTAATGCTACTCATGCTCAGTTCCTGAAATTTTATCCATTGCAGTGTCACCATAATCACCTGATCAAAATTTATTTTGACCATTTCTCCCCTTTTGGCTGCCCTGAGTAACAGTACATTGCAGTGATGGCACTACTGCTGCCATTACATTGGGTGTGTACTTCAGGCCCAGTGCAACTATCACTGAGGCGCCACCTCAAACCCTGTGCTGTGGCCAGTCACCCCAGTGTCACTGCATAAAACCCCAGCTGCCCCTGCCACTCTGTGCTTCACAGGTCTTGCCGTGCTCTGATGACTTGTCTATTTTCTATTGCTGACAGGGTACACCTAGCAAGGCAGCTGCTGGTCATGCCAGGTCTTCTTTCTGAGGCTGCTCACACCATTCCCCAAATAGCACATGCCCTTCAAATAATGTATGCCATCCTCACAATGCCTTGCAAAGCCTTCGGAATGTTTCTGAAGTCTTCTGAAAGCTCATGAGAAAGCTGCACCCACAGTTGTCCAAATCGTGTGTACTGGGCATGGCTAGTCTAGTGAAGAGAAGGACCAGGGAAGACATGATAGCAATGTTCCAATATTTGTGGAGCTGCCACAGAGAGGAAGGGGTCAACCTATTTTCCAAAGCACCTGAAGGCCAAACAAGAAATAATGGATGGAAATCCCAAAGGTGCTTTTTCACTTTTGAAAATAGAGACTGAGAATCTCTACAGATTAATGGATGGAAACTGATCAAGGAGAGATACAACCTAGAAATAAGGAGAACTTTTCTGACAGTGAGAATAATCAACTAATGGAAAAGTTTACCTTCAGAAGTTGTGGGAGCTTCATCACTGGAAGCTTTCAAGAAGAGGCTGTCAGAAATAGTCTAGGGTCTCTTGCTTTGGTGGAGGGGGGTTGTACGAGATCACTACAAGGTCCCTTCCAATTTTATTATTCAGTAAATTCTGTTCTTGTGATGCTTTGGAAAGCCACTGCTGAGGAGTGCCACTGTGTATGGCAGTCAAGAGGGCAGACATGGAGGTGGTGGATATAAGCTGGGGTGAGGAGTTGAAGTTGAGGAAGAGTTCCCTTATCAGGCTCTGGGCTGGGAGGAACTAAGCTGGAGTTGGCTGGCATGGGTACTCACCTTAACAACCAGTGGAATTTGATTACCAAAGGCAGGAACTGCCAGGATCTTCATTGCTAAACAATGCAATCATGTGACATGATACTTACTGCCTGACTGCATTGGAATCCCCTTAGCAATGGACATTTCAATACCAATTAGGGTCATAAATTGAGGATTACTATAAAGCCAAAGCCTTTATGTTCTATTGTTCTCATACATTTTCATGATAAAGGACTTTATTGAGATAAACAATTTTGTAAAGAAAACAGTAAATATGATCAGAGCTGATTCTTAGATTTGAAAACGTTCATTGTGTTTGACCAGTAAAAATGTGTATCGAAAATACATACAATCATTACTCTTCTTTGAACCAAATAAGTGTTAATTTGTTGTAACTGATTCAGTGTAACAGACACCAGACAAAACTGGTTAAAAACATTCTTGCTTATATATATTTTTCATTAAATAAACGTAGAAGGTAAAGACAGACGGGGCAGCTTTAGGAAAGTCTGAAGCCATATGGACAATTGTATATTGATATTTTCCTTAGGGAACAATCTATTTTGAAATAAGTTCTGCTTAACAAATTATTCTATTCGTGCCATGTTGCAAATGGGGGAATGGTTTAGCATCTCATCAAACATGTACAGCAGACAGTCAAAATATAACTGTCTGCTTGGGTTATGTCACAAAAATAAATAGCTGAAGGCACAGCAGATTCAAAGTAGTCGATTTCAACGTTCTGTGGGACCAACACAAGAGATCATTGTCAAACCAGTCAAAATGCCAGTGGATATCCTTTCAAAGAAATGTGATATTACCAGCTCTATTGGCATTGATACACTAACTGATGGTTAAGAGAGGTGCCAGTCATTTGCAAGAGTGGATTGAATGTGCCATCTAAACTAAGGGCACCAGCAATTGTGTTGTGTCATAAACAATACATAAGGAAAATCGGGAATGCAAAATTGTGATGTGACACGAAGTTTGGCCCACAACTCACTAACATCTCCTGAAAGTCACTTAAAGTTGCTGCATCAGAAGGAAAGATGCCATGAGTTAATTAGCAGTTTGTAATTGTTTTTTTTTAAATTAAAATTAGCAAAAACAAACAAATCCTATTAAACATTTACAAACAAGCACATAACATGAAGATGAAGAATGTAAGAGAGACACGAACAAAGAAAAACATGGAAAGTTTCAAAGTTTATGGCCAAAAGGACACTTCCTACATTTCTAGATCTGACCTTTCAAGCTTCAGACCCTGGAATAGCTATGAAATAACTCGAGTAAAATATAAAAGTTATAGTTAAGAATGGCTTTACTATATTATTATATTCATTATACTGTGTATGATTATATTTATTATAGTAGGTTTGGTAAGAGAAGCCACTGGTTTTCCATGTGATTTCTGTGTCCACTTCAGAACACATCTTTCCCATTCTCAAAGGATTGCATGAGCCTGATGTTCAACAGCACAATTGATTTTTTTGTTGTTCCAAAAGGGACACCTTCAGAAGTGACAGCTGGGCTCGTTAGTTTGCATCCATGAAGTTCTTTGGTCAATCTATTTCCAGTTGCTGACATTGTGTGAGCAGCACAGTCAAGAACAGCTCAGTGCATGCTCTGTGCATTAGCCCATTAATGCCTATGGCTCAGCTTTAAACATAAATATTTGGATAGGACAAGGATCTATCAGTGGTGTGTTGGCCTGATTGCTTCTTGTAGTCAGAAAAGGAAAAGAAGCAGGGATTCAGCCAGACCCTAAATCCTGCTTGTCAGGAAAGCAATGCGATAGAAATGATCTCCCAGTGGTAGGGCATTGCACCACACAGTAGATGATGTGACTCTGAAGAGCAACCAACTTCGCCTACAGATTCTGCAGCTCAGTGTTTGTAAGCCAATGAAGACAGAGTATTTCAAGGCAGCGATAAATTACTCTTCAGAGGAAAGAGAACAGCTGTACTCCTTAGTGGGAAACCTTCTGGCACATTTCCCATACCTATTTGCTGGGCTGTATCTAAGCTGGCATTAGCTTTCTTGGTAAGAGAAGGGGAATATAATAATGACATCCATTAAAAAAAAAATTCAGGCGAGGGAGAGGTCAAAGGAATTAAAAACCGAAAAGAAATTGCATTCAAAAGAAATTGTAATTACAAATAAAAAAAATACAGAGGAAAGACAGTAGACAGGCAATTGGCAATGATACCTGGTGCAGTGCAAAATAATCTGTGCCATATGCAAGTTTACTGCTGAATTGGGAGTCACAATCAGGACGGCAAGAGTGTGGAGTAATTGCCTTAGTTTACTAATTAAACAGACATTCTGAGCATCTAATATAAGTATGTCATGCTACAACAGAAAGGAAAAAGGAATTGCCAGGGTAAGTCCTTTGCTCAGCTAGACTGACACTGACACAGATAATAGATAGTCAAATAGGCAGATACTGTCCTGTTTTATAAAAACCAAAGCCAAAAAGAGCAGTATGAGTATTTTGACACTGGATCCAAATGGTGGTGGACCTCCATTGGAGGTATTCATGCAAGGGCTCGATAGCCTAGGATACTTTCAGTTGTTTCCTGCACTTAGTAAGAGTTGGACATGATGACCTGTCCCTTGTAGTTAAAATGCCCCTTTAACTACATGACTCTATTTATATACTGCTGATCAAAATTCTCAATTAAACTGTTTTGAGCTCCTGGAGGGAAAAAAAAATCATTTTAAAAATTAAATAAAATAATAAATATGAAACATCACATTTTATAAGTGGAATAGTTCTTTACTTTCCCTCCAATGGTTATTGCTGATGTACTTTAAGATAAGCAGGCACAGTGGCTCAATGGTTAAAAATGCTAGAAAGCTGATGGTTCAAGACCCGAGCACTGTATGACAGGGTGAGTTCCCGTTACTTGCCCCAGCTCCTGCCCATCTAGCAATTCAAAAGCATTCAAATGCAAGTAGATAAATAGGTATCACTCCAATGGGAAGGTAACAGCATTCCATGTGCCTTTGGTGTGTAGTATGCTGGTACATGACCACAAAAGTGTCTTCAGAAAATGCTGGCTTCCTCAGCTATGAAATGGAGTTGGTTGGTTAATCTGGTTGGTTAAGGTCTCTAGAGAGATAGGATATGTTTGGATCCAAGCAGTGATAAAAACATCCTTGAATGGTAGCTGTCCTTGCTTAAGGAGGTGATGGTCTGTTCCCCTTCCCCCCCAAAAAACTATTTCTTGGTCCAATGTATGGGACAATTTTACCATGTCTCCAACTTTCCCTTTTGGGGAAAGGTTTTTTAAGAAGAATTTGGACAACAGTTTCAGGAGGCTCTAAAGAAAGTGGACTATATTCATGAAGTTGGGCTTCAGAGATGGCAATACTTCTTAGATGGCATTGATTGTAATTCTAGATGTAGTCTGGAAGGAAGGTGCTGGTGTAGTCATCCTTGCCATCCTTAATTTTTCAGCAGCCTTTTATATATAATTGATTATGCTGTCTTTCTGGGATGGCTTAGGATTTTAGGAGTGGAAGGCACCATGGCGTGATTCCAGTAGGACCAATTCTATACAGTGCTGGTAGAAGGGCGAAAGCCTAGCACCAAGGCCCTGTTTTATGGGGCTCCTGTCTCCTCACTCTTAATAACAATCACATGGAGTCATTGAAAGGTTATCCACTTCTACAGAGTCTGATAGAAGTATGCTGCTATCACCCAATAATATGATGCTCTCAGTGTTCCTTCTCATCATCTGGAGGCTGGTCGGGAAGAAGATTTGGTTTAGCTCTAACAAGACTGAGTAGAAGTTCTCCTGAATGTAAAAACAGGTGACAGCTATAGCCAGGAGGGCCTTTGCACAAATTGATCTTGTGGGACACTTTTCTCCATTCCTGATACAGGAAGCTCTTTTCATACTCACTTACTTTCTGTTTGTTGTGTCTGGTATATAGGGCTGAAGATCACTCAGTTCCACAGTCTGATAAACCGGGCACAGTCCATTCTCTCTGATGGAATCCAGAAGATATGCCTAGCCTTTTGCAGTGCTCTCCCTGAGAAATAGCAGGTCTGGGTATTCCTCATTCTGCTAGCCTTTCAAAAGGTGTTGAATACTTGATTCTTTACTCTGGCATTGGGCTGTTCATTTGCTTTGTGATTATTGTATTACAAGAAAAGCAAGCATTCCACAAAGCCAGAACTGAAAATGCTGCAACAATGGTGCTCACACATGTCTGCCCACGATGTGACAGAACATTTAATGCCTGTATAGGCCTTATCAGCCACCTGTGGACACATTGTGGAAGCCCAAAACCTGTTAGATTTCAAGGTTCTCTTCTAACACAATGGATGAACATCATCATTGATGATGATGAACATCATCATCACCACCACCCCGAGTCCCTTCGGGGAGAGGGGGCGGTTTAGAAATTTAATAAATTATTATTATTATTATTATTATTATTATTATTATTATTATTATTATTATCATCATCATCATCATCATCATCATCATCATCATCATCATCATCATATTACTGTAGTATTTATATTACTATAATTGTATGTTGATGGTTATAAGCTGCCTTAAGTCAAATGATTGAAGCAAAATAAAACATTCCTAATAAAAAAATTACCATCCAACTGACTCTCAAAGTCTGAAAATCTTAGCACTGAAAAGACAATCAACGTATTGCGAAAATTTCAAGCAAAGTCTAGGGGACTCAGTCTGCCCCACTGAACAAAATCATAGTTTTAAATAGCCTGTCCTTCAAAATTACCTTTTCCTGCATGATGCATATTTTCTCAGAGAAACTTCTTAACCTGTTACAAGATTTAACTTCCTTACATGGATTCAGACTATTTTCAAGAGCCCGGCTCCCTGTAGAGCAATAGCGGAGGTGTACATTGTGAAAGCTGGTACTGTATCAAATAACTGTAGTGTTTTACATAATTTTGCCTTTTGAATCCAAACTGAGCCCTTTTTTTGGGGTAACTATCTCTCTGGGGAATAACGGGAAAACTAATTTTGCTCATGCTCTTTGTGATTTTCCAAGGGGAACAATTACTGTCAACTTTAATTTCTTTAGATGTAAACTTAGGATCATTTCTCCTTGTCACACAAGCAAAGAACTGTTAGATTTCCTTTATCCAATCCAATATTCCACCTATCACAGTCACAGGTTTGATGTAGAAAAACTGGGGTCTGCCCATCTCATGACAACTTTCTTAGTAATTTATCCAAAAGAGAGTTTCCAGAGTTCAGACTCTGCCCCTTGCGACTGCCCTTCAGTGGGTGAGATTCATCATTAAAAGGGAAGTAAAAGTCTAGATAGAATAGAATAGATAGAATTCTTTATCGTATTCTGATTGGACACAGAAGGGATTTGTCTCTGGTGCCTAAGCTCTCAGTGTACATACAAGCGATAGACGATAAATCATGAGCATTACAAAATTAGTCCTAAATCCTAGCAGTGAAATCCTCTGAAGTCTGCTACTGGTTCGGTGAGTCTGCTATTGAGCGCATGCTTTGTGCACGCATGCACGCCTGAGGTGCGCCAACACAGCCCTAAAAAAGGAACATTTTGAAGCCTTCTGAGTCTGCAAAAGTAAGTAGAACAGCGGCGGGGGGGGGGGAATCCGCTGTGCCACATGATTTAAATTAGCTAGAAAGCAGGAAATCCAATGATTCTAGCTAATATAAATCATGCGTCACAGCTAATTGACGGAAATACCGGTTCGCTGGAACCGGTAGCATTTCACCCCAGCTTCATCCCAAAGCTTTATATGAGGTCACTCATTAAGTCTTATTATCACCAATGTCTTCAACTTTTGTAGTTTCTTCTTTTAAGATGAAAAAAAATGGGACACAAACAAAGCTAGCAGAAGCTGATCAGCAGACTTGGAAAAAAGAATTGTAACTTTTTCAAAAAATATAACGAAGTAGAACAGAAAAGGGATAAATTAAAAATGGGACAAAGGAACATAGAACCGCATATATTTTTTCTTGCATTTTCACAAGATAAATGTCAGCTACACTATTGTAATGCTCTCTACATGGGGCTTCCTTTGAGGTGCACCCGAAGACTACAGCTAGTCCAGAACACGGCCGCGCGGGCAGTCCTGGGAGCCTCTAGGTTCTCCCACGTAACACCACTCCTGCGCGAGCTGCACTGGTTGCCTGTGGCCTTTCGGGTGCGCTTCAAGGTGTTGATTACCATCTTTAAAGCGCTCCATTGCACGGGACCTAGTTACTTGCAGGATCGCATTCTCCCTCATACATCCCGGCAGCCGATTCGCTCCCACAGAGAGGGACTTCTCTGGGTGCCGTCTACTAGGCAGTGCCAGCGGGCGACGCTAGGGGAAGGGCCTTCTCTGTGGTGGGCCCGACCCTCTGGAACGACCTACCCCCCGAACTTAAAAAACCACGGACCTCCGCTCCTTCCGCCAAAAGTTACAAACTTACTTCTTTCATCAGGCCGGCCTGGCCTAATCTATCCTATCCTAGGCTGTAGGGAAATAGTGTAAAGGGTTTTAAAGGTTTTAAGATTTTAAAATTTTAGCGCAGAGTAAATTATTAATTCGATTTTAAATATTGTACTGTTGTATTTATAAATATGCTTTTAAAGTCCTGTGCACTGCCCCGAGTCCCTCCGGGGAGAGCGGGCGATCTATAAATCAAATAAATAAATAAAATAAAATAAATAAATATAATGTTTACTTTTGCAACCAGATATTCAAATCTGTACGTTCTGAAGAATTAGGGAACAAAAACTATGTCACACTCTTCATGATCATGACATTCATCCATAACTTAATTTTACCAATTAATCATTTAGATATGTTCTTTTCAGAGTTGAAAAGACTGCATTCATTCCACAGTATTTGATAGCAGGTGAGAGTTTAAAATATGTAAACATTTATCCATATTAAAAATTAATACTAAAATATTACCTGCCAGCTTCTGATTATCAGCTGACAGACATTGGAGTTATTTACATCCACTTTTTTCTAATTTAATATCCTCCAGTTATGAGTGAGTATAATTCCCAATAATACAAATAGGCTTACTGCCATTAATTTTAGTTTTTAAATAATCATGATGCAAGAAATATAGTCAACATATATTTCTAGTTTAATCTGGGGCAGAATTTTAAGAGAAAGTAGACAATCTGTGATTTATTGAGTTATAGTTTTAGAGATATCTTTTTTAACTAAACAAAGAAACAGAACAACTAAGGGCAAAAGAGCAATGGGCATGGAAGCAAGTTTTAACTTCCTACCAGCTTGACAATGCTTGACTGCCCACTGGCAGCTGAAGGAGGAGCTAGTTTACCTGGCTTCTGGAGGGCTAGGGCGGGCAACCTTGAAAGCTTTAAGACTTGTGGACTTCAACTCCCAGAATTCTTCATCTCGCTCTTCATCTTGATGATGTGCGGACAGGTCGCGGGAGGGAGCTGGAACCGGTTCTAAACGGCACTGTAGATTTGTGGAACATCTTCTATAAAAGAGGTTAAAACTGGCAGGAACCCACCCCTGGGTGGGACCCATTACAGAACCTCTAAGTGGTGGCGACTTTGCTAAATGTCAATATCATGACAGCCATGGATCCCAAATTTTCAATGGATTCTCTAAATTAGCCCTTTTGCAGTTCCTTGATTTAAAAATTATTGCCTTGTGATACACTGTTTTACCCAGTTAAAAGTTATAGATACAAAAGTTTTAGTAGTGCGCAGATGAACCTAGAAACAAATGGAACCCAGAGACTAGTGTAATTGAATTTAAATTTTAAGAAGAGAAAATTCCATGATTAGGAAACTGTCCCTTGTGATCCAACTTTTGTAATTTAGAAGTGACCACTGGGGGGAAATCATCCTTTTAAATGTCTCTATAAATGAGTTAAAGTTTTAATATCTTTATCTTCACATTCTCAATGGAGATTATATGTTTTTAGTCTTATGACGATATGTTTGCCTTAATTTTTTGTGACTGTGGCTAAATGCATTTTAATCTCTGTTCTACTATTTGTTGGTAAGTTTTATAGTGTGCAATTACCAAAACTGTGTTGTTATTGGATTTTGGGGGTTTTAAATTAACATTCATTGTTCAATCATTTTCTTGAAAGTGTATTGTTATATAATGATTATAAAAATGCACTAATAAGTGCATAAACAAATATTATCTATGCCACTCGAAATCTTTTTTTAAAAAAATTTGCAGTTGTAAAATTGTAGAGCAATATAACAACATGTAATCTTCTAGCAATTCTTGACCTCCATTTCCCAAAATGTCTCCACTGGATGTGCTGGTTGGAGTAGTGGAGAATTATTCAGCAGCATTTGTGTAGGGAAGCATAAGTTCTCAAATCTATTTACAGAAAAAAAATATAAACCACTAAATTGTTGAGGCAGATCCTGCAATCCACTATGATTGCAGGAAAATTTATCACTGAATTGCACATTGGATAGAGAGACAATGAGTGTTTTAGTGTAACTGCTATTAAGAAATAAAAGGATATTTAGGATACTCATGGCTTTTCATCATTGCAGACTCACTAAGTACAGGTCAGGATGCAGAGTACTTGAAGAATAGCAGTGTAGAAGATTGAGATACATTAATTCTTTCATTCAGTGCAATAAAGACCAAGAAGCTGAAGGGCTGAACAACTCAGTAATAAGAGCTGATTAACTCAGGGGTGGGCTAACACTTTGCAACTTTAAGTCTGATGGACTTCAGCTCCCAGAATTCTCCAGCCAGCAAAGCTGGCTGGAGAAGTCTGGGAACTGAAGTCCTTCAGACTTAAAGTTGCAAAGTGTTAGCCCACCCCTGGATTAACTGAATGTTTAAACAGTGAATTGCTTTCTTTGCCCTAAGATCCTTTGCCATTGCTATTGTCTGAAATTCAAATAATTGTGCTTTTTTTTTTTTGCTGAATCACAATCAGAATTGGTTTCTGACTGAATCTTTGTGGTTTGGATCAGGGGTGAAATCCAGCAGGTTCTGACGGGTTCTGAAGAACCGGTAGCAGAAATTTTGAGTAGTTCAGAGAAACGGCAAATACCACCTCTGGCTGGCCCCAGAGTGGGATGGGAATGGAGATTTTGCAATATCCTTTCCCTAGAGTGGGGTGGGAATGCCGATTTTGCAGTGTCCTTCACCTGCCATGCCCACCAAGCACACCCACAGAACCGGTAGTAAAAAATATATATTTGAATTTCACCACTGGTTTGGATCCACCTTTCAAACTAGAGGTGGGGAATGATGGTCCCTTTATGACTTGTGGATTTCAACGCCTGGAACTCCTGAGCCAGCATGGAGTTCAATACAAAATGCTGTCAAAACCCTGCCCCTCTGAACCCAACCAACTTGAATTTTAGAACAATTGAGCCTCAGCCAAGTTAGATAGGTTTTTTAATGGGAATTTTAGCACAGATTTTCTATTTAATTTCTTTTTAACTTTTGTACATTGTTATTTATTGTAAATTTTTAATGTCCTGTGCACCGCCCAGAGTCCGTCTCGACGGAGATTGGTGCGGTTAACAAATCGAATAAATAAATAAATAAATAAACCAATGACATTTTAATAAGCTAGTGATAGTTTCTTGAAGGAACCATAGTAGCTACCTTTCCATTTTATTTCCAGTCATATTGTGCTTTGTTTGTTTCTGGATTGGTGTAATACAACATGTAAGGTTTCAATTAAAGGTGTATTAAGTCAAAGGCATAATCTTCCATCACTTTATCTAGACCTTGAGAGGAGATTTTGAACTTGGATACATTTTTCTATTTGTTTCTTTGATTTTTACCCAGTTAGTTGCTTAATGTAGTTTACCTGGCCAACTCCCTAAATGCATATGGCTACAACATAAACTCCACAAAATAAGTTAGTCTGGAAAAAAAAATAACTGTCCCACTGTTGTAACTTTCCATTGTTGCAGATAGATTTCAACTTGGTCTCCCTGTCCTAGACCAAGAGCTTAGCCCAAGGGTGTCAAACTCAATCTCATTGTGGGCCGTATCAGGATTTTGTTTGTCCTTGGGGTGTGGGGCGTGGGGTGTGGCCCAATCATTATGGCCGACTGGGTGGATGTGGCCAGGGTGGGCCAGGACAGCAGAAGACGGGTCTCTCATCATCTCTGGGATGGCTCCACGGGACAACTCTGGGCCTATCACAGGCTGCATCTGGCGTGCAGGTCACCTGTTTGACACCCCTGGCTTAGCCCCTCTGGCTCTTCAGCTGTTGCATCATCCTTTATTAAACTGAATGCTCATCTCACCCCAGAGATCATCTCACCCGCCCAGAGTCCGTCTTGACGGAGATTGGTGCGGTTTATAAATCGAATAAAATTCAAAAAAAATCAAAATCTATTGCATTATTCTGAGAGAGGGAAACAAACAAATGCCTAGTCAAGCCAAAAAGGAAGCCAATTTATCTTCTACTCTGATCTTTAATAGGGTTAACAGTATTGTCTATAGCTAAAGAACTAAGTCAATATAGTAGTAGATACAGTATTGGGCTAAGTACAGAACAGTTACCACACTCCCATCTGTAAAGTCTGTGCAAATCTATTTTGAGCTGGAAACAGTTCTGGATCTATTTGGAATAACCAAACAAACCTTTGGCCAATTAACTGCATTGGTGACATTTATTCTGTTCCTATCACCACCATGTTTTCTATTCTTTTGTTAAAAACAAATCGTGATGTCCCCCCTACCTCTTCTGGCAGCAGAGAAGATTGAAAAACTGATTAATACTTGACTGACACACTTATTCTGGATTATGTGCTGCTGGAAAACAGAGGTGAGTCTGTTTAACATAGTCAACCATATTCTGGGATGGATAGATGGCCAATTTGTAAAATGGTAGCGTTCTTCAAATCAGTTGCCCATTATTATTTGTCTTGAAAGCTTTTCTTTAAAATTATATTTTTCAGCTTTCAACCCAGATAGACATTTTATGTTTAATGTTAAGGTTAGTGATATATTTGCTATTTGTTGTACATTTGATCACTTTTTGGGAGGTTGTTTTGTTTGTAGTTAATGTTTTCTTTTTTTTTCTTTTGTATTTTCACTTTGGAGATAAATAAAAAATTCATTAAAAAAAAGAAAAGAAAACCATACTTTTTTCTGACTGTTGGCATTATTTCTACATAGAGAAGAGCTTTTTTCCCCTAAGAGGATTGCTATGTATGTGAAAAAAATTAATATTTTCTGCATTGCTAGTCCCACAGAACACGGCGGGAATTCCAAAAGTACAGCTTTCTCTCCCCCTTTTCAGAGATTGTCTCCAGTTTCAAGTCTTCCATCTATGCATGACTCAGAGATGCTGAAAGAAAAATTGCTCAGTTGTGCCAGGAGAACATAAATATTATGTTTCACTTGGTATTATAATTAACTGCATGTTTCAAATATTTCTTGCTTGTTTGCTTTCACAATGTATAGTATAATTTACCAGTAATAGGATTAAGATGTCTGCTTTTGAAAAAGTAAATAGTTCATTGGCTTGAGAATATTTTCTGTTTTTCTCACTGGTACCTATTTACTAAATGCCCAACGTACTTCAATATAGATAATAATTAAAATAATAGCTAACCAGAATATAAATTGCTTGTTTTTCTCAACTTCTTGCTGGGAATATCGTAACTACCAGCACATATGCAAACAAGAGTGGATTTGAGAGATTGAGATTTTTTTAAAAAATATATAAAAAGCTCAAAAAGTTAAAATTATACCATTTATTAAAATTCAGAGGAAGGTAGACTGCAGATTGATTGCAGATCTTTTACACGGGAGAACTGATGCCATCTTTTTGAAATTTGGTAATAAACAGAAAGGGACTATCACTTTAAGATAAATCAGGCTTAATATTTCACCACACGTTTATTGCTGTGACACTCAAATACGACTGCAGAATCTATCCAACTTCAGCAACTTGTTAAAAATCACTGAACGGGTGAAACATGTTAACAGGAGAGAGAGAGAGAGAGAGAGAGAGAGAGAGAGAGAGAGAGAGAGAGAGAGAGAGAAAGAGAGAGAGAGAAAGAGAGAAAGAGAGAGAGAGAAAGAGAGAGAGATTAAACAATGAGAAACTAAAACAAATCCTCATCACCACTGGCCAAAGTTTCACTCACTGCTAGAATGGCAAAGCCCATTAAAAATCAAGCAGATGTATGCAGAGGAGTATTCCTGCTATAGTGCTTCCCAAATGCTGGAGTTGGTCTTGTGCCAGATTTTTTTTCTCCCGGATTTGCATCTGGCCTGGCTTTGGGATGGCTCCCTCAGCTACAGCCATATGTTCCCTTCTCTTTCTCATTGATGTCACAAATTTTCTTCTGCTGTAGTAAAAGGAGGATAATAGAACAGGGGTGGCGGCTGTTATTTCCTGCATCCAGACATCCAAATAGCATTGGGTAGGATGTGGGTGTATGTGTGCTTTTTTAAAATAACTGCTGGAACCTACTGTTATAAATCTTGAAGGTATCAAACAGCCTTTGCAACACCACCACAGACATTAAATGGGTTTGCTAATTTGGAGGGTGAGTGTTCTTTCTCTTGCATAATTATCTGCTGTATCTTTGTAGGGCTTCGGAGAAGATTCACTGGCCTTGGTGACATTGATTCTGTTCCTATCACCACCATGTTTTCTTCTCCTTTTGTTAAAAATAAATCAGGACAACCTCCCTGCTTCTTCTCTTTTGGAAGCTATGTCTGTATCTTCAGAGAAGATACACTGGGGAGTCCATTCCTTGCAAGTGACATTTCAGTTGTTCAAGTATGGATAACTAAATCGCTTGAACTGGCGGCACACAGAGCCTTCTCAGCAGGGGTGGGTTTCAAATTTTTTAGAACCTACTCTGTAGGTGTGGCCTATTTTGTGGGCTTGGCTTGGCAGTCATGTGGCAGGTGGGAGTGGCCACCTTTTAAAATGTGGTGAAACTCATTTAACAACGCTCTTGCTTAGCAACCAAAATTTTGGACTCAATTGTGATGATAAATTCTTTCTTTCTTTCTTTCTTTCTTCTTTCCTTTCTTCCTTCCTTTTTTCCTTCCTTTCCTTTCCTTCCCGTTGGATCACTGGCAGCGGTGGGCCAGATTTACTTCCAGGTACGCCGGTGGAACCCCCTCTCACCGGTTCTCTAAATTTCACCAACCGGTTCTCGCGAGTAGGTGTGAACCTGCAGAAACTCACACCTGCTTCTCAGATTTGGACCTGGTTCCATTCACAGGGAAATAATTGAACAAGAACATTATGGGATAGAGGGGCGCAGTGGCTCAGTGGTTAAGATGCTGAGCTTGTTGATCAGAAAGGTTGGCAGTTCAGTGGTTCAAATCCCTAGCGCCACATAATGGAGTGAGCTCCCGTTACTTGTCCCAGCTTCTGCCAACCTAGCAGTTCGAAAGCATGTAAAAATGCAAGTAGAAAAATAGAGACCACTTTAGTGGGAAGGTAACAGCGTTCCGTATGCCTTCAGTGTTTAGTCATGCTGGCCACATGACCACGGAGACATCATCAGACAACACTGGCTCTTCGGCTTTGAAATAGAGATGAACACCGCCCCTAGAGTTGGGAATGATTAGCACATATATGTGAGGGGAACCTTTACTTTTACCTTATTATGTGATAAAGCAGTGGTGGGTTGCTCCTGGTTCGGCACAGTTTGGCTGAACTGGTAGTAGTGAAAGCGGGAGGCTCTGCATGCACAGAAGGGTCGTGTGTGTATGGGAGCATGTCTGAACCAGTAGTGAAAAAATTGCAACCCACCCCAGGATAAAGGATCAAATTATCCAGTGGATAGGAAGGTCCTGTGCTATAACCAGGTCTTGAAATCTGGCAGTGATGCTTCAACATATGTTGCTGCCTTCAGAGCAGTCAAAATGCATACCTCCCATTGAGCTCAACACTTTAACAAGTCCATTCTCCTTCAAGGATTTGCCACAAAGGTCAATCTTGCTGAGATTTTAACCTGGAACTGGCGGCACACACAGAACTGGGTGGGAACTTGCTGGAGAAAAGAGTAGGCATGACAGGAAGAAAGGGCGGCAAAACGCATGCAGAGGAGCAGGCCACAATGTCTGGATGTGTTTAAATTGCTAACCACGCCATTCTTTTTTTTGTATATGTTAGAAGAGAAATCTTCCAATCTTTCTTTTCCCTATTTTTACAATTCGTAGAAAACGTCATAATCATTTACATTTGCTATTATCCATAGCATATGGAGATTTTGTACACATCTTCTAATTTACATAACTGTTTGGTCAAATTGCCCAAGAGACTTTTTAAAAATGCAAATGATCTTGCTTTCATTCATTAACATGTAAATGTCAGTGGTGTAGGCTTTTTTAAATGCAATTTTCCTAATGTAAGCTCTTTCTTAAATGTAATTACTACTGTTTGTATGCAACTTTCAGTAGTATACTTTTCATATTGAGAAGTCTCGCTCTTCTTTTTTTCCAAACAGATTTTTGGCTGGGAGACAGATTAATGTTGCTGCATTTTGATGCCAGTGTGTAGCTTATTCTAGAATTTGAAGTGAGTCAAATGCTTTCCCCAAATCTTTATCCAAAGGAATTCTTACTAGAATATTTATAGCTATATCTCCCAATATAGGAGGAAGTGCTTGCTCCAACATGAACTTAGGGGGGGAAAATCTATTTTATATTTATCTATTTTTTTCGATGCTGTTGTTTTTATACTGAGAAGAATAAAATTAATTAACTTTAAATAGTTATGTTACTGGAAGAATGCTTTTATACTTCTACAACATAATTGTGTGCCTACCTAAAAACACACCTTGTTGTGTGGGTATCGTTGAAGTTATTTGTTAGTTTCTGAGAGCTACTTGAAAGCAATGTAGTTGTCTCTCCCTGCTGCAGCACAAAGAATTTGGCATAAACATTTGGATGTATTCACTTAACTGCTTTTCCATCTACTAAAGTTTCATTAGGGAGCCATGTGCCTTTGCAAAGGATGAATGGTTTCATTAGCACTGAGACTAATAAACTTATAAAAGTTAATAATGTGAATATGTTTGATTTGTAATTATGCACTCAGACATTAAAAATCACAAAAAGTCTCTTTCATACTAACCCGCTTTCTCTAGACTAGCTCAGGTAGGTGAGAGGGCGAATTGCTTGGAGAAATAATAGCTAGCAAAAGGCACCAATTTCTTTGTTTCTCAGCCTGTATTTCAGGACTTTTAATGTTCAGAACAGATTTGAAAGCCAGAGATCGTCTATAAACTTTAACCGTTTGCTAACTTACAATGTCACTGAGATTTGAAGTTCGAGCCTTGGAAATATGACTCTCAGGGCTCATAACACTTGATTCAAATAACACATTAGAGTAAGCCTTGTGAAAACTACATTTCCCAGGGGTTGTTTTAGGCTGGTGTGCAACCATGCAGAGTAGCAAATCGCACTGGGAAGGTGGGGAGGAGACCTCCCTATCACTTCAACATCATGTTAGTACCACTAATGTCACATCACCACACGCATTGGGGGTGATCGGAGTAGTAATTTCAGAGAAGAGAATGGTTGATTTATACCATATCCAGATTATTATTTTTTTAGAAATAGCAAGCTTACTTCCAAACTGATCTGAAATTATTTTAAGGGCAAAGAATTTCTGGTGTTGGGGTTTGTTGACCGGTTAATTCACCAATATAAAAATATACCATAAGCCCTCCCTCCAATAAGACAAAAGTAAGCAAAGGATTACAATCTTTACTCATAGCTCTTAGGAAAGTTTATTTAGAGTACTTGTAGGCTGTGCTGCAAAGCAGTTTTCCAAACAATCAATGCCTATTGTACATTTAAAAACATTAAACTCAGGAAAAGTATTAACCAGCAGCATGACTCACAATGGAATTGTTCTAGCTATTTCTTTATAAACCACCAAGAATCTTTAGGGATTCAGTAGTATATAAATGTTATTTACAATAATAAAAAAACCTATTCTGTTAAAGTATAATAATAAAATAATTCACACTAATTCCTCAATTTGAAAAACAGTAAGTCCACATTTTATAGAAACTTTTCTTGAGCAAGCTTAATAGTGATATATTTCTATCTGGAATAGAGGTCTATATCTTTTTGGCTACTATCAATACAGCTTAATTATTTGTCCAGATGTGCATACACATAGTGAGGAGATATGGATGGAGATTTCTTGGGGAAGAAATACAGATTTGTTCAATAAGTGAGATCACATGACTTGACTGCTTATCTTATCCCTTGAGGAAAAATTCAAGTTTTTAGGGTTCCAGGCAGCTCCATGATGAATCATATGGATATCACTAATGCATAGATACCTGTTCCAAATTACATGTCTTGATCATAAGTGGTATTCAGCAGGTTCTGGAGAACTGGTAGCAGAAATTTTGAATAGTTTGGGGAACAGATAAATACTACCTCTGACTGGCCCTGCCCCCTTCTATTCTCTGCCTTCCAACTCCCAGCTGATTGAGAGGGAATGGAGATTTTACAGTATCCTTCCCCTTCTATGTCCACCAAGCCATGTCCACAAAGTCATGCTATGCCGACCAAGCTATGCCCATAGAACCAGTAGTAAAATATTTGAATCCCACCACTGGTCTTGATGTCTGGAAGTTGGGTCATGGCAACTAGACTTCTTTTCTTTTTGGTTTGAAATGTTTTGCTACTTATCCAAAGAGCTTCTTCAGTCTGAGAAGCTTGATGACTAAGAATTTCCATTGACATAATCTCTTGATATGGTTACAGTTGACATATCAGGTGAAGCTGGTAAGTTATTTCTAACCATTGTTACCTGCTGAGTTTCTTGATTAGTACTGAATTCAGGATGACACTGTGATGACAAACCCATGGCACGCATGCCAGAGGTGGCACACAGTGAGCCTTCGCCCCAGTTCAGCTCTGCTGCGCATGCATGTGCACCTCCCACTGGCCTTTGGGACTCTGCGGCAGGGGGGCGTGCATGCACAGGGGTGGGGCATGTGCAGGGGGCCACACACATGTGCGGGGGAGGTGTGCATGTGCGGGGGTCACACACACATTGGATTTTGGGGTTTGGGCACTCGGTCCGGAAAAGGTTAGCTATCACTGGTATATCATCTATCAGAGAGAACAGAGCTTCATCAAGGATTCCTGTCCTCTCTGGTTAAGTTTCATCATCATCATCTATTCACAAAGTGCCTCCAGGCACTGTTCCATTGCCTTCCTGGGATAAGTAGATGGGAATCTGAGACACAGCAGGGAACCATCTGCATGATGATTATCATAGTGATTTCATACAGATGTTACAAAGCATGAAGGACAAAACAGAACTTGTTAACAGCTAGATCATTAGTTGCCAGGGCTTCTTAAATCATGAAATTGAGCCAATTATTTTTTTGGAGAACTATTTCTGGGATATGTGCTTATTCATTTATGTTTCTCTGGTTCATTTTTGGTTCTTCTTAAGTTTGTTTTACAAATATTTTAGGAGGACATGTCTATCAGCTAACAGCCTGCTCTATTCTCTTACTCAGCTCCCTCTCTACAGCAGAGGTTCCAATTCAGTGTTTCCAAAATATGAGCACATGGGCCTCCATTTATTATCCCCATTGTCCATCACAGCTAAAGGAACCCCATATCTTTCAAGAGAAAAAGCTGCAGTAACTTCCTAACAATTAGTGTTCTCCAGTCTACTATTTGTCTTCTTTTTTTGAACTGTTTCTCTATAAACAAACGAGAGGGATATTTCTACCCAACATCAACTTCTCAGCAAAACCAGATATTTTCATCTTCTACCATCTGTTCCCGAATGAGTCATCTTCTACTAAAAGTATTTCCCAAGCCTCCCATCTCACAGGAATGCCCCTTACATCCAATGGGATAGTAAAATAGTATGGCCTGCTATAACTATAGTTTGCCTCCATCTTCTGAAAATTTGCTTCCACGTTCTCTAAAAAAGGTTATTTATAAGCTGACATTTCACAACAATGCATCCTATATTGTGTTAGGGTGGGCTAGAAAACTGCCATGGTCAATGATATTGCAAACTGCTGAGAAACATGGGAGAACCAATGGAATTACATTCAAATATATATTCAACTGTGGCATAAGTTATCTACAAAAGCTGTTTCTTTTCCTAAACTAGACCTGAAATCAGACGGGAATGGAACATCACCCAGCACAGAGGTGGTATTCAGCCAGTTCTGACAGGTTGTGGAGAACCGATAGCAGAAATTTGGAGTAGTTTGGAGCAGGGGTCTCCAACTTTTGCAATTTTAAGTCTGAAGGACTTCAGCTCCCAGAATTCTCCAGCCAGCAAAGCTGGCTGGAGAAGTCTGGGAGCTGAAGTTCTTCAGACTTAAAGTTGCAAAGGTTGGAGACCCCTGGTTTGGAGAACCAGCAAATAGGCTGGCTCTGCCCCCTCTTCCCAGCTGATCTTCTTTTGTTACCCTGAACAGGAGAATAGAGCTGGAAAGCAGGTTAATGGGGTGGGGAAGGAATGGGGATAAAATGTTGAATTAAATTGGCCTAATCCAGCAGGGCTTTGTTTGACAATTATTCTCCAGTAGCATTTGGAATGAAACTTTAAAAGCTTCAAGTCCTCGTTTGCTCTAGAATGGAATGTTTTTAGTTATTTTGCGAAAATAGTTTAATATAGAGAGTCCTTGACTTATGACCACAATGGAGCCCAACATTTTGGTTGCTAAGTGAGAAATTTTATGACCTTTCTTGCCACGGTTAAGCAAATACCTGCAGTTGTTAAGTTATGAGCCAAGGTGGCACAGTGGTAAGAGTGCAGTACTGCAGGCTACTTCTGCAGCCTGCTGGCTACCTGCAATCTGGCAGTTCAAATCTCACCCGCTCAAGGCTGATTCAGCCTTCCATCCTTCCAAGTTGGGTAAAATGAAGGTCCAGGTTGTTGGGGGCAATATGTTGACTCTGTAAACCACTTAGAGGGGGCTGTAAAGCACTGTGAAGTGGTATATAAATCTAAGTGCCAGTGCTAGTGCTAGTAACATGCTTTTGAAGTGAATCTGGTTTCCCCATTGACTTTGCTTGTCAGAAGATTGTAAAGGTGATCACATGACCCTGGGACACTGCAACTATCATAAATATGAACCAGTTGTCAAGCATTCAAATGTAAGTCACATGAGCATGAGGATGCTGCAGTGGGTCACAAGTATGAAAAATGGCCATAAGTCACTTTTTTTCAGTGCCGTTGTAACTTGAAACAGTCACTGCAGGACTACCTGTAGGTAATTTGTAGTAATATAGGTATAAATTCACTTTGGGGAGCTTTAAATGAAAAAGAATGCTTGGTGCTCTGAGTAAGTGTGTTTAAATGATAATCTCCTACAGATTGCTACTTCCATTACCTTTTTCTCCCTTTGTTAGGGATCCAAATTTTCAGTGCCATGCCTGCAATGCAGGACAATATATCCCATTGTGATGGGAAAAATAGAAACCGGTTGTTTATATTATACACAATTGATCAGATATGCAAACACAAGCACACCTGTGCTAGTGAGAGGAGAGACCTTGTTACACTTTAGAATGGATCAGATTTCATGTTTCAGTTCTGCAGCTGCAGAAAATAGGAATACAATTTGTTTCTTTGTTGGTGCAATGTCATATCAATTATTTCACATAGGTCAGCTTTCATGTACCTGCAATTTCATTGTTAACAATACCAGGTAACTAATATAAAGATATTAGTTGATATATGTAAGGAAAGTATATTAACGGTGTGGAAATATACTTATGGGGTAGTATAGTCTACTACAGCCTAAATCTGTTTTATACAATTTACTTGACAAAGTATTCTGTGTAATTGCTTATATATCCAAAGCTCTTGAAAAAGTAATGTAGTAATTAGTGAAATTTTAAACAGATAAAATAAAACTTACATACTTTGCAGCCAGAAGTGGGTGTCACATACTGTAACGTCCATCAGCAGAAATGTTAGCGTGCGCATGTGTGTGGTGTCAAAACATACAGCACATTCCACGCATGCATGCAGCATGCCTTCCGCATATGCGTGCAGCGCCAAAAACACAGCGATATAAGACGGAATTGCGCCCAGGTGGTTGGGCAGGCCCATCCGTAAGTCACAACTACCCGTTAGCCTGAACCACTCCCAATTGAGAGCAACTGTTTACCACTGTTTACAGTCCAGCAAATTTGGGATATTAATAGGTAATGGGTCTCAGCAGCAACTGAATTGCAAGTGGGACGACAAGGCAGTGGAATGAAAAGTCAGTAATGTTAGGATATGCAGCATTATATTGGGTTGACAATATATATGAGTCTACGTTCTTAAGACGTTATGTAGCTTTAAGACTGTCCTAAATTCTGATTGGCTGTGAGTATCAGCTATACTATATAATCAGGGTCAGGAAAGGAGCTCATTCCCTGTTCAATTCCTTGTGATTTCCTGTGTTGTTCCTGATTGTCATTTGAGAAGTTGAAGAAGAAGGAGGAGGTTTTGTTTGCATCACTGTAAGATAAACTCTGTTTGATGTAGGACTGTTATCATTGTTAGAGATGATAGTCGGAAGAAGTATTTTAGTTGTGACAAAGTAAAGACTATTTATTTTCTTACTATCACTGTTTTAGAGTTTGTTTGTGGTTTACAGCAACGGATTTCCTTACTGTCCGGTGAATTACACTATTCCGCATTCATTAGCTAACCCTGGTAAAGGAACCGGAGTTTTAATACTGGTTCTGAACCCAGAGTAGCTAACAAGTATCTTAGTAATACAAATGGTTTAAACATTGCATTTTGCTTAGAATTGTATGAGAGAATTTAAGAATACAGGTAGATCTTGACATATGACCATACATTTAACAACCATTGGAAATTATGATGGTGCTGAAAAAAAGTAATTTAAGGTGGTCCTCGCACTTACAACTCTTGCAGTACCCCAGCTGTCAGGTGATCAAAATTCAGATTTGCTTAAGGAACGTGGCAAAAAAAAAAAAAGATTGTAAAATCAGGTTCAACTCACTTAATGATCACATTGCTTAGCAATGGAAGTTCCAACCCAACTTGAGGTTGTAAGTTAAGGACTACCTACAGTATAGTTATAATGTGTGATACTAGATATTTAAAGTATGGATATACATACGTGTGCCTAAGGCAGCTTTACCAAGTTTGGGGGGGCGGGGGGAGGTAAGAGTTCCTAGAATGAAAACTACATTCAATTTTATTGCAGATAAACATGAATATGAAAATAACTTGTCAGGTGCAAGCAAGCAGTGCAACTCATAAATATCTAAAGCAAGCAACTTTATTGTTCTCTACCTAGATTGGAAGAATCTTCATAGACTACTAGTCTTCACATGGGATCACCAGATAAGACCTCATGGATCTTGGGGGAGGTCAAGCTTATGGCATTTGCAGGTCTGCAATGACTCTAAGCTAAGCCCTTGCTTAAGACCCCCTTCCAGTCTATCTGGCAGTTTTCCAACATAGCTGTAATGTATTGGGCAAACCTTTGCTTCCATCATGGATTTTTAGGTGGCCAAGTATCTAAAAATAGACAACCTGCAATGTTCCTGGGATTTTGCTATGATGTTGCCATTAATTTCCTCTGTGTCTTTCTGATGTAATATCTACTATTTTGGAAATGGAGTTCTACTGTACCTATAAAACTCACTTGAGTTTTCAGTACAGAAACTAAAACACTTGGCAGAAACAGGTGTAACTCCTCAAAGTTAACAACAAGGAGAAATTGAAATTATTGAAATGTCTTATATGGTTATCTGAGAGTTTCTGTAAGCCCAGATATACCATTCAGAATTATATGAATGCTTAGGTCTAAACAGGTCTCCATTTCTGATTTAGGAAATACTCATATTTATTGATGAGACAATTGCTGTATTTATTTATTTAGAGTCCTCCTTTATTATTCTAATAAATAACTCAAGGCGGTGAACTATTAATATGCTTTCCTCCTATTTTTTCACCCACAAAACCCTGTGAGCTGAGAGAGGACTATGAGCCTTACATGGTTGCTGCAAAGATTAATAAGGCTTTAAGCATACATGAAATGTTTCAAACCATAAACATTTGAAAAGTTTTTTGTGATCATTCTTTATGTCATAACCTTGATACCATTATGTTAAGGACTTTCATACACAAAATATCCCTTTTAAAGGTTGTGATACATTTATAGCAATAGCACTTAGACATATATCGCTTCACAGTGCTTTTACAGCCCTCTCTAAGCAGTTTACAGAGTCAGCATAGTTCCCCCAACAATCTGGGTCCTCATTTTATGAACCTTGGAAGAATGGAAGGCTGAGTCAACCTTGAGCTAGTGAGAATTGAACTTCTGAACTGAGGCAGCTGGCAGTCAGCAGAAGTAGCCTGCAGTACTGCATTCTAACCACTGCACCGCCAAACTCCTACATTTATCTCTTTCTTCCTGGCACAAATGTTCGTCTTCTTGGAGATCCACATGGTATATAACAGATTCTGATTACCTGTCTTTTCCCCTTAAGAATTAAAAGCAATCACATGGATGTTTTATCCATATCTATCAAATAATAATAACAATAATAACAATAATAACAATGACAACAATGACAACAATGACAACAATGATGATAATGATAACGATAACGATAACAACAACAACAACAACAATAATAATAAAGGGCCACCCTGCAAAGGGCCACCCTGCCTGGAACTGCTTATATCCTCTGACGTTACCTTGACAGTTCCTAGGTCCTTGGTTAGGACTCAAGCTGTTGAGCTACCAACCAGCCCCAAAGGCTGTGAATCTCACCAAAGATTAACCACAGAATAATAATAACAATAATCTAAGAACTATTTGCCCTCCTCTAACTGACATGATGTAACTGGGGCAGCTGGAAGTAGTCCTAATAGACAATGTCTCTGTAAATCCACTGTAAAAAGCAAGTCAATAATTATTTAAAAAGTTAATCCTTTTATTTTGTCCAGAATAGTTTAGCTATCACTGAATTAGTGACTCGTGAGAGAAATATTACTAAGGTGCCAAAGAAGGACATTGATGTCCTAACATTAAGACTGTAATAAATAAGCATAATATAGATGTCTTGGGGAATCAGACTCGCAAAGTTAAATAATCCAATTATTTAGATTTGAATATAAAATGCCAGAAAACAAGAAAATCTGTTTGGTGTACAGTACAAAATATAAGGAATAGCATTGGCATGATTCTGAAAAGCAAGTCATCTGTAATAGTCAAATCATAATAATGTCTACTGTATACCCTTGATGTTCTCATAATGCTTGAACTGACATTCTGGAAAGACTAGACATTATTTGCAGAAGAAAGTTAGCTAAACTGAAAATCTGTTTTACTGGAGCTATGTAGCCAGAAGGGCTTTACAAACTTTGAAAACAATTCAGAATAAGTGCTTTGGATCTCTCATAAATGAGAAGAGATTGCTACTCATTATTTGTTAAAATACCCTGACTTTGCAAGCCTGGGGGGGAAAATGCTTACTGCTCTAAGGAATCCACTCAAGAACATAACTCCCTGATTGCATTCCAAAATAATAACTGTTTAGGATAGGCTTTATGATTTTGCGTGCAGTAAAACATGATGGAGGAACTTTTCCGTTCTTGCCTTAACTTAATGTGGAAATGATGCAAAATTTATCTTTTTTTTTTACCAAAATGATCTCTCTGTGTTCAGCAAAAGATGAGTGCATTTATAATAATAATAATAATAATAATAATAATAATAATAATAATAATAATAATAATAATAATAATAATAATAATAATAATAATAATACTCTTTATTGTCATTGTAATAAAATTACAATGAAATTGGTTTATTTCATAGTGATGTGAATTTTGTTCACATCCCTATGATGTGAAAAATGCCTCTGTTGATTTCCATGGGGCACTTTTTGAAGACATGTCCCTGAAAAACTGCTATTTGGGGCTAGAGCCCAATACCCATATGGCATACCATATGTCAAAAAGATAACCTAAATGAGTACAGGTAGTCCTCGACTTAATGCAGCCGAACATTTATGTTTTTAAGTGAGACAGTTGTTAAGTGAATTTTGCCTCATTTTACAACTTCCCTTGTCACAATTGTTAAGTGAATCGCTGCAGTTGATTAATTAGTAACTCAATTGTTAAGTCAATCTTGTTTCCTCATAGACTTTGTCAGAAGGTCACAAAAGGTGATCACTTGATCTTGGCACATAGCAATGGTCATACATATGAACCAGTTGCCAAGCATCTGAAGGTTGATCACATGATTATGGGCATCCTGCAAAGGTCATCACTGTGAAAAATGGTCATACGTCTCTTTATTCAGTGCCTTTGTAACTTTGAATGATCACAAAATAATAATAATAATCTTTATTGTCATTGTAATAAAATTACAATGAAATTGGTTTGAGCGTTGTGCTAACATTTGCATCAGGTGAAATATAGACAGCAGTAATAACTATAACAGAAATCTCTCTAGGTAAATAAAATGGCCGACAAATGACAGTTGAGAATTCCACGTCTGCAGAACAGTGTGTATAAGCAACTCTACTGTTACTACACCAGCTATTATGTGTGTAAATACACAATCCTTCACCTTTGCTTTTACCAGAGTTGTTGTTTCTGTCAAAGCAGTGTGTGGTGCAGTTAGTTAGCTCCACAGACACATCCGGTACAAGTGGATGAAGCCAGATCTCTGTGGTGATCATCACATAGCAGTCACGAATGAGCTTATTCGCTGCCATCCAGAGCTCTAGTTCATCAGTTTTGTGGACAAAGGATCTAGAGTTGGTTAGGAAATGCTTGATAATGCTAGTCTGTGAGGCTGCTTCCATAATCGAACTAGCAAACCTGCTCTGCATCCCCGCTTCTGCTTCGGCTCTCTTCGCTACCTCCTAGGCCAAACAACGATCCATGGAGAGCCTGGCAGTCTTACTATGTCACTCGGTATATTATGAGACTGCTGGAAGTTGCTGGTAATATCGAGTCGACTAGAAGATCCAATCTTTAATAATAACTTAATAACTCCCTGTGGGTATAGACTAGTTTTTGCCTAACTCTACTGTGACACCAGGAGCTCAAACCCGCAGCGCCTAAGCGCGCCGCCATCTTGAATATGAATATGAAAATGAATTGTTGTAAGTAGAGGACTACCTATACTGCAAAATTTCTTTTTTACCATGAGGGACATGAATCATTCGAAGAGGCTCAGCAAAGCTGGCTGGGGAATTCTGGGAGTTGAAGTCCACCAGGTTTAAAGTTACGAAGGATGGAAACCCCTGCTATATAGCAGTGCAATTTTGGACTCTTCCAGTATTTTTTCCAGAAGCAAAAACTAAAACAAACAACCCCCCCAAAACAAACACTTTTCCTTTGCCGTATTAATTGCAGAGTCCCTTAATTTCTTTTCTTGTTTTGCTTTGAGGTTTAGCCTGCCTGCCTATTTTCACCATCATCTGTCCATTCTATAAATGATCCTAAAGAACCAGGTGTTTAGAAACAACAACCAAAGAATCCTCTACTAGATAGCCCAGCTTCCCCTTCTCCAAAAAAAGGATGATTCCTTGGTCAACCCTCCAGCACATATTTTTTATCGAAATGTGTTGCAAACCTAACTCTCTCATCCTAGTTCTTTAGCTTTTGAGAACTTGGATCATTGGCTTGCAAGACGGAATATGTTATCCTGAATGATATCCTGGGCAGTTTGCATCTCTGCCAGTGGAAGACGATTGCATTCAATGGTTTTGTTAGCATGCCCAGTTCTTAGAAAGATTCAGGAGGAGTGTAGTAGTGATGAGAAAGAGGCAGTTTGATACTAACAAGATACTAACTCTCACTTTGCTCCCTGGAATGAGCTTGATGCTCAAAGGTTAGCCTGCCTGCTAGCAATCACTTGTGTCTCTAAGTTAATTCTGCTCATCAGCTGTTGTTGTCTTTGTTTCCGATTGACACAGAACACTATTGCTGCATCTGTCACTTTGACTTCTCCCCAAGGATATTTACCTGCATCTTTACTGCCTTTTAAATTGCAGCACTTCCTTTTTCTGGGCTACATTTCCATATGTCATTTTCTCTTTCTGCCATTCTGGGAATTGCTGCACCTTGCTCTGTAAAGAATTAGATTTCTGTCCCTGTGAACTCTTCTGTGGCATTCGGCATGAGGGATGGTACATAAAAATCCACTATGTTGCGTTGTATCTTCTTGGACTGGCATGTCCTTTACTCGGCTCATTCACATTGACAATATCTGGAGAAAATAATATTTTAGAAAAGCCACAGGAATTTTAAGAACTTGGGATAATGAATACATACAATGCATACATATTCATTCATTCCTCGGATGGGAAAACGCCAGACATTCTGATGTTCATATTATGTCTTGCACTGATCTAAAGACACTCAATTCATAGTGATTGGCAAAATGGGTAAATCGAAAGATCGCTCCCCAACCCATCTCTTTTAACCTCTCCCACTTTTCTGCATTTGGCTTGCAAATGACCACTATCACTCTACTTTAGAGCAAAGCCCTGTAAACTGCAAGACAAAAGACAATGTTGTATTGCCGTGGTGAAAATGAAACAATCCAAAAGCTTTCATATGCATCTATTTGGCATAAGGGAAAAATGTGAACAGCTTTGTCTTGCAGCAACATCAGGAATGAAATCATTTCTTAGGCTGAAAAAGTCAGGACAATCCCAGCAAAGACACACCAGAGGCAAGCTTTGAAGAGCAATAACCCATTAATACTAAGGTGCTCAACCAGAGCCAATGGTGCACACTTTTATTAGAATTGGAAATACTGTGTTTGGATCCTTATGTATTTGATATTCTTTTATTTGGTTTGATATTCTTTTATTTGGTTTTGCTTTTTTACCCCACAAACTGGGGTTGCAAGGAATTTATTGTATCTATGTCTTTACTGTATTTATAAGCCACCTTAATCAACCCAGGATTCAATGAACAATGTAACTGAGGTACACAGTTAAGACCGTAATATACATTCCAAAAAAAATTAAATAAGAAAGAAACAGCTTGCCTCCAGAAGTCTGGAACAGCTTGCCTCCAGAAGTCTGGAACAGCTTGCCTCCAGAAGTTGTGAATGCCCCAACCCTGGAAGTCTTAAAAAAGATGTTAGATAGCCATTTGTCTGAAATGGTATAAGGTTCCTGCCCACGCAGGGAGTTGGACTAGAAGACCTACAAGGTCCCCTCCAACTCTGCTATTGTATTGTATTGTATTAAACATCAAGACATGCTAAGGAACCAAATCAGGGGTGAAATTCAGCAGGTTCTGGAGAATCAATAGCGGAAATTTTGAATAGTTCAGAGAACTGGCAAATACCACCTCTGGCTGGCCCCAGAGTGGGGAGGAAATGGAGATTTTGCAGTATCCTTCCCCTGCCATGCCCACCAAGCTACACCCACAGAACCAGTATTAAAAAAAATGAATTTCACCACTGGACCAAATGCCTACTGGAATACCATGATTTTTAATTTCCCTCCTAATTATAAGAGAAGAAAGGGGCTGTCCTTATCTCTGGTAGCAAGATGGTCCCAAGACAAAGAACCACTGTTTCAGAGTGAAAAGATTACCTGACAAGAGGATTTCAGTTCTGCATGGAGCTGAAATCCTTCAGCAGGCAGCTCTTTTGTTCCATCCACTTAATAACTCTGGAGATTGCTTAACAATCAGAATCCAGAATGCCATGATTGTAATCATTGAGTGTGGCAGTAACATGGGCATCTTGCTTAAAACCACTTTGCGCAATGACTGAGATTCCAATCCCCATTGTAATTGTTAAGTGGGTGCTGTGGTGCTGTTGTTTGCTAGCCAAAAAAGTAGATTACCTCAGCTCTAAGTGCCAAACAGAGGAATTCAGCTGTTAGATGAATGACTGCCTACCCATAAATAGTTAGATTGTATCCAATAATATGCTGAACAACTTGATTCGTCCCTCTGTATTTTATTTTTCATTACAAAGTACTCAGAAAAAATAGCATCTGATGAAGTTTCTCTAGAAAAAAAACAACCAAATTTAATTGAAAAATGATCAGAAGAAATGTTTAAGCAATTTTCCCTTCCCCATTTCTCCTGTCATGCAATAAAATCTTTCACTCAGTGATTGCTAGTTCTGTTCAATGCAAAAAAATAAATCATCCAGATTTTTGTAGGCCAAATTTTATAGTCCTAATATTAGCTCCCCTTCTTGTTTTGGCCCAAAATTCTTACAAGAATTTCAGTTAAATTTATCTTTTGCTTTAGTTGAAAACACAAAATCTCAGGCCTTTTGTCTACATCACACATATTAAACCACGATGAAGAAAATGACTGGTAAATTTCTTAATAGCAAGCAATGCAGTATAATTCTTAATGGAATATGAGAATTTAACCATTTGCTCTGATTAGAATGGGTGTTTAATGTATTTAACCTGTTGAACTCCTTATTGCAAACAGTTAAGAATATTGAGGAAATGAAGCTTATGAAGAAAATTGTACATCTAAGAAGATGAACTATTCACTTTCTCCATGATGGTGAAAATCTGCCTTTCTTATATATTTCTTCAGCACAATGAATGCTATATGACTGTCATCACAGTCTTGTTTTATAATCATATCATGCCGAAGTCCTCATTCTAAGACAGCAATGAAACTGAATATCTATGTTTAACTTTAACCGAAATGTGTGAGTGTGAATCTTCAGTCACACATCACCTCTATAATTGTTATTGAGTAATTAATCTATAATTCATTGTGCAACTGGCAAGCAAATGGGTTTAACAAAGGGATTTGTAGTAGCTGAGATGAATGTTGAAGAAGCAAGCCTAGAAAATGGTGAATGATTTATTATTTTACGTATAGCAGAAAGTAAATCACCCTAAAGCTGGCAATATGTTGCACAGTTGGAACTTAGTCTTACTTTTAAATGAAAATAAAGGCTCCTATCTTTTCTTTGAAAATGCCTGCTTCAGCTCAGAAGACAAAACAAGGGGATGTTTAATTTTTAGCCTCTCCTTTTGAACTCAATGTTTAGGAAACTATTGAGCCACTGAAATATTTAAATAGGGTATCATTGGCACCAGAGTTTCCAGAATAATTAGTGCAGAACAATCAGTGTGGCATTCTGGACATAATAGTGAAGTGGCTTTGGAAATATCATTTGGAAATATTATATTGTTCACTACAGCTTACAAAACATACTTTAAGCCAACCCTACAACTATTTCCATTCTTTACCACATATCGAACACAAGTACTTTACAAGAAAAGTTTTGCATTCTTCTGCCCATAATAGAATACCCTGTCCTACTAGGCTTAAAATTCTTGGTTTGGATAATTTAGAGCTGCGACACTTCCGTACATTTCCGTCACATTTAGGTATTGCATACAAAATTATAGATAGTAATGTTTTACCTGTAAATGACTTTTTTAGTTTTAATTGAAATGTAACACGTGCAAATAACCATTTCAAGCTTAATATAAAACACTTCAAACTCGATTGTAAAAAATCAGACTTTGTAATCAGTTGTCAAAGTCCGGCACATTTTACCCAATTCAGTTGTCTCAACTACAACACAGTTCTAATTCTAACTTAACTTCTGTGAACCTCATTCCCATATTTAAAAGATTCCTAAGCGGCCATGCGTAAGTGCACTAACGGTCACAATTATTATTTTTAACATTTTGTTTGTTCAAAGTTGTCATTTTTGTTTGATGAAATAAAACTTAAAAGTACGAAACATCACAAGAAAAATCATATAGTCTGACTTTATGTTTATTTGGAAGGTAGTCTCTGAATTCAAGGTAGGGAAAATTTACTTTCTAGTAAATCTAGGCAAAAATACTTCTGTTGCCCTTATAGACTGGCATAAAATATGTTAGCATTTGGCAAGACTTTGGGAACATCTGGATCTATAGGAGATAGTGGTCTTGGGTCTGCCCTCGGATGGGGTGTAGTACTTGCCAGATGCCTACTGTTACTGATTTAACACGAAACCTGGTTTTATGTTCACTGCAGAGTGGGTAAGACCTATCCATTCAGTTATTCTTTATAACTGTGGGTATAAATCCTGGTTCCCTGAAGGATATTTCACATTTGATGAATTTTTCCTATAGATTTTCTGGATTTTTCCGTGTGATGGGCCACCCAGATTATTGAAGGTATTTTGTGCAAAGGATGCATGGAGAAAATATATGTGTGTGTTTGTCACACTGTTTCTTGCTGGGCTGTATAAGAAATTAATCATAGATGAAGCATGCCTGAAGCTGCAGTTAAAACCAAGAAGGAAAAAGAGTATGAATATTTTTGAAGCAAATTTCCATGGACTTGAAGTAAATGTCTATGTTTATTTGTATGAGATTATAAGCAGCAGAATTGTTCTTTTCTTCTCAGGGCCTTCAATGGTAGTTTACTGATGTCAAGGAATATGTTACTGCTGAGTTGTCCTACCTCCACTTTGCTATTGTCCATCTTGGTTTGCAAGAAGCCATTCAGAGACAAAGAAAAAAGGCCAATCTCATTTTGGGGGGAGATAATCAGGAAGGCAGAATGAGTAGCAGGCCCAAGAGAAGACATATACAAAGAGATGAAGGGAAAGTTTCAGGCCACCAGTTCTTTAAAACATGTACTGTAAGTCCTGATTTTATATTCCTATAGATAAAGTATTTATTTATCTTTCAAAATGTGACTCTGGCTGGCATAGAAAACGTAATGATAAGCCCATAAAACACTCAAACATAAACATAAATTCCAACATCACATGGAACAAGGGATCCATGGGGAACAATGATCACTTGACCCAAAGATGCTTTTTCAAGAGGCATCTAGACTTTTTTTTCGTTGAAGACATTTTGCTGCTCTTCTAAGAAGCTTCTTCAGTTCTTAGAAAGTCCAGTTGCCTCTTGAAAAAGCACCTGATCTTAGTCATAATCTGGATGACTAAAAATCTCCATAGGCAATCATCATTTGACATCATGCAGCCACCTTGCAAGTTCATCATGGGATCCTCCAGGTTGTTGGAAAGACCACATTTTGGGGGTGGTATGTGTCCAACATCACTTCAGGGGGAACAATGTTCCCAAGAGTGGGACCCCAAGCAGAAAAGGCACAGATCCAGATGGAATTCCTTAGTAGATGGGGCTCATAATGTACCCCTCCTGCTTGATCTTATGGGACGAATAGAGGGGATTGGGAAGAGATAGTCCTTCAGATGACTTGGTCCCATGCCATGTAGGGCTTTAAGTGTCAAAATCAGCATCTTGAATTGCACTCAGAGGTAAACTGGCACCTAATGCAGTAGATGGAATAGAGATGGAACAACATACTGATGATACCTCACGCTATTGCAATGAAAGATCTCACCTACTGACTTATGTAGTTGTTAAATAGGAGTGGAGAGAGTATAAACGCTGAATAACTCCACAAAGTAGGGGCTCTTACTGCCAACAAACTGACTTTGGCACTTGTAATTGCTATAGAGTAGTGAAGGCTACACTACATCATTTCCCTTCCCCTCCCCTATTGACAGTGGCCATTATTTTCTAACATAAAATGGATTTCCAACTAGGGACATCTATAGAAGAGAATAGAGCCAAGACAGTGTGTTCAACCACAGTTCAATGCCCCACCCTTTTCAAAAATTACATTGTTAATCCTCATTGCAGTGCTTGTAGATGTAATAGATTCTGAATCTTAGAACAAAAGAGTTTTCAACATTGTACCAAAAATTTCCCATGGGATCCATAGTTCTTCATTAATGGCGGGAAATTGAAATTGAAGCTACAAAGAGAACAAAATTAGGACTTCAGCATGTTATCTAAATACCTACAGCCATTTCCACCAAAATATATAGTTCCTTTCTTTCTTTCTTTGATTTAATGTATTTAAATAACAATTTTATAAATTTAATTCAAGAGTGCAACCCCTAAACAGTATCATCACATCTTTTGAAATACTCCGCAAAGGTTTACAGACAGAATAAATGAGAAATAGTAAAAGCTCCTATGATTCCAGGATTTGTGTAACTTTCAAGGTTCCTTAAAGGAAGAAAATTGGTCCCAGTCAGTTAGTGAGGTGTATAGGTCTTACAATACAACTATAGAGGCTAGTAATAACTTACCTTCTATTTAATCAACAGTGTAGCTGCAGAAAAGTACTTAAAATATCTGAAGACAAGGTCCATACTTTCTTTGATTGATTACATGTCATCAAGTCAGTGTTAATGTTGTTTAGTGACTACATACCTAGATCTTTAGGATATTTTGTCTTCACCTTGACCCTTCAGATCTTCCAACAGTGCACCTACTGCCATTGTAAGCAAGTCTATTTTCCTGTTCTTTTTCTTCCTCCTCTTATCTTTTTCAGTATTGTAAGCATCTCCAAATAACTATATCTCTGTATAATGTGTCCCAAATATAATCATTGGAGCATAGTCATTTAGGTTTCAAGTGAACACTTAGATTCAGTTATTCTAAAATTCATTTGTTTGTTTTCTTGGGTATCCGTGGTATTTTCAGAAAACTTTTCCAACCCCAGTGTCCAAACGCATCAATACTTTTTCTATCCTTCTTTAAAGTCTGCTTTCATAAAGTGTCAGAGAAGAAACCATCCTCTTCTTCTCCTGATCCACCCTCCCTTAATATATTCAGCCTTTATTATTTATTTTGGATCAAGGATAGATTCTACATCCTTGTTTCATTTCTTTGCTAACCTGGAGCTAGCTTGCTTTATCCTGTTCCTTGAACTGTGGCTTCCTGTGCTGCATATTTTTTCATGAGGACTATTAGAAGTTCCGGGTTTCCCATCGTCCTCATGACATTCCACAGTTCCACCTAACTGACACAGTTGAAGGCCCCTATAACATTATGAAGCATGTAATTGACTTCTTTTTTTGGTGTTCTTTGCCTTTCTTAGTTACTGGCTGTGCTTTAGCAATACCATCTCTTATTCCTTGGTTTTTGCTAAAGTAAGTTAGAAAATCTGACATCTTCTTTTCCTGTAGGGCTATAATCTGCATTTGATGATTCTAAATATTATGCTGTTAGCACATTTGGTTCTTATACAGAGACTGACTTCTTCCAATCAGGTGGCCACTGTATTCCCTTCAGATTGGCTAGCATTGTATGATTAGAACCTGTACAGATACTTCTATTGCTTCCCACATTTCTGTAGCATTTTGACTTGGAAATGACCAGGGTGCCTTATCTAACTCCATCAATTGGAAGCAGAGGTTTTTGTAAAAAGACAGTTAATCTTCTAAATTAACCTGAATGGTGATATATCTTATTGTAGCATATCCCTTTCATCCATGTTTGATCACCAAACCAATTACAGTGTACTCACTGATGTCCTTTAGCGCAGGGGTCTCCAACCTTTGCAACTTTAAGTCTGAAGACTTCAGCTCCCAGAATTCTCCAGCCAGCAAAGCTGGCTGGAGAATTCTGGGAGCTGAAGTCCTTCAGACTTAAAGTTGCAAAGGTTGGAGACCCCTGCTTTAGCATACCAATTTGAATCTCTTTTTGAGTTTGGGGAACTTTCGGAAAACGTTTTGTGTTTTTCGGTCTCTTCCCTCCTTGTTATCTTTACAAATGTAAACATTCATTCTCATGTGTGTGTGTGTGTGTGTGTGTGTGTGTGTTGAGTTGTAATAGTATGATTTTACTGGACTGCAAGTGTTCAATTCCAGTCCATTTCAGTTCACTGATACACCAAATGTCAGTGTGTAGTCATTTCATTTTCCATTGCACTGAGTTTTCCCCATTGCTCATGCTTACTTACTTTTCTCTTCTCAGTTAATTCCTTCTATATAGGCACCTGCTTGTCTTTAGCTAAACAGCTGGGATAATCTTGATACCTGGAGTAGCCCTACTGGGAGTATACACGTTTGGTGAACATTCCCTGTACTGAACATTTCCCTCTCCCAGGAATAAATCCCCCTACACCACAACATGATGAGGCAGCAGAGAAGGACTTATGGGGACATGTATTATTCAGATGTTTAAAGTATGTCCATTGTTCAATCATTTGACTTAGAATGGAGTACAACTACATTTTTCAACCTATCTTTTACTAAATAAGCAGCCTAGGGAGACAAGCAAATCTGCAAAGTTAATATCCCTGACTTAGGAAAAGAGAATTATCCACAACAGTGGGCATCTGTATTCAGTCTACTACATTGAAATAAGGTTTGAGCTCCTTAACTAACTATAGGTACCTCAGAATCAGAAAAACAGTAGAGTAATTTAAAGTTTAAAAAAGTACTACTTGTAGAGGCTACACTCCCATAAAAAGAGCTATAAATACCTATGCAATAAGAGGAAACTATTTTCCATTCTGACAACAATGCAAGTGCTAAAGATGGCAGCTTTCAAGGCCTGATTTTAACCCCCTGTTTTGATTTTACTAAGACATTATTTTGGAATACTGTTGTTTTAAAAAATAAAATAAAAACATTACTGTGAGGAACTGGCACTCTTACAAACGGCCAATCCACAACTCACAAATTGAAATTCTAAGAAGGAGGACAATCGGCAGTGCAGATGCTAAACACATTTGCTTGAAAATCAATAGGACCTGGGTGAAATTAAACACATTTAAGATCAGTGGAAATCCTGTAATCAATAGCACCTGCTCCCTGAGGGGCTGGGGGTGGGGGTTGTCTTGCCTGCACCATGTGGCTTGGCTCACTTTCTTGGATAAAGAAGAAATCTGATTGAATAAAATGATTTAGCGGTGTATTCAATGAATAAGAGAAAAGTACGTGCATATATTTCATTTCTGTTATTTTCTCCTAAAATATTTTTTTTCTTTGTAAGAATTTTGTGCAGATATTATGGTTTTTTTAAAAAAAAAATTATTAAGTAGATGTTTATACTTTGGGAATAAGGAAAGAAAAAAAAATCTATGCAGCACATTGTATCTGGTGCTTGGCTGGTAATGTCATATGAGTTGCTAGGGCACTAGACTCTTTTAGCTATTATTTGTGAGTGTCGTTGTGGCACTAATGAAACAATTGGAACAGATGCAGACACTTTTTATACAAGTGGGAAGATCTTCATGGCAAGGGAAACTAAACTTTATGCCCAGATGTCACAACACAGAATCACTTAAATTCAAAGTCTATTTCAGGGGTCTCCAACCTTTGCAACTTTAAGTCTGAAGGACTTCAGCTCCCAGACTTCTCCAGCCAGCAAAGCTGGCTGGAGAATTCTGGGAGTTGAAGTCCTTCAGAACTTCAACTCCCTGAACTGAATTGTCTCCTTAAAATCAGGTGGTTGATTCAGATCAATTACTGGTGTATTTGAATCAATTAAACAATGTGAAAGTCCTTTTCCATGTGTGAAGAGGCCTCTGTTTCAAACTGATTGAAAAACTAATTCAAATTGATTCAGCAATCTTACCAGATTGAATTGACAATTAGAACTGAATTGAAATTCAGACCGGATTAGATATGGCTACAGAGGGCTGAACCCTGAAAATCTCTAGAGTCCCAATGATAGTATAACATCCTAAATGAGGCACATGCGTGTTATATGCACACATTGACACAAAACATGTAATCCCCACTGATGCACTCAAATTCTGCAAAGAAGCCCATGTCCTGCTAGATTCATTCTTTGAGAATGTTAAGTTTGGAAAGCGCTAATGTGGTTTCCTTTTTCCACTGTCTCTTCCTTTGACTACTCTAAAAACATCCATAGGGATGAATGTCAATCACTGAATTTTCAATAAAATACTAAGAACAGTCTTAAAATACAAAGGACCAAATGCTATGCAAGTTTATATGACCTGTGTTGAAATCCCAAAAGCTCATGCTAGACCAAGTACAACTGAGCCCTGTGTTTGAAAAACACCTATAATTTAATGCCAGTATCTCCTTATAAATGAATGAGATTTGGCAGCTTTGGCAGATAGTTGGTAGTGTTGGAACCAATTGTCACCAGGGCAATTCTTTTTCTTGGAAGGCAGAAGAAATATTTGCCCATAAGTGTAAAAGACAATCCACAACACACTGTTTGTACAACTCTGGAATTGAGAAGGCAGCAGATCTGCCAGAATCTCGTCTCATTAGTGTGTTTTGCAACAACTGTTTGGCTGAAATGATGTCAGCTGAATATAAAATCATGTCTTGAGGTGAAAGAGCCGGCATAGAGATGATGCTGGGACAACTTTCTACCAAAATGATGTTGTAGGAATTCCCCAAATGGGGAAGGAAAGGAAGATTTGTCTGCACCCGTGTTTTGATAGCCAGCTTGACAGGAAAGATATTTTCTCTCCAGTGAGATCTTTCTTTCAACTTCATTTTGGATTAGGGCCTCAGAGCAGGAGCAGAACACTGGCCTGGACCTTGATTTAAAATGGTAATATAGCTTGCCTCCATTTTCTCAGGGGCACAAATTAAAAGTGCAGTGCCAGGGAACGGGTGAGAGTGGGCCCAAGCCAAATATATATTCTGTTGTAGCAATTTGAGAGAGAGCCTTCTCTCCTTGTTCTTTCAGCCAGTTTCTTCACCCAAGTTCTTGCTCTTTCTTTATAGGCGTGGAAGATTTCACGTGCCATTCTTTGCAGCTAAAGAACACAACTCCAGCCTGACTTTTGACGGGCCCTCTCTGATCACATTTATCAGTGCAGTACACTTGAGTATTAAATGAATCTCCCACTCTAGGGTCTGTCAGCCCTCTTTCTCCCACCCCTTCTCAAGTTTTAAATTCCCCCTGCTAGTGTAAAACTTAATGAAAGCCCTGGAGTATACAATAGCATTTTTGAAAACAGAAATCTGTAGCTGCTGTGAATCATCACTCACAGCAGGGACCCAGAAATGTGAATTGTGGGAGGAACAAACAGAGCGCCCTTCTCTTTTTTACTGGGAATTTATTACAGGCGTGTCATTATTTACAATGCACCATTCACATCCTCTAAAGAGCCAATAAACTGGCTGCTGAATATGCATTCTGCTCTGTGGTTGAACACAGATGTTTCCAGCTAATATCCATTTCATTTAATTTCTTTTCTTTCCTCCCTTCCCCCTCATTTTAAACATAATATCTATCTTGCTATTTCTGTAGCAGCTGGGTAACTATTCACCAGTCTTCTGTTTCCAAATCACTCTTTATCCTTATTCTGGTTGGTGCAATTCATGTTGTGGTACTTAAAAATCTGTTGGTATTTCCCATTATTTAGTGCTGTTTTTCAGACTTCAAAATTCATCTGGTAAAACACACTTATGCACACACACATAGAGAGAAAGAAAGAGATTTAATGAAAATGGTTAGCAATGGTTTGTGAATGAGTCCACTTTTTAAAAACTTAGCTATAATTTAAAACAGGGTTATATTACAAAAATACAAAGCAATCAGAAATCATCAATTCCACTCACCATTGCATATTATATGGAGTGCCATCTAGTTTCATGAAATTCAATGGGAGTTTTGTAACTGATGGCAGTAGGAGATCAATTGCTCTCAAGAGAAGTTAACTTGCTTATTCCGTACAAATTGGAGTTAGGAGAAACTAGAGTTGTGACCTTCCAGAAGTAATGCTGGTGTTTTTATGAATAGTGCTGGGAAACCACCTCAGTCTTCAGATAATGAGATCTGGGCAAGCTAAAACAATGATGTCACAACTCTAGTAACTTGAAGCTGTGCATAGACTCGAAAGGATGGCATATGGCAAAATAGAATGCATTAAAAAATTTCCATCTTCAGTTCATAGAGCTTTAGATAATGGCAGTTACTTGTTTGCAATTTGTGTGAAAGCTATCAGCTATTAGCTATCAAGAATCCTAGGAAAGCAAAATGGCCAAAATTGATAGCTGAAACATGCATAGATCAGAATGAACATCAAACCACCTGAAGGAAGGACAAGAAGCAATGAATGGAAACTAATCAAGAAGAAAACCAACCTAGAACTAAGAAGAAATTTCCTGACAGAGTGATTAATCAGTGGAACGACTTGCCTCCAGAAGTTGTGAGTGCCCCAACAGTGGAGGTTTTAAAAAAAGAAATAAGATAACCAATTGTCTGAAATGGTATAGGGTTTTCTGCTTGAGCAGGGGGTTGGACCAGAAGACCTCCAAGGTCTCTTCCATCTCTCTTATTCTGTTATTTTCTTACAGGTCTGTCATATCTCAGGTGCAAAAATAAATAAATAAATAAATAAAATTTGGATGACAGTTTGGCTGCAGCAAAGAGTTAGAATTTTCAATATGTCTTTGCTGCCAATTGTGATTGTCTGTATTTTCAGTCTATGTATGGTAAACCTAGATTAGTATTTCTCATCCTTGATGACTTTAAGATGTGAGAACTGCCTTTCAACTTTCTTTCTGGATGGGGAATTCTGGGAGTTGAAGTTCACACATTTTAAAGTTGCCAAGGTTGAGAAACACTGGGCTAACTTTATGCTTATCAATTCATCTTTACTATTTTAGAATCACGTTATGCGCAATTCACAAAATGACAACTATAAAATACATTGTCTTGCTGCATAATTGTTTTCTTCATGCTTGTTGTCAATCAAAACCCACTTATCAGAAAGTAGTATTATTTCATCTGCAGTCACTTCTATCCACGATCCTAGATACCCTTTTTCTGGGCAGGTGGGTAAATTGCCAAATAAAGCAGAAAGCTGCCACTATCATCTGTTTTTATTTATTTATTTTATTTTTATTTTCTAAGAATGCCTGAGGGGCTCAGTTGCATTTGTGGAACTAAAGAGAACGCTGATGGTTGGTATTTTCCTTTGCCAGCACTCCATTATTATTGTTTTTTTTTAATTAAAAGAATCAAAGCAAACTATCAAAGAGCCAGACTAGTCCTAAGAGAGATATTGGGCACATTGACACATTGGCATCCATGGGCACCACATTACCTATGCGCACGAAGTATAATTACTACAGAAGAGAAGTGAGTCATTTTTGCATCTGGTATTCTCTGTAATAACAATGTAGTATCCAAATTAACCTTGAGTCCCACTGAAATACAGGACCTAATTGCCAGGGAAGTTTGGTCTGCCTACACTGCATGTACTATATAAGTAAGAACTTTGACTAGCACTCTAGTGACATAGTAAGTGACAAACTTTAACAGGCCATTCTAACATATTAATGTCCACTGGGTTTTTCTGTGGAACTGCTTAGTTATAGATTTTAATAATGATAAATGACCAGGTATGTGGGGAAATTAAATAGCGTACTTCTAACAATCCCCAAGACGTTATACGCATGATAATAAAAGTTTTAAAAGTCTCTTGGTTCTGATCTTAATATATTGGAACAATGTCTGCACATACAAAGGTCTACCAAGGCAGCACATTGCTATTTGGTGGTCTCTGAATTCTTCTTCTAGGCCATTTGTGTGTGTGTGTTTTCTTCATGCGGTATTCCTCCCTCCTTCCTTCTCTTTCTCTAACACAAACAAAAAAGACTTTCTCTGTGGCAATACAGATGTCTCAGAAATGAAAATATAGTGTTTATGACAGATTCCCTCATCCTATAGATCAGGGGTAGTCAACCTTTTTATACCTACCGCCCACTTTTGTATCTCTGTTAGTAGTAAAATTTTCTAACCGCCCACCAGTTCCACAGTAATGGTGATTTATAAAGTAGGGAAGTCAAATAAAAAAAAGGAAAGTGCTTCAGTATCGGACAAAACCCCTACCGCCCACCATGAAAGCTGGAACGCCCACTAGTAGACAGTAGGGACCAGGTTGACTACCATTGCTATCGGTAAAATGCTTCCATAATATTTCATACCGATAAATATTTTTTTAAAAAAAGTTCTATTAATCAATTTAAACCAATCTATTTAAGGAGAACTTGATGTATGTGTTTAAAAATGTTTTATAAAACAATAGCAATTGTCTGGAATAGTTTCTATTTAGAATTTTTTTGAAAAGTTCCTGATTTATGAAATTGCAATATTTATCCAATATATACTGTATATTCAAGACTCGCTGAATATAATTATCACCAAAATCGTTACACATCCAGAGAATGTAATAATTGCTCAAATAGTTTTATTGCAAAAGGAGAGCAGACAAGGAAGAATCCACTTCATTGGCAAACGAAGATGGAAACAAATTCTCTCTCTCTTTCTCTCTCTCCCCCCCTCTCCTTTAGAAAAAGGACACAAGTCATACCTGGATTTTTTGGGGGGCAAATGTTCATCCTGCCATGGAGTGAATTATCCAAACAAATCATCAAAAAAAATAAGGGGGGGGGGAAGAAACCCTATAGCACAACTTGTTTCCATTCCCATTGAAAAGCATCTTCAGGTACACATACAATCAATTCACTAAAAGAATTTCTTCTGAGGTTCACAAGGCAAAGTATAGTTGTATAGGTGCAGGCTGAACTGCCATTTTGTGTAACCCATATGCAACTTTTCAATACAAGTTCCTCTTTGGGGATTACAGGAAATGTGATCAACTCCGCTAACAGATAATGCAGCCAGTAGTTCCTTCATCATTTCTGAAGTTACCTCGCTGTAATAAAATTTTCACTTTTCCTGCTAAGCAACTTTGTGGAAATTTTGGAAATAAAATAAAAATAAATATACATCTGAACGCTGGGGCATAACAAAGTAATTTGCATCAGGTGGAATATGTGAGAGGTACCTCCTTGAATTTTAGTTGTTTAGTTTCTCAAAGATCAGAGGTTATTAATTTGGTGTACATATTTGCTGCATATGTGATAAACCACATATAACCTCCAGGGGTGGGTTCCGGCAGAGACTAGTGCCAGTTCGCTCAGGGATGCGCTGTGCATGCATGCACAGTACAACTAAAATTGTATGCGCAGAAGCAAAAAACAAGATGACGATGCCTATGATGCTGCCGGAAGAACCAGTTCAGGAGCGCGGCAGGCTGGGTCACTGGCCAGTTCCAAGGCCGCCAAGCTACTACAGGTATTGCCTAACTGGTAGGAACCCACCAGTGGTGGGTTTCAAATTTTTTTAGAACCTACTCTGTAGGTGTGGCCTTTTTTTTGTGGGCGTGGCTTGGCAGTCATGTGACAGGGTGGGAGTGGCCACCTTTTAAAATGTGGTGAAACTCATTTAACAATGTTCTTGCTTAGCAACCAAAATTTTGGACTCAATTGTGATGATAAATTCTTTCTTTCTTTCTTTCTTTCTTTCTTTCTTTCTTTCTTTCTTTCTTTCTTTCCTTTCTTCCTTCCTTTCCTTCCCTTCCCGTTGGGTCACTGGCAGCGGCGGGCCAGATTTATTTCCAGGTACGCAGGTGTAACCTCCTCTCACCGGTTCTCTAAATTTCACCAACCGGCTCTCGGGAGTAGGTGCGAGCCTGCAGAAACCCACCACTGGAACCCACCACTGATAACCTCACATGTAGTATGAGTCTAAAACTTGCATTTAAATAAAGTGCAAATTAGACTTCCTAAAACAAGAAGCTGCATGATCATTACCCCTACTATCACATAACTTCGTCATTTTACATCAGATGATTTTCTTGCATCAACTTAAGACTGTTAACAACACTTCATATGAATACGTTCTGTCTCATTTCTTTCCTTGGGGCCAATAATGTTTAATAATAAATCCAGAGCCCACAATTTAACTGGTATCTTCTAGCCTGGAAATTATATGATAGCTAATAATTTACAGGAGAACAGCAAAGGCCAGCAAGGCAAAAGGTGGACAAGGAAGAGATTGTCAGTACAGCTATAGTTTGTGGCAGAGGGTCTGTGCGTAGTGTATATATACACCAAGGTCAGTAGACTGGATGCAGTTATCTGGCTGTCTCTTTGAAGCAGGATTGCCATGCTGAAACCCTAATTAAACCCAGGGTGTGAATCCCCAGGGAGCCATGACAGAAGGCTGTGTTTACTAACCCACTACCACAATCAATGCCATGTGACTATATTCTTCTGGCAGCTGCATACAAAGAGCTGCCTGTGCAATTTTGAGGACTTGGGTTTTCTCTGTCATGGCACTTGTCTTTTAGATGCTAGGTAGGAGTGTCAGAACCTCAGCTAAGTGGAACTTGTGATTATTTGAAGCACTGGCTAATTAACAGAAGCAAAAGGGAAGAGGAATCGTGGTCGATTTGCATGTAGCATCCCTCAATTGAGCCAGGGAGGAGATCAAGATATTATTTTTCTTTTAATTCATCAGCCTATAGGAGGGGTGGGTGTGGGGTGTGTGGTGGTGGGGGGGGGGAGGAAACCAGACATCCCCAGAAGCAGCAGGAGAAAATGCAAAGATGGTTTGTGAAAAATCAGTTTTAATAAAGCCCCAGCACAACCACGGATATAAAAGTGTTTACACTGTTGGCTTCTATATAAGATTATTTGTTAGACTTCCTTGTCTCCTTCTCTCTTAAGACTTAAGGACGGGGAGGAGGATCCTAAAATTAGACGAAACCGGCGATATAAATGCAGGGAATAGAATACAGCAAAATAACTCCGGGGTGTTCATCTGCCATAGCAGTCATTTCATATCTCATTCGTTATATGAATGTGATAGCTACTTCCCTCTTTGATAGTATCATTATGTAGACTCTGCAGATTCAATTCCATTTACAAGTCAATGGTGTGAGATTTTATGACAATTCTTTTTACTGAGTTGATTCTGTGAACCTCAGCAGTATAAAAAAAAAATGCACACAAATGAGCAATCCCCCCCCACCCAATAAGGCTCTGTTGAAGTGGACTGGATGCAGCTGACTATTGTTTTTTTTTCTCCATGCCAATTCTATTTTTCTCTTTCCTAGGTCCAGTATACACACCCCGTTTGCATACGTAAGTCAAACTTACGGGTTCACTTCAAGGTGCTTGTCACCATCTTTAAATCGCTCCATGGCTCGGGGCCTAGTTACTTGCGGAATCGTCTCCTACCACATACCTCCCACTGACCGATTCGCTTCCAGGGGGAGGGCCTCCTCAGGGTGCCGACCGCCGGTCAATGCCGGCTGTCGGCGTCCAGGGGTAGGGCCTTCTCTGTGGCAGGGCCCACCCTCTGGAACGACCTGCCCCCCCGACCTTCGCACTATCACGGACCTTCCCCTCTTTCGCCACTCACTTAAGACTCATTTCTTCCAGCAAGCGGGACTAGCCTAGAATTTTAGACCTCATATACGCCAAAACTCCAACCAAACTAGTAAATGGTTAATAGGCTAATGGGAATTTTAGTACAAGTTAATTTAATTAATTTTAATTCTTTTATTGTATATGTTATTATTTATTATGGTAGATTTATCTGTACACCACCCTGAGTCCATTTCGATGGAGATAGGCGCGATTTACAAATCGAAATAAATAAATAAATAAAAAAGAGAGTTCCTTCTGGGTTAAAGGGCTGTGTCATTCAATCTATACAACTTAGATTGTTGATGGAGGCATTGCTAAAATATTATTTGTCCTGTTCTCCAGAAACTTTGCATGGGTCACATAAGCTATTAAAGATTTAAGAACAAATTAATTTTTTTTTAAAAAATGTCAAACTCTTTTTTTGTATATATTTATAGAGAATGATTAACCATACCTGAACATAAGAGTTTGTAGGACTAACATTAAAGTGATCTTTTATATAGAGGTTAAGCTTTGATAATGATTTACTTTGCATTGTTATAGCAGCACTGCAGTTTGAGGCCAAATCCAACTACTCGAAGAAGATGCTAGCTGTAAAATAAGTTCAGGAAGCTTAAGAAGGAGGGAACTTTGGGAGCTTTCTTCCTACTTTGTTCCCAAAGAATATATTCTATTTACTATGCTAAAGTGATCCGTTTGTTTACATGGATGCCTTTCCTGTTTTGAAGGAAACAGATTTATATTCTGCTTTTTGTTTTTGTTTTTTAAAGCATGGTTTGGTTTGAGAGAGAAAGAGGTTAATGGAGAATTACTGGGGTGGCATGCTTTTGGACAGGGGTCCCCAATCTTTTTGGCACCAGGGACCGGTTTCATGTAAAAAAAATTCCGAGGACTGGTGGGAGCCTCCAGCGGGTGAGTCAAGTCACATGGGCCACGCACGCGTTTGGCAGTCACATGCAACCGGGTGGGAAAGCTGCCAGGGGTCTCGGGTGAAGGATCCTTGGCTGGGGCAGGGAAGGACAGGCTGCGTCCCAGGCAGGAGGGCCTGGCAGCCCCAACCCCCCACGCAGGGCTGGGTGGTGCCCCAACCCCCCCAATGCAGGCTGTTGCACCCATCCAGCCCCCGGGAAGCACCCTGGCCAGCCGCCAGGATAGCAGAGCATTTGCTACACTTTTCTAAGAGTTGCGCTATTCTCTCCGCCGCTCACTCCGGCCCAGTTACTATCAAGCCATGGACCGGCACCGGTCCACAGCCCGGGGGTTGGGGACCCCTGCTTTAGGAAACATAAGTATACGATATGAACTTATTCAAATCTTTTAAGATGTAGAAATGAAGTTTTTGACTGTAATATTTACATGTTAGCAATTTTTCTTTCATGCAGAGCAGAACTAGAGGCTTTTTAAATTAATGCTAAACCCAAAAAGTACAAGGTTATGGTATGGAACCGCACTTCACTAATTCAATTTTCTTAAAGTTCTTAAAGTCTATCACTTCTTTCTAGGTGGAAAAAAAACCTCTTTTGTTTGTGATGGATTGTTTTGAATTGTTTCTTGCATATCAAACTTTTCAGAGGTCATTCTAATATGGATTGTTTGTTAAGCCATGACATTTTGATTTAAACAATGCTTATTTTAAAGAGGTTTCCAATAGGGATTTTGCCTCCTTTAAGTAGATAAATGAATACCAACCATAAATACCAACCATAAAGCCATTTAATAAATGTAATGAGAATTGCTTGCTTGTTTGTTTTGGAGTTTTTTCTCCTCCAAATCATGTGTCACTCTGATATTCAGAATTGGCTATTCTTCCTCCTTTGTGTATATAATCATGGGCAGGCCAACCTTTCTGTTGGCTGGATTTCTGACCTATGCCCAAATTTGAAAACTTGAAGATTTACAAGGAAAAAAAGGTCTCTGGAACTACAAGAATATTGTTGACTTGAATATGCATTTCTGTTTCTTTGGATTTGATTATGTTTAACACCAGAAGCCTCCTCTTTACTCAGTGAGGGATTTTACAATATTGCTATCACTAAAGAAGATTCCTATCACTAGAAAAATGAAAAAGTAAATTATAAATTCCTAGCCTAAAATGGAGACATTTCAGTACACATAAACACATACTGTGTAACTTTGATGATCACTGGATCTCTTTTCCTGGTCCTTTCTCTATTTCTCTCTAGCTGTGATGGTGAACCTATGGCATGAGTGCCACAGTGGGCATCTGGAGCCCACTCTGCGGGCACATGAGCCATTGTCCAGCTCATATGTATATGCCTCCTGCCAGCCAGCTGATTTTCGGGGTCTTTGCTGTGCATGTGGGATTTGCAAATGCATGTGAGGGTCCCCACACCCTGTTTTTGGTTTCAGGAGGCTTCAGGGAGGCCTGCTAGCCCCAAAATGGGGTGCAGGAGGTGTGTGCAGCACCCCTCTGCAGCCCATTTTTGGTCCCAGGAGTCTGCAGGGAGGCCTGCTAGGCCCAAAATGGGGCATGGGGGAATCACGTGCATGCATTGGGCATCGCGTGTATGCATGGGGGTGGAGAGAGGGGGGGGGGGTTGTGCACAAATGCACAGAGGGTGGGGCGCATTGCATTATGGGCGTGGGCAGACACATGAACACTGACACATGCGTGCACATGATTTCGACATGCAAGGAGAACAAGGTTAGCCATCACTGGTCTATAGTGTCCAATTGTGCAAGATGAAAGGGTTTGGTGCAGAGCCTGAAAATATACTCTTTTTTTGCATCTGTCTTTACACAAAAGGATAAAACAGTCCAACCAATCAAAAACAGCACCACAAAAATCAGATTAGGAACACAAGTTGAAATAGGGAAGAAAATGGTAAGTGAGCACCTGTCTGCCCTGGACGAGTTCAAATCACCAGGACCGGATGGATTACACCCCAGGGTTCTGAAGGAACTGGCAGACGAGATCTCAGAACCACTGAACTATATCTTTCAGAGATCCTGGAGCACCGGGGAACTGCCAGAAGACTGGAAAAGAGCTGATGTGGTTCCCATCTTCAAAAAAGGAAAAAAAACAGATCCAGGAAACTATAGACCCATCAGCCTGACCTCAATACCAGGAAAGATTCTGGAAAAGATAATTAAACAACAAATAAGTGAACACCTAGAAGCAAACAAAGTAATAGCCAAAAGCCAACATGGGTTTGTCAAAAACAGATCATGCCAGACGAATCTAATTGCATTCTTTGACAAAGTGACAAAATCAGTGGACCAGAGGAATGCTGTTGATATAATTTACCTGGACTTCAGTAAGGCATTTGATAAAGTAGACCATAACCTACTATTAGATAAAGTAGAAAATTGTGGGTTAGACAGCACCACCACCAAATGGATTCGCAACTGGCTGACCAACCGCACTCAACTTGTAGTCCTCAATGGAACTGCATCTACATGGAAGGAAGTATGCAGTGGAGTCCCCCAAGGCTCTGTTTTAGGCCCAGTACTCTTTAACATCTTCATCAACGATTTGGATGAGGGGATAAATGGGGAACTCATCAAATTTGCAGACGACACCAAGCTGGCAGGAATAGCCAACACTCCAGAAGATAGGCTTAAGATACAGAAGGATCTAGACAAACTTGAACATTGGGCACTATCTAATAAAATGAAATTCAATTGTGAAAAAAGTAAGGTCCTACATATAGGCAAGAAAAACCAAATGCACAAGTACAGTATAGGTGGTACCTTGCTCAATAGTAGCAACTGTGAGAGGGATCTTGGAATCCTAGTGGACAACCATTTAAATATGAGCCAGCAGTGTGCAGCAGCTGCCAAAAAAGCCAACACAGTTCTAGGCTGCATAAACAGAGGGATAGAATCTAGATCACGTGAAGTGTTAATGCCACTGTATAGTGCCTTGGTAAGGCCACACTTGGAATACTGCATACAGTTTTGGTCGCCACGATGTAGAAAAGACGTGGAGACTCTGGAAAGAGTACAGAGAAGGGCAACCAAGATGATTAGGGGACTGGAGACTAATACATATGAAGAACGGCTGCAGGAGCTGGGTATGTCTAGTTTGATGAAGAGAAGGACCAGGGGAGACATGATAGCAGTGTTCCGATATCTCAGAGGGTGCCACAAAGAAGAGGGAATCAAACTATTCTCCAAGGCACCTGGGGGCAGGACAAGAAGCAACGGGTGGAAACTAATCAAGGAGAGAAGCAACTTAGAACTAAGGAGAAATTTCCTGACAGTAAGAACAATTAACCTCTGGAATAGCTTGCCTCCAGAAGTTGTGAATGCCCCAACCCTGGAAGTTTTTAAAAAGATGTTAGATAGCCATTTGTCTGAAATGGTATAAGGTTCCTGCCCATGCAGGGGGTTGGAATAGAAGACCTACAAGGTCCCTTCCAACTCTGCTATTGTATTGTATTGTATTGTATTGTATTTCATAATCTGTGAATAGGAATTCCCCGAAGACCTGTACATTTCCATAGTTACTGCTTGTTCCAAGGTATCCCATAACGTGTCGGTGTTTCTGATAATCAAGGTGTCCTAGGCAAGATTTATTAGCTTTCTACCTGTTGCAGAAATGTCTTAACAACTCTGAAAGCAGTGTGTCATAGTGAAGCCCAAGGGTGTGATGCCAATTCCCAGAAATACAGCTGCATTCTGAAGGTTTTTACAGCATTTTTTGGGAGCTACAAGAATGCTATCATTTTGCAGCTTTAGGCCAATTCACTAGTGCGAGAAGAAAATTCCCTGAATCTTGTGCATGTTGGCATATATTTTTTCTGTGCAGGAAGTCTCTAAATTCTTAAAAGCTGACAAACTTTGGCCCTGCACTCTCCTTCATTTAAGGTGAACATCCTAAACCTACATCGCCACAGTCTTTGTCCTAGGGTCAAAGTAAAAATGTAGGGTTGAGTAGGGTTGAGTCTCCATTCAAGACAAAAAAACCAACAACAGAAGAATTCTTAGAATTTCTATGTCTGCCCAAATAAAAAATAAGACTTAACACTGATATCGCTCCAAAGAAATCCATATGAGATACAGATTTATTAATAATGTTGTGCATGTTTAGCTTGGCAATTTTAGCTTTGGAACTTGGTAGGACTTATTTCTGCAAAGATACACAAGATCTTAGTTCTATTATGCCAGATCATGCTGTACATACCGTTTACATGTAACGTTATGACAAATAATAACATGTAATAAATAAACAAATAAATAAATTCAACTGGTTTTACTCCCTAGTAAGTGTTATGGAACTGCAACTATTATTTCTCAGGAAGTATTATTAATTCAGAGGAAGCCCATTTATAGACTTAACAATAGCATTTACCACTCCATGGGACTTTACAACACTCTCTAAGCGGTTTACAATGTCAGCATATTGACCCCCAACAATTTGGGTCCTCATTTTACCAACCTCGGAAGAATGGAAAGCCGAGTCAACCGTGAGCTAGTTAGGATTGAACTCCTGGCTATGGCAGAGTTAGCTTGCAATACTGCATTCTAACCATTGTGTCATCAATCTGGGCATACAAACTGCTTATAAATCAAATTATTACACAGCCCCTTCTAAAAATAGATGATTGGGTGTTTTTAAAATCATAGTTACATTAACTCCAGTCACTGTATTTACTTTTGCATTCCTTCACTTTTCCTCTTATTCTACCAAGTCTGTGTTGTTGCTTTAGTTTTCTTCTGACGGTTCCTTCTCTGGCTGACAATTTGGAGAATCAGTTGAAAAAAGCTTCAACCTCTGTTAGACTGTTGCTTTTCTTCACTCATTGCCACTTTACAGGAGAGGTGGGCAAAAGTTTAATAAATAAATAAAATTGCTCTCCTTGGGGAAAGATTATTCTCTTCTGTCCCTCTTATAGCTGTCTCTACTTCTCTTCTTACCCCCCTGCTACTCCTCTTCAAACTTCCATGCTTTCTTCCATGGACTTGAGTCTTCTTCCTTCCTTTCTTCCATTTGATGAAATGGTTGTCTCCAGACACAAGTGTTTGTTCCTGCTCCAGTGGCAAATCCCATCATCTGTTATTTCTGTCACAGTTGTTTCTATGATAAGCTGGCTGCCAGGTGAATGTAGACAGTGCAGAGATTCTTGCCACTGCTGTAACAATTGTGAATCTACCTGTCAGGGAAGAACTTGTACCTTTCAGAAGCTCTGTATTAGTTCCTGACCAAAAGCAAGCAAACAAAAGGAAGAGGGAAGATTTGCTCTTTCCCAGCTTTTCAAAATCATGGTTTTCTGTAGACGTACGTGGGAAGGAAGGAGTTGCAACTTCCATACTTTCTTATGCAACTTCTTTCCATGCTGAGGAACAAAGAGAAGGAAACTGCCAGTCTCTGAGGATTAAACGTTTGTTACTATCTGTTTCTGATGAGGTCAAGGCCTACAGAAGCAAGTGGTGTCTCCTTTCAGGCAATATTATATGTCTCTATGTTAATTTATTCCATAACTTTTACTAATATAACTAATAAAAGGAATACTTGAATCAGATTTCAGAATTTCATTGGATTGGGCTATGTGTGCCCCTAAGTAACAGATAACAAACTGGCCACAGAGAATCCTGATTCTTGTTCCTTTTGGCAGTAGTGATAACTAAGTCAAGAAATTGCATTGCCACTGCCAGTCTTATTTATTATTTATTTATTTATTATTTCGATTTATATACCACCCTATTTCACCTAAAAAGGGACTCAGGGCGGTGCACAGAAAGATAAAAACCCCACAATATACAAAATATAAAAAACAATTAAATTATTAGATCTGTGCTAAAATTTGAATAAATAATTAAAACCAATAAATATCGAATTAAAATAATCCCTAATCTATGTCAGGCCGGCTAGATGAAAGAAATGTGCTTTTACCATTCGACAGAAGAGGCGTAGGTCCGTGATGGTGCGGATATCGGGGGGAAGGTCGTTCCAGAGTGTCGGACCCGCCACATTTAGTCTGATCTAAATGTGAAGCTATGAAGACAAAAATGGTTTCTAGGATAGTACATGGAAACTTAGAAAGACATCTTGACATCACTTTCAGTTCTTGGTCAGTAAAATTGCTATAGTGAACCAAACAAAATGTTTAGTTGAATGGATTCAAAAATTAAAACTGATTTTGATTTGGGAGTCATAAGTTTGCTTAGTTGATTAGTCAGTCAAATTTCTATGGATTATGGTTGGGTTAAAGTTGGTATAAATATTACTGCAGAAAATCCTAGTTTAAAACCTAAATTAAATCAGATGATGGGAAAGAATAGAGTGGACCCCAGTAAACCCCACACAAGGAAAAGACACTGAGTAGATTAAATGCAACAAGGTCTGTCCTGGAACAAATGCTCCATTGTTTTGCTTTGTACTTTCGTTAGAGCACTAATAAGTAGAAGATAATGTGGAGGTCCAAAAATGCCGTGGAAAATACAGACAAGTGCATTTTCTTTTATTTCACAAATTTGGGGTGGTTATCGAAACTCACTGTGAATGAGCAGCATTAAATGAGCGGCATGGTGGCCTAGATGTGGAACTCTTGCCTCACAATCAGGAGGCTGTGAGTTAGTTCCTAGATAACAGCACATATTTCTCTCTCTGGGTGCAATGAGTAATTGTCTGCTGTGAACACTGCGTAGGTGTCAGGAAGGGCATCCAGCCAGTAAATATTCAGCTCCATTCAGTCAACCCAATTCCACCCTGAGGCAAGGGGTTACACCAGAGATTCCCAAACTTGGCAACTTTAAGACTTGTGGAGTTCAACTCCTAGAATTCTCCAGCCAGCTCTGCTGGCTGGAGAATTCTGGGAGTTGAGGTCCACAAGTCTTAAAGTTGCCAAGTTTGGGAACCTCTGGGTTACACAGTCATTAAAAGAAAAAAAAAAGAAACTCAAGTGTGAGGAAATTCAGGAGGGATAAAAAGAAAATGATTCTTTGTAAAGTTCACAGTTAATTTATTTATTTATTTTTATTTATTTTATTCAATTTATATAACCGCGCCTATCTCCCCAGGGGGACTCAGGGCGGTGCACAGGAAATTAAAAAGAAATACAAAAAACATAACAATAACAAGACTACGTACTAAAAGCATATTAAATTCATTATGCCCTGTGCTAAAAGGTACCCTAAAACCTACTGACCCATTGAAATCCAATTAAAACAATTTAAAACTCAGTCTACCAGTAGTTACAGGGGCCTAGGCCAGGCCGGCTAAATGGAAGAGATGTGTCTTCAGGTGTTTGCGGAAGGAGCGGAGGTCTATGATGGTCCTAAGTTCGGGCGGTAAGTCGTTCCAGAGGGCTGGGCCCGCCACAGAGAAGGCCTTTCCCCTAGAAGTTAAACTATGAAGCATTATAACTTCACCAAATGATTCATAAAGGAACAGAATTACATACTGCTTGAACCACATGCACCTTATCCTAAATACTGTACTGATTGTCTAGATAAGTCCTTGGTCAATTCAAGGTGATCTCTTCTTAAATTCTTAGGGTTTTAGGACTTGGCCAATTATGTCCAGTACAAACTGAAAGTATATAACAAGCAAAAGATAAGCAACTTCTTTTTATATAGAAATATTTATAAGAAGCATCGAAATTATTTTCTTACTACATTTAAGTCAACATACAATTTACCCTGTGCTAACTCCAACCTGTTTATCAGACACATGGAAAATTATATCGTATAGTTTCTTATATGTCTGTAACATACTGCAATATTCATTACTGTTTTGAGTGCAATAGGTGCATGTGACAATCCTTTTGGCTTTGTATGTGTGAATTAACATGCATAGAAAACAGCCATATACTTAGAGCAAATTCATTTTCCAAGTATGGGTCTTTATATAGATTTTGTTAAAAAATAATGTGATTTTATATTGTATTTTCTTTAAAAATTTAGATTTTTTTTGCAAGACTAAAAACAATGCAAATATTAGAAAAGAAATGAAAGTAAGAAAGAATAGTGAACAAGTATATATTTGTGTCACAACACCCTGTTAAGCCCCAGTTAAGGGAGGAAGCATAGTGCTCTATACTAGTCTCCCTGACTTATTTATTGATCAGCTCAAAAACGTAACACACACACACACACACATATATAGATAATTGTTTTCACAACTTCCTGTTAGGGAGGAGACATACTGTTTCCCTCTCTGCCTTTTGGTTCATCACCAGAGACCATCTAGACAGAGAACCATGAATTATGTTATGTTAATTTTTTTAGATATGTGTGTTAGTTTTATGAGCTGATCAATAAATTTAAATTTGAGAGACCAAGATAGATCTATTTCGAGATAGATCTATTTCAAGACTTCATCGAAACATCATGAAGATACTTCCAATTCTACGCAGGAGAAAACCCGAACAACCAAAGACCTACATACATACATACATACATACATACATACATACATACATACATACATACATACATACATACATACATACATACATACATACAGAAAAGAAAGGGTAGGTCTTTATATACAGTCAAACAACACCTTACTAGCAGATTTGAGGAAATTATAAGTGATGAACAAATGTGAAGTTGAAATAGAGAAAAAGATGGTTTGCAGTGGGAAAACATTATGGGAAATAAACTTCCCAAACACCCTAAAAGTCTGGTTGGATGGGAGGCAAAAAAACAGAACAAACTCTTCAGGACTGGTTTGTTTGAATTCTGGATAGGAACATTCACAACTGCAGTGTATTAATTTCTGTTTGTTTCCTTTCTAATAGAATAACTATCTGTACTTGACTGAGAACTAAACAAAACAAAGCAAAACAAAAACCAGAAACCAGAAACCACTTCCATAACACTGCCAAGAAAACCACATGGATGTTTTTAATCCGACAATATTTTGATTTTACCAAGCTGTACCTTCCCCTGGAAGCTGCCACCAGCTTCTCCTGCCTTTCTTTGTCCCTATCAAGTGAATATTAGAAGTGTTCCTGTGCAGGGAAAACACATTTTACTTAAAAGCAAACAAACTGCATCCTTCAGATTCTTCGTCAATGGTCAAAGAGAGCCTATAGCTTGCATTTTGTGAAGATGATTTCATATGAACAATGCTTATTGTGTGCTTTCTCTCTTAAGGCTTACAATACAATACAATAGCAGAGTTGGAAGGGACCTTGGAGGTCTTCTAATCCAACCCCCTGCCTAGGCAGGAAGCCCTGTACCGTTTCAGACAAATGGCTATCCAACATCATCTTAAAGACTTGCAATGTTGGGGCATTCACAACTTCTGGAGGCAAGCTGTTCCACTGGTTAATTGTTCTAAATGTCAGGAAATTTCTCCTCAGTTCTAAGTTGCTTCTCTCCTTGATTAGTTTCCACCCATTGCTTCTTGTTCTACCCTCAGGTGCTTTGGAGAATAGTTTGACTCCCTCTTCTTTGTGGCAGCCCCTGAGATATTGGAACACTGCTATCATGTCTCCCCGTGTCCTTCTTTTTATTAAACTAGACATACCCAGTTCCTGCAACTGTTCTTCATATGTTTTAGTTTCTAGTTCCCTAATCATCTTTGTTGTTCTTCTCTGCACTCTTTCTAGAGTCTCCACATCTTTTCTACATTGTGGCAACCAAAACTGAATGCAGTATTGACTAGGCTACATCAGAGGTGGGTTTTCTGCCAGTTCGTTCTGGATCAGGCGAACCGGTAGTGGCAATGGCAGGAAGCTCCGCCCACCTGCCTGGATTGCTTCTGCGCATGCGCGCACACACACAAGCGAACTGGTAGTAAAATAAATTGAAACCCACCACTAGGCTACATCAATTACAGAAATGAGGGTTTTCAGATTTTGGGTAGGATCTGATTTTGGTGGTTTTGAAATAATTAAACATTAAGACAAAATTACTTTTTTCAAAAACAAACAAATACAGTACAGTGCTCATTTTAATTTATCTAGGGGCTGAACAGTTCCACTGAAGTGAATTAGTGCCTCCCAAGGTATTATTATTATTATTGGAGCTATTATAAAGGCAAGGGAAATCTGAGCTATACCACTTGTATGGAGTTTCTAGCCCTATTCATTCATTAACACCTGGCAGGAGCAGCTCATGTGTGCATAGAGAACATGATTCTCCACCAGGCCATTGTTGGCTTAGTCACTTGCATACCTGGCTGAATCTCTATGCATGTTCAAAAAAGAATTGAGGGGAAAGTCAACTCTATTATGTCTTCCAAGTTGGGAGCAACAGTAAACCAGGCCTCCCAACTAGTGCAACAACTCAGAAAAGAAGATTGAGTTCTTCTTTCAGAACTTTTCAGAACATGTAATTGTGTTAGAATCCCCTACTATATTTCTAGACTGGCAGATACCCATTTGTGACTTTATCTGTGGTCATCTCCATAGACATTTTGTTAACCAAAGCATGCTTAAAATGCACGGAAAGGCAATCTTATACAGTTCTGAAGACACCTCACATATTTCTAAATGTGTGAGAAGTCCATCTGAATAGTTTTCCTTTGTTTAACTACTAAATGCATGGCAGATGCTTAAGAACGAATTGCATTCTTACACATCGATCACATTTCTTGCCACGCCTATTAATTTTGATGCCATTATCCCTGCTCTACTTTGATAGCCTTGGAAACATATTCTACAGTAATTTGAACATGTAATCTTGCACACCTGCAGAATTATAATGGTCCAGCTACACCTAGATGAAAACAACCAGTTGCTGGCATTTATAAGGAAACCATGATCAAAAGTTGGATTGATGCCATACAACATCTGGACAGAGATTTAAAGCAGTATATTTAGCAATCTTGCCTCCACTGTCAACAGGTAATATTCACAGCCTGGAACATCTTCCACATTTTCTTGACTGAAAGGTAGCCTTATATCTGCATGATACTTATCTATATCCTCAGCATTAAGACTGGCACACTGTTCTATTTATGAAAATAAGTCCATATTTAGAAAATAAGGCCTCCTGTTTAATTAAACCACCATTGCTTACAGATTCCAGGGTATAGGAATAATTTTAGCAATATTTGAATTTAGGTTTGGCTCTAAATAGCTGAAGGGTCCTCTCACTCTGTCTTAAAATGTTCAGGCAAGTCTTAAAATATCCACTGTATGTTATATATTAACTGTGGAAACAGCTTTCAATCTGTAGAATCCATAGAAATGTGACTGATGCTAGCCTTGCATTCATTCTGTGATCTTAAAGAGCACAAATGGCATAAAGAAAAATACTCTTTTGTCACCTAGGACAATAATAATAATAATAATAAATTTTATTTATAACCCGCTCTCTCTCCCCGAAGGGACTCGATGGGCATGATAGGTTTATTGTGGTATGTGTGGGCTAGGAATGTTGCACCATCAAGCCAAGGAGAAGGTGTTTTGCAATGGTGCAAGAGAAAGGAGACAAACATTCTGGATTGTATATGGAAGTTGGAAATTGCTGTTCTGGATTCCTAATCACAGAGGTTTGATTTAGAAACTTTCTCTGATTTCTAATTTATCTCTTTGTTACTTACATTGGTTACAATGGAAAGGTAAACTCTAACAGACAGTGGTGGGATTCAAAAATTTTTTTACTACCGGTTCTGTGGATATGGCTTGGTGGACACCGCATAGCTTGATGGGCATGGCTTGATGAGCGTGGCAGAGGAAGGATACTGGAAAAACCCCATTCCATTTCATTTCATTTTTTCATTTTATTCGATTTGTTAACCGCACCAGTCTCCGCCGAGATGGACTCTGGGCGGTGCACAGGACATTAAAATTTACAATAAATAACAATATACAAGAATTAAAAAGAAATTAAATAGAAAACCTGTGCTAAAATTCCCATTAAAAAACCTATCTAACTTGGCTGAAGCTCTATTGTTCTAAAATTGTTCCCTCCCCACTCCTGGGGGAAGGATACTGCAAAATCCCCATTCCCTCCATTCTGCTGTGCAGGGCAACAAAAGAAGACCCAGCCAATCAGCTTGGACTTGGGAAGTAGCAAATAGATGGGGACGAGGCCAGCCAGAGGTGGTATTTGCTGGTTCTCCAAACTGCTCAAAATATCCACTCCTGGTTTCCCAGAACTGGTCAGAGCCAGCTGAATACCACCTCTGCTAACAGATTTGTGTTCTGAAATTATTTCTGATGTGCATAAATCTGTTCATAAGTGTTGCCTACTCTTTGAATATAAAATTATTGGGTGCGCCAAAGTGTGATTTACCCTTAAATCCCCTTATACTTCATTAAAAATAATTTCCAAACTTTACAACTGACCCATATAATAAGTGCATATTATACCTACCATCAGGCATTAAAGCATATCACTCATAAATGAATATGCTAGTAAATGTCTTTCTGCTTTGTGTTTTTCAAGCTTGTCTCGTGTTATTAAGCACTTAACTGATATGATGAAAATCTAATCTATGATAACTGATCTATGATGTCAGTTTTATATGGTGAAACAGCCAAATAATAATATCACCTATCATGGGTGATATATCTATGAAATAATTGTTTCATGGGAGGGTCATTTGCTATGCATCTAATTTTGTTTGCATGGTTGTTGGAGGTTCGCCTTCTGTAGCCACAAAAGCTATTTGCAGATGTTGGACTTCACTTTCAAATTAATTTTCTCAATCTGATGCTCTCCGGTTTTGTTTTGTTTTTTTTGTGCTACAGTTCCCATCAGCCCTGACCATTAACATGGTCTTTGGCTATGGATGGATCTGTAGTGATTTAAAGGAAGCAAAGAAGTCAGAAATCTCCAGCAAAATTTTGTGTGTGCTATTAAGCCAGTATAATAATACTTTTACACCAATTTAGCTCTAAAGCGCAGGTATGTAGTTAACAAGGGCTTATTAATTCTACAGTAAGTTGCTTGAAAGTCCTTAAGAGTAATCTCAAATTGGGATATTACATAGGCAGCTATTTTTTTCCCTTGTTCTATAGTAGGGGTGTCAAACTTGATTTTATCAGGGTTGTGTGTGACTTTGGGGGGCTGGGCTGGGCATGGCTAGGGTGCATGTGGCCGGCTTGACATCACTTGTGTGTGGGTGCCTGTAGGCCCAAGTGTTCTGCCAGTGAAAACGGGCTCCTGAACTCCGTTTTCGGCTGTGCCACTCTTCTGAAACCCTTTGGCAGAGAAAATGGAGCTCAGGGGAGCCGCCCGAGCTGTTTTTGCTGGCAGAAGCACCGTGGGCGAGTTCTTTGCTGTTTCCAGGGTGGCCCCGTGGGCCAGATCTAAGCAACCTGTGGGCCCCCGGGCCTTGAGTTTGACACTCCTGTTCTATAGAGAAAAGGAAAATTTAAAGCATGGCCCAAGTGCCTTTTTTTTCACTTTGTACCTTATTAATGAAAGATTCCAGGTCGAAAGTGAAACTGTGTATGAATTTGCCCATTGTCTACTCTGGACTTCTCTTTTAAGGCAGCCAAAATGGTTCTGCACACACTTTTCAGATCTCTATGGTGGAGATAAATTGCATTAGTCTCAATGAAACTTTCATTTCTGTGCATTTGCAGCGCTAGGAAAGAAACTGCACAATGGTTTCTCAGAACATGTCAGAAAGTAGGAGAAAGGAAGAGCAACTACTGTATAAACAATGGCAAACCAGAAAGTGAATGGTCTAAAACTCAGCTAAGTGGAATGGCACAGCGTCTGGTTTAATTAGAAGTAAGTGATGAGGGTGGCTAAGGACTTGCCCCTGACACTACAGGGATATAGCTTCATACTCATTTTTGCTTTCTTTGGCTGACATGTTGGCTGCTGATAGCCTGGCTAGTTTATACTGTATACTCAATGGTACCTTGTGATGCTCAGTGCCAAGCATTCAATACTGACCAGTTCAAGGTTGACTCAATGTGCCATCCTTCCGAGGTGGGTAAAATGAGAACCCAGATTGTTGAGGGGTAATATGCTGTCTCTGTATACAGCTTAGAGAGTGCTGTAAAGCACTGTGAAATGCTGTAAAGCACTATTGCTAACAGACGCAAGCACAAAAACTATGGCATCTGTCCAAGCTTGTAGAGCAAATAGGCCATTGCATAGCTTCACAAAACCTGCTGAGATATATAAGTGATCTTTTAGGCAAAAGAGCACAAAAAAGAGGGGGACCTAGATACACTGATAAGCCCTATGTCTTATGGGAAAGATTCAGAGACTTAGAGGACAAATTGTTTAGACATAAGATCCAACAAGCTGCGCTTTCCCAGTCATTGACGCACTCTCTACTTCCTCTTTACATAACCATCTCCAGGAAGAACTACGGTAGGTTTTACACATTTCTATCTCTCTGCATTAGTTAGCTCTAGGTAATAGAGGTACAGGTATAGCCCTAGGTAATACAGAGTAATACATAGAGAGCCAGTTTGGTGCAATGGTAAAGTATTGGTTTAGAAACCAGGAGACTGTAAATTCTAGTCTTGCCTTACGCATGAAAGCCAACTAGGTGATTTTGAGCCAGTCATTTCTTCTTAGCTGAACCCATCTTACAGGATTATCACTGTGGGGAAAATAGAGGAGAAAGGAGGATTATGCAGGTTTGATGCCGTGAGTTGGTGGTGAGAGGGGATGATTCCATGCAAGTGGCAGGCATGAGTGCACGAGCGTGCACAGCTTCATTTGTGTGAGTGTTGCTACACACATGGTCACAAGCACCATGGCTCAGCAGTGGGTTGGGGACCTCTGGTCAAGAATATTGGAAAAGGAACTAGGAAGTAAGGACTTTGTCTTTAGGCAGGGGAAAGCAATAGGTGTCAATGTTTCTATTATATATCCATGCACAGCAGAGCAAGGATTCACTTACCTTCCCTACTGGTTTGTAAATGTGAGTACATACGCCTCGTCTGCACATGTGCACCACCTTCTGCGCATGCACAGGGCTCACATATTACATCGGGGTGGGTGGGTGGAGCCTCCCACAGCTGCTGCTACTAGTTCGCCCAAACTGGAGAGAACCAGCTGAATACCACCTCTGATGCACAGGTTATTGCTGGTCAGAGCTAGATATTTGATCTTTGCCTAATGACCTTTAGCTTTGAGGAGGATAAGGTGCTGAAAGATTATTTAATGGACCAGCCATCAACCAGCCATCGACTGGATGCCCCCATTCTTTTCTCTTTCTTCTGGTTCCTAAATGTCTCCAGTGCATCTTGGAATCCGAAACCTTTCATTGCTTCTTTGAAGATTCAGCTAGGAAGGCTGTTTTGCATTCTTTCTGTTTTCCTACACAAGCTGTTGGTATCTAGACTAGTTTCCAGGATGTGTCTAGCTTGGATTGTTAAATATGCTTGTGAAAGAAAACTGAAAATTAAGAGATAGCACATAAACCTTTTTTGTTTGCATTATGAAGGCTGTGTCTCTTTGTTGATTTTACAAAATATTTTGTAGATGTTTTGAAACACTGATTAAAACAAAGAGTCTTAGTAGAGGGTGGGGGGAGCCTATAGAAATTGTTTCAATATATGACTAGTAAGTTTCTTAGGTTTCTGGCTGATGCTGTGGATATAAACAGAAATATTCAACACTGTCCTTTAGAGACAGTAAATGCCGACAAATAAAACAATTCGCTATCAAACAATTTATCTAACCAACCTTTAACAGCCATAATTCAGTAAACTTATTAAGATACCTACCCAGTTGTCCACTTAATCGAACTACTCTAGAAAACACCCAGCCACTGAAGTTGAATGAGAATGAATGCATTATAACTTACATTACTGCCAGCCGAGCAGATGAAACAAGCTAAGATGAAATCGGGACCATTATAATATAGTGATCTTGTTGCAATTTTTTTCCCCTATCAGAAACCGCACATAACTTTTGGAGATGCAAATTTGTAAAATGTCGTGCTTTATGTATTTCATTTTTGACATCTACTTTACTTTTTAAGAATGGATGTGGCCTAATTATGCAGTGCAGCTTTGCATGAGGAAAATATACTAAGTGTGCATTAAACAGACAACTTGAAATAATGGCACTTGTACTAAGAAGAGTATTTTCTGGCAAGCAACTAATTTATAATAGCCATAGATATATGCATTAGTGTATGAAATACTTGTCTTTATTTATTGATTTGGAGGCCCAGGGTTGTATTTTTGCATATGTCTTCTTTATTAGGCCTTGTTTCTCTCTCCAACAGGCCTGATTATATTTCACGGTTTAGGAAATTTGTAGTTCCTAAATGATGGTCAGGGAGAATAATTATATTCTACTTCTATAAAACAATAGAAAATGGCATTGAATTTTTTTAAAAGTTAAATGAGTAGAACTCTTTAAAGTCCGGCTTTATCTTTCCTTATTCACTTCTTTATTGTGTGAGTTTTGAAAGGTTCTCTCTCCCCCCCTCCAGTGCACATTGGAAGTAAAGAGAATTATATGAAGTGACCAAATTTACTGTGTTCCTACTGCGTAAACCACTACATTGGATCTTTGTGAGCCAATTTAATTTTTAGCTTTCTTCTTGGCTTAATGCAATGTTTTACTTCATTGCGCTTTTTGGATGTGCAGAAGCAAAGATAATGTGTTACACTACATTCACTTAATGTTTCATCAGATTTTTCTGGTGTATCTACCTTTTGCTTTTTAAAAAATGGTTCATCCTTATCACTTCAGTCATGAAATGTCAATTCGTTAAATTACCATGCTAGGCTAGGCTCGATGCAGAAGCCTTGTTTGAAATGGAGTGCGGATTTATTCGTAAGGACGTGTTTTTAAGACAGCTTTTATTTGTATTTATTTATTGCGTTTATAGCCAAACTTTCTGAAGAAAGCTCCAGATGGTTACATGGGGGGGTCTTTCCTCTAATTTTGGCTTTAAGGCTTAAGTTTCTATTCTGAACTTGGATGGAGGCTCTCCAACTATATACACAATGTGATACATGGATATGTTACTAAACATATCTAGGTTGCCTACTGATAATAACACCAAAAAGAGTTCATAGGAATTTTATCTAATTAACTCAGTCGAATCTAGATAGTCCTCAACTTATCATCAAAACTGAGTCCAACATTTCTCTCATTAAGTGAGACATTTGTTGAGTGGGTTTTGACCCGTTTTATGACCTTTCTTGCCTCAATTGTTAAGTGAATCACTGCAGTCGTTATATTAGTAACCCAGTTGTTGGGTAAATGTGGCTTCCTCATTGACCTTGTCAGAAGGTTGCAAAAAGGGGGACACAGCTGGGACACTACAAACATCATAAATATGAGCCAGTTGCCAAGCATCTCAATTTTGATCATGTGACCACAGGTCATACTGCAGAAAACAGTCATAAATCACTTTTGTCAGTGCCATTGCAACTTTGAACAGTCACTAAATGAACTGTTATAAGTTGGGGACTCCCTGTAACATGTGTCAGTACTATTGAAAGCAATTGTAATATGGGTCATCTCCAGAGCTTGAGGTCCCAACAGATTTTCCTAAAGTTAACATGGAAATTAATCAACATGTCTTGAATATCAATCTGCAAAAAATCTGAATCAAATATCTTTCATTAACAATTTTGATGGCATCATGGAATAGCCAGCAGTGGGCTGCTGTGGGTTCACCCGGGTTTGGGAGAACACATAGCTAATGTTATGGTCGGTTTGGAGAACCTCCAAATCCCAGCCCTGGCTGGCCCAGCCCACCACACCCCACCCCTGCCACCCCACCACACACTTCCCAGGAATCTCCATGTGGCCCATTTTGGATGCAAAGTGCAGGGCCTGTGCAGAGGCTCAGGGAGCAGGAAAAATGGGAGGGCCTCTGGATCCTGGGGGAGGAGGTTTTCGCCCTCCCAGAGGCTCAAGGAAAGCCTCTGGAGCCTGGGAAAGGTGAAAACGACCCCCCCTCGCGGTGCAGGAGGCCAAGATGGCCACGCCCACCATGGCCGTGCCCACTCAGCAACTGAACAGACAACCCATTGCTGAAATTTTTGAAGCCCACCCCTGGGAAATAAAATTCATTAACTTTTCAGGCTCACTGCCCATAGCTAGAAAAAAGCATTCATTCTGCCCCCCACTAAACAACTTGCCTCTTGATTAAGTACATTCTTCAGATCCCTTTTTCTTATAGCTGTTGCACCTGAGCTTTACATGAGAGACACAAACATGTTGACTCAAATGTTTGTCCCGTTGGAATGGTGTCACAATAAGTACTCCCCCTCCCTTGAATATGCATGGGAGACCTTAAAATTGCTATGAGCAGTTTTTCCTACCTGACTTTCCCAGTTAGCAAAATGTGACAAGCCTACCGAATTTGCCCAACAATCTTTTAAACTAACATCTTAAGTTTAGATTTCCTTCTGTATCTTAATCAAAATAAAAGTTTTTTTAAACTTTGATCAGCAATTTCAAGCTTTGAATTTTTTTTTCAAAACCCACCTTTTTGAAACAGGTGAGAGCATCCCTGTGTTATGCCATAAGGTGTTTTGTCTCTTGCTTTTGCAGGCATTGGACAGTCTGCAATATTCTGTATTCTTGCAGATACAGATCTAATGAGTGGGAGAGTGATAAATTAGGAGGGGCTTTGTGTGATGCTGGCTTAGTGCAGAATATAAATCCAGGCACTGTGGTTTGTAAACCACGTTTTATATTTTTTCATGATGTATGAACCAGGCTATTAGGAATTCTGTGGCAACTGCGGCATAGTGTGATGTGAAAAAAATGGGTCCTGAGGTAAATTATCGGGGTTACTGATAATTGGGGTCTATGCAGGGGTCATATCTGCAGAATCAAAGCCCCGCCCCTCTGGATGTCCATGTAACACGACACACAAGCAAAACTAGCACAGCTCCAGTTGAAAGGTTATGATTTCCATTTTTCACCACCTTACGTAGTATTGCTGATTAATAAACAAAGATAATAATCAAGATGGTCTGATTTTTCAACTCGGTATGTGCCAAAATCATTCTGTCTGGTATAGCTTATAAGAGTCCCATGGCAGAGTGATTAAAGTGCAGTATTGTAGGAAAATTCTGCCCACAGCCTGGAGTTCGATCCTGATGGGGCTTGAGATTGACTCCGCCTTCCATCCTTCGAAGATGGGTAAAATGAGAACTCAGATAGTTGGGGGCAATATGTAGATAATACTGCTACATTGTAAATCACCCAGAGAGTGCTGTAAAGCAGGGGTCTCCAACCTTTGCAACTTTAAGTCTGAAGGACTTCAGTTCCCAGAATTCTCCAGCCAGCAAAGCTTTGCTGGCTGGAGAATTCTGGGAACTGAAGTCCTTCAGACTTAAAGTTGCAAAGGTTGGCGACCCCTGCTGTAAAGTACTATGGGGTGGTATATATGTCTAAATACTATTTATATTGTTATTGCTATTGCCTGAATGAGACTGAAAGCAGAAAGAATGTTCCTTATTATTATTGTTCCATAAGCATTCTGTCCTTTGGTTGAAACTTGGAAATGACTGTGTGTGGTTTATTCCAGTTTGTTAGTATTAATGCAACTTTACCTCATATTGCCTTTCAGTACTCCAGTCACATAAAATTACATGCAAGAAATATGTAGAAAGAAATACAAATGTGTACCCAGATTTTTTTTTTTTAAAGCTATTTAGGGCAGCATTCCCATCAGAATTGTCTACAAAAGCAGTTTAACTGCAGTTAGTAAATGCTTAGTGTAATCTAATAAAAACCATTTTGCAATATTAAGCAAAAAACATCTGGTACCCAGAATTCCCTGATCATTTTTAACGAGATGCAATCTCCCCCATCCCCCCAACCCTTTGTGTGTCTCTTACGGATATGTGGAAAAAAAGGATCCTTGTACTAATAAATAAATAAAAAATCAGATGGAAAGCATAGAGGAAGAGTTTTGCAGTCTCCAGCAGCTCATTTGAGGCAGCTTCTCCAAGTTCCACAATAATAATCAGTGCTGGCCCAGTGCCGCTGGATTATTTTGTATATTCATGAAGCCGCTCATCAGCCGTCAGGAGAATGTGCAGTAATCCTTGGATGAAATAAGGCCAATCAGTGGAATAATGAGGAAGGTAATATCTCCCAAGAGGCTTGGAGTGGGTTTTCATCAAACCCTCTGTAGCTCTCCAACTATTTGCTTTACAAATGCAGCCTTTGATCTTTGATTTGGGGAGAAATGGGGGGAGGAGACAGCCCCAGTGAGAAAAGTCCAGCGTGAAAAGATAACAAGCTAGCATGGGCAAGAGGAGGAGAGGAAAAAAGAAGGAGAGAGGAGGAGCAGAAGGAGCCACGGCAGGGTTTGGGAAGGAGAGAAGGCTAACAATGGAGGCACCTGGCCTCTAAGCATCAGTCAGTTGTGGTTAATGAGAACCTCATTGACTTTTTTATGCACTGCTCTGGAATATATATATATTCACTTAGTCAGCCAGTTGCTAGCCAATTTTTCCAGGTACATATGCAGAGCAGAACTCTCTCGTCAGAAAGCAGAGATTGTACAGTTCACGTCCTTCACCTTGACCCAGTCCTTTTTTTCTCCTTCTTAAATTAATATAGAAATTAAATATACATATGCAGACTATGGAAGCTGCAGCGTATTGAAGTTTCAGCTGCACCCTCTTTTATCTTCAAATTCTCCAGATGCTTTTCTGGATAAAAGAGAGAAAGGGAAGAAAGAAAGAAAGAAAGAAAGAAAGAAAGAAAGAAAGAAAGAAAGAAAGAAAGAAAGAAAGAAAGGAAGGAAGGAAGGAAGGAAGGAAGGAAGGAACGAAAGAAAGAAAGAAAGAAAGAAAGATTACTTATGAAAAGCGTGATAGTATATATTAAATGCTCGCCAGCATTTAATATAATAAATATAATATTTCTTTTCGGGATTGTTCTGTGTGTGTGTATTTGTATATGCACCTAGCTAATTAGCTATCTAAAATCACACCACAAATAAAATTCAGTATAATGTAATTAGTGCCATAAATTAGAATGGGACAGTCATGCTGTATAATGCTGTACTTGAATGAATCCATAGAGCAAAAGGGCACTGGCTTGGAAATTGTGGGAGACAGAAGTGAATGAACTTTTCTCTAATAATCTTTGGATTAGCTTGTCCTCTTTGTCCTTTTATACAATGCTCCGATGCTCCATGTGTGGAACATTGCCAGGTACCTAAATATTTTGTGTCCGGTAGTTTGAGAATATGTCTAATTCTAATTCTCCCCATTCTTACCTATGCCCATGACAAAATATCAGTAGCATGGCAAAGCGGTTCACATAAAAATGTCAGTGATGTTTCAAAGTGTGATGACTTGCCGTGCAAATCAATAATTTCCACTTTTCGGTGCACACCATACGGTTGTGCAAAGCATTTGGAGAGGTCCTTCATTCATGGCAACGCTGTGTACCCAGGGGTGTGCCCTTGAAGCATTAAGGTGACTGATTCCTTCCAAAGGTTTCGTGTGGCAGAAATGTCTTTGGATAAAAACTCATGTAAAAATAGCTGGTAAATAATAATAATAATAATAATAAATTTTATTTGTTACCCGCTCTCTCTCCCCAGAGGGACTCGAGGCGGGGCACAGGAAAATTAAAAAACAATAAACACAAACAGAATACATAATTTAAAATCTCAATTAAACAAATCCTGCGCTAAAAACATCTATAAAAAACTAAAAAACTGTCCCTAAAACCCCTAAACACTACAACTAATTAAAATTACCCTAAAACCCCAGGACAAGGAGGCTATCCCAAGCCGGCCAGACGGAAAAAGTAAAGCCTTTAGAGTGGTCACATGAAGCTTTTGATGGAATATAGCTACCTTAACTTGAATGAATAGCCTGTTCAGATGAACTGCGCCATCATAACAAATAGACCTTTGTGAACACCCTTGAACTAAATTATTAATTTTATAGGCATTTTTTGAAACCAAGCTGTATTGCAAATTTTTGGAAAGGGGAGAAGATGAAAAAATAATAATATTCTGTGTGTGTGTGTGTGTGTGTGTGTGTGTGTGAGAGAGAGAGAGAGAGAGAGAGAGAGAGAGAGAGAGAGAGAGAGAGAGAGAGAGAGTATTTACAGTATAAAGCAATTGCTTCTTTAATATCAAAAATTATTGATGGGTAAGATACTTATGATGAACAAGAATACTTATCTTGACAACAACTTTACGGGATATTTTTTTTGACATGATAATAAAACATGAATAATACTTAGAAGATTTCATTCATTATGTTCTTTTCATGACACCTTTTATGGCTTTGCAGGTCTCTGGCAGCTATAGTCAGTCTCTGTATCCTGAGAACTGCCTTCCATTTCACACTGAAAACACAGCTTTATAAATTATGCGGAAAAATTAAAGCCTTGCAGACTAAATTATTTAAATATTTTAAATGAAATAAATTTTCTTCTGTTCTGAGGCATATCAGAATGAAACTATTTTAGAAATCTGTAAGACTAAAATTTGACATTTGATTTGCCCTCTTGCAGCATTTTAAACTGGGATGTAAATTAGTTAGAAACAAGCCTTTCTTCCATTTTCTCTTTTCAAAATGTAATACAGCTAAATGACAGAGATTAATTACTGAAGTAATTACTGTTGGAAAGAAAAAGGACAGTTGGATGAGACATGATGATCTCTCTCATGATGACCAACTATTTCTTGACAATTGTGCTTTAATTCCCACAATGATTATTCTTTGTGGCAAAACCTATCAGAACATGGGACACAATCATATTGACATATTTTTGTTCAATAGAAAACTTTAGCATGAGGTAATTATAACTGGCATATCTATGTCTATATATCTGATTTCTTTTCCTTTATAATATTTGCATAGATGTTAATGACCCATAAGTAAATACTCCATTTTGGGATCACATTAATTAGGATTGTTCGTAGCAATTCTCATTCTACATTATATAGCATTTCCTCCTCCTTCTTATATTTTATGGTCATTTGCAGAGATGTAGTAGTATTTACATCAATGTGAACTTTCCAGACATTGGGCCTACTATAGTTTCATGTTGTTATGTTCAGTTGCAACGCACAGAGGGGTTTTTATGATTGGTCTTACCGATTGCTATAAACTCAAGAGTCTTTACGGAGAAGTTTAAAAAATCCTCATGTTAGATTAACGTTCATTACATCCATGGTATTCTATCCAATTTTTTTAATACATTCTGATTTATACTGATCAGATTTGTACATTTAATTACATAAGCTTCTCTGGGTACCTTTCTCTGAACGAGTGCTTTCCAGGTATCTTCAACTAAAAATGATCATACTCTCTTCCTGCTTGTCCCATGTCTACTAGAAATTGAACTCAGATACATTGAGAATTCACAAAGTTGGGAGGTGATATTCTTAATAAGTATGGAAATATGTAGAGTATAGGAAAGAAGAGCCAGATATCTATTAATATCCTTTTACTTCACATTCACAGGTCTATCAATTCATTTGTAAGGCGGTTCTATATTATAATTATTACTCTTTAGTACCATATTTTTTGGAGTATAAGACGCACCAAAGTATAAGACGCACCAAGGTTTTGAAGAGGCAAATTAAAAAAAAAAGTAGGTAGGTAGATAGAGGGAGAGAGAGGGAGAGGGAAAGAAATACATTAGGTAGGTAGGGGGAGAGAGAGAGTAGGTAGGTAGCTAGATAGAGGAATAGAGAAATACAGTAGGTAGGGAGAGAGAGTAGGTAGGTAGGTAGGTAGGTAGGTAGGTAGGTAGGTAGGTAGAGGGATAGATAGATAGATAAATAGATAGAGAGAGAGAGAGAGAGAGAGAGAGAGAGAGAGAGAAATACAGTAGGTAGACAGGGAGAGAGAATAGGTAGGTAGGTAGGTAGGTAGGTAGGTAGATAGATGTTTCCAGGTGTACTTAACCATGTGCTGGAGAAGGAAATTGCTGACCATCTGCAGCACCTAACTTTGTTCCTGTTGGCACAGCATTTGATCCATGTAATTCTCATCAATCAGTTAAAGAGCTTTCCAAAAGGAAAAAAAACCCACCCTTTTTGCACTCTGTAAACCTCCCCAAAGCGGCCCATTTTTCATGAAAATGGGCCCATTTTTTTTCCTTTTGCGGGGAGTGTTTGCAAGTGTAAAATGTGGTAATTATAAATATATAATCAGTTATCTTCTAATACTCTAGAGTTAAAACTGTTTATTTCTTGTTCAGGAAGGCTCTTTCTAACATGTTCTATTAAGCTGTCAGGGATTTCTAAAAAATTGTTGAATCAATGGGGAAACAGTGAGATGGGCAGCTTAGAATTTTAATAAATAAATAATTTGTTTTGACTTCATAAAGAAAGAGTGAAATTAAGATATTCAAGTTCTCAATAAATAGGACACAACTGGACAAGACCATAATAAAGAAGATTCAACCTAAGACATGCCAGATCCTCTTTCATCATTTTCCTACTTTAATCTACTTAGAGAGGGGTGGACAAATTGGCTTGATTTGCATTTCGATAATTTGCATGTGGGTTGTTTTAGTCTGGGCAGTCTTATTTCGTTTTTTCTGTATTTTTCATTGTTTAATCTAGTATTATACTCTGTAACCAACCCAGGGTTCTCTGGGAAGCTGTATCACATTTAATTATTAATCCTAAAAATAGCTTAATTTTCATGTCTCAAACCTACATCACATCAAGACAGCCATAAATCAAACCTCAGCATTTAAAAAAATAATAATGCAAAAATACGCATTGAAAAAACCCCCATCTAATAAATGGGCACATAAGGGAAAGTCCACTGAGTCCACTGATGAAGCTCCACGTTCAATTCATGTCACATGCATGTGGGAGACAGACAGAGCAAACGTGTACCAAATGCATATGTTCAGAGAAATATGCGCACAAATGCTCATGTGGCTTTGACTGTAAAGCATCCTGCAAAGGCAGCGAAGCAAAACAAATTGAAGATTGCAACAGCGAGACGATGAGTGAAATCAAACTGGACAAACTTACCCACATCCCCTTGGAACTGTTTTTTTAAAAGCATGTGCTTTTTCTGTCTGTGTGGGCTTCTGTCAGTCATAAAGACCCACAGGCGAAAAGAGCCTGCTGCTTTGTAGCCTTGCATTGGCAGATCATTCCACTTCTAATGCTGTTGGCATCGAATCTACCCAGTCTCTTGTCAGGAACATACAGATCCAGGGTATTCCTTTAGCATTTCTTTACGGAAGCTGGTAAAACTTGGAATTGCTGAAGCACCTGTGTGTATGTCTCTCTCTCTCTCTCTCTCTCTCTCTCCCTCCCTCCCTCCCTTTCCCCCCCACTCTATCTTCAGGCTCTAGTGCTTCCTTCCAGGTGTCTTCGTCTGCATGATTTCATCTGTGCACCATAATCAACTTCCTTAATGAAATACGTAATTAACATATTATAATTGTGGTAAAGATGATTTTGACAGAAATCATTTTCCATGTCTAATACTATGCTAATTTAATCTGTTCCTCACTTCCCGACATGACCTTTTGTGATTAAGTTTCATGGCAGGTTTGGTGTTTGTTTGTTTGTTTTTTAAAAATATTTTGCCTGTGTGATGGATTGATTTATCCACCGTGGTTGAGTCCCTTTCTAGACATTTTGCTTTTCTGCCTTTTATATGAAAGAAGAACAAATTGGCAAGAATAGGGAAAAATATCAACAGTTGAATTAAAAAAACAAACCATTTTCAATCTGATCAGAGGCTGCAAGCTGCTGGCACAAGCCGGAAGACATCAGTAGTAGCAATAGCAATAGCACTTAGCTCTCTCTAAGCAGTTTACACAGTCAGCATATTGCCCCCAACAAACTGGGTCGTCATTTTACCAACCTTGGAAGGATCAGTCAACCTTGAGCTGGTGAGGATTGAACTCCTGGCAGTGAGCTGAATTAGCCTGCAATACTGCATTTTAACCACTGTGACACCACGGCGCTTAGTACAATACTAATTGCTTAGTAATGAAATAAGAAGATAGGATAGGATCCACATGGGATATCACATGGGATAGGATAGGATCCACATGGGAAAATAGGATAGGATCCACATGGGATACCAAAACATGATTTAGCCATGGTTTGTTGATTCATAAACACAATGAACCATTTTTTACCAATCCAAATTGTTGGGTTTGCACATCACACTAAAGTAAAATCAAATACAACATATTATGACAGGGGACCAGGTGAGCCCAATGGAGTGGTGTAGTGCCGCGGTGGATTCTGCCTGGCTTTACTGCCGGTTCGCTCGTGCTTTGCGAACATGTTTTGCAAGCATGCTTTGCACGTATGCACAGTTCAATTAAAATTGTTCTGCGCATGCACAGAACTAAAAAGCAAGATGGCAGAAACCATATCAGAAACCCTCAACAGACTACTACAACCACATGGAATCAACATAGCACACAAACCAACTAAAGCCCTTCAAAACATCCTAAGCAGACCAAAAGATCCAACAACCCCAGAAGAAAAACAGGAGTCATCTACAACACACAATATAAGGACTGCAAAAAACCACTACGTAGGACCAACAGGCAGAAGATTGGCAGAACACATCCATGAACACCAACTAGCTAGTCAGAAGACATGATGAAAATTCTTTAATTTCACAACATATAGACAGATTTAACCACACTTTCAATTGGATAAATATGATCATCCTAGACCCGTGATAGCGAACCTACGGCATGCTCCCAAACTTCTGGTTGGCTCGTTGGGGCCATTTTTCACTCTCCCCAGGCTTCAGGAAAACCTCCAGAGCCTGGGGAGGGGTAGTGTGTGCCTGCATGGAGGGAGGGGGGGTGTTGCGCACACACTCGCAGGTGGGCGGGGGGATTGAATTGGTGTGGGCAGGCGTGCGTACGCGATAGCATGTTGGCACACCATAAGAAAAAGCTTCACCATCACTGTCCTAGACCAAGCCAAGTCCAAAAATTTTCTAGAAGTCTGGTACTCTGACAAATCAGACATCAATAAACCCATCAACTTTAACAACATCTATAGGCTATGCAAAAGGGGCCTATCACCCAGCCCCTAAAGGAACAAAAAGATTCAAGCACCTCTCCACCAGCAATCAGCATCCAGATTAGGATAGATCAACTCCAAGGTTAACATCAGGCCAACCATCAAGTAAACAATACCCCAATCAAGAAACTTCCAAAGAAGCCAACAGCAAACAGCCCAGTCAAAGCACCTCTAAGACTACCCCCACCAACAATGACAGGCAAGCCACTGGTATAACCTGACAGCAAACAGCACTTCTCACTAGCACTGATGATGTTACCTAGTTTGAGTAATGTAATGTCTGCAAGAAAGCAAGAAACCACAGAGAGCACCAAGGTCCTCTCATGTTGACCCCAAGCAATAAATATTATCTTTTATTAGAATTTTCTATTTCTCAATGCTGATTTAGTATTCACTTACATTTCTGCAGATTACAACTGGTAAGTCTAGTTTTTCATATTTCTTTTTGAGAATTGATTTTGGGCTCCCTTCCATTTTGTTTCCCTAATAACTCATGTTGAGAGATCATTTTAGGTAATAGTAGTAAGAGAAAACATTTTAACCTCATGAATTTCCTACTTTTAAAGCCATGCTGGATACTAAAGCCATAGTTTAACATGGACTTTACAAACCAATATTTTATTTTTCTAGAGCCAGTCACTGTAGGTTTTAATATTATGAGAGACAAACAAACAGACCAGCCCCCAAACCTGGTTTCTACTATTCGTTTTTGCTTATGCCTTTTCTCGTGTCCCATTTTGGGGGGAAAATAAATAGGCCAATATACAGTATAGGATAACTATTGTTCTAAATCTGTGATCATTTTGCTTGCATTTTTATATATGTTCTTATGTAAATTGTCGCTTGGACAGCTGTTTTTTGTTTTGCAAAGGCAGCAGTCTTTTTCCTGCTAGGATCATTTGATATGGAACCGTTTTGGATCCAGAAATGTTGTTGACAACATCACTGCTAGCAGACTAGAGTGTTATTTAAGCTGTACAGTGGTGCAGAATACAACTATTTCAATCAAGAGTTCTCATTGTAGATTTAGACCAAGGGTGTCAAACTCAAGGCCCGGCGTCCAGATCCAGCCCATGGGGTGCTTAAATCTGGCCCATAGGGCCATCCTGGAAACAGCAAAGCACCAGCCTGCAGTGCCTCTGCCAGCAAAAACGGGAAACACTGAAAACACTGGCAGAGGTTTGCAGGAGGTTGTCGCAGCCAAAAACGGAGCTCAGGAGCCTGTTTTCACTGGCAGAACGTTTGGGCCACCACAGGCGCCCCCAACATGATGACCACTGTGGCCGTTGCCCACCGCAGCCATGCCCACCCTGGCCAAACATAACCCTGATGTGGCCCTCAATGAAATCAAGTTTGACACTCCTGATTTAGACTATACAGAGTACAAGCCTATATATCGCTTTCTTATATTACTTTTTTATAGTATATATTACACTGTTTTTAAAAAAATCTTAATAATGACTTTTTAATAAGTTTATAACCCTGTTATATGCCACCCAGAGTCACTTCTCATGAGGTGGGTGGCCATATAAATTTGATCAATACATAATACTATATAAATTAGGAGGTATGCCATCCTGCAATAAAAGTGAGAAATGGAATAAGTGGACTCCCCTGATTTTATACAGAAGTTATTGTTTGCATTTGTCTTTGTAAAATTTAGCATAAGAAACACTGCTTTCACTTCATATTTCTTTTTTCTGTTGAAAGGAATACTTGAGATTCGTAGTGTGCCTTTGATTAGCATGGGCCCTACTAATTTTCTCATGTAAATTATACACTGTGTCACACATTTAACTATTATTTAATACTTGATGAGGATTTACGTAAAAGAACTTCAGTGCCAAGCCTAACATTTGGGTAATCTTTTAACTAGCTTTTTCTTTAAAAAATATCTGAGCAGGAAAATATATTCTGTAATGAACAACATATTTTCTACAGGATATTCTGCCAATACCTTTAGAATCACAGAGATTGGTGAGTGTGAAGTTGTTGAAAATATTATTGTTGTCTCATGTTAAGAGGAAGTGAATGAAAATAGTCATATTTTTGAAAATCAGAATAGTATATATTCTGGTTACACATGTAATATTTTTAATAATGCTTGGGAGCAATTGGCATGCTACATTCCTGTTGCTTGTCACAACATAATGACTTGGTTCCTGAAAACAGAACTGAGGAAGCTTGAAAAACAGTGTCTTGTTAATCCCTCTTGTTATCCCCTGAACTGCCTCCCAAAGATTTGCGTCAGGGTTCAAGAGAACATGCCAAAGCAGGATTAGGTTATAGATCCATGCTCCCCCATCCAGCAAAAACATTTTTATTTAAATAAATATTGTACTTCCAAGCTGCCCTATTGTCTTTCTTTTTTATTTTAATGTATTTTGATTGGTAGATTTTGTTCATTTTTTAAAAAAAAATGTGTTTTATTTACACACTTTAAAAACTTTAGACTGTTATGTTTTAAAATGAACATTTTTATCTATATTTTAACAATGCTAGATATCTGCAGCAGTCTTGGAATTTGAAAGAAAGAATATAATTTTAATCAATCAATAAATAGTTGATAAGGTACAAGATCATATTTGAGCATGTGGCCTGTGAGTGGAATGCGGATGGTGAACTATGCTCTAAAATTAAAATTCATTTAAATTTAAGTAACTAAATGAAGGTAATATGATTATTCCCTGTTTATTCAATAATAAGTGTGCTATAAAGCAATGAATATGAATATACAGGTGTCTTGGGAGCAATTTATTTGTCTAAAAGTTGATGAGAGCAATATAAGCGAAAAGAACTTTGCCTATAACAGATTACCGTTTCTGTCAAATTCTGGGTAATATGGTGATTTCAATACGAGCCCTGATGTCTCATTCATTCTCTATTTTATAGGTAGATCCAGTGGTGGGATTCGGCTGTTTTACACTGGTTTAGGCAAACCATTTGTTACAGTAAATCACCCATGCCCTGCTATTAAATTGGATGCTGGGCGCTGTGCAGCAATGGAGAAATGGGCAACAGAGCAGCTGGTACGAGGGAAGGAGAAGGCCACTTTCCCTCTTTCTTCTTCCTGCTCCAGAGGTGGGATTCAGCTGGTTCACCAAACCAGTGGCGGAAATTTTGCCCAGTTCGGCAAATAGGTAGAAATGGCTGGCTGGCCACGTCCTCAAACTGGTCCCCCTCTCACCAGTTGCTCATCCCGCCCATCCAGTCACTGCTCACTTGTGGTGCCTCTTTACATACCGGTTCTCAAAGACAGGGGTCCCCAACCCCCAGTCCATGGACTGGTGCCGGTCCGTGGCTTGATAGGAACCGGGCCACAGGGCCGGAGAGAAGGAGGAGGGAGGACGGGGCAGCCCCCCGGTCCTCTGCACCGGGGGCAGGAGAGTGCAGGTGTGGCCACTCACGCCGTTGGGGGCCCTAGAGGGGCGAGTGAGCCGAGTCATACCCCCCCACGTGTGCATGCGCCACCTATTCCCCCTCCCCCCGCTCCCCCTCTACACCAGCCGGTCCGCAGTCAAAGTGATGTCCCGGTGTCTGGAAGCCGTACGGATCTGGATGGGGAGGAAGAGACTCAGACTCAACCCGTTCAAGACTGAGTGGCTTCCGGCATCCTGGTACAACCAGTTCACTCCATCACTGCCATGGGGGGGAACATCTAGCCCCTGTGGATGGGGCACGCAATCTGGGTGTCCTCCTGGATACCCGGCTGTCTATGGAAGATCAAGTGACAGCCGTGGCCAGGGGGGTGTTTTACCAGGTTCACCTGGTACGCCAGTTGCATCCCCTATTGGACCGGGATGCCCTTCGCACGGTCACTCATGCCCTTGTGACATCCCGTCTAGACTACTGTAATGCTCTCTACATGGGGCTTCCCTTGAGGTGCACCCGGTGACTACAGCTAGTCCAGAACGCGGCCGCGCGGGCAATTCTGGGTGCCCCTAGGCATTTCCATGTAACACCGCTCCTGCGGGAGCTGCGCTGGTTACCTGTGGTCTTTTGGGTGCGCTTCAAAGTGTTGATCAACATCTTTAAAGTGCTTCATGGCACGGGGCCTAGCTATCTGCGAGATCGCATCCTACCCCATACATCATTCCGACCGATCCGCTCCCACAGAGAGGGACTTCTCCGGGTGCCATCCACTAGGCAATGCCGGCGGGCGACGCCCAGGGGAAGGGCCTTCTCTGTGGCAGGCCCAGCTCTATGGAACGACCTACCCCCCGACCTCAGAACAACTAAGGACCTCCGCGCCTTCCGACAAAAGCTCAAGACTTATCTTTTCCAACAGGCCGGCCTGGCCTAACTTACCTTCCTGCCTTCTGAACAGTCTGAACATCTAAATTGTTTTAATAGGGTTTTTAAGGGGTTTAGTTTTTAGGATTTTAGGTCTTTTAGCGCAGGGATAAATTGTTTATTTTGATTTTATATATATTTATGATGTATTTATGTTTTGAACGTTTTTAATTCCCCTGTGCACCGCTCCGAGTCCCTTTGGGGAGAGGGAGTGGTCTACAAATTAAAATTATTATTATTATTATTATTATTATTATTATTATTATTATTATTATTATTATTATTATTATTATTATTATTATTATCATTATCATCATCATCATCATCATCATCATCATCATCATCATCATCATCATCATCATCATCATCATCATCATCATCATTATTATTATTATTATTATTATTATTATTATTATTATTATTATTATTATTATTAAAATGAAACCGGTCCCTGGTGCAAAAAAGGTTGGGGACCCCTGCTCAAAGAGGCTGATGGTTGGCTGCAGGCCACTGAAAAGTCCTCCGGTCAGCTTGTCTTCTAGATTGGACCAGCCGCCATGGAAGGTAAGCAACCAAAGAGATGATGGTGGGGAGGAAGCGGGGAAACAGGGGTGATTAGTGAAGGGAGGGTGGGGTAGATAGGGAAAAATCCTAAAAATTCTCCTGTCTTTTCCTGTGGGCATGACTAGGTGGGGGGCATTTGATTGATTTGACGTGGGCATGAGTGACATCATGTTGGTCATGCCCACTCAGTCAAATGGCCCTGCCCCTAGCCATGTCCACCGAGCTGGTAGTAGAAAGTTTTGAATCCCACCACTGCCCTGCCCCTCCTTCTTTCCTTGTGCCGGCCGCTCAATTTCCCGTTTCTCCATTGCAGCACAGTGCAGCACCCAGGATTCACTTCGATAGTGTCAGATGGTTAATTTAACAACTTGTTCGCCCAGGGTCAGGTTGGCTGTTGTGGAAGGTTTGTTCTGCATGTGTGGTGGACCTGGAGCTTGAGGATGGGCCATGGCTCCCATGTCAGCCAACCTGACCCTGGGGGAACCGGTTCTTAAATTATTTGAATCTCACCACTGGGTAGATCCCATCATCTTAAGGAAAAACGAATGGCTTTAAACCACTATATTTCTTCTATTATAATCATTATAATCTGATTTCTGCTGAGAACCAAATATTTATCCTACTCTTTTATACTACTTATTTTGTCTCAGCGCAACACATCTCAGACGGTTGTTGGGGTGGGCTGGGGGAATACTACCCAATGAACAAATAAATGTGTTTATGGTCATGTGTTTGTTGTAAGAACCACCAAAGACAATGTGCATATGGCAGCCCTGTAGCTCTGCTGTAACTGTGCCATGCTTTTTAAAGGTTAAGCAACTTGGGGATATATCTTGTGGACTGGTAAACTGTTACAAGGATTTGGTTCTCAAATCCTTATGAGAAAAAATGCCAGATTGGGATAGTCCTCTGCCAAAAGTGTGAATTTCCTCCCCTTATCTTAAAATCTAAAAGAGAGGCTGTCATAATAAGCTTTCCTTGGCGGGGTGTTCTTGCCACTAGCAAGCTGTAGTTCCATGCTTAGTTGACTGAAATCTCATTAAGGAAACTTTGTCTTTCATTATTTGTATCCAAACTACTTGCGTGCCATTAAATCATAAGATATGATAGTTGTGATAGTTGATTGATAGTTGATTGATAGTTGTGTTTGGTGGAAGGAGAAACAAAGCACATTTCAAATATTCTTCTGTCACTATGGTTACTTTAGCTCAGAGGTTCCCAAACTTGGCCACTTTAAGACTTGTGGACTTCAACTGCCAGAATTCTCCAGCCAGCAGAGCTTTAGCTCCTGCCTGACAGATCTAAATGGGAAAGAAGTATTGGTAGTCCTCAACTTACAACAGTTCATTTAATGACCATTCAAAGTTACAACGGCACTGAAAAAAGTGACCTATGACCGCTTTTCACACTTGCAACCATTGTAGCATCCCCATGGTCGTGTGAGAAAAATTCAGATGCTTGGCAACTGAGTCATATTTATGATGGTTGCAATGTCCTTGGGGGGGGGGATCATCTGATCACCATTTGTGACCTTCTGACAAGCAAAGTCAATAGGGACTTAGTAACTTAATACCTGCAGTGATTCACTTAACAACTGTGCAAGAACAGTCATAAAATGAGGCAAAATTCATTTAACAACAGAAATGTTGGACTCAGTTGTGGTCGTTAGTTGAAGACTACGTATGGTTTTAAAGAATCCCTAATATGGTTAAAGGTAAAAGGTAAATGTTCCCTTTGCATATATGTGCTAGTTGTTCCAGACTCTAGGGCAGGGGTCCCCAACCTTTTTTTCACCAGGGACCGGTTTCATTTTAAAGAAAATTCTGCGGACCGGCTGAGTGGCTCAGCAGTCATGTGACTGGGTGGGCGGGGCCAACTTGGAAAATGTGAAACTCACTTAACAATGATCTTGGTTAGCAACCAAACTTTTGGCCTCAACTGTAGTCATAAGTTCTTTCTTTCTTTCTTTCTTTCTTTCTTTCTTTCTTTCTTTCTTTCTTTCTTTCTTTCTTTCTTTCTTTCTTTCTTTCTCTCTTTCTCTCTTTCCCTTTCTCTCGCTATTTCTTTCTCTTTCTTTCTCTGTCTCTCTCCTTCATCCGCCCATCTCTGTCACTCTATGTGTGTGTGCGTGTGTCTGTCTGTCTGTCTTGCGTTCACTCAATCACTCATTCTGTGTCTCTGTCTATCTTTCTCTCCCTCCCTCCCTCTCTCTGGCTCTCTATGTGTGTCTGTCGTCGCCCCCCCCCCAGCCTCCTCAGCTCGCCTGCCGCGCTTGGTTGCTCGTTCGCTCAGTCAGGCTCCGTGGCTGCAGGGCTGGAGAGGAGGAGGAGGGAGGAGGGGGCAGCCCATTGGGCAGAGCGCGCGAGAGAATGCAGGAGGATGGTGGGGACTCTTCCTCCACCCTCGTCGACGGAGGGACTCCTGTGCGCCGCCGGAGCAACCCTCCCGACGAGGGTGGAGGAAGAGCCCCCACCATCCTCCTGCGTTCTCCCGCGCGCTCTGCCCAATGGGCTGCCCCCTCCTCCCTCCTCCTCCTCTCCAGCCAGTTCCTTCCCCCCCTGGCGGAGCCTCCGCAGCCCCTGGAAAAAACCGAGTGGCCGGCATGCCAGCAGGGAAGGGAATCGGCGCCCAGGAGTCCCTCCGCCGATGAGGGAGGAGGAAGAGCCACACTCCAACGGCGCAAACAGCCGCGCCTGCATTCTCCCGTGCGCTCTGCTCAGGGGGCTGCCCCCTCCTCCCTCCTCCTCCTCTCCAGCCCTGCGGCCCAGCTCCCACCCAGCCACGGACCGGCACCGGTCCGCGGCCCGGGGGTTGGAGACCCCTGCTCTAGGGGACGGTGCTCCTCTCTGTTTCAAAGCCGAAGAGCCAGTGCTGTCCAAAGACGTCTTTGTTGTCATGTGGCTGGCATGACCAAATTCCCAAAGACGCATGGAATGCTGTTCCCACCAAAGATGGTTCCTATTTTTTTCTACTTGCATTTTTTATGTGCTTTCGAACTGTTAGGTTGGCAGAAGCTGGGACAAGTAACGGGAGCTCACTCCATTATGTGGCACTAGGGATTCGAACCGCCAAACTGCCAACTTTTCTGATAGACAAACTCAGCATCTTAGCCATTGAGCCCTATATGGCTACAAAGCAACAATTGTCTTTGGCAAACATGCTTTAATGTTATGCCTGAAATGCTAAGCACACTTACAATTGAATGAAACAGTGATCACATAATGTGAACTGTTCATTTGGAACTACTACAGTTCATACACTGCACGTTGGGCCCTTGTATTTATAGTAGTTTGGATAATCATGGAAAATTGCATTCAGGCTATAAACTATGAAAGTACAGTACCTGGTGTCTACTGACCCAGAATTTCAGTTTCATTTATACTATATTTAATGTCCATGAAAGTTTGTCTTCTTCTCTATAGCGATAGCTGTCTAAATGAAAAGAAAAAGTTGAAAAGCAACCTTATTCTCTTTAATTCTAGGATTCTAACAACATCAATCCATTCCCATGCAAGTGTAACCATAAATTAGTAAGTATTGCTATGTGGGCATTTATGTCTGTCATCAACATCACTTTCACCATCTTTAAAGTCATTCAGAAAGATACTACCACAAGGCCAGCATCTGTGGCACTTAGAAATAAATTAAAAGTGTAAACTCTTTGTTCCTTTGTTATTTGCCATAAATATCCCTTTTTCCAATTAGAACAAGGTGTTCTGGATCATATAAATCTCTTTTATGGTTGTATTTGGTTTGATACTTAATCAGGTACTGCTTAACACTGAACTTTTTAACTTTTCTTTCCAGATAAGTGTCATCAATTTGCAAGGTGATTTAGAATGCAAATCATGAACGGTGCTCAATAACGTAAGCTTTAGTCCCTTTATGAATCAGGATCCCATAAACCTTTGTCGATAGCTGTATTAAACACTTATTGACTAAAGTTTTATAGAAGCCTTAGTCACAATGGAATGCTGCTTGGGACATGATTTTAGTGCCCGTGTGATAGCCTGGGAATAAGGAAAGCTGGGGAGAATTTGGAATGACTTATGCTTCTATGCTAAGTGAGCATCACTACTGCCAGAAAAGGCATGCATAAATAAACAAACAAACAGCTAGGTCGTAAATATAAAAGGTATAAAAAAGGCAACATGCCCATAATTCTAAACAGTTGTAAATACAAGCTTTTTTTCAAGCTTTTTCTCTCTCTCTCTCTCTCTCCCTCTCCCCTCTCCCTCTCTCCCCCCCCTCTTTTAAAAAAAGAAGGTACTTTGGATTCTTTTAATTCATATGGTGATGTCCTAAAAGAGAGCATTCAGCCTGCAAAGGGCTGTTAATCTGTAGGCTCCTTACTGGTGGTGGTCCTCTCTTAAGAATAAAAGAAGTGAAACACTTGTTGGAAACAGAACTGATAGGAGAAATTGGTCTCTTTAGGTTAGATAGGTTTTTTAATGGGATTTTAGCACAGGTTTTCTATTTAATTTTTTTTAAACTTTTGTATATTGTTATTTATTGTATATTTTAATGTCCTGTGCACTGCCCAGAGTCCGTCTCGACGGAGATTGGTGCGGTTAACAAATCGAATAAATAAAATGATAACATGAACAAAACATGAAAGAAGAGCAACTAAGATGATTAAGGGCCTGGAGGAAAAAACAAAACAAATGAAGAACAATTGAATGGCTAGTTTACAGAAAAGAAGGGCTGGGGTGACATGATAGCAGTATTTCAGCATTTGAAGGACTGCCACAAAGAAGAGGGGTCCAACTTATTTTCAAGTCACCAGAAGGCAGGACAAGAAACAATGGGTGGAAACTAATCAAGGAGAGAAGCAACCTATAACTAAGGAGAAATTTCCTAACAGTGAAGGCATTGATTAGATTAGATTAGATTAGATTAGATTTATTTAACTTATATACCGCTCCCTTTCCCAAAAAGGGACTTGGGGCGGTGCACAGGAAATTTAAAAAGCATATAAAACCATGACAATATACAAAATTTAAAATCAAATTAAATTATTCACCCTGTGCTAAAATTTACAATAAATTAAGCTATTACCCTTAAAAAACCAATTAAAACAATTTGATGTCAGGCTAAAGGCTAGGTAGAGTTAGGCCAGGCCGGCCTGTTGGAAAAGGTAGGTCTAGAGTTTCTGGCGACAAGAACGGAGGTCCGTGGTCATTCTGAGTTCAGGGGGTAGGTCGTTCCCGCTGGTATTCTGAGTTCAGGGGGTAGGTCGTTGCCCGCTGGCATTGCCTAGTGGACGGCACCCGGAGAAGTCCTTCTCTGTGGGAGCGAATCGGCCGCAGGGATGTATGGGGTAGGATGCGATCCCGTAGATAACTAGGTCCCATGCCATGGAGCACTTTAAAGATGATGATCAGCACCTTGAAGCGCACCCGAAAGGCCACAGGCAGCCAGTGCAGCTCACGCAAGAGGGGTGTTACATGGGAGCACCTAGGGGCTCCCATAATTGCTCGCGCGGCTGCACTCTGGACTAACTGTAGTCTTCGGGTGCACCTCAAGGGGAGCCCCATGTAGAGAGCATTGCAGTAGTCTAGACGGGATGTCACGAGCGCATGAGTGACTGTGCGAAGGGCGTCCTGGTCCAATAAGGGCCGCAACTGATGGACCAGGTGAACCTGGTAGAACGCCCCCCTGGCCACGGCCGTCAAGTGGTCTTCTAACGACAGCCTGGTATCCAGGAGGACGCCTAAGTTGCGAACCAGTAGAATAGCTCACCTTCAGAAGTTGTAGATCTGTGATGGCGAACCTATGGAGCCATATCTGCCAGCACACAAGCCGTCAGCTCCATCACGCATGCACATGCCTGCCAGCTGATTTTTGGCCTTCCGGAGGGACGAGAGAGGCCATTTTTGCCCTCCCCAAGTTTCAGGAAAGCCTCCGGAGGCTGGGGAGGGCAAGAAATGGACCCAACAGGCCTACCAGACGTTTGGAAATGATCTGTTTTCTGCTTCTGGAGGGTCTCCGGCGGGGGAGGCTTTGCATTATGGGTGCCGGCACGCATGGGCGCTATCGTGCACTCACACTGGCATATTTGGCACCCAACAACAAAAAGGTTAGCCATCACTGTTGTAGGTGACTCATCACTGGAGGTTTTTAAGAAAAGACTAGATACCTGCTGCTGTGGCCTAGAGGTGGAGCTCTTACCTCACAAGCAGAAGGTTATGCATTGAATCCTAGGTAGAGGCAAATGTAGGGTCTCCTGCTTGCGTAGGGGGTTGGACTAGATGACCTGCAAGGTCCCTTCCAACTCTGTTAATATGTTAACCTGTCTGAAATAGTATAGGGCAGGGGTCTCCAACCTTTGCAACTTTAAGTCTGAAGGAGTTCAGCTCCCAGAATTCTCCAGCCAGCAAAGCTGGCTGGAGAATTCTGGGAGCTGAACTCCTTCAGACTTAAAGTTGCAAAGGTTGGAGACCCCTGGTATAGGGTTTCCTGCTTGAGCAGGAGGTCAGACTAGAATATCTCCAAGGTCCCTTCTAGCTCTATTCTGATTGATTGAGGTCTAGCATAAATTTCGTGTTTCCTGATGTGAGGGTGGATAATTCAAAGTTCACTAATCGCCATTGCAAGTGGGAACATTACATTGATTCTCTTTAAAAATATATTATAATGTTTTTGGGTTAGTTTCTGGTGGAACCTGTGATGAATAATCACATTTAAAGGACAGTTAAAAACTGGGCACTACTTGGATAAAAACAGTAAACAAATGACACCGACGAGGCTTTTTCCTACACCTAGATCCTTCCTTGATAAATCAAGCATTAGCTTTCATTTGTAATGGCTCCAATAAGACATTGTCATTGACTTTTTCAGGTGCTTTGGAAAATAGCTTGACCTCATCCTCTCTCTGGCATCACCTCAAATATTGGAACTACGGAATATATGAGCCTGCTCTGGTCCAGTTCTGGGATGCTCAATATTCTCTCTTGGATCTCTTTTTCTAGAATGCTGGCATGTTGAATAAGATAATAGTATGGAGATCATTTTACTTGTTTCCATGAACAACCTTGGGGGGGGGGGGAATAATTCATTCATTCAGTGAAATATCTCACTGATTTTGAGGTTGAAATAAATAGTCTTTGCTTTACCATTTCCTTGACCACTACGTTCCAGTTTCTTGTGTTCGGTCATTGTAGAACAAGGTGTCAGGTGTTTTAGTTAGCTTACCTGAAGTTATTTTACGGAAGGATCAGTGAATTAATCCCTTGTACTCATATCTGAGTTCTCAGAAATCAGCTTCTCTCCATCAGGAGGATGAATAATTGTTTTATGCAAGTACATGTTTCCTCTGTGCAAAACCCTCTCAGTGAAGCAGGGTGAACTTTTCAAGAATCGTCCCCATTGCTGGGATTAGTATTGCTGCAAATTCCATCATAGCATATTCCAAGATAACAAACTTGCTACTGCCTTTCAATATTCTCACAAATAACTTTGATTTAGAGATAGAAAACGCTGATCAAATCAGCAGTTGACACAAAATGCACGGACTATTTGTAATAATTGAGAAGAAAAAAGAGTAAAAAAATAAGATTAAGACTGATTCAGACAGGTTAGAGAAATAAACTAAAACTAACAAAAGGACATGGTAGCTCAGTGGCTAAGACACTGAGATTGTCAATTGAAAGGTCAGCAGTTCAGTGGTTCGAATCCCTAATGCCGCGTAACAGGCTGAGTTACCGTTACTTGTCCCAGCTTTTGCCAACCTAGCAGTTGGAAAACACGTAAAAAATGCAAGTAGAAAAATAGGGACCAACTTTGATGGGAAGGTAACAGCATTCCATGCTCTTTTGGCATTTAGTCATGGCAGCCACATGATCACAGAGACATCTTCAGACAGCACTGGCTCTTCGGCTTTGAAACAGAGATGAACAACACCCTCTAGAGTCGGGAATGACTAGCACATATATGCGAGGGGAACCTTTACCGTTACCTTTTTAACAGGATGAAATTTAAGAGATAAGTGCAAAATTCCTTGTCTATACAATATACAGGTATATGTTATCTGGTTTGGCCAGAGTAATTTAAAATAGAATAGCAGTTGACTTCAAACTGAAAATGGTATGGCTGCAAATCAGGCAAATGAAATTCCAGGTTGTGACAACAGAAATAAGTACTCCATTTTAATCTGAATTGACCAAATCCTACTATGTCCAATTCTGGAACTGGAAAGGAACAGAGATAGGCAACACAGGTTATCAGGGTTCTAGAAACTAAATTTTATGAAAGGAGATAGAAGAAAGTGAGTACATTAAGCAGTAAAGAAGAAGAAAAAAACTGATGGGATATGAAAGAATTATTCAAATGTTTATGTTAGTACATCATGTAAAATAAGGCTGAGACCTCGTCTCAATCCGAGAGTATAGGACATGGATTGAAGTTAAAGATTTCCAATAGAAAATTAGAAAAGAAAAACTTATTTAAAACTTTTTTTTTTTTGCAACTCTCACTATGCCTACAGAACTCAAATCAATCTCAGAACAAGCTAGAGTGGACAACTCACTATTCTCTGTATACCCTATAGCCGTGATGGTGAACCTATGGCATCGGTGCCACAGGCGGCATGCGGAACCATTTCTTAGGGCCCGTGAGGCGCTGATCTGTCAGCTCCAGCATGCTTGTGTGCGCTGGCCAGCTGATTTAGGCCTTCTTTTGAGGCTGTTTTTCACCCTCTGGAGGCTTCAGGGAAGCTCCTGAAGCCTCTGGAGGTGGGGAGGAGGCTGTTTTCACCTTCCCCAGGCTCCTAGAAAGCCTCTGGAGCCTGGAGAGGGGGGGGAAAGCGCACCAAAAGCAGGGGGTCGCGCACATAGCATTACGGGTCTGGCACGCACACGCACAACCCCCCCTTCCCTCCCTCCGCTTTTGGCACGCAAGCCAAAAAAGGTTAGCCATGACTGCCCTATAGAGTAGAAGAGAATAGTAAACTCTGTACATAACCCAAATATGTCTCTTTATATATGCAAAATCATTTTTCAGGATAAGACTTTCAGAATTCTTTGTAAAGATCATCTTTACAGGAATGATCCAAATTGGAAACGAAGGACAGTGTCCTTTCACCACAAGCAGATTATAGGTAGTCCTCAATTTACAACAGTTCATTTCGTGGCCATTTAAAGTTACAACAGCACGGAAAAATGTGACTTACAACTTTTTTCACAGTTATGACCTTTGCAGCATCCCCATGATCATGTGATCAAAATTCGGATGCTTGGCACCTTGTTCATATTTATGACTGCTACTGTGTCTAAAAGTCATGTGGTCACCTTTTGCGACCTTCTCACAAGCAAAGTCAGTGGGGAAACCAGGTTGATTTAACAACTGAGTTACTTACATATCAACTGCAGGGATTCACTTAAAAACTGTGGCAAGAAAAGTCTTAAAATAGGGCAAAACTCACTTAACAAATGTATCACTTAATAACCAAAATGTTGGCCTCCATTGTGGTCGTACATTGCGACTGTATAGATGTCATCCAGACAAACCATGAATACATATCAGCCATCAGCCTATCAGAATGCTTTTCTTTTCTTTTCTTTTCTGCAGCCAGAATACTCTTTGCACAGGATTGGAAAAATGAGTTGCTACCCTCAGAAAGTAAACTCCTCTGGAAAATCACTGAATGCATGGAAGCAGATCGCCTAACGAAAATACTCAGAAACCAGAAGGACTCAGATTATTACAACTGTTGGAACTTATGGTACAATTGGATGAAACATAGAAAAGGAAACCCAAAATAATTCTAATTGTTCTCTGGTAGCTATCGGTTTAATGGATGTATACTTAGACTCGCTTGTTGCAATATATTGTCTGTGTATGTGTAATGGGAAAATTTGTTTTCTTTTTCTTTTAAAAATTTGTAAATAAAAATTTATTTAAAAAAAGAATGCTTTTCTTTTCGTTTTTTAGCAAATGGTTGTAAAATATTGTTTCAATTTACTAAAATGAATTAATTTAATGAATAAATCAAAATTTATTGGAATTAAAGGATTCAGTATAAACGTTGGGATTTCATTTGAATCGTTAAGATTTATTCTGATTAAGAAAAACAGGGAGAAAAGGTAAGAGTTTCTGATGAAAAACACAAGCTTTTTTCATGTTAATATTTTAAGCATCCTGGGCAACAATCATACACTAGAGATCCTTGGAAGATACTTAATAATCCCATAACCTTCTAACAAATCACCAAGAGGTTTGCCCATTGTTCTAGACAGTGAGCCTTAAGATTTGTTATCCAGATGATTATATGTAATTGATTTTTCTAATAAATGAAAATAGCATATATCTATTCAAAGACAATTCCACAAAATTCATGAAATATTGGAAGAAGGACCCATTAATGAAAAAGCAATTAAATGCCATCTTATTAAAACACATAGAAAATGAAAATGCACACTGTAATAATGAGTGCAAATGATATCAAAATATAGTCTTTGTTCCACCATAGTAGTAGATAACAAAAGGCACACTAATACAGTGTTTACTTATAAAGAAATACATTTCTTTATATGCTTGTTTATGAAACTTGGTGGCTTTTCTTGGAGACCAAGAGCCTATCCACAAAAGAAAAGGTGTTTTGGATTTAAGCATCAAGGATAATTGACAAGAAATTTCACTAATTTGTTTAAATATTTGAAGATTTTTCATTGTGTCAGTCTGAAGTACATCATGCAGATATGGAAATAGAATATATTCCTCAAATTCTCCTTAAGTCACTGGTGCATGACTGACCCTAATCAAAATTATTTCATCAAAACAGGAACAAATCTTATTTTTTGCAGAAATGTATATAATGTTTGATTTATTAATAAAGCTAAGTGCTGCAATTCTGTATCCCACAGAATAGTGTTTTAAGACCAATAGGATTTTCTCTACTAAAGTCAATGAAATAACTCCAAGTCTGGAAAGAAAAATCTCATTCTAAAATCACAGTTCTGCTTTCTTGATGTTCTCCTAAAACTGCATTTACTGAAGAAACTGCCAAACGAAAGGGGAATATGACGAGAGTTGAGTGGAATCTAAAGGATTATAATCTTCAGGAAGTCTCTGCCATGCTCCAATCTGGAGGAAAACTGACCAATAGTTTGTGTATTCTTCAGGGTACATACAGTATATGGTACCTTCCAAGCCAGTTAACTTGCCATCAGTGGTGAAATTCAATTTTCCCCCCTAACGGTTCTGTGGGTGTGGCTTGGTAGGTGTGGCTTGGTGGGGGATCATGTGACTTAGTGGATGTGGCCAACCTGACATCACTCACAGTAACTCGCCAAGCAACACCCACAGAACTGACAGAAAAGTTCAGCCAGCCAAGTCTTCTAGTGTTCAATGTAGCTGCTTCTCGCCTCCTTTTCATGTTTGCTCTGTGTGTATGAGCCCGAAAAGGAGGACAGAAACAGCCATGTTGAATGGTGAGGCAGAGGGAAGCCAAACTTATCTGCCTTCCTTCACAGTGGAGCTGCTCAGAAGGCAGTCTTTGGCCGGGGTCTGTCCCTTTATGGTCCCCCGTCCCACCCGGGATCGTATCTTAAAGGCTGTAGCCAGTGGCTGCTTTTTGAGCAGCTCTGCTATGACACCATCCCTCTAGCTGCTGCTGTTATCCTGGGGAGTTCCAGCTGTAAGCAGCACCAGCAGGCAATGGGGTGCACGTGTGCCATGCATGTGTACCCCAATGCCTGCCGGTGCCACTCATGGCTGGACCCAGCCAGGAGAATGACAGCAGCTGGAGGGATGGTGTCGCAGCAGAACTGCTCAACAGGCAGCCAAAAGTAATTGCCAGCATCTGGAGGCTTCTCAGTGGGAGCCTTGCCAAGACCCCACCACCAAGGCGCAAAGGTAGGTGAGCAAGGTGGGCGATGAGTGGGTGGCAGCTCTGGGGCAAGGCTGGAGCCGGGGAATGGCACATCCCTGGGCCTCGACCGAATGTGATGGGCAAGAAGGTGGCACGCATTGCTTACCTTTGGGGACTGAGGAGAGCTGGCAAGGTAATTAGCTGGGCTGTATAATAAAGGCAACACATATAAGGTGGGGATGGGTTGGGCGGGGTGAGCAGCAAGCAGCCAGAAGGGGAGAGCAACGAGGAGCCTGAAGGGGTGAACAGCCACCAGATGACTGGGTGGGTGGGGCCAGTCAGAGGTGTATTTACCGGTTCAGCGAACCAATTCAAATCACTGCTATCTGTTTGCCCAAACCGGTCCAAACCGGTCAAATACTACCCCTGTTTGCCACAGGGTAAAATATTTAATCAGAATGCTCTGATTTCAAACAGCTATGAATTAGGAAGATATGGTTGGAACAGGTTTATTTCTAAAACAATAACTCTATTGTTCCCTTTCCCAGAGATTATGTGGCATTTTAAAAAAATTATTCATTTGATTGGTTGAGTCAACAACCTGCAATCCCTCCGAGACCCTTACAATTATGCTGCCAAAATTTTGTAGCAAGATGACAATTTTTGATATGATGAGTTAAGCCTTAAAAATACGAGAATTGTACTTCTGGGAAAGGTGTGTCATCTGGCTTGGAACACTTTCCCTGTATTTTAAACAGAAACATCAACACTAATAAAAAGCCGGAACATAGTAGTTCTATGCATTCCAATAACTAATTGCGTTGCCATCATATTTTTTGAGGGTCTTAGGTTGGATGGGGCTGGAAATTTAACCTTTTTCAAAAAATTAGGGCTTTTTTTTTTGTAAATACAATATATGTGCTAAATCTCCCAAATCTAACTTTAGATTATCACAAAAAGAAGACCAAAAGAGGGAAGTGTAATTTTTCTGCTATATATTCAAAAATTATCCTAGGACAGGGCTCTGCAAAGTTGGCTCTTTTAAGACAGGTGGACTCCAACTCCCAGAATTCCCCAGACAGCCAAGAATTCTGGGAGTTGAAGTCCACCAGTCTTAAAAGAGCCAACTTTGCAGACCCCTGTCCTAGGAGAACATCGCAAAATTGTGTGTGGATATCACGGGGGGGGGGGGGGGTAGTGGGGGAAATAGGTTGCTTAATTTTGGATCACCATAAAATACAAATTTATAGGCATGCTTTGTAATAGTTGCTGTTGTTTTAGATTAGGGTATTTGTTTGCAGCTATTGACCCAGACATCAGCAGAATCTAACTGATTTTGTCTGGGTTGAGAATCCATCAGAAGGGTTGGGCTTGTTTAGGAGCAAACGGGAGACCTCCAGTGAACAAACACACTGTAGACTAGGTCTGGGAAGTTAAAAAGAAAAGAAAACCAGAATAGGACAGTAGCAACCCAAGAACTGTCAAAAAAAAACACTGTATGGATGAGTTGATGAAGTCACTGGGACCTTGACCTGAAGCAGTCATCATAGATCCAAGAACAAAGCATAGCAGATGCCTGAATCAGGGAAGAGAAGAGTTGGAACGAATCGTTAAACTTTACTTATGGCTTTCTGTTTCCTCTAATAGGGCAAGTACATTTTCACAGGCAAGGCAGAAACCTTCCCTTTCTTAATATAACATTTGCCACTATCTTTTCCAGAAAAGATATCTGAAGACGCTGACAAAAACTTTGTTAAAGTAATTTTGCAAGATCAAAGCAGAGGAAGTCTGTGTTCAGAGTCTGTATTTTATATCTCCCCCAGGGTATGGGAACTGGCATTACTTAATCTCCAGTTATTTTACTGAGCTGCCAGAGTCAATCTTGTGTCCTTCTGGAGCATGAATAATGTTTGCAGTATTTGGCTTTTTCCTTAGAACTTTCTGGCTGCCTGAAACTACACTGCACTCCACTTCCTTTCCCTCCTCTCCCCCCCCCCATCCTGCAACAGCCTTCAACTGCATTCTCAACCACTTTCTCAGGCTCAGAAAGAGTCCATATTTTGGAAAGGAAAGAAGTACAAACCCATTTCATGTTTCCTTTTGTCTGGAAAGGCAGCAATAACTCAGGAATATGGGAGAAAAATGTCTTGATGTCCTAAACAAGTAAATAATCCTTGTGTACTTAAAGTAACTTTATAAACTTGAGATACATAACAGGGGTGGGTTCCTGCCGGAATTACTGCTGGTTCGGCACGCAAAAAAACACAGTACATAAACATACATAAACTCAAACACTTATTTATTTGCAAGTATATGTTTATGTACTCTGTGTGTGTGTGTGTGTGTGTACACACACATAAACACACACACACACATGCACACATCAGAGGTGGTATTCTGTTGGTTCGCTCAGGTTCAGGCAAACTGGTAGTGGCGGCGGCGGAAGGCCCCGCCCACCCACTCAGACGTCATCACGGATGCTCTGCACATGCACAGAAGGTTCTGTGTATGTGCAGAAGTGCCCCGCGTGCGTCCCTGGTTCCGAAGCGGTTGTGAAGATTAGAGTATTTCATGCCTGATGCACATACAGTGCATAAACATATACATAAACTCACACACCTATTTATTTATGAGTGTATGTTTATGTATTGTATGTGTGTGTGTACAGACACACATATAATACAGTAACAAATACATAAATTGGTGTGTATGTAATGCTAAAGATCTGAATACATTTACTGTGCTGTATATGTGTTTGTGTGTGTATATACATACATACATAGAACAAAATCAGTTTATCTTATTGGCAGCAATTAGAACTGCAATCAAGTTTGCCAGAAAAACTGAGAAATTCATATTGTTTTTCTATTTCAAAATCGCTTAAAAGCATTTGTCCCCCTCTCTCCTCCTCTCCCCCCTCTTTTGACATTGCTAATCATGCTGTCTTATTGGTCACTTGGTTGGAAACAGTAATTGCTGGTTGGGCCAAAAGAAAAATGTTTATGTCCGCCAGAGTGATAGAGCTCTAGCGATTCCATGAGGAACTAACAATTATTGATGGTCTGATCTTTAAAGGTGAAAGACTTGTAGCACCACAATCACTGAGGTTTGAAATGACAAAGATCATTCACTGAGGGCACTTGGGGCAGAGGCTGTGAAAGCACAGGGTCAGAGAATTTTGCTTGTTTAGGCACACTAAATTTAAAGGTGCGTAGACGTTGAGGGCACCTACTAAACTTTGAACCAAAGACAGCAGATCTGGATAGTTGGGAGATTTATCTGTAGGAAAGTTAGAGTCCTTTGAACTGGTCTGAAAGTGAAAAACAGCAAAGATTGCAAGCATTTTAGGGAAAAGACATAGCAATACAATGCAAGACATAGCAATGTTGTACCTTGAGTTACAACAATTCATTTAGTGACTGTTCAAAGTTATAACGGCACTGAAAAAAGGGACTAATGACCATTTTTCACACTTATGGCCATTGGAACGTCACCATGGTCTTGTAATCAAAATCCAGTCTCTTGGCAACAGCCTCATATTTATGACAGTTGCAGTGTCCTGGGGTTATGTGACCTTCTTTTGTAACTTTCTAACAAGCAAAGTCAATGGGGAAGCCAGATTCACTTAACAACTATGTTAATAACGTAACAGCTACAGCAGTTCACTTAACAACTGTAGCAAGAAAGGTTGTAGAATGGGGCAAAAGTCATTTAACAAATGTCTGTTTCTGTCTCACTTAGCAACAGAAATTATGAACTCAATTGCAGTCATAAGTCTGGATGTCAATGAGTTTCAGAGAGGGAAAAGGCAAAGCAAGCATGGGATTTGCAGTTTTATGACTTGCTGCGCTCATTTCCTTTTAAACAAACACATTCCCCGTGTTTCTTTTCTTTTTCTTTCTTCAACAATAGTGATTTTAAAAAAGAATTGTAGAAAGAATGTTGCTGAAGGGAATTTTGCATTTTCAATCAGCAACAGCTGCATTCTAACGTCCAGGAGTAGCTTTACTTGAAAGTATTTGAAAACAATTGAAAGTACTTTCCCATCCTTACTTGACCTTGGAAGCTAAGTTGGGGGACTTCCTATATGCGCTATGATAAGAGGATGCTTTTCTGGCTTTTGTTAGCTAGCAACACAACTTTGTGAGTTGAATTGCACTAAATGTTAGATCCGAGTCACTGTAATCTCTCTGGAACAAAGGAGACATAATGGAGAGGACCCATATAACTCCGGACAGATGCTTCCCCTGAGTGGCCTGTGGAAATTGTTGTTGTTACAGTTGGCTTATGAGTGGAATGGCTAAGAGTCAGAATATACATTAAGCTCAAAATTGCAAAGCAACCTTCAGGCTTGCAAGGTTCCCCTTGATTCATTGGCTGAGTTTCTGCCTCCTTAAAACACAATGATGTAAATTTGATTATAAAATTTAAAATACGTGACTTTTTTATTATTATACAGCAAAAGAGTGCTTAGTATATTTTGGAAAGTTAATAAGGAATCTAGCATATTTGGAATTAAAGTCTTGAATTATTTACAAAGTATTTTCTTATCAGAAAACCGATATTTTTTCCCCTTTTTTTATAATAAGGAGACTTTGAAGGCTGGACAATAGAGTCAAGAATAAAGAAGAAAATAGAAATCCTTATGTAAATTTCTGAATATTTTTCAGCTCAGCTTTTGGACAGAATGGACAAATTAATGATAAAATTGAAAGGCATATCTTATGGAGTTGTAATACAAGAATGAAATGCAATGAATGTTTATGATAAGAGTGACTTCAGTGCAATATAAATGAAACTGATAACTTATGAGCCATTGTGGCGCAGTGGTTATAAGGCAGTACTGCAGGCTACTTCTGCTGCCTGCCAGCTGCCTGCAGTTTGGCAGTTCGATTCTCACCAGCTCAAGGTTGACTCAGCCTTCCATCCTTCCGAGGTGGGTAAAATGAGAACCCAGATTGTTGGGGGCAAAATGCTGACGCCGTAAACCGCTTAGAGAGGGCTGTAAAGCACTGTGAAGCAGTATATAAGTCTAAGTGCTATTGCTATTCCCTAAAGGATATAAACAGGGTATGTATGTATGTATGTATGTATGTATGTATGTATGTATGTATGTATGTATGTATTTCTTGCCTTTATTATTTTTACAAATACCTCAAGATGGCAAGCCTATTCAACACACCTTACTCCTCCAATTTTCTCTACAACATCCTTGTGGGACGAGTTGTGCTGAGAAAGAGTGACTTGCCCAAAATTATCCAGATAGCTTTCATGGCTAAGGTGAGACTATAACTCCCAGTCTCCCACTTTCTAGCCTGAGGTCTTAATCACTGGACAAAACTGGCTCTTAAATCAGGAAATTGATTTGGTTAATTTTTGTTCTCTGGATATACAAAAGAGTTCTCCAAAGATTTGGATAGACTTTTTTATTTTTAGAAGTAAGAAACAAAAGGATAAATTTCCCTTTTAACACATACAAGAACAATCTTTTAAAGTTCCAAAGGATTTTAGTTTTGAAACACAAATGAGCAGCAAATTACCCTGGGGCTTTTTTAAAAAAAGAGGTCAAAGAATATCTTTTAAAAAAATAAGGAAAATTTATAAGATTGGCTTGTTTGATCAGGGTTAAAAGAAGAAAATAGTTCTATCTGGTTTCCCCTACTGGACTTTTGCTGATAAAGATTGATTGATGGAGCGTTTGGATTTTGTTTTTATTATCTAACAAATAAGCTATGGGGAAAATAGAGATTATAAAGAAAAGAGTTATATCTGATTGCCCATACTGGACTTGTGCTGATAAAGATGGATTGATGCCACATTTTTATTTTGCTTTCCTTACCTAAGACATGAACTATGGTAAGATGTGAATTTATGTTTTATTTTGACATGGGGATAAGCTATTAAAATTGTTTTAATCTTTCGGGATGAAGGGGGAAGTTATTTCTTTTTTCTTTTTTGTTCCTATTTTTCTTTCTTTTCCATTATCACATCCTTTTTTCTATTTATTTCTTTGCATTTTTTGGTAATTTGCATTGCCTTCTACCCTTTACATGTATAATTCTTAATACAATTATTTGAAAAACAAAAGGGAACCATGTTGGGGTAGGAACTAGTTAATACCTGAAGGGATGAAAACTCAAGGATTTGAGAGCTAATAGACTAGTATGCAAAATTGAAAGATAACTCTCATTGGAAGCATTAACAATCTACTTCTTTACTATTGCCAAGGAAACCCAATGGACATGTATACTTAGTCATCTGGAATTATGCTTGACTTGGCAACTCATTATGTTTACATTTAGTAACTTGGAAATAGTATTACTGAAATAGGAATGTTGACCCCAAATCCCAAACCAATTAGTAAATTCTACTATGTACTCTCCATCAAATTCCTCTTGCATTTCCTATTTGGCTGTCTTATATAGCACAGCACTGGGCAGTTTATCCCACTAAAGTTAGTTTTGTTGTTGTTCAATCACTGAGTCATGCCCAACTCTTCATGACCTCATGGACCATAGAATGCTAGCCCCTTCATCATTCTCCACTGTCTTCCAGATTTGCTAAAGATAGTGCTTGTTATTAATTTATAACTAGTCAATGCCAGCTACAAAAAATGGGAAGAAGGATGTATGAGATGCATACTTTTAACTAGCATATGTGTGTGCTGATGCAAACCCAGTCATGTGCCTTATATAATCCAAGGTATAATTCAATATATACAATATTATAAACACATGAACTACTTTTCCACCTATCATATTTTTTTTATAATGAGCTGTCTTTTTGCAAGATTTCATTTATTTATTTTTATTTATTCAATTGATATAGCCACCGATTTACCTATGTGACTCTGGATGGCATACAATGAAAGGATCAAATAAATAGTTGTAAAGCAACATAATACAGCAATTAAAAAGTGACTAGATAGAAATAAAAGAAAGTGGAAAGGTACTCTAAAAGCATTGCAAAGTTGTTCAGGGTTTATAGCTGCAACAATTTTTTTTGTTCTAATTCTCATGTGGATGTGCTCATCAAAATGTCCAGTCAAGAAAAGAGGGAATCGCTTTTAAAACACCCAACAATATTGGTGGGGCTTTTTTTGCATTACACAACTATATTCTGTTTTGTTTTTACATTTTTCTGTGAAGTGCCATCCATCCATGAAAATTATATCAGACTTCTCCAGTCCTCCAGCTATCCTGGCGCTGAAACTCTTCGAATTTTCATCCAGCTCATGCCATGGGGACATCATACATCCAGACATCATCATACAAATAACGAAAAGTAAATAATCAGTGTTATTTTTGTGATTACATCATGGTACACATGATATCCCTTGTCCTTTGTGCAGTTGCCCATGTACCTTTAGAAAGTCCAAGAATTCTAGAAAACCTGCATTAGTGCATCAATTGTGGGGTTTTTCCTCTCTTCCAAAACTGGGTTTTATTAATTTTAATTCCTTAATTTCTGCATCTGGTCTCAATTTGAGCATAAAAATGTAGGGTTTGTTTAATTTTCTATGATCATCAGTGGATAGCAAGATTATGATTCATTCTTCTGCCAAATCAGATGGGGCGTGAAACAATCAGCAGTGAAGTGAGCTGTTTTCTAAATTGCCAAATCCGAATTCCAATCAAATCTTGTGTTGAGAACGTAAATGTCCAGGCAAATATCCAGACCGATAGATAGAATCTCTTGCATTGAAAAGATGGTTGCATTATCAAACTATAAATAAGTACCAAGTAAATATTAAACCTGTGCAAAGCTACACAGGGTTTAAATGAAAGTTTCATTGAATTATCTCATTGAACCTAATTTGCCAAATGACATGGTGGAGGGTTATGAAGTGTTTACATGAATTATATATGTTGCAGAAAGGGATTAAGTGGCCTGATGAAGTCCTGACATTGTAGCAGTAGGTAGCCAATCAATGTTACCACCTCATTAAACTTTCGGTCAGCCAGAACTTTTCTGGTGTTGGCAAGATGAAAAATGAATTGGACTTCATTCACGTTCTCAGCTCCTTTGTTTCTTTATTGGGGCTCCCCATTAGCCTCACCTTTGTGTTTACTCACTCGAACCCTTTTATCTTGTGCTAGTCCTCCCAGTGCAACTGGGAATTCAGCCAGTTTCTAGCACTCTGAAGTTGGCTTCAAGGCTGACTAGAGTTATATTCTCTCTTAGATTTAGCATGGTTAAAGATGGTTGTCAAAGTATGAATTGGCATCAAGGTGAAAGGTTCAAACAACTAAGGCTTTCAAAACAATAACAGTGAGTAGATATTTCTGAAGTATTGTCTTTGTGCAACTTTTCTTCTATTCTTGGTAACAAACTGCAGGTAAACCTCAACTATTTGTTTAGTGGCCATTCGAAGCTTACAATGTCTGAAAAAAGTGACTTATGACTTGTCCTCCCACGACCAATGCAGACTCCTCAAAGTTACCTGATCAGAATTCAGGCACTCGGCAGCCAGCATGTATTTACAATGATTGCAGCATCCTGGGAGTCATGTGATTGCCATTTATGACTGTTATATCCTTGACCTGCGACCGGTCTCGAGTTACGACCGGCCGCGGGTCTTCCAGGCTGCCTCTGGGAAGCCATGGAGACAGGCTGTAGCAGGCCGGCTAACCGACAGACGTGCCTGATTGGCTGAGGCGCGCCTGGCGGGAAGCCGGCTCTTGCCGCAGCCTGATTGGCTCCCCGTTTGACAGCTCCATATATAAAGAGCTGTCAAACGCGGGAGCCCCTGTCTACCGCCTATTTTCTATACTTGTACTTTGCCGTTCGTTTTACATTGCCTACAATAAAAGGCTGTTGTTTTGAGCAAACCTGGCTGGACTCCCTCTGTTCTCAACCACTTCTGAGAACCTAACACTGGCGACGAGGATGACCTTCCCAGAAGCTTTCAATAAGCAAAGTCAATGGGGGAAGCTGGGTTTGCTTAAGGACTGTGTGATTGATTTACTTAAAAACTTCAGCTATTCACTTAACGTAAATGCCCCAAAAGGTTTAAAATTGAGCTCAACTTACTTAACAACTGCCTTACTTATCAACAGAAATTCTAGTCCCAATTGTGGCTATAAATAAAGGATTACTTGCACCTATCAATCTGATACAACTCACTCCTGCCCAGAACACGTGATGTTTTGCCTGAATTTTTTGCCCAACCTGTTGCCCCAAGTCAGAGGTCTCTAGCTGACCAGTTGTTGTTATTGTTCTTAGTCGCAAAGTCATGTCTGACCCATCATGACCCCATGGACAATGTTCCTCCAGTCCTTCCTGTCCTCTACCATCCCCCGGAGTCCATTTAAGGTTATACCTACTGTTTCAGTGACACCATCCATCCACCTCATTCTCTGTTGTCCCATTCTTCTTTTGCCCTCAATCTTTCCCACCATTAGGCTCTTCTCCAGTGAGTCCTTCCTAGTCATTAGGTGGCCAAAGTATTTGACTTTCATCTTTAGGATCTGGGTTTCTAAAGAGCAGCCAGAGTTGATCTCCTCTAGCACTGACTGGTTTGATTGCCTTGCAGTCCAGGGAGTCACATGAGTGCTCTCCAGCCCCATAGTCCAAAGGCCTCAATTCTTTGGCACTCAGCCTTCCTTATGGTGCTGACCAGCTTCCAACCTCAAATCCCAGTGACCGCAGACAGTAAAGCACAACACAAAGAAAGATAAATTTCTCAAGGGTCTCAGAAAAGTAAATAGAAAAGAGCTTACTTTTTATGTAGAGTCCATCCTTTTTATTGTTAAACTGGGGTAGAATTCTTTTTATATTTGTTCAGCACAGCTTCTCCATAGGCTCTTTACTCTCAATTTTAAGGCAGTTGCCTTTTCCTCTTCCCTATTGTATTGCCTTAAAAGAGATTCAGGGGAAATATTTGTGTGGTGAAACTTGTAAAGTTAATCTCCTGAAGCCACAGAGGGTTAATGTCGTCTAAAGAGTCTATTATTCCTGTTTTTTTCCCCTTTCTGCATAACTAAGCAGCTGCAGTCTTTTGATGTGGTGTTATAGGCTATTGATCAATCTTTTTCTTTTTCCAATTGCAAGTCAAACAGCTGGAATTGAACAAGCGCACCCTCAAATATTGAATCCAAATCCAGTCAAATCATCCTCTTTGAATCTCGAATCTCCAGTTCAAATCAAATCAGAGCTAATTTTTAGTGGCCTAGTAAATCTGCCGTGTATATGATTAACTCCAGATCGATTTCCAAGGTCAGCTTTTCAGCAACGCTATCCAAAACCTAAAAGAGAAAAAGGGAGGTAGCACCTGTAATAACAGGGAACTATCATCCCAGCAGCTGCTGCCCTCTTCCCCTGTGATCTGGAACTGCAACAGATGAAGTTAAATATAAAAATGTACATATCTAAAAACGTTGGTCACTCAGAAGTATGTCTCTCTTCTAAGATGAGATTTGAAGTTCTCCTTAATTGATAGCATAATTAAGGAAGAACCAAGATATTTTCAAGCACAGGACATTCTATGTAGTTTGAATATGTTGCTGATAATACTTTGAACTTTTAAAAACCTGGTTCCATCTTTCATTTGAACTAGTTTACCAGGGATAAATTGAGGATTTAAGTACTAAAATGGAAGCCTTAAGCTTGCAAAGAACATTCACACAGTGCTTTTCTTCACTACCAATGCAGAGTCAAATACAAGTGATATCTATAATTTGATTGTCCCCAAACCTATATTTGGGTAGAAGTCAACCTGAGGGACCACTGGCAACCTCAAAGGGTAGGGTGGCTTTATAATATAGAGTGAGTGAAATTCAAACTTTTCTACTATCGGTTCTGTGGGTGTGGCTTAGTGGGCGTGGCAGGGGAAGGTTACTGCAAAATCTCCATTCTTTCCCTACTCCTGGGGGAAGGTTATTGCAAAATCCCCATTTCCACCCCACTCTGGGCCCAGCCAGAGGTGGTATTTGCTGGTTCTCCAAATGACTCAAAATTTCCACTACTGGTTCTCCAGAACCTGTCAGAATCTGTTGAATTTCACCCCTGACCTATATGTCCCCTCTGCAAGACCCAGTGCCTCTAAACTCAGCATAGAGGAGAAACTTAAAATTTTGAAACATTGCACTGTTTGTCTCATTATTGGTAATGGATTACGTACAAAAGGCTTTCTTCTGGTTATGAAATTTGAGTGCCGCTTTAGAAAGGGATGCCTGACGTTCGGCACTTGACCCAGCACTGAAGTTTCCAAAGATAGCTTTCATCCTTAGTGGGAGGAACATTTTTTTTCCCTCCTGTGCTGCATCAATCCTAATCAATTCTTGCTTTTACAAAATAGCAATAGCAATAGCACTTAGACTTATATACCGCTTCATAGTGCTTTACAGCCCTCTCTAAGCGGTTCACAGCATATTGCCCCCAACAATCTGGGTCCTCATTTTACCCCCCTCGGAAGGATGGAAAGCTGAGTCAATGTTGAACCCAGTGAGATGCGATCTGCCAAACTGCAGCCAGCCGGTAATCAGCAGACGTAGCCTGCAGTACTGCACTCTGACCACTGTGCCACTATGGCTTTTACATAAGAACTACTCTTGTGCTAATTGTGAGATAGGAAGCATTTGTTTCTCTCCAAGAATGGACGTGGGTCTGCAACCTTCAAAGGGACCATTTAATATGGAACTCCATTCAGTTCCCATGGCTCTTTTCCCATATCGGAAAAATCAGGCCTAAAAGAAAGGGATGATTGGATAGAGGGTATAGTAGTTGGAGGTACTGTAGATCTTCTGGGCTCATCCCTCCTTCTCTCTCTATTGTATTCTTACTGCAGGGGGATATTTAGGGCATTTATGGAATTCTTCTCTTCTTCTTCAATGCTCTGAGTGGAAAGAGAATTTAAAAAATAAAACAAATTTCAAATAGTCAATAAAAGCAGCAAAAGCCTCTCACCACTTCTTCTGCCTAACCACTTTGCCTCTAGATCTGTTACTGGGACAATCATATTTTCCAATGATTACTAGGGTTTTTTTGCTGGAAATTAAATCACTGAACTTTTTTACCCCTCATGCTTATTTTGGTTCTAATAAAATTAATCCTCAGACACATGGGGATGCGTCTTACTTCAACTTGAAGTATCTTTCTCTTATTTCATCTCATTCTGTCTTTCATAACTTTTAACTTGATTATATTGTTACAATTTCCCCAATTTTAAAGAAGGACTGAAAAAAAACACCCCTCGATGTGCAATTATGGGCATTTTCTCTTAATAGACATTTTGCTGTGTAAATTTTTCCTAACCCATGCATTATTTTTGTAGGCAAGTGAAATGAGTAATTTTTGAGTTACAAACTTTGGGAAACTTTAGATATCTCCAAGTTCATTTTCTATATAACTGCATTTTAATTCACATAAAGATTCAGGAAATGCAAAATGGGGAAGAAATGTCTGTTCTTAATACTACATTTTTTTTTAAAAAACACTTGATGCACAGATTAGGTATCAAAACAAAAAACAACAGCAAAGTCTTATTTTCAACATCTGCAGTACTCCTTTTACATTTGCAAACTGGCACTTTTCCATAGCTGAATCCCTAAGAAATAGTAGGCTGACTGAATAATGTACACATTTCTGTCAAGCATCCTGGCTTGCCTGCTGTAATATTACTATTATTTATTATTTACATATTTAATGATGTTATTGCCATTATGCACTGTTAGCCTGACTAATTGTAATGCAATAAACATAATTTACAAGTATGTACATAATCAGCCCTTACTGGCAATACCTGAAGCAGCTGCAGTTTTTCTATCACAATCCCTTTAAAAGTGATATCATCACGATACGTGTCTGTTTTGATCATCATAGGCATCAAGTGACCTACATAGAATCAATTTTGTCTTCTTTAATGAGATGTGATCAAAGCTATAATTAGGCTATGATTATCTTGTTTTGAACTGAATATCACAGAGAGAAAAAGTAAAATCCCACGTACAGAAGGTATTTGCAAAGAAAGACAGCTGCTCTGACTACATATAGCTTATTATTATTTTTTCTTTTTAAAATATAGATTGCTTTAGAAACCTCCATTTTTCAATAATGATGATGATGATGATGATGATATGATCACTTAATCTTACAGCATAGACCACCATGTCAAACTCACAGCGCCATGTTGCTGCCACGTGATGTTTTACTGTGTTTTTCCCATCGGTGGACGCTGTGGTGGATGTGGCCTGCATAAAATGCACCTGGCCTGTGGCCCACCAGTTTGACACCCCTGGTATAGACCTAAACAGTTTGGTCCTAAATAAGGAGTTGTGTCAAAATATAGGCACAGAACCTAGAATATAAGGAACTGAACTTTCTAGGTTAAAATCTACTCACTCTCAGTGATTCCAGGTGGCTTTCAAAGTTCATTGATATAGCATTTGCTTTCCATACAAAAATTCTTTCTTTGGTCTTTGATATCTCCATTAACCCCCCAGCTGCCCATCTATGCAAACAATAACAGCCTAGGTAGACCAATGATCTGATTTAAAATAAGGTAACTTTTTATGTTCCTAAATTCGGAAGTATAAAAATGCAAACTTAAAAGTCAACTGAAATCGGTCTCATATCTTATTGAGAGGAATAAATGGTTCAGTTTCTGCCAAGCTCATTCACTTAATGACCAGTCTGAGCAAGTGCTATGTAGCCAATTTGATCTGCTTATGCACCTCAGTCGCTAACAGCAACCACGTAGTTTAACAAGTCTGATGGAGAAAGTGAGATGAGAGAGACAGGCCCAAGGGCCCACCAATTCTAGGGAGGAAGAGTTTCCAGCTATAACCACAACACATCGAGGAGTGCCAGGAACATTTTGAGATATGAAAAAGAGTGGATCAGGGATGAGACTCCAACTGGGATTAAAATGGGAATCAGAAGGTATGCTGAACATAGCAGATGGTTATTAGAACTGGCCTTCTGCTAAGCATCTTGCAAAAAGAGGCAGCCAGAACTGAGTTGTGGTTCTAGAGAAGTAGAAGTTCAGGCTCATAGGTGTTAGATTGACAAAGGAGTCCGACTCAGGCATGGTCAATCAACAGGAACATTTATTCAGCAACTATTTACAATGCACAAGAATCACTACTGGCAAGGCTTCCCCGTCTGACAGCCCTTTATATAGGCTTTCAGACAGGAACCCTTGCAGCAAGCTAGCTGCAACATTGTATCTGTTTTCTAGACCAGGGGTCCCCAACCTTTTTTGCACCAGGGACCGGTTTCATTTTAAAGAAAACTCTGCGGACCGGCTGAGTGGCTCAGCAGTCATGTGACTGGGTGGGCGTGGCCAATTTGGAAAATGTGAAACTCACTTAACAATGGTCTTGGTTAGCAACCAAACTTTTGGGCTCAATTGTGGTCATAAGTTCTCTCTCTCTCTCTCTCTCTCTTTCTTTCCTTCCCTCTTTCTTTCTCTTTCTCTCTCTTTATTTCTTTGTCTTTCTCTCTTTCTTTCTTTCTTTCTTTCTTTCTCTTTCTCTCCCACGTTCTCTCTTTCTTTCTCTCTCATTTTTTCTTTCTTTCCCTCTTTCTCTCTCTATTTCTTTCTCTTTCTCTCTCTTTCCCTCTTTCTCTCTCTCTCTCTTTCTTTCTCTTTCTCTCCCTCTTTCTCTCTCTTTCTTTCTCTCTCATTTTTTCTTTCTTTCCCTCTTTCTCTCTCTCTTTATTTCTTTCTCTTTCTCTCTTTCTCTTTCCCTCTCCCTCTCTTTCTTTCTCTTTCTGTCTCTTTTTCTTTCTTTCCCTCTCTTTCTTTTTCTTTCTTTCCTTTGTCTCTTTTTCTGTTTGTCTTTCTCTCTCTCTCTCTTACTTTCTCTCTCTCTCCCACTTTCTTTTTCTTTCTCTCTTTTTCTTTCTGTCTCTCTCTCCTTCGTCCGCCCATCTCTGTCACTCTGTGTGTGTGTGTGTGTGTCTGTCTGTCTCGCATTCAGGCACTTAAATCATTCATTCTGTGCCTGTCTATCTTTCTCTCCCTCCTTCCCTCCGTGTGTGTGTGTGTGAGAGAGACTCTCTCTGATTCCCTCCCACCCTGTCTCTCTCTGTGTCTGCCTCTCTCTGTCGGTCTGTCGTCGTCCCGCCCCCCCCCCTCCCCACCGCGGAGTCTCCTCAGCTCGGCTCGACTCGCTCACTAGCCTTAGCCTGCCCCGCCCGGGCGGCCGCTTCCACGCTTGGTCCCTCGTGCGCTCGGTCAGGCTCCTTCCAGGAGCTTGAGAAGGCTCCGTGGGGTGGGGGTGGGGTGGGGGGGAGGAACCTCCGCAGCTCCTGGAAAAGGACGAGTGGGTGGCATGCCGGTTGGGGAAGTTCTGGGGGGGCAGGAAGGAAGGGAATCTGCGGGCTGTTTTGCTGCGGCGCGCAGGAGTCCCACCGTCGGCTGCCCCCTCCTCCCTCCTCCTCCTCTCCGGCCCTGCGGCCCGGCTCCTATCCAGCCACGGACCGGCACCGGTCCGCGGCCCGGGGGTTGGGGACCCCTGTTCTAGACAGTCTACTGCCGGCTCCGTTCCGGAATGTGGTGACTCAGAGTTCACCAGACTTGCTGGCACGGTTGTAGACCTGAGGACTTAACAATAGGTTTCATAAAAAAGAGAGTGGTGTTGTTGGTGAATTTTAGGGAACAAGATATTCATAATAGGAGGACCTGAATAGTCTCTAAACTCTTGAGAATGATCCAGAGTTTCTTTTGTCCTGCAATCCTATCTATGTTTTCCTGGGAGTAAACTCAGTGTCAATACATGATGCCTTTTCTCCTGAGTAATTATTGTTGCAATCAGTTGTTAGTTAATTTAGCTAATATCTTTGATCCTGGATCATGTACAGGTCAGTGAGATTTTATAGAGAACCCAAGTTCTATCAAAGAAAGACAACCATTGTTATTCTTATTCAGAAGAGATAAAGAAAGGTGATTTTATTAGAAGCTGTTGACTTTCTTTTCACGCCAACCCTTTCTATTTTGCCTTTTTTGAAATGTATCGGTATATTATAGACTTTTAAGTTAAAGATGTGTTACTTAAGATAATTGATAATATAAACCAGCCTTATGAGGATTGGGATGGTTGACTTTCTGACAGTCAACATTTTGATTCGGAGGAAAGTAAAACATCTCAAAAAATAAAAACATTTATTTCCCTTTACATTTTGTCAATAATTTTAAATGAGAAAGGGGGGAAAGGCTTGAGATCTCTTTCCTATCTTTCAGCTGTTTTCTATTAAATATGTTTTTGTTGAATAATTATCTTTTGCACGTGGAAAGGTTTTGGCTACCTTTATTAAAATATCAATATTTCTATGTAACAGGCATAGATATAACTGGCTCTGAATAAGGTTGGATTGTTTAAGCATCAATGTAATGATGTCAGTACTGCAATTTTATTATTAGTATATTACAATTATTGATTATAGATAATCATCAACATTTTAGATCTCAGATTTTTGTAGGAGTATAACTGGCTTCGGTGGGGAACAGATAATTTTGATATACTGTATATATACTTCATGTTCAAAGCAAAATATAGCATAATAGAGCATAATTCTACTTTGACTGGGGCTATACAAATTCTAAGGGTAACATTACAAACAAAAATGTATGTATGAATTTATTTTTAAGAATATGCAAATATGAGTTAAGATGCATACATACAGGAATAACTATGCTGATTAGTTTTTGTCCAGAGAACTTTTTAAAAATAAATATTCTTTTTTTAAAAAAAAATCAAGATGCTATTTAAAATGTTATTTTAACTTTTGTATTTTCTGTTTTTACTGTGGCTGTTCACCGCCCTGAGTCCCGAGAGGGAGAAGGGCAGTATATAAATTAAATAAATTTAATAATAATAATAATAATAATAATAATAATAATAATAATAATAATAATAATAATAATAATAATAATAATAATAATTTGCAAATGAAGCTATATCCTGTTTTTACATGTATCAATTGCAAAAAAGGCGAGGCTTCAATTGCATAGCCAAAGCTGCCATAGTGATTTTTTAAATGTCCCACCATAGATGCTCCTATTTGAATATTTAATGGGAAAAAATATACTCTGCTCTTCTGACACACACATATATATGGAGATAGGGATGAAATCAACGTACCTTTGCTACCGATTGGCAAATGTGAGCACACGTGCCACCTCCACACATGCTCAGAGTGTCAAAAATGGGACGTGATGATGTCTGGGCAGGTGGGTGGAGCCTTCTGCCACTACCGCTACCACTTCACCCGAACTGGATAGAACTGGATGAATTGTACCACTGTATGGGGGTGTTAACAATAGAAGGTATATACCAGGGATGGGCAATTGTGGCAACTTTATGACCTGTAGACTTCAACTTCCAGAATTCCTGGGCCAGCATGGGTCACTCAGGAATTCTGAGAGTTGAACTCCACAGATCATAAAGTTGCCATAGCTGCTCACACCGGTGTATATAGTCCCCAAGTGACCATGACCATTGTGCCCAACTTTAATGATTTTAATATAAAAGTATGTAAGGAGAACTAACTGCATTCAGCTTTTACTTATTTATTTTGTGAATGCTTTTGTTTACCACACTTTTGCTAAAAAATGGAAGGCTATCAAATTTATAATATGAAGCTCTTAAGGGATTAGTGGTTGTTTTATGAACTGGCTCAGGCTTTCCTTCTTTTAACTCTGTCCTTAAACACTCTTAAGTAACCTCAGGGGAAGCTGGAAGAGAGGGTGCACCAGAAGCCCATTCAAATGGTCAGTGATCAGTTTGAATGGCTAAGACCTGCCCTGGTTTTACTTGCCTGCAATAATACATTTGCTCTCCCTAATGTCAAATTAGCGCTATTTTTTATATCAGTCTCCCCTAATCTGACACGGGACTATAAATCCCTCTTTTCATATAACTTTAGAGAATTTTAGAAGTTCTGGAAAAGTTAGTCTTCAATGGGAAAGCATCCATTTGGGAAAGACTGGCCAGTTAAAAAAATGAAAATGGAAGCAAATGGCCAGAAGGCATGCTTCCTGGTTCATGTGTGATGGAATGTAGTCCAGAGTTCCATGAAGGGGGAAAGTGCATTCCAGAAGAGCAAGAGATGGTGAAGTTGAGATAGTTTGTTTGTGAGCAAGAGAGTTAGGAAAGCTCCTCCCTAGAAATTCTGGGTATGTCTTTAATGATGCAAGTGTCTTGCTTTAGTTTAGCAAGATTTCTATCTATAAGGGAGGAACAATACAAGAAAATGTTCAGAAGGTTCTTCTGCATTTTGTTTGCTTGTTTTTGGAGCTTGGTATTATGTCACCAAACACAAAGCTAAAATGAGAATTATTTCAGCATCCATTACTTAATGTATGTGGGTATAAATGGCAATATCACTTAGACTTATATCACAGTGCTTTATAGCCCTCTCTAAGCCACTTTACAGAGTTAGCATATTGCCCCCAACAATTCAAGTCCTCATTTTACTGACCTCAGAAGGATGGAAGGTTGAGTCAACCTTGAGCCTGTGAGACTCGAACTGCCGGCAGCTGGAAGTCAGCAGAAGTAGCTTGCAGTACTGCATTCTAACTATGGCTGTCATGGTGATATTGATCAACTATCAAGGAAACCACATAGTTATCTGATCATGACCACCAATTAGCATGTCGACAAATTAACAAATTATTTAGAAGTGAAAACCAAATCTAGTGTATGGCTCGTCAGGTAAGTAGAGGCCATGATGACTTGGAACAAGCCTATGGTTATCCTATTGACCATGAACTCCTAAACAACCTGTGACCCACTTTCCTGCCTCCCAGGCATGGAGGTTAAAATGCTTCCATATACATAGACTCTAATACTATTCTAATTTTCTAGTTTGATAGATTTTGCCTTAAATAGGTGATTATTTTGTTATTTGATTGGGATTCAATATATTGCTTTCTTCAAACATCTTCAATCAGAGGGTGCAGACTAACTAAAAAACGGCATTATTTGGCAAATGATTAGCACAATCTGTTTCACAGTAGAGAATATTTCGGCTGCATCAAGATGAACTAATTTAACTTTTAGCTGAGTATTTCATGGAGCAAGGGAGGAGAAGGACTGAAATATATTCTTTCTATGATAGGTACAATGTGAAGGGACTTCCTGTTCCGGCTTCTGGCGGCGACGGACGAGTCCTGGGACTCGTCTGCCGTTTTGTTCTTTTTCCGGCCCCAAACGGGGCGGGGTGTGCCTTTTTAGGGACCCCCCCGTAAGATCGGCTTGCCTGGACCTTTCCTAGCCTGGCTGCGGCCAGGGGGGGGTCCTTGTCTTCGGTCTAGGAGGAAGAAGACATGCTGCGGGGGGCTTGGTTCCCTTTGCCAACGGAGGACGGTAACAAATAGCTGATTTGGAGAGAGCGGGAGTGTTCGAGCCGGATGGCTTTGCCGGGGCTTTGGCGGCGAGGTGGAGTGTAAGTGACTTTGACTTTTTTGCTGGCAGCTTTGACTAAAAGAAACGATGGAGGGGGGTGTTTGTTAAACCCCCCCTCGGATTTACAGCAGCGGCGTTTGGAAATGGCTCCTCGAGTGCGAGGAAGCGGATATTTCTCATCCGGACTTTGTTGAAGAAGTGAAAGTCCCTTGCGGTTTGTTTCTAGCTACAATGTATCTAAGTCCGGCTTTATTGGAACAATTTTCTCTGTTGCTTTCTCCTGCTGGCTTCCAGATTGGGCGGGGGAAGATGGCTTCCCTTTGTTCTTAAATGACTATTCTTTATGGAAAATTTCCAACATTCCTTTGTGACCTGGACTGTCTCTCTCTACCAATGGAGGATTTTTGTGATTAATTGATTCCTTCCCTGGAGTGCCTTCTTTGTCTTCATAATTGACTGTGAAAATTGCTTTTCTCTCTGGATTTTATAACTTTCTACAACTCTGATTTGAACTTTTTCTCTGGACTTGCTCCAGCGGCCGCACCCAAAAAACGCCATCTTAGTGGCACTGACTTAAACAGCTTACCATGGCTTCTAAAAAGCAACCAGAACAACCAGGCATCGAAGCAAGAATGACAGCTATGGAGGAAGTGTTACACTCTTTGGTACTGGAAATTAAAGATCTTAGAAAAGATCACTGCAGTTCTAAATTAGAGCTTTTGGAGACACAGAAGAAATTGATGCAGAATATTCAGAAGACTGAAGAGTTGGAAGTGGGGCTGGCTGGGGCAAAGGGAGAACTTAAAAATGTTAATACTGAAATTGGAGATTTAACTGGTCATATGTCTAGGATGGATTTTGAAAGGATGTCATATTTTTTAAGATTTCAGAACATTTTGGAAGAATCTGGTGAATGCCTTCCTGATCTTATGAGCACAATTTTATCAGACTACTTACACAAACCTAAGGAAGAGATCAGGGGGGACATTGACCTGGCTTATAGAATAAATTCAGCATATGCCAGGATAAATGAACTACCCAGAGAGATACATATTAAATTTGTTAGAAGGTCTACCAGGGAGGGAATATTGAGGGCGCAGAGAGAGGGTCCGTTAATGTACCAACAAAAGGAAGTCACTATCTTGAAGCAGATCCCGAAAAAGATTAGAGAGGTGAGGAGGAAATATTCCTTCTTATCTAAAAAATTGTTTAACCAGGGGATTTGGTTCAAGTGGGTGATGCCAGAAGGGATGTTGGTGTTCTGGGAAGGAGGAAGAGTAAGGATTAAAACAGTTGCTGAGGCGGAAGCCTTTCTTAAAAAATATTCCTCTATCCTGGGGGATGAAACTGGAGGAGTGGAGGGGGCCACGGCCCTGCCCACTGGGGGTCAGGGAGGAGAACAAGAAGACACAATTGCCAAGAGACTTAGATCTAAAAAATGACTTTTTAAATAGAGTATAACTTTTGTTTGGATGTTTGTACACGATTGCTAGCATAGAATTTGGAATTTACAATGATGTATGCACTTCTCTTCACCTTGTAGTACCATTGAAATATGTATTATCTATGTTTTGTTAAGAAGCCCCGGAGGGGGCCAACGATCTCGACGTGAAAGTTCTCAAAATATTTTCTCAATTCACCTTACCCTACCCTACTTAAAAATTTGTAAAACTCAATAAAACTTTTTCAATATAAAATGTGAAGAAGAAACTGCACTGAGTCACATTGTTCTCTTTGCAACCAGAGGAAGGAATTTTTCTCAATTCATGTCACTCCCATGAAATTTCTCCTTTGGGATGCTCGTTTAATTAAAATATCATGTATGCCAACATCAAAACCTGGCCAGAGCTTTAAAAACTAGTATCAGATTTAATAAAGAAATTGAGAGAGAGAAAAAACCAGTCCAGCCACTAAGAACATCTTCATGTGGATGGCTGTTATGCTTCTTTTAAAGAAAACCTAATAAAGTCTCAGGGCAGGTCTGGTCCTTCTAGTTATGAAGTTTATAATTATTGCAGTCAATCTAATGCAGATTTTAAAATCAGCATTCACTCCCCACCCCCATACACACACACATGATTTCTTTTAAACTTTTATACAATTGAGTATAATGATAAAGTTGACTTTAAACTTTATCCCTTTCTTATCCATGCATTTGGAAATTGTAAAAAAAAAATATTTTTAAGGTCGCGAGCCATTAAATCAAGCATTGCTTGGGTATCATATTTTTGCAGCTGTATAAAATATAGCGGTGCTGTGAATATCCTCAACTTAAGAGGTCTCTTTAGGACAAAAAATGGAATTTCCCCAACAATGAAGGGGGCTGAAATTTCCAGATATAGGAAATTTCACATCTCAGCAGTACCAGGTATTATCAGAAATAGAACCAAGATCTGAAAAAAATTCAGATTGTTGGTAAATGAGGTTTAATGGAATACTCTTCCATACAAGAAAAGCAAACATCACATTAAAATTCCCAGCCGAGTTTCTATAGGTAAGTATCTACATCAGAGGTCTCCAACAGAAGCAGTGGGTGAGTGCATGTGCATAAACACAGCTCCACTTGAGTGCATAGTGGCGGGCAAACACCCGCACGCAGCTCCTTTTGTGCGAGTGGCATGCATGTCCATCACTTGCCTAAATGGAGCTGTGCATACACTCGCCTGCCACTCACTCAGAACCATCCTCTCTGCTGTCTGCCAAGCCAGAAAGGTTGAAGACAGTTGGTCTTCATGCATGTGGGACATGGATATGGATACAGATAAAGATAAGGACAAGGACAGCTAAAATGATAGAAATAGAGAAAGAGATGTAGTTGTAGTGTAATGCATGCCTATAATTGACTGTACATTTAATGAGCATTCTGTCACTTGTCATTTGGTATATCATGAAAATGATTCATTGAGTTTCCTATGTTTGTACATATAGCATTTTCTTGGGAACAGAAAGGAAGTGGATTGTCACAGTTTCTTTAGGGATATGCTTTCAACGCCCAAATCTAATCCTAGGTTCTCCTGTCTATTCTTTCATCTAAGTTCTTACCTGGGAAGTTGCTGCTTAGGTTTAATAGCTTTTTGTTTGTTTGTGAGATCAGTCATGATTGGCTAGGTGCACAGACCTCCTGGAGAGGTAAAGGGAGTAAATTATATTATATGGCAATATCATGATGCAAATCATGCAATGTATGTATCCAACGTCAGGATGGAAGTATGGCATACAGCGGTTTGCATTGCACAACACACATTTCACCATGTTTGTGTCAATCAATCAATCAATCAATCAATCAATCAATCAATCAATGGGAATAGAGCTGGAAGGGACCTCCTGCTCAAGAGAGAGACCCTATGGCACTTCAGACAAGTGGCTGCCCAGTGTCTTCTTAAAAACATCCAGCGATGAAGCACCCACAACATTGTAGTTTGTACTATCTGCTTTTACCTAGCCCTAATAGAGATATACTCATTGACTTACTCAAGAATAAGGACTGGGGAAAATTCTGATTCTTCCATTACAAAGAGAACAAAAGTGCCACAAACTGAATCCTTCCATGGTTTAGTTCTTTGGATATAATTACTCATTTCACACAGACACACAGACACACACACACACACACACACACACACAGAGAGACACACACACACACACATTGATTACCTGCAGTAGCATGAGGCAAAGAAATGAAAACAATTTGGGATGGCAAAATATATGGAAGATTAAGATAAAATATGAGACTAGCATTCAACACAGTCATATAAAATTTGAATTTTCCCTTGCACTCTGCTTTAGACAGGAACAAGGCAGTCACTTGGGTGGAGAAAAAATGTGGACATGGTGCTCACTTTTAGTTTGATGCTGAAATTCAGCTAGAGGGTCATATTGGGACAATCCATCAAAATCAGTGAATCTCTTGATGGAAGTGTAAAATTAGAACGCAAGAAGGTTGGGAAGGATACATAGAATAAAAAAAGGCAGTGTGTCGGGAAAGAAAATGTTACAGGCTATGCCAGACACAGTCATATGTCAGAACCTGAAATGCCAAGAACTGGATTGCAAAGATCTAGGAGGCCTCCTCCTCCTCCTCCTCCTCTTCCTTCTGGCAAAGGTTTTTTTTAAAATAAAAGATCAGGAAATTCATATAGAGTCACCTAGTAAAAAACAGGATGCCAGAATTGGAACCAAAACATGACCCCATGCTAAATGTTTTCAATGCCTACCAATGGAATAGCTGTCTTTTTGACTAACTAGCTGGGATATATTTTCTAATTAGAAAAGCTCTTGGATCTTTATTTATTTATTTTTATTTTTTATTTTCACATTTATAACCCGCACCCATCTCACCACATAGGGACTCGGGGCGGCGAACAGAGATTTAAAATCAAATTATACATAAATACAAAATATTATTAAATAATAACTAAATTAAATCAATACCCTGCTTAAAATAAGTTTAAATTTAAAACCCAAATTACAATTTTGATTTGTTATAGAATAATGGGTGTGGAGTAGATCATGCTTTAATACAGTGTGATAAAAAAAACTTACTCAGATAAAATCTATAAACATATCTGCATTGGATTTAGGAGTCTGGGGAGATCAAGGCTGGATAAAACAATTCAGCAATTCAAATGCCTAGTTTCTTTGCTGACTCTCTTACTCTCCGGGATGATTGCAAACCAGCAAAGTTCTCACAGATCAAACTGCGATGCATGTAGCTAGTTTATCCGATGCCACTGAGAATATACTGCTATGTGAACATTTTCTTTAGAAAAGAATTCGAGATGAATAGAGATTTTCTAACGTTATGGGATAGTTACAACTTTATATTATCAAGATGGAAATGGGACAGGTAGTCACTTGACTTACAACAATTCAATTAGTGACCATTAGAAGTCACATTTGCACTGAAAAAACAACTTACGACCATTTTCCACACTTATGACTCTTTGCAGCATCCCCATGGTCTTGTGATCAAAATTCAGACACCTGACAACTGACTCATATTTATGATGGTTGCAGTGTCCTGGGGTCATGTGATCACTTTTTGACAAACAAAGTCAATGGAGGAGCCAGGTTCATTTAATCACCATATTACTGACTTTAAAACTGCAGTGATTTACTTAATAACTGTGGCAAGAAAGGTCATAAAATGGGGTAAAATTCACTTAGCAACTGAAATTTTGGGCTCAATTGTGGTTGTAAGTTGAGGACTACTTGTACTGGTTCTCCGATAGCATTCATGAGCTGGAGGCAAGTGGCATCTTTCACTGGCATTCAAAAACGTCTCAGTTAGGACTTTGATTAACTTCTATAGGCAACTTATGGCTTCTCTAATTTCCCCAGTGAATCTAAAGTGAACTGACAAGAAAGATGGGGTGTGTGTGCGCACACATCCATGTGTGTGTGTGTGTGTGCGTGTGTGTGTGTGTGTGTGTGTGTGTGATATGCTACTGGAAACTTTAGGTTCCTATAATGCCATGGATTTCAAATTAGAAAAGGAATGAGAGAGGGAATAAAAACCCTGTTGCTATAGTATTCTATCAATTAAACATTAAGAAAATATATGGCATTGACAGGTTTGGTGGTTTGCTGCTAGCTGTTAGATAGATAAATGTATTCAAAAGTTTAAATATATATTCTACGTTCAATTATTCTTATTAGGGTCTTGGCTTTAAAATATTAGTGTCAATTATTAGGTATATATCTTGTCCAATAATCAAGTATTATAGTTCCTGAATCATTATTTAAAACTATATATGTCATGTCTGATGTGAAAAAAATAACAGGTAAATGAATGTCTACCTTTCTCCTGCAATAAGCCCAGGCCTAGGCAAGAGAAAAAGTTCAGAAATAAATGTGAATTAATATTTTAGATGAAATCTAGCAGGCTCCTGGAGTGACAAAGCCTTCCAAACTCAGAAAGCCAAAACTAATTTCAGAGGGACTTACCCTAAAACAAGTTGAATACAATTCGACATAAGACTGCTCAAATGTGAAATTTCGTTGAACGAAACGGTCTTGGTTCCAATAAACATGTAGTATTGTCACCCACTTCTGCATTTGCACATTTATAAATCAGCCAAAAATAGTTTGGGTACTAGTGATTGATCAACACGACTGAAATAACAACATCTGGAAGTATGAGGGGAACTTTCCCAAAACTTGTTTTACCACAATGCAACACCTTTTATAATGAGAGACATGGGTTGTATCATTGTAATGGCTCTGTCAGCCATTAAAAAAAATTAATTGGAACAATTGTTTAAATAATATGAGTCCGGGATGGATTTTCAGTAAGATTTCCTCCTCAGTTTCTATTTACCTTTTAATGTGAAAATGAGATTGGCGTTTAACGATCGCGTCTTTTCAAATCCTGGGTATGCTTTTCATCCATTTGCAGCATAAATATTTGAGGTTCCTGTAAAATAGGACAACTTTTTTTTTTATTCTTCATGAATCAGCCCCTATATTTGAAACAAATCGTTGCGGCAACCAGGAATGACAGCCTGACAGCCTAGAAGGTTATTAATGGCAGTGGCAGCCTGCAAATCAAAAATCATGCCAGTGCATCTGTATGAATGGCAATTTGTGCTCCACTGAATAACCACAAAGCCCCTGCTCCCCCACCTCCAAACACTGGAACAGTTGGTGGAGAGAGAAGGAACCATAAATATGAATTGTTTTCCCAATGGGAAAGATGCCCCAAAGATGTATTTGGTTAAGTTAGGAGAACAACAACATGCACAAATTTGCTAAATCAACAGTCCTACTGGCTCTTGTGGTCACAGATGAAATTTGTAATTCTACTAAGGAAAGAAAATCATTTCTATTGTTTTTTTTTTCCTTATTCACCCTTCATGAAATTCAAGACAACCAAGTAGTTACATGCTGCCATTTGTTATCTTTGCTCTGCCCAATGAAAAGGAAGGAAAATAGCATCTTGGTTTGAATATTGTACAATAATTTAGTATCACAAGTTACTGTTAAATGATGGATTTTGTGGATATTATGAGAGGTAAAAACTAGATTTTCAGGAAAGAAAATAATTTACATCTTTTAAAAAAAAGTTGTATTAAGCCTTACCATCACTGGTCATCTCTAAAATACTTCTTGATTCTGTTATATAGACTGCACCTTAAAACTCAAGTTAGGCATTTTTTTTAGAAATAAAAAAAACAAAGACATAAAAAGAAAAAGCCTTTGACAAACCATACAGAAATAAGATTAACACTGGTGAACCTACAAGGAAAAAGTACTTCATTTACTTTGCATTTCTTTATTTATACACACAAAAGCCTTTTGGTGACTTTCGGGATTCTGGAGCAAGTTTTTCATGTGAGAAAGTGTTGTTTCTCGAAAAGCTTATTCCCTTACACTTGTCTTTTGATAAATTAAGCGCTGACAGGAACCTACTTTCAAAACAAAACAGAACAAAAAACCCTCAGCTGGTTGCTGCCTAGTTGTAAGCCGATAAACTATTAAGGAGGATTTTTGGTTTTTTTAAGTATGATTGATCAATCCTTATTCAGAATTCCAGACTGTGTGAGTAATTCCAGGAGGCAACAAGCACATAATTAATCACCTGACAATAAAATTTAATTGCTTCAGGTTTGTTAACATGGTAGTTTGGTTTCATTGGGTCTGGTCCTGATTTGCTGATTTGGAAAATAAACCAGTTCAACTGAGACTGACTCAGACGCGGCCTGATTGACATTGTACCAAATTTGTAGAAAGATTCTGGAGGAGTCTGAAGTTTTATGCCTTCCACCCTTTTGGGGGAAAATGCATAGATACAGTAACTTTTAAAAACTTTTAAACTGGCTAGTTTAAAACAATTGTATTGGCATATTAGACATTTTTTTTGAAGGAACAGAGTCTTCAATTTTAGAAGCTAGGCATGAAAGTTAGGTTTCTTTAAAAAAAAAATTTTTTTTAAAGAAAGCTATTTATAATGTTTCCAAATGATGGGATTGCATTTGTAAGTATCGCTGTTCCTTTCATGCAGGTAAAGTTTGCAAGTTTTCAGACAGAGAGATGGAAATCAACACGCAGTTGGACTGCTAACAAATGATTTGCCTGTTTGTTGAGCAATTTCACAGAAAGCAACAGGGACTGAAATGGTGAGCATTCATAAGAAATCTTTCAAATTATGACAGGAGAAAATGAATTGGATTTTGAGCCACAAACCATAAAGATAGATTTGGAGATTGAGAGAAACTTCCTGCGGGTCTGTGCCTTTGAGTCAATGCTGACTCTGTGAGACTGTCTGGACAAGACCCTGCAGGTTTTTTTGGCAAGATTGTAGAACGGGGGTGTCAAACTCATGTCGTCGTGCCAGCATCATGTGAGGTATAGGGACTCCCCCCCCCTTGCTAAACCGGGGGGAGGGGTGTGTGGCTAGCAAGTGACATCCCTGTTGTAGAAAGTTGCATTTTTCATAGGGCTGAGAGGGAAGTGACTGGCCCAAGTTTAGTTACCTATCGTTGTGCCTAAAGTGGGTCAAGAACTCATACTTTCCCAGTTTCTAGTTGGTGCTTTAACCATTACATCAAACAGGCTCTCTCATTGTAATCTTCTTAAAGAATAATCAGAATAACCTTGGACCATATACTAAAGGAGCATTGCACTGTAACGGTAAATGCAAATGTGTGGCATCCTATTTCACTATTAAGGTGGTTCAACTTGCAGAATAATAGCATACCACTACTTTTATCAGTTGCCATCTCTTAATCTTCCTCCAACAACCCACCACATACCCATATACACCTTTGTGAGAGCAACTAAGTGGGCAGGAGGCCAACAATCAACAGTGAATGGTGCTAATGGAGGCAAGGAATCCAGCAATTTGAAGAAGTAATTTGAAGTATCAGATTCTTAATACACATAGCATATAACAGGGTGCCCCTGTTTGTTTGTGAAGGGGCTGTGCAGAATGTTGTGGAGCCCTTGGAGAACTCTCAAAGTAAAAAGAAAAAATAAGACAGAAAAAAGTTGCTATTTATGAATGGAGAATGATCAAACAAAGGAACAGGGGAAAGTTAGAAAGGGGTCAGAAAGTTGGCAAAAGTTGAAGACTGAACTGGAACAGGAGGAATTGAGGGAAGGAGGAACCGCAAGGAATAACTTGGGATTGTGATGTTAAAGGAAGGGGGAGAAATCAGAAGGTGTGTGAAAGTATAAGGGAGAAGGAAGAATCAAAATGTGACAGAGGAACTGAGATTCTATTATATCTGCTTGCAAGAAACAAAGTTTGCTTATACATTACAGAGGATTCTGGATAGAATGGATTATATGGATATCTCCCAATCAGATTTCAGACTTGGCTCTGGGATATAAATTATATTGACTGTTCCTCTAGATAATATGAGGTGCATCTTGGATGAGGTGAGTGTGGCCTTCTAGGATCCTTCTAGTAGATCCTATTAGATCTCTCAGACGCAAAGGTGCAATCTGATTACTGGTCAGATCCAATGATCTGGACCACCTGAAAGGTCTAAAGGTTGGACACCCTGTGTCACAGTATTTCACTTCTTCCTGGGTGTGGGTCTTGTCATTAGTGGTGGAGTAAGAGAAGCCATGACCTTGGTTACTCCTTTGTGGATTGCTGCAGAGTACATCTTTCCTCCCACATAATTTAACATTTGTACTAAAACATTGGTGTATCAATTTGGATGTCATAAATACCGTATATGAATGATACCTAGTAGTATTTCTTCTGACTGGGCTGAGGAGAAGATGCAGATTTGGAGGCAGCATTTGATACCTCTGATGAAATAGATTCAACTTAACCCACAAGACCAAATGGTTCAATCTTAGCTCAATCTTGGCTTTTAATAGGCTTGTACTCTTTTGGAAGTAGCAGGTACATGATCTGAACTTTTTCATGGACTTAGCAGTCCTTCAAGGAGCAATAGGTGAAGACCGCAGTTAGGGGAATCTTTTACCATTTTCAATCAATCCTCCAAATGTGACCATTCTTGGAACTGGAGTTCTGGAGACAGTCACACATGTTCTCTTTGCTTTCCATCTGTAATGTACTGTACTTGAGGTTATTTCTGAAGATTACTCTGAAATTGGTTCAATATGCAATTGCCCACTTCATGGTAGGTGACTGCAGTTTTAGCTGAATAGCATGTATTGGTTGGTTGAAAACAGGCGCCTGAGAACAATTCAAAATGTGGCTGCTGATAATCTTTATGGCATGATTTTCACTACTTTTGGAACTGCATATTCCAAATAGAGTCTGCCAATCTTGGGTATGTCTTTGATTTCTCTTTCAGTGACATGAGGAGGGTAGGACCCCCCAAGGCAGAAATTTTCCATGGATCCCAACCCTAGGAATAATATCACTCTGGCTGCACCTAAGGGCAGACAAGAAGCAAAAAGAGATTCAACATAGAACTAAGAAGAAATTTGCTGACAGTGAGAAAATTAATCAGTGAAACAGCTTCAGAAGTGTTGGGTAGTCCATCACTGGAGATTTTAAAGAAGAGATTGGACAGTCATTTGTCCAGAATGGTATAGGGCAGCAGTGTCAAACTCTAGTGCTTAAATCTGGCCCATGGGGCTGCCCTGAACGAATGGCCCAGAGTGCCTCTGTCAGTGAAAATGGAGCTTGTAAGGACCATGTGCAGCCCTCCCGGGCTCCATTTTCCCTGGCAGAGGACTGCAAGATGTCGAGCTAGCTATGCTCACCTTGGTCATGCCCAACCCAACCATGCCCACTCGCCCACCTCTCCTCGAGGTCAAACATAACTCTGATGTGGCCCTCAATGGAATCGAGTTTGACATCCCTGGTATAGGGTCTCGATAAAGGACAATATTTGTAGCTCAATGTTGAAATGAGGGGGTCCTTGGTGCTCTCTGAGTTTGGTTGGTTTTTTTGGCAGATGTTTCATTATACAAATTAGGTTATAGGATCTCCTGCTAGAAAGGTAGTTGGATTTGGAAGACCTCCAAGATCCCATCCAACTCTGTTATACTGTTACTGAGATAATAAAATGTCAAGGATATATTTCTGCAGTATAGGTCAGGTAAGGAGAAGAATAACTTTCACAAATACCAGCTGTTCCAGATCTTCTGAATGTACTACGATTACAATTAACAGAACCTCTAGCAAGGTTCTGGCACCAAGCTGATGTACTGTTTACAAATATATTGTGTATAAATCCATCTGAATCATTATGGAACTTGAAGCTAATGATTTAAGACAACATGCATGTTGGTCTGCTACATGATCAAGATGCTTAGAAGCAGGAATACAAATAAATACGTTATTTGCACTTTCTGAATTCTAAATTGTTGTGTCCAGTTTTTAAAGTTACTGTTTCCTCACTAAGAAACTTGGTTGAGGGAATTTGTTATTTTGATCTTCTCCTTCATTTTCTGTCTATGAACGAAGTGTTAAAAGCAGAGAACTTAGAAAAGCTATTGTATTGTACGGGATTTTTTTTTTTTTTGCTTTGAATACCACACTTTTAAGCACATTACATAATGCTCTTAAAAGTCATCTAAAATTTCAGAACTCATATGCCACACAGTATGGGCAGCTGTTCTTAAAACAGTATCAACATCTACCATAACACCCGTGTGAATATATGGAATTGCACTTTTCTTGTTTTTGAAGGAAAGGATTAAGCAAATGTAAATGTATCCTTTCGCAGAACACACAGTACAGTACCAGAATTCATGATTCATAATTCTGTGGAACCACTTTTCAAAGAAACTCATCTTTTAAATATGGCTGCTTAATGCACGGCGAACTTGGATAACAAGTGTTGCTCAGATGTCTCTATTCCCAGATGAAACTGCAGCTAATGCTATCTGATAAAAATATTTTACTTTATTCTTGCACTTGCCAGCTTGCAGTGTCATTCCATATGGTAAATGCAAAAATAGTGGGGTGGGGGAGGGAGACTCCTTTTAAAATGCAAGCTGTAAACAGACTTACCAGAATGTTCCATATAACTCAATGCATAGCTTTCCAGTATTATTCACGTAGAGCTAGTATTTTTTTTTAAGACTGTTATTGAGCATAATTTTTATTTGCAAAATCCATTTTAGTTGCTATGAGATCATTTTGGTCTGATTTGAGAAAAGTCTGCATAATATTACAAGTTTCAACACCTCTCACTGAAATAAACAGGTCTTAAAATATTAATTTTAGTTGCATCGAACTATTTATTATTATGCATTCCATAACCCCCCTGCCCACATTAGATGGTGCATCCAACATGATGTTTTAAAGAAAGTTCTATAGTAGTTCTTCTGGCACTTTGTTTAACCAGAAAAAGAAATTTCTAAGTATTCCAATGCAAATATATTTATTTTGTTCATCAACTATCCGAGGTCTACTACCATTCGGTGATTTCCCTCACCCCCTCTTCCTGTTCATTATTGTAGGAGTATCTCCAGAGCAATAGAAACGTTAAGGTCTCTGTTGTTAACATGAAAGTGGGACTGCTTAAATTTGATTACTGTGTTTAATGAAGTGTCACATTTACTTACAAGATGACATGATGAATCATGTTACGTTTATTATAAATCAACATATAAGAATGGACAAATGGTTCAATAAAGCGATGCATTTATAAATATAAGATTAATGCATTTGGGCTTGTTGTCACATTTTTTCCTTTAAAAAAATGTGAATGTACTATTTACTTTAGCCCAGGAGGTAAATTGACAATTTGCTTTTTAAAAACCGGTTTGCATTTTCCATCACCCTGCGCTACACATTTTGTCTCAGTAGCCAAAAGCGTTAGATTATTTGGATGAGCAAATCCAGTTCACCTAAACCTGCATGTACAGCTTTGTATATGCATGATTTCAGATATTTACACAAATGTGCACATTCATATCCTTTACGACATCCATTTTTTCTTATTTTGCCCAATATTCTCTTTCGTTCTTTTTTGTGTAATAGCTTTTCCTCCCATATAATTTAAAATGTTTTCTGGATAGAAGAATAGCAATCTTCTTAAAGTAATGAACTTATTCAATGAACTTATTGTGTTTGTATTTAGCTTTTATGACGACATTTTGTCTTTTCTCTCCAACTTGTGCTACCCCTGAACCAAACGGAAAGCCTCCTCCCTTGCAGCTTTCATTAAAAAGGTTTTAGTTCACTTTCCAACAAAGGGACTTGAATCCATTGTATGTCTTGTACTCCTTTTCACTGTGTTTGCGCTGGCAAAAGATATCTGTCTGAAGGAAAATGAAGCTTTGTTTCTCTCTTCATAGGCATTCTTATTTATTTCCGTTTTCCCTGCAGGAATGCTAATGCAAGTTCATTGTGTTAAACAGGCATGATCGCATTTCAGCACCCTTTGAAATGTGCAGCTTGTATAGCAGGCACTTAATGTTGTGGGGTATGTATGCTTGGGTGTTTGCCTTGTCGAATCTAAGAGTTTGAACTTAAGCATTCCCATCACATCTGCATTTAGCTGAACTTGAGTGACAGGTGTACATGGATGCCACATCGACTACCAATATGTTATGAGATCAAGGTAACAATCACTGATCTCCGGGGAGCTGTGCAGGCTCATTCTTCATATCAGACATGAAAGAAATAATTTCAGGTGCCAGAAAAAGGAAACTCTGATAAAAGAAAACATTTTGGTTTTCATGGCGGTAGAGTTGGGCCTGAGGCAACAGCTTTGATAACGGAAACATGTTTCTCTCTTTACTTTCACAATTAATCTCTCATTATCTGCAAGCAATACCGTAGCCTATAGGATATTCACAGAAAAATGGAGGGAGCATTAGGTGGGGGGGGGGGACACACACACGACTAAACCATACATTTCATCTTCTTTTTTGTTATTCTCCGTCATAGATCCACTTAGTATATTAGACTAGACTCTTCCAATTTAGATGATGTTGTCTAGTTATCTGATGTACTGGCATAGAAATACATGTGGAATGTTTTTAGTCGTCCAGATAAGAATGGTAATATGGTTGCTGAAGCAAGGAAATCAGAGTCTTCTTTAGGTTTGCCACATCAAGAAAGAGAGAGAGAGGGAGAAAGGGAGAGAGTGGGAGAGAGAGAGAGAGAGAAGCAAACAAAAAAAAATTAAATATGTGCTGTTCTAACATCTACTTCAATTCAAGCTTGACTCCCACTAATGTCATGGATACATTCCAGATTTTGGCTTGAAACATAATAGTTGTAATAGTCATTGCTCCATTCAAGGTACAGTTTTATCTTGCCAGTCTAACAGCAATAGTACCCAGCAATAGCACTTAGACTTATCTACCACTTCACAGCACTCTCTGAGCAGTTTACAATGTCAGCATATTGCCCCCTGGGCAATCTGGATCCTCATTTTACTGACCTCGGAAGGATGAATCAATCTTGAGCCAGTCAAGATCGAAATCCTGGCAGTGAGCATAGTCAGCCTGTAATACTGCATTCTAATCACTGCACCACCACAGCTGTAATCTTGGTAGCACTTTTCATCTTGCTTCTGAATCCCAAAAAGTTAGCCAAGTTATGTTACCTCTAGAGACCTTGTTTTACCTTTGTTGTACATGTCAAATTTGCTAGATTGATGTTTCTTTTGTCAACAGCCTGATGTAATGCTTCTATTTCCTTCCAAGGCCTTGAATTATTGGTTCTTCCTGACCAAATACAGCACCCTGAAAATGAGAGTGGCTTTTTAGACTGACACAAACTGTCCTGGGATTACACAATACTATGTGTAAGGTGATTGCCTTTCATAGTGTGTGCTTTTTCTTGTTGGTGGAGAATGATTTTATTGATTCTATCACCACTGTGTTTCTTTTGGAAAATCTTATTTTCCAAGAAAGATTATTGTTAATGCCTAAAAAAATTCATTTTCTTATGAATAAATGATTCAACTATTCAAAAATGGGAATATGGTATTTACAGTTTTTGTGCTATGGCTGATTCGTGTACCCCTTGCAGTGATCATGAGATAACATGCTGATCATAAGATGACATGATGACATGACAAATGTATAAAGGGTCTATTCCCATTCAAACTTCTCAGAAACAACCAACAATCAAGAATTGGAACATTTTATAGGAATTGGAAAGGGGCTAACCAAGGTTTATAGTGGAAGGGAGAATACAACAGTTATAGCTTCTCTACCTCCACATCTAGATACCTAAATTTGCTTGCTACACTTGCCATTTAGTTCAACTCTAGAATAATTGTCAATCAATTATTATCTCTACTAACTAGATTTGCCTCCTCTCATTTTTGCATTTTTTGATTCATTGCAGTACTTTTCAGAATCAGAAAACATCAGACGATGGGAAGCCATTCCATAGTGCAAGATACTACATTTCAACCAAGGATTACTAAGTGTGGACGAGGTTGTTTGTAAGAGGGATCCTACCTTCTTAACTTTCTAGAAGATCTTAAAGTGCTGGCTCTTCCCCCATGCACTGGGATGCATTGAGCTTCAAGATGGTAGTTTTGGCTGCGTCAAAAGAGCGTGGTTGTGGCATCAGATAATTTTGTTTTCCTTCTTCTGTTTTCTGATTCTGTGACATTTGGTTTTAGGCAACTGTTGTGTGCCATCTAGAATTGTGTTTCATAAGAAAATATGTATTTTTTCATCATTGTAGTATATATCAGATATATTATTTACGACCAGCTTAAAACAACTTCAATAGTTGTTTCTTTGTTCTGACACATATTTGTTCCAGGATTTGCAATATATTCTATAGTTTAAATGTAGTTTGGATTAAACCCATATATGTATGTGTGCGCGCGCACACACACACACACACACACACTAAGCTGTTCTTGTCTGGAATCAAAAATTGTTTTATTTTTAATTTTTAAAAGAGATAATTTTTGTTTATGAGTTTGTATTCTAATCTAGCCTTCATATCCAAATCTTTTTGCTATCAGTTATTGAACAGAAATAAGACCAAATAGCTAATACATAAATATGTACATTATTATGAAAGTAGCTGGTGAATATAGGTTATGCTGATATGAGCAGCCAGAATAGATATCCGCCTGAAAAAAAAGTCAGTTGAAAAAAGCATTAATTCATTGTCCCTTTTATGATGTTAAGTGCTTTTGGATATCTAACTATTCATTTAATAGCTAATTGCTTAATAGTTAATTAGTTTCACAACTAAATTCATAGATTTATTTGTTTGTTTGTTTGTTTGTTTATAAGACTCTGAGTGGCTTACAATATGTCCAACACATAGGCTAGAAATGCAACTTAAAAACATATGGTAGTTTACTATACAGTAATCTGACTCAACTGATGTTTCAGACAAAATGGTATAATTCTTTTTCTTTGTAGAACATCTGGAGTGCCAAATTGCTAGAGCATATGATAGATTTCATGCTGATCCAGATGCTTGCTTTAGATATGGCTCTACTTCTAGTTACCCATTGAGAAATACTAATGCTGTACTACAGCTAGACCAGATTTTCACTAGCTTTTTTCATGTTTAAGAGTTCTTTGATGTGGTCTCTAGTGGTTTTTAGAATTAAAAACAAGGAGAGACATTTCCATGACAGGAAGAGTCCTGATATTTCTAGAAATGCAAAAGCTTCAAAAAAAGAGTATAAAAAAAATACAATTTTGAAACTTAGAATTTAGAGATAAGAACTGAGTTGTAACTGGACAAGAAAATCAGAACAATTGGAGCAAGAGAAGAAGAATGCTTTATGTAGAAGAAACAAGGAGTCCATCAGACATTTGGAGAAGAACACTCCTTTAGGGGGAAATTTTGTGCAAATCATCTGAAGTTGTAGAATTATATTTTTCAAAGTTAAGTATATGTAGCTTTCAGTGTTTTTTAAAAATATTACTTCAAATCACAAAACATGTTCATCCTATGACTTAGACTACATTGTACATTGGTATAATTGCAAAAATAATATTTTTGCAAAAAGCCTAGAAGCCTATTAATCAACCTCTTTATCAAAGTGCAAAGTGTTGTCTATCTTTTGTCAGTACAGTTTCAACTGCTTCATGACACTTGCTTTTCTGAATACTTATTGAGTGGGCAAAGTGCTTTTGGGTAGCCCGTGTGTTGGGCTACATATAAAATTGGGCCCTGTGAGGAAAGCTCTGCAAAGCTTTGAAATGATGCTTTGCATCAATGTAACTTCAAGAGAAGCACTTTAAATCTGGGTTTGCCAAGCAGGGCACCTTCCTGATTTCAAGCAGCCAAGTTTTTTTCTTTATCTGTTGCTTTGCTTGTTATCGCTCTTGGCATCACTTCCAGTAGCCTGACAATGCTTAAGTGCATGTATTATGCAAGTTCAAAAGCCTCTCCTGGTGATTTCCAGTGACCTACTAGAAGTGCCAGAGGAGACTCCAGAAGTGATACTAAGAGCTTCAGTGATGCAGATTGATTCATCCACCTCATAAAGACATCATAGAGGCAAAGTGTGGCCCTCTCCAAAAGGCTGCCCTAATTTAGGTACAAAGGGGGGCTATTCATTTTAAGGTAAAGGTAAAGATTCCTCTCGCACATATGTGCTAGTCATTTCCGACTCTAGGGGGCGGTGCTCATCTCCGTTTCAAAGCCAAAGAACCAGCGCTGTCCAAAGATGTCTCCGTGAGCATGTGGTCGGCATGACTAAATGCAGAAGGTGCATGGAATGCTGTTACCTTCCCACCAAAGGTGGTTCCTATTTTTCTACTTGCATTTTACATGCTTTTGAACTGCTAGGTTGGCAGAAGTTGGGACAAGTAACGGGATCTCACTCCGTTACACAGCACTAGGGATTCGAACCGTCGAACTGCCAACCTTTCTGATTGACAGACTAGCGTCATAGCCACTAAATTTCACTGTTTATGACAATGGTAATCAGATTTGCTACCTGAGCAAATTAATCATTGGAGAGAAAGCGAGGGTTACAGAACTGCTTCATTCGATGCTAACAGGATCTACCCTTACTCTGTTCCTCAGAGAAGCAAAGGAACGTTGGTTATGTTCTCTTTTGTTAGACTTGATCTTCCAGCCATAAGAATGTGCCTTCGATTTGAGATATCTCCCAGTATTTTCAAAAGTCGGGATGGGGGAGCAGTAGCAAATCATGCTCTCTCCCTACTGAAAATGACTTTGGCAGTACAACCTACCTCCTGGGGTAGAAATAATGGAGCAGTTTGTAGCAAGAGTGGAAATGCAGCCAAGAGAGAGAGAAGAAGAGGGGGGGGAAGGACACTTGTAAGCAAAATATGCTAGAAAATTAACCCAATTAGAGAAACAGTCTCCTTTCCTACTCTCTTTTCTTCCTTCTTTCTTCTTTGCTATATGCAAATGATGCCACGTCACTCCTCCTGCTCCAGTTTACTTTCTGCACCCACATGCATTTTTGTCCCTTTCCCGATGGCTGCAATCTGACTACCTAACCAGTAACGCTTTTAAGAGATGGGCCAATGTTCAATGGGGAAAAAAACAAAACACCTCACCGCACCACGGCTTATAACAAATACAATTGGGGGAAACAGAGACATTTTAAAGCAGTAAACCGCTAACACACGCTACGATCATGTTAGCTACTGAGAATTTCCCTTTCTCTAACAAGCAGCTGCAAAGGACTAATAGCGAAAAAGTCTCTTCTCCATCTCCTTTTTTTTTTTTTTTGCTATAAGACAAAGCAAGGCAAAAACAACAAAGCAGAGTTTTACTATATGCTAGTACGTGGGGTTTTTTGGGGGAGGGGGAATGAGGACATTAGGAGCAAACTGGCTCTGGAATGGATTGAGAAGGGTTTATTATTCTGAGCAGCACTCAATCAACTGTGGCCCCCATGAACAGAGAGTAATGTTGGCGAATCATCCTGGGGTTTTTTTCCCCTCTTCTGTGTGTGAGTGGTATCCATCTGTCAGCTGTCACTGCTAGTGAGAGATATACAGAGCTGTCACTTCTCGTCAGCCAGCATTTGTGAGGCCTTGTTGCAGCTGCTACACAAGGCATACTGTCCTTATTGAAGGCCGGCGCAGAGTCTGCAAGTGGGATTATTCTGGGTAGGGTGAAAGAGAGATGTCAGGACCACTCTAAGAGAATAGATCTGACCCCCCAGAAATACTTCTCCCCCCCCCCCCGCAAAAAATGAAGAGGCTGAGATTGATTTGGGTTGTGTTTTCATGACGGCTAAGAGAAAGATTGGAAACTGAGCTGGAGAAAGATCTGCCTTTTACCACGATGTTACATGGGAGCCCTTCTAATGAATGATATCTGTATAATCCTAAAATACAGCACAAAAAAGGGATTTCAGCTCTGGGAATGGAGATAAGACAAATAGGAAGAAATAGGAAATTAAAAGAATGAACTTGCTTAATTCAACTCCGGACAGCTAATTTGAGCCCAATTTCTTCACATAGTTTAGGAAATACATAATGTGGTTGTAACAAGGATAATGACCTTGTTACTTTCATGACAGTAGCATGAAAAATACCCCCTTTTCTATTGCTGTGCTCCTAAAGTTAAAAAAAAAGAGGAGATGATTACATCTCCATTCTGTCTATCCCAAAATAAAATGCATTTGTATTTGTAAACAATGCCTAAGTGAAGATTTTGTAATGATGTCCCCCTAAGGGAATGTTTAACGGGGGCTTGAATAAACCTGTGTGATTATGGTCTGTCTTTAAAAAATATGAGTATTTCTTCAATGGCCACTTTTCAATATAAGCAACTAAGCAAATTTCCCAAATAGATACAAACGAAACATTTATTTTAAAAAAAGTACGTAACCCCACTAAGACCTAACCCATCTACAATTAAAGCTAACACTCAAGCTAAAACAAAAGTGAACATTACACAAAGACAATAAAATCGGGATATATCAGGATATTTTAACAGTCACCATAAAAGTAACACTTATACAAATATGAAACCTTACATTTACAACCTAACACCTAGCTATGTGCCGATAGTAATAAGATTTGCACCAAGATAAAACTACCATCGAGTTTTACTCACCCCCATTCTCAATGTTTACTCACAGTTACTTCCACCAATCAATCTAGATTATGAGGAAGATAAATTTTCACACCTCTCTTAAATGCATCGAAAGATGTGTGATACTGAATAGAAAAGGAAGACATATCCAAACAATTAGCAGCAGATAAAACATCTTTTAAAAATGTGCAACCATACTCTGGGATTTTTTTTTTGGTCAGATTATAAACATATATGACCATAACGTATAATTAAAACTCAGTATCGGACCTTTTTAGAGGTTGCCATAATATTTATAAAGAGTAGAATAGAGTGGAGTGGAGTGGAGTAGAGTACGGTAGGGTAGGGTTGGGTAGGGTAGGGTAGGGTAGGGTAGGATAGGGTAGGGTAGGGTAAAGTAGGATAGGGTAGAATATTTCTAATGCATTTACATCCTAAAAGATGTAAGACCATTGTGGAATTAGAGGGAATTAATCCTATTCCAAGATTGGTATCCCTCTGGATGTCCCTCTAGAAAAGGATCCTGAATATAAAAGCATTGGCTATATTGTAAAAGAAGAAAAGCTGACCTCAGGTAACGATATAGGTGGAGACTGATTGTTGACAATGTTAAGGTTAAGTTCTAAAACCTTACAATGACTAAATAATTTAAAAACCATTAAATTTACTTCCCAATAAATCTGAAGATGAATTTTCTTTCAGAGAAGCAGCTGGTGTTGGTAGAGGCTTTGGAGTGCTTTCTTTGAACTGAGGAGACCATGAACTTTAGCTGGGTGATAGTTAAGTTAGATGAGCTGAATTTCCTTCCTTTTATTTTGCTTTTCCATAACATGTATTCTGATTTGGAATACTTATGAGACCCTGGGTTCAGGGGAAATCCCAGAGTTTAGAGGGTTGCCGGAGATAAGACCACTTCCTGGAAGTGATTGCTGTAAAGGACAACATTTAGAAAGACTAGATCCAAAGGCAATATTTTGGGGACATTCAGTATATTCCATCATTTCTATTAATCTCAGCAGCACCTTTTCATTCCTAGCCTCATAAATTATCCCAGCATGCAATCCTTCCTTCTGAATTATTCAAAAAATTCAAATTTTTGCAAGGGTGGGAGGTGGCACTATCAGTCTACATAGCCTAGAGGCACCCTATATACTCTGAAGCTGGCACTGATTCCAGGCAGGCTTTTGCCTTCCATCCATACTTACGTTCTATCTCCTGCTTGTCTGTCTTCAGTATTTATTTTCCCTAAAATATTTCATTCCTCCTCACAGCTTTTTAGAGAAGGAGCTGGGAATGGAGTTGTGGTACCTTTGATTTGCAGGGAAGAGCCAAATTATGTTTACGGAAAGTTACTGCCAGCAATGTTCTTGGCAGCCGAAAGATGTGTAAGTCCTCAAAAGACACCATTCTGAGGAAAGGATGGTGTAACATAAAATAGCGAAGAATTGCACTGCAGATTCTGCTTTGAAAGGAATTGTAAGCTTCTGTTAGCATTCCCACCCATTGCTGGAAGAATAGATGAGCACTGAAGAGAAGGAGAAGGTTGAATTATCCATTGTAAGAGAGATCCGAATATTCTTTTCTCTAATGTTTAAAATACTGAGCATCTTCACACCATCACAGGCATCTTCAGAGAAGTCTGGCCTTTCCTGCTGTGCTTTTTGAATTGAGCATTTGATTACAGCGTGGTCTTGCCAATGTCTCTCAAAGGAGAAATTCCATGAAAGGAGACCTCCTAGATCAGAAATCAACCTGAATATCCCAAAGCCAAAAGTTTGAACAGAGTATATTTTATCTAATTTGCACATTCCCAGTTGGATGTAGCTTTGGATCTAAAGCAGCAAACAGAAAGGCTACCTTTTAGCTCCTAATGTGAGAAAGTAAAACTAAATCTAAATTAATGTTGGTAAAGCAAACCCTTTTCACCATGACCAAGGACAGCCATTCCATTCTTATTCTACATCACAAAACAATCTCCTTATTCAGTGATCCATAAATTGTGAAGGTGTATATACGTATGTATGTATGTGTGTGCATGTATATAGGGTAGTCTCTCTGTCTATGGGTTTTTAAATGTATACTATATTTATTGGATGTTTTTAGTTAAGGGGATTTTAGCACAGGATTGATTGAGTTTAATTCGTTTTAATTTGTATGTATTTTGTATATTTTTCGTTTTTAATTTCCCTGTGCACCGCCCCGAGTCCCTGTGGGGAGAGGGTGCGGTCAATAAATGCAACTTTATTATTATTATTATTTATTATTATATACACACAAAAAAACTATGGTTTCCCAAAGTGACTAAAATTAATATTTTTAAAACAAATTAAACTGAAACCAGCAACTTAAAATAAACCCTAAACAGCTAAAAACATGCAAGCTATAAAAAAGTACAGGTTGCACTTTATATCCTCATAATCAATGCCTTTTTTACATATGGAAAGATCTTCTTCAGCTCCATTTCCATGCAAATTCATGACTTCTTCATTGCAATAATCTTATTACAGTTGAAGTAATTGAAGCCTTCCTGAGTTGTTTAGAACTTTGCAGGACAATGGGATTCTATATTCTGAATTATGATGGTAGAATAATGTGATGCCAAAACAGATCGGAAAGGAGGGAGATGTCATGTTATTTCTATTCGAAAGTTAAAGCTTTACACCAAAACTTCAAGGCCCTAGGAATAAATCCTTCAGATTGACCCCTTTGGTGGTTGTACGGCACGATGGCCTCAGTCCACCAAAGGGTAATTGACAGAATTACGACAGATGGCCTTATAAACACCAGTCTTTCCTGGGGGAGGACAAGAAAAATGTGCTGCTTCAGAGATTTGGGACTCTGATAAGAGTTATCATGATTAAGAAGGCCAGAAGCCTGGGGATCTTTATAAACTTAGTTATTCTCTGAGATGGGAAGTGACAAGCCTGAAGTAAATTGGGAGGTGAAACTTGTTTACAGCCACTTGCTGCCGAATATACTATTTTGTTGGATATAAAGACCCCATAGATTTTTTACAAAAAGAAAGAACCAGAAAAGGGTGTTAAAAAGCTCAAGTGTTCTTAACGTTTCTGTCTAGATATCTACAAATTGTCTATAGGGCTTCTGTCAAGCCATGGAAAACTGGCTCATTGAGAGACATTTCTTATTTAGATCATTGTAACAATATTGCTGTCCCCACCCCTCATTTTCAGTATCTTATGTGGACTGTTACGTGTGCTCTTCCATCCATTTTTGTGCCTGATGTAAAAGTGGCTCTCTTACCTACACCTGCTTTGCGCAGGAAGACAGCCTGACTTCAAATCAGGAAAATGTTCAAGGCAGGCAGGTGAACAGATAGGCAGGCAGGCAGGCAGGCAGGCAGGCAGGCAGGCAGAGAAGCACATTCCTTCTGTTGGGTTTTAGCAGCTTGGAGCTGTTTGGCTGGTTAGTAAACAGCAGTGGATCTTTGCCTTGCCTTGTCAGGCTCCACTCTTAATTAATAAGCAATGTGTGAATGACAACAGGAAAAAAGTGTGTGGGAAAGGAGCAGTTAATTTATATAAGGACTCTCTCCTTCTCTCCCAGTCTTCCACCTACTTTGAGGCCTGCCCCTGTGCTGTGTTTCCTTAGCAAGGAAGAGTGTGTGCTGATATGGCTGTCTTGAAATAAACCAGGCCATAAGAAAACAGGAACACACACCAGAGTACCAAAAGAAACATAATGATTATAATCCGTAATACATCATGGTATTCAGTATGACACTAAAGCAAGGCAGAAAGGAAACAGGCTTCTATCTAATGACTCATTTGGAATGTAAGTCATATAGCAGGTGTGTATGTGCATCTGTATGTGTGTGAGAGTCTGCTTGTGTGTTCTGTGATTGATTCTGGTTTTGGATGAGAATACAAATTCTGGGACTTCTCAAGAAGAGCAGCTAACAAAGAGCTGAGCCTTAACTCCCCATGTCCCATTCACCTCCTCTGGTGCCTCTGGTAGTTCTTTGTGGCCAATTCTGTCTTCAGGTTCCAGGAAAGGTGATAAGCGGGTCAGCGACTTTGGGAAAAGCCAGTTCATCATCAAAGATTGGTGAGCAGGGAATTCTCTGACTGCCCTTCCTGGGGAGGTTTTTCCTCCATGCTGACAACGGAGGAAGCCTTGATGAAGAGAAAGAGAAACTATGTAGGCACCCTGCCAACACACCTCATATTTCTTCTGTCACCTGGTGCCTTCTACATATGTTGGGAAACACATATCTTTAACTCCTACCAGAATCAACAGTACTTAGTTTCATTCAAATATCATGCAATTAGGTAATACGATGTTTATCAGTACGGTATCGTAAAAAATAACTGAAGCAAATGAAAAAAAATGTAGATTTCAGCCCCTTTAATTATTCCATGTTTTAATAAATGGTAAAGCTTTTAAAAGGAAGTTGTAAATCAGTATATTTTGTCAGATTAAGAGAAGTTCTGGAAAGTTGTTTTTATATAATTTTATAACATTCTGTTTTCCCCAAGTCCTTCTGTATTTAATAATGTTATCTGTGTTACAAAATACATTTGGTATATGGATAAAACTTTTAATAGGTACCGTAGAGTAGCATTATAGTGAAATAAAATGACAGGAAGAAATAGATAATAAATGGTTTAAAAGAAATAAAATTGCACATCCAAGAACTATGGATCAGAGGAAACCAATGTGAGCTGCATTGGGTCAAATTACCTGTATTTAGCTTCATTTCTTTGAAAATTAGTTTTGAGTCAATTATATGTGTATGGTTACTGAAAGAAAATAACTATGAATGGGTAGTTGATATGGAACACTGTTTCTAGATATATATCACTAGGCCATAATATTTTTGTTTAACAATATTTCTGAATGGTGCATAAATTATATTAAAATTCTCCAGAATTGCTCCTTAGTTCTAAGTTATAACATTTGCCTTTGTAAGATCACGAGAAGTGTTAATACCACTTTAAAATGCCTTGGTAAGGCCACACTTGGAATACTGCATTCAGTTTTGGTCACCAAGATGTAGAAAAGACGTGGAGACTCTGGAAAGAGTGCAGAGAAGAGCAACCAAGATAATTAGGGCACTGGAGACTAAAACATATGAAGAGCGGTTACAGGAACTGGGTATGTCTAGTTTAATGAAAAGAAGGACTAGGGGAGACATGATAGCAGTGTTCCAATATCTCAGGGGTTGCCACAAAGAAGAGGGAGTCAAACTATTCACCAAGGCACCTGAGGGTAGAACAAGAAGCAATGGGTGGAAACTAATCAAGGAGAGAAACAACTTAGAACTGAGGAGAAATTTCCTGACAGTTAGAACAATTAATCAATGGAACCATTCCCCTCTAGAAGTTGTGAATACCCCAACACTGGAAGTCTTTAAGAAGATGTTGGATAGCCATTTGTCTGAAATGGCATAGGGCTCCTGCCTAGGCATGAGGTTGGACTAGAAGACCTCCAAGGTCCCTTCCAACTCTGCTATTGTATTGTAATCCCACTAACTCAACCTTTATTTATTTAGTATGGTTGATTATGTACAGTATATCACTACCATTCAGAGTTTCAAGGCATTAGAGGCACAGTTAAAACCAAACACACCAACAATAGAGCAACCTTATAGGTTTATTATTGTATTATGGAATGGTGGCGATAATGATAGTTTTAAGGGCTACACTATTTTATTGACATTGCTTGAGGGAGAGATATGAGATAATGCTAAGAGTGGCTCTATCCTCTTCTTGTCCTTGTCATCTAGCAGCAGTGATACCTCAGAACACAAGCTGTTACAACTAGAGATACAAAACTGTACTTGACACTCTGTTATGTTCCCTGACCTGACTGTGAGAACCAGTCTATAGTGACTCCTCTGCACTGAAAAAGGAGTAACTTAAGAATCATTAACCTGTGAAGTTCAGATCCTATTCCTCCTTTATTTCTGGATTGTTTAATAAATCAATATTAAATAGGCCCACCTTTAGCATCAACTGCTACTTCACGAGAAGAAGCATCACAACCTATTGCTAACCTGCCTTGGTGACTTTATGGACACATCCATGCCATTTTGTAAGCGACAATAAGTAAATTGTTTGTTACTGCTTTTTTCTGGGATATTTTTGTCCCAATTTCTCAGCCCTAGGTAGTACAGTATCAGTATAATTTTCCATTAGTCTTCTTCTGTTTTCCCGAAAATAAGACCTCCTCTGACAATAAGCCCAATTGGGCTTTTGAGCACATGCACTAAAATAAGCCCTCCCCCCAAAATAGGCTCTACCTGAAAATATTGCAACACAGCAGCAGCCATGAAGTGACCACACTCGCCGCTTCCTGTACCTCAAAAATAATAAGACCTCCCTGAAAATAAGGCCAAGTGCTTATTTCCAGGGAGGGGTCAGAAGAAAATAAGACCCTGTCTTATTTTCAGGGAAACATGGTACTAACCTGGTCTAATGCTACACAGCTCTTTTTGAGGTGAAGTAAGATCAGCCACGCTCAGTAACCTGCTTTTAAAAATATTAAAAATATTCTAATATCCAAAATCATCATATTTTCTATAGGGAAAAAAAAATCACTCTCTACCATTTTGCTTTTAATTGTATTGTTAGGATGGAAAAAATGCACTACTTCACATATTCAAAGACATAAACTTTATTAGGAAGAAAACACAGCTAGAAGTGCCAATTTTTTAAAATAAAATAGCACACCCATCATAGTTACTACCCTGCTTCCCTGAAAATATGACGTACTCAGAAAGTAAGTCCTAGCTTGATTTTTACACATGAGCGTAATATATGCCCTACCCCCAAAATATGCCCTAATTAAGAACCCACCAACTCCAGGGTGCACAGATAAAAATCAAGCTAGAGTGGGGATGGGTTGTGTGGTGCTGCCCTACTACTCAGCTTCGGATAGTTGTAGCCAGGCCTCATACACCTCGGCCCATTTCTTTTGCTGCAGCCAGCAAGTTTTTCCTGAAGGCCTCTGTAGCCAATAACCAATCTATCCAGAGCTTTGTTATTGGCTACAGAGACCTTCAGTAAAGCCTTGCTGGCCTTGCCTGATGAAGAAGTTCCTGAAGGCCTCTGAGAGTGAAAAAGAGGTCGGGGGGTGACGTGCACAAGTGTGGTGAGTCGGTGGATGACATCCCCCCAGAAAATAAGACCTGGAGTCTTTTTGGTGGCAAAAAATATAAGACAGGGTCTTATTTTCCAGGAAACACATTAATAAAAGAATACTAAATGAGCTTGAACTAGAGGTTTACCTATAATGCAGACCCAATTATAAACTCTAATCACCCTCATTTAACAGAAACCCTCTTTATATCCTCTGTATTGGATGCATAATTACAACAAACAAGAAAGGATTGTCTCTGTGGCCAAATTAAATTATCAAACTCTTTGTCCCAAGAGATTTGTTTGCATCCAATATGTTGACTTTATTATTGCTTTTAGTTATTAACAACTCTAACTATGGTTGTATATGAACTCTAGAAGAAGGAACAAACCAGATATGCCATAAAGACATGCTACTGAAAAGAAATGGCAGCCAATGGAGAGTTAGAAAATTGAGAGTCAATATTTTTTACCAGTTCAGGATAGCTTTGATTTTGAGAATCCTTGCAATTTTCCTGAAAGTGCCTATTAAAACTTGGGAGAAATTGGGCAAATGGCTTTCAGGATAAGCAAAACTACATTTTTGCTACTTTTCTTGCTGTGTCAAGCCTATTTTTGTATGTTAATAGTTATTAATAAATTTCCTCATACCGTTAATCAAAGGCTTTGCTACAGTTATCTGGCAGTGTCTCATAGTTAGCATAACTTTGATATTTGCACTATCTTCTTTCTCTTTGGAAGGTGTGCCAAGTAGACATGATCCTATGTCACACATTCCCTGCATAGTGACCTCTATCCTGGCTCTTCTTCAGTGACATTTCATCACCTAGGAACATGTATATCTTCAACCACTTTAAGTTCAACTTTGCTTGCTGTCTTCTCCCCATCCTTCTTTTTCAGACTAACTCTCTTCCTACCACTTTCTTACATTTCAACCTCTTACTCCCCACTCATGTGATACTTTGTGTGTGCAAAAAAGAATACCTTTTTTCCCTTCCAGCTGTTTTGCAGCCTCATGTTATCAAGTGCAAGTACAGTCTGTACATCTGCAAGATCATATGACAGGATAGTAGACAGTGTTTATCTGGTCCATGGTGTTCTCATAGACAAATCATTGAAATGGCTTTTGCAAATGGTCCAGCTTGCACATTTTACTTTCATACAGGGTTCTGGAACAATTATGTTGCCTTGCATTCAGCATACTTTTGCATCTGACTAGTAAAGCTGCTCAGAAAGGATCTACAAGGAACTTACCCTTTCTAGCAATTCTCTCAGGTTCCTAACACATAATTTGAGAAAAACTCTAAGTTCCTTCCTTCCTTCCTTCCTTCCTTCCTTCCTTCCTTCCTTCCTTCCTTCCTTCCTTCCTTCCCAACTCTGAATAATTTGGGTATAAATTTTTCAGAAACAATGTGTAAAAACAGAGAGGCTAAGGGACCAATTTATACAGTAGGCTTTGCAATGAAACTTCTTGTGCATTAGTGCTGGACAACCTGATCCCTGAAAGGTTCTCTAGTTATTCCTGTTCTCTTATGTGGACTATAAATAATAGAGCAAGACCATTAAATATTCCCTAATAGATAGAGATGGCTCTTACCTTGTTCTCAATCAAGTCGAATTAGATGTATTATGTTTCTGTTTAAAGTAAGGAAAATAAAATTCATAGTGATTTCTAACAGGTCCTAAATCTTTATTGAAAGCTTTTGCTGTTATATATATAGTTTTATGAGCTGATCAATAAATTAAATTAGAGAGAGACCAGGATAGATCTATTTCGAGCTTATTAGCTCTCATCAGCTGGCCATACCCCTTACTGGGATTCGAACCAGGGCTGTGTTGCATGCTAGGCAAGGAGCCTAGCACTTTAGCCAAGCCGGTTCACCTTATTGCATCAGCTGAGACAGGGTTTATTAGTATAGGTAATTGTTTCACAACAACCTGTTATTAGGCCCCAATTAAGGGAGGAGACATACTGTTTCCTTTCACACATCAGGATAAAAGTACTGAATATGAGTGTCAGGATTTTTAGAATGGATCCCTATCACTTCCATGCTTATTAATTTTGAGAAGGTATCACTTTGTGGATTATTTTTTTTAGACAAATGTGTTCAGGATTACTTTGTGGCTGCTGAAGCTGATGAACTGTTGCAATTGTTTAGTCTTGCTTCAATGCCGCCCATGGGAAAATGTCCTTAATGATACCTGAGCATAATAGGTAACTTATGAGGTGCTGCACAGCTGTAGTAACATCCACAATTTATTTCTCCAACAACTTGATCTTAAGGACTCCACATATCGAACAATTCTCCTCTATCTGCTCTCTAATGCAATTGCCTTGCATTGCCTAATGTGCAGGTCCAATTAAATTTATTTGATTATGATGCAAAATTTGGGATCTATGGCCATCACTCCTCTGCTAAAACCTCCACATTCATCAAGTTGGAAGAAGAGTTATCAGTGACAGAGATATGATTATTTTTATATTGGCAAGTTGGATTTTATGCATATAATTATGTACATGCTTTGATACGTGCTATTCTATCTTCTTCTATTGTAAACTTTGCTGAAATAAAGACTAGCAATGATGCTGTTTAAATAATAATTATTATTTTTAAAAAAAATTCTTGGTATAGGACTGTGTTTAAGGTCCTGCAGGCTTTTTTTTTTTTTCATCCTGATGCCCTGACTCTTGGCAACTATCCCTGCAAGCATTTTTGAGAATGAAGCTTTCCAATTGTCATCCTTATAAAAAAGAATAATTTTTATCTGTAATAATTTCCCATCCATGGCTGGAGAGAGTTCAGCTTTACCTGCTTCTGGTACAAGGAATGATCGAGTGGCACCATTTGTCTTTTGTGTTTGAAACCGACGGGAGGAGGGAAAGGGTCCATAAATACAGCCGATCAGGTGTATTTTATCTTTTATTGCTGCACCGAGCAACCCCACCTGTAACAAAGTAAGAGAATGCAAGGTGAACAAAGATTTAGGGAAAAAATGGGGCAGAACCCATTTTTCATGCTGAACACCACCTCTGCCTTCGATACAGCAGTACAGTACTGCCGGCTTTCAAAGCCATTATTCAAGGGTTAAATGTCATTCAAATCACGCTCATTATGAACTGCTCTGCGGTGTGGGTGGGTGGGTAGCTCTATTTCCTTATGCATTTCAAATTGAGTTGAGCTGGCCCGAAGATGACCTGTCACACAATTTTTTTAAAATTATCTCTACGCGACGCACCGCTCCGGTTGTTTTGGAAATGCTCTAAATAAAAATAATGGACTGTCTTTTAATAAGTCTCATTGTGAGGATTCCACATATCAAACAATGCCGTGCAGCTCGGAGGCAGGCAACGGGCATGTGTGATCTCGCTGGAAGAGAGACAAATGGTGATAGGAGCAACTCCATCTAGGGACTGCTGACAAGAAAATGGCATTTGCAAACTGACACATCTGTCAGGGTGGAGAATATTGGCACCTGTCATGCAATTTCAGTCATGACTTTTAATAAAGCTGCTTTCCCTTAGGTAAAATTGGAACTTGACTATAATATTAGCTGCAAGCACGTCTTGTTTTCCTCTTCAGAGGTCTTTTGTACGTGAGCCGTTTCAAATGAATCTTAAAGCTGAAGTAATAATGTTTGCTACTTATTTTTTCCCCTCCTTCCTTTCAAAGCTTAGCTTTGAAAGAGATGTTCATCTGACAACATTCGTCCCTGCTTCTTTTTTTTTAATCCCAAAATCTATTTCCTTCATCTGCTATAACCAGATTTTTGAAACTGTATGTTGATTTGCCACCAGCCACTCTTTGTCTTTCTTTTTTCTCCCCTCAGCCTTACTCTCTTCTTTCAGCTGGGCTGTTGTTGGAGTGAATTTTGCCTGGGGAAGTATGTATATCAGAAAAACTGGGTTGGGATTTGTTGGCTGTCAGTCAATAAATCAGTCAGAGTTTAATTACCAGGCATGTGACGGGAAGTGGTGACAGGCACAGACTCTGTTGAATAGTATTTCTTAGGGGCAGCCTCTACCGAAAGCTAAAGATTTTGCTGAGCCACATGTGCATTTGTATCGATGTTGTAACAACATCGACTTTGGCAAAACTCAAAAAGAAAAATGGAGGAATCCTAAAGCTGCTTCTTAAATGCAATAAAAAAGTTCTGGGAGATGAGAGAGAAAGAGAAACGTTCTCCCTGTTTCACTTGATATATGCCAGCATGTTACAGTATTATCTGATGCTTGAATTGTGTGTGTTTGTGTGTGTGTGAAAATGCATTAGCTTACTTACATTTTCCAAATAGTTCATCACTCTCTTTATAGGACAAGATTTGAAAAACAGACTGTAGAAACAAAGAAAAACTATTCAAAGGAAGGAGGAGGGAATGGTATGGTCACAAATGCATTCTTAAATGTATGACCTAAATGTGAAATTATGTCTGAAATATAATGCAGCCTTCTCCATACTTAACTGAATAACAAGCCTTTTTAAAAAAAAATAATATGTGGCTTATTTTTTTTAAAGTATAAATCATGCAAAATCCCCATCCCCCCCGCATCCAATTGCAAAGTTAGCTTGACACAGTTGTCTTTTTTGACGAGTGATAAGACGTGTCATATCCTTCCTGTCATGTGCCATGAAACATTATGTGGAGATATTACATGACAGTTTGAGTGAAAAGATACTCTACATTTCTTTTAACTGCTTTCCTGCAAGGTGTCTGTGTGTGTTTCAGAGAATTTTTTTTTTTGTTCACTTTAGGGAATTATGGGTAACAGATAAAAGAAACTCTGAGGTAACTTGTGGTAGCACAACCCTTGTCTGGAAGGGTTGGGAATCAGAAGCATTTACATCAGAAGAAAGATTGTGGGTCGCAGGATCAGGAAAGTCAGTTGCAAAAGCAATTAATTTCTGCATAAGAAAGGAAAAAAAGCAAATATAGATAGGGATGCTGAAATTCCCAGTAAACATTGTCTTGTCTCTCATGAGCTTTTTAGCAAGCCATCTTAGTTTATTAAAAAATTAAAAAATAAACCACTAGTATAACCTCTCTTGTTTCCCCCACTCCGTTGTAATAAATATTTATTTATTTATTTTATCGGATTTTTATACCGCCCTATCTCCCAAAAGGGACTCAGGGCGGTGCACAGAAAGGATAAAAAGTAGTAAACACAATAATAATATAAAAGTTAAAAATACATTAAATACAATGGGTCTGTGCTAAAACTTATACTTAAATATACTCTTCTCTATCCAGGAAGAACAATTGGGTAATTGTCCAGCTGAAATAAAAATCCTCCTATATCCAGTCCCATGGTGCTGTCACCTGGAATGAGATTGAAGACCTTCTTGGATGTGTCCAAACAAAAGGTGCACAGCTTTCTGTTACAAGCTCTCTTGTAATTTGAATTGCTGCATTAAAAAGAGGTTGCAGTTGGTCACTTAAATGGCCTTTCCAATTCTGTCACCCTATAATGAAAGAAGCAACTGAGCAATGGAAAGAAAAGATCTGGCTATAAATGGTAATATATGATGACATCAATTGCTTCCTATATATTTTCTTTCATACTTTTACTAGTTATGAGAAATATCTCCTGTAATATTTACAGAGTATAGAATAACAGAGTTGGAATGGACCTTGAAGGTCTTCTAGTCCACCTCCCTGACCAAACAGGATCCTCTTTACCATTCCAGACAAATGGCTGTCCAATCTCTTCTTAAAAATCTCCAGTGATGGTGCAACCACAACTTCTGAGGTCTGTGATTCTTTTCTTTTCCAATACTAGACAACCAAGCTCATCCAGTTGGTTCCTTTCACTTATAATGTGAATTAAACAACCATGAATTCTTTTGCCATGAAAGACCAAAGCCTGAACAGTGGAAAAGCAGAGGACATTCTCTGTACCACAAAGTTCTAATGTAGCACTAAAATGGGAATGGTTGCTTATGTTACCCTTACAGTCTGTAATGCCAGAGGATTCCAAAATATTGTATTCTCAGAAGTTATCTACATAAAATTAGCAGAAATGTAGATATCTCCTTCAAGCAGGAATTCATGAGAGGTGAATTTATTTTATATCGAGAGGGGAAGTATCCCCATCTGTACTCTTGTCCTGAACTTGAGAGGTTGTTGGCAAGAAAGAATTCTAACTAAATTTCAAAAGTCGAGGACAATATTTTTGCAGAGGTAATACGAGTTTGCCGCTACTAACAAGGAGAGGAAGAAGAACATGCCATTCTTCGATGACACGCAAGAGAAAGCTTAGCTCATGAGAATTGCCACTGCTAATGAGTTGGCAAATATCAAGGATGGAAAAAGAAGAAACAGTTCAGCACTTTTAATTTATTCTGCAGTTGTGCTCTTGAAACAGAAGAATATATAACGTGGATGTTACTTTGATACGGAGGTGGAAAAAACCTCCCCCAGATGTAGTTGGTTACCCACCTTCATCGGACCTTCTCATCATGGCCAGTGGTGAGAAACAGTAAATTGAAGCCTGTCAAAATTGGAACAATCTCTGATTTCTGATATCTACTTTAATTCACATTGCCAAGGCAGTGGTCCTGTAATTGTCACCAGCTTGGCTCATATAAATATTGCCAAAGCCAAGTGTGAGATGGGTGACAAAGTACTCAAGAAGGAAGAAAGTGCTACCACTGACAGAACTTCTGGGCATAAAAATGAACCCAATGCTGCTGTCTTTTAATGATTGTGCATCCCTTGCCTTCTGTGAACACCTTTGCTCGGCTTTGTATTAAGTGTTGAAACAGTGTTATATTGATAGAAAAACTCATTTGACAGATGTTATCTCAAACTGAAGGATGCACTCCAGTGCAGAGAAGACAATATTTCCAATATTAGTGTACATATGTATTCTTAAAATATATGGTCAGTCTTCCATATACTGAAAGTACTGATACAATGAGGTTAGAAAAGAATGCTTCCAGCTGGCATACAATTTTGCTTGCAAAAGAGAAAGAGAGAGAGAGAGAGAGACAGGGAGAGACGTGTTAGTGTGAAAGCTGGTTGAATGATAATGCCATCATTTTTAATGCCTGTTCCATAAAGACTCATCTTCACAACAGTAAGCAGTGCTTAGGGTACAGATTTAATTTCACAACATTCTCCAATTGCCCATTAAAAGTATGAGTGTACTCAGTCTTTTCTGTCCAATAATTTTAGCTTGTATTAGAGCTTTGAAGCAGGTTAAACCCATTCTTTAAAGAATAACTTCCCCATTATTTATTTTTTTAAATGTAGGTGAAATTCCACTCTAGCATCGTGAAATTGTTATGGGATTTTCCCACCGATTCATTTGACCTTGGCTGAATGCAAAACCAGCAAGGGCTGGGCAAGCTGTTTAGCAAGCCATTGCATCATGGCCTCAGAACTTGGAAATCAATTTGATAAGTTGTTGCTCAAAGACATTGTGTCAAATATTAGAATTATTTGTCCAGGTTCATTTGTTAACCACAATGAAAACTGCATGGCTGTCAATCATAACCAGGAAATAATCTGATTGTGATAATTTTCATACCAAGATCATATAGCATCTGTTTCAAAATGAAAGAAAGACCTAATATGTGACAACTTGCATGTGTTGAGCCTGAGATTATCTGAGAAAGCCCATAGTTACCATGCTGTCATGAATTCCTAGATTCTGCTAGACTCAGCCCCCACTATATGGAGACTGAAGATCCCCAAAACCAAGAAGTGAAGGTGGACAAACCTCCAGATCAGATCTAGGAAGCCAGGAATATATTCTGATGAGCAACAGGGTGGCCAAGATCACCTCTTGTTTATTTGCGATAGTGGTGAATATTTGTAGCTTGGGTGGAGGATGGGAGTGGAGGTTCATTTTTTGACCTTGTGGGTTGGTTTCCAAATGTTTTGTTATCATGCTAAGTAACATCTTCAGCAGAATGTAGGGTTTGTTATTTATTCCTACATCCCAATCTAGGCAGTCATGCTAACCACTTTGAAAACACTAACCCTGATCACAGACAATATGTCATGATTACCAGCCTTCCTCCTCATTTTTGAGACTATAGTATGTAGGACTTAAAACCCAACTGGGCAGATTTATGATATTCTGATATTCCTTCCCATATCAAGGAAGGTTTTGGTCATACATTCCAGGCCTGCTTATTTTATTTACCAAATTATTTTATTTACCAAATTTACCAGCATTTGCCAGCATTATGAAGGCACTCTAAAGATTCTCTAGATACTCTAGATACTATGAAGATACTCAACCACCAGGTCCCCAGAGTAGAATTGGCAGATTGGAAGAGAAGATTGCCATTAAACCTAACAGATAGCCCACAAAATCAGGACTATTGCTACTCATTCAGATTTATATCAAGAGGCCTTCATAAGGTAGGACTTTTTCAGTCCCTTCCATATCCAGCTATAACTCTTAAAGTTTAAAATGGAGATATTTCTTAGAAATGATTGTTGAAGAGTCTAGATGTAATAAAGCAGAATGCCACTTTATATTTGCTTCTGATTTTCTACCCAGGAAAGCAACATCTTGTCAACCTCTACAAGTTTCCATCTTTCTCCTACCATCTCCAATCTAGTAAACTGCCCCTTCAAATTGTCCAAAGAAGTATTATGATTTTTTTCCTGCTGTTGAGCAGTAAAAGGCACTCTAAGCATGCTGAGAAGAGGCAAAAGAAAACACGGTTAAAAATGTGAGTTTATTTGATAAAATTCTTCCCAACAACCTCCTCTTCCACCATTTTCTCTTATCCAGGGTGAGTTTTGAGAGTGGAATAAAATGTTTAGAAAATATTAGCAAGTGAGAGAAAATTTTTAGAAAAATAAAAGCTTCCAGCAGCTATGTTGGTGAGCCTGATAGCACATCATTCCCCCTAGCAAATTTACCATATCGGCATAGCCATATTTTTTAAAAAATACAGAGATAAAATGACCTCTGATACGTGAAAAAAAATATTCCACATTTCTAGTAGTTTGGGCAAAGTGGTAGTGTTTAAAAATAAATATATCACAATTCACGAGGAACTAGCTATGACATGGCATGTCCAATTCAAGAAGGTGAATTGAAATTTCTACTCTAATACCATTAACTTGACTTATGGATGTCACCTAAGCTATCTAGGTCACAATATAGTCTTTTATGTAATCTCATCCTAAGTAGTAAGTGCATTTTTAACAATCTCTATTAAAAGTGTGGGCTGATGAGTATTTATTCCTGTGGTTTGTAATGGTTATTGTAAGCTTTTCCTGGTTTAAAAAAAATATTTTGTGCAGCAGCAAACCAGAGGGAACTATTTGTTCAGTGCAATAATACTGTTCTGACAATGCTGGAGGTTGCATTCTCCATGAACGAAACACATTAATTTAGCATTTATTTAGATAAGTATATGATGGCCTCTAGTGGTGCTTCCTGCATTGTGGATGTACACTTATACATATACACACATAGGCAAGAAACACATGCAGGCAAAAAACAGCTCCTTTCTGATTTATAGTGCCACTGAGGGGAGGGAAAGCAGTTTAGATCTACTATGATATCAGGATACTGTTACAATATGAGTAACAAGACAGCCACTGACAGGTGGACCTGTTCCATTTATACTCAATCAACCTTTCTCCCATACTTGGAGAAGGATGTGCACTGCAAGCTGGGAACTATGCAGAAACTGGTACTTAACAAAGATACATTTTGTACTACACTTCTCATCGCATTCTGGGGCCAATATTGAAAAGGGAGGCACTTAGTTATGTTTGCCTGTTATTTTCACTTATTATTCACAATTCCGCATGAAGATCAGAACAGAATCACGCTCAGAGACAAAACAGCTCTTTGTGTTTAATCCTTTAAAAACAGACAGGCAAAACTAGGCAGTCTATTTCACAACTGACTGGACGTATGTGTGTGAGAATGGGATGGCTATTACCATTATGGACTTTAAGGCAATCTTCTTGTATATTTTGAAGCATAATGTCTTTGAAGCATAATGTCTGGATTTTTTTTTAAACAAATGGATATTTGTCATTACTTTGTACCATGTGCACATCTATTTATGAAGATAGTTATGGGTGGATTTAGTAACTCAGAGGCAAAGGTCCAGAGGCGCCTGTCTCTTTAATTCCATCTCCTACCAAGTGAAATTTGTGGCCCTGATGAATGGCAGAGCAGAATCATCCATAAAAGGGCAGAGGAAAATCACATTCATTTGCATACAATAATTATTCTCTGAATCAGGCCACCTTTATTGCTGGCAGAAAATCTACTGTCAGCATCGCTCTATAGATCACATCTGAAAATCTAACAGCTGAGGAAAGTAATTGTTTGAAATCCATGTGGTCAGACAGTCCTGCCGGAGACATGTCAATTATCATGTGCCTCAGCTGATAGAAGAGTTTTTTTAGATGCCCAGAGCAAGCCTGTTTCTCCTTTTCTTTGTGTGAAGATTCCACAATAACTTATCTTCTTCTGTCTAACAGGAACAAAGCTACTTCGTTGCATGTATACCCTTATACACATGTAATCACTGAATAAAGATACAGAGTGTACATTCCCGCTTTTATGTGACTAGGATCAGTCCGGCTATTTTCTTCCCTGAAGTAAAATAATTTAAGGGATGTGATTTGACAAACTGAAGGACACATTTGCCCCTGAGGTAAAAGAATAAGTCTCTCTGGCCCATATTCTGTAATTTCCACATTAGTCTGGAAAAGCTTGTTATACAAAATCGGACAATCATTTTCATACACAGTTTTTACCAAACATATACTTTTCGGTGCATATTTATTCCTATTTTTATACTCAACTTTTCCTATGTAGAGCACAGAGCACAGAGTGCAAGCTACCCATCCTTCAGCCAGCAGAAATATATAATGGCCAAAAATTTGCCATCCAGACTGCACTGCCAAGCCCTATTTTGTCTCAGTGTCCAAGCTGGTGAATGTACTATCCTTACAGTTTTAATGTGGGATAAATGAAGAAAAGTGACTCATCAGTTCCTTTAGCTTAGTTTCCTTTCCCACAGAGCATTTCCTGCTGATACAAAGGACAGCAACCAATCACTCTCCCTGAGGTGGGGTGAGGTTGAAACTCAGAGAGGAGACAAATGTTGATCAATGGCTAGATGCATGCATGCATCCGTGTGTCAAGACCTGGTACTGAAATAGAAAATTGGGGAGGGGGAGAGTTGCTTATTATACATAATCTTCCATCCTCCAGAGACAGGAAGAGGTATCCTCATAGCAAATCAGAATGGCCAATAAAACTGGACAGATCCCAACTTCTGACTATGTCTATGTCCTGACTATCGCATTGCCAATGATTGTATCCTAGATTGTGCCTAAGACAAGAAGGGTCAGGAGAAGAAAGAACACCCTTTTCTAAAATTAGAAGTGTAAAAACAATTGTAACATAAGTCAGTTGTGGACTAGGGATGAAGATGAATTCACAGAGACATGTATTTAAAAATTAGGACATGTTTGTACTGTGGTTAAAGAAAGATGAGTATGAGTTCCACCCAAACACTTTTTTTTCCAGTCGCATGCAAAATATTCCAAACCTTGAAAGGTTCTGAGCTTAGAAAGAAGATCTCTAGGTGTTCTGAAATGAGAACTGAATGCCCCATATTTGAAAGTTTTATCCGGGGCATATTTTAAATAAACCATAACAATCTGGAACTTGCATTTGCCAAAAGCATTGATTTTGTTTTTGTTGTCCTTGGCTGAAGCTAGTTTAAAGGAGAAATGGGAGTGAGAAGAATTAGCTAGCAATTGTTCATAAACAGAAAACTATTTGGGACATGAAAAAAGACCTGTCTCCTTCTTAGTAAATAAATTATTTGCCATGGGAAGATAAGTTGTATGGATTATATTGCATTATTGTTAACCATGTGTATTTTCTGTAGCTTGTGTTTCCTTTTTAGGTAGATTGCTATACGCAAAACTGGTGCAGGGGGCTTACAATAGCATGCAAATTAACTTGCTTAACAATCTTTGCTATTTCTGGTCATGCTATATATTCTTGTCTCAGAACTGAACATTATTTCTTTGTTAATTGATATTGATCTATTGAGTTCATTGAGTTCATTTCATTATGGTTTCCTGTTGGAAGAAAAAAAAAAGATACTCCAAAGAATTATTCTTCCTGCAACACAAAGAATGGTTGTTTAATAAAGAGAAATCTTAATTTCAGTACTGGATGGTCAGATTAACATTACAGGAGTACTGTCTGTCTTCCTTTCTGACAAGAGGAATTATAGCTATAACGCTGAAAGCAGCATCGACAAAAAAATATATATCTGCAGCAACTATACAGAACATTCCTGCAATTATATTTCAATTCAAAAATAAATAAATGAGAAAATGCCACACAGTGAAGCATGAAACATACCCTTTATTTAGAAGGATGTTTCTCAGTCCTGCACTTTATTAAAAAGAAAAAGAAGAGCTGACTTATGTCCACAGAAAGGTAAAGTAGAAAGGTAAATGGCAAGGAGTGGAGTGGGACAAGTTCCTTATTTTGTGTTTTCTTTGGTGGGGGGAGTCTATACCCACCATTTGTGAGCAGGCAAAATATTCTGGAGCACAGAAGGATAAACAAAACCAAAATCAGTTTTAGAGAAAGCATATTTTTCAGAATGCCGATACCCAACCTTTGTTTCAAACACTTCAAATACTTTTAAAAACTGTTCTACATTGCCAAGCTTCAGCTTATAATTATGTATCTTCCAAAACCAATTAGCCAATTGTCCTTATGCATCTTTCAAAGCCAACGCCATCCTTATGTGTATTTCAAGCCAACTAGAGTCCTTCAAATCATCCTTTATATTGAAAAAGTTTTATTGGTTTTACAGTTTTTCAATAGGATAGGGTAAGGGATACAAAGAAATTTTGAGAGCATGCACATCAAAGTCGTCGGCCCTACCAGGACATCAAAATAAATCATTAATAAAAAACATTTTCCATACACTACAAAGTGAAAGCAAGTACATATTTCTAAGTTCTCAGTTCTATGCTGTCAGTCATTTACAAAAATCCAGATGCACATGTTATATTCTACAATATTATTCAAAAAATCAAGGCAAAGTTATTTTTTAGATCTAAGTCTCTTGGCAATTGTATCTTCTGTCTCTCCTTCCAGGCCCCCAGTGGGCGGGGCTGTGGCCCCCCCTGCCCCCCCTGGATCTTCCCCCAGGACAGAGGAATGTTTTTTAAGAAAGGCTTCCGCCTCAGCAACTGTTTTAATCCTCACTCTTCCTCCTTCCCAGAACACCAGCATCCCTTCGGGCATCACCCACCTAAACCAGATCCCGTGGTCAAACAATTTTTTAGACAAGAAGGAAAATTTCCTTCTTGCTTCTCTAATCTTTCTTGGGATCTGCTTTAGGATGGCAACCTCCTTTTGTTGGTAAATTAACGGACCTCCTCTTTGCACTTTCAAGATTTCCTCTCTGGTTGACCTTCTAACAAATTTAACATGTATCTCTCTGGGTACTTCATTTATCCTGGCATATGCAGAGTTTATTCTGTAGGCTAGGTCAATGTCCCCCCTGATCTCATCCTTAGGTTTATGTAAATAGTCTGCTATAATTGTGCTCATGAGTTCAGGGAGACATTCACCAGATTCCTCAGAAACATTCTGAAATCTCAAAAAATATGTCATCCTTTCCATATCAATCCTAGACACATGCCCATTTATTTCCACAACCTCATTAGTAACATTTTTAATCTCTCCCTTAGCCCCCGCCAGCCCCCCTTCCAGTTCTTCATTCTTCTGTGTGTTCTCCAGCACTTGTTTCCATGTGTCCAATAATTCCTTTTTAAAGTTGATATTTTCTGCCCTCTGGGCCTTGATTTCTTGTACCAAAGTTTGTATAACAGATTCAAGAGAGGCCATCCTTAGGTCTAAGCTTGCCAGTGCTGATTCTTGTGCCATGATTAGCTGTTAAAATCCATGCCACTAAAATGGCGTTTTTTGGGTGGGGCTGTTGAGGCAAATCAGGAGCCAAAAGTTCAGATCAGGGTTGTAAAGTTCAGGAACCAAGAGAGAAACAATTTTCCAACTCAATAAGTATAATAACGAAGGCACTCCAGAAAAGAAATCACAAATCCCAAAAAAAATTCTTCTTTAGTAACCAGAGGGAGTCCAAATCACAAAGAGACGCTGGAAATTTTCCATAAGTAAAATAGTCATTCAGGGACAAAGAGAAGCCATTTCCACCGCCCAGACTCAGAGCCAGAAGGAGAGAGTGGTAAAAAAAAATGTTTCAAATCAGCCAGACCTAGATACATTGTTTCAAAGACAAACCGCAGACCACTTTCCCTTGTTTCAAACAGTCCAGATTAAAGATATCCGCTTCCTCGCAGCGAGGAGCCATTCTTAAGTGCCGCTTTAGTCCGAGGGGGGGTTTAACAAGCAGACACCCCCATCCAAGTTCTTTCAGCCCAGGCTGACAGCAGGAAAAAAAATGTTTAAAACCACTCACTTTCACCCTCGCAGCCGAAGCCCCGGGGAGCCTTCCGACTCAGACGGCCAGCTCTCTTCATATTTTCAAAACGATGCCGCCCGCCATTGGCGAAGGGGAAACCCCCCGCAGCATGTCCTCCTCCACCTAAGCCGAGGACAAGGGTCGCTTCCCAGCTGCCGCTGGGGGAGGACGACCCAGGCGAGCCGGCTTTACGGGAGACCCCCAAAAATGGGGCGTCTCGCCCCCGTGGGGGGGCAGGAAAAGAAACAAAGCGGTGAGCGAGCCCTAGGCTCGCCCGTCGCCGCTGGAGCCGGAACCGGAAGTCTCTTCAAATCATCCTAAGCAGATCAAAAGACCCAACAACCCCAGCAGAAAAAAAAGGTGTCATCTACAACCACTACCATGTTTCCCCTAAAATACAACCTGTCCTGAAACTAAAACCTTGGCACATTTTTCAGGTGGGCAAAAATATAAGCCCCCCCCCCAAATAAGCCTCCTGGACACCCCCTCCAGCCAGGCAGAGCACCGCTCACAGACCTAGCAGTATCCCGAAGGCCCCAAGCCATGTGGCACTCTGCCTACCCACCTCCAGCTCCCATAGCTTGGCACATTTGGGATACCCCCCTAGGTCAGTGCATGAAACTCTGCCCGGCTGGAGAGGGGGGTTGCGTGAGCACCTGTTCTTCCCCCAGCTTGCATACCTCCCAGCCTCACCATACCCTGGGTCAGCTCTCCTTGCAGGACCACGGCACTGCCCCTGCTGCCCCCACCGAGCTCTGAGCAAAATGTCTTCTCTGGCTTCCAAACTCTGGAACTCGGCTTCCGATTCTTTCAGCAACCGCCACTCTAAGAGTGTGCTCTATGGTTATGGACAGGCTGAAGAAGTTTTGCTCGGAGCTTGGCAACGGCTGCAGCAGTGGCGACGGTGCCCTGGTCCTGCAAGGAGAGCTGACCGAGGGCATGGTGAGGCTGGGAGGCATGCAAGCTGGGGGCAAAACAGATGCTCACACAACCCCCTCTCCAGCTGGGCAGAGCTCCATGCACTGACCTAGGGAGTATCCCGAATGTGCCAAGCTGCGGGAGCTGGGGGGTGGGCAGAGCACCAGGTGGCTTGACACCTTAGGGATACTCCCTAGGTCAGTGAATGGTGCTCTGTCTGGCTGGATAGGGGGTTTGCCGGGTGGCTGCTCATGAGTATGGTATCTCGCCCCTGAGCCTGTGCCCAGCTCTTCAGGAACCTGCTCGCAAAGGAGCAGCCGCCCGGCAACACCAAAACAATAAGCCCTCCCTGATAATAAGGCCCAAGCAACATTTGGAGGGTCAAAAGAAAATAAGACCCTGTTGTATTTTCGGGGAAACACGGTATGTAGAACAAACAGGGAGAAAACTGGCAGAATGCATCCACAAACACCAACCAGAAGTCAGAAGACATGATGAAAAATTTTTAATTTCACAACATATAGACAGATTTAATTATAGTTTCAGTTGGGAAAATGTGACCATCCTAGACCAAGCCAAGTCCAAAAAATGCCAGGGAATTTCCGGAAGCCTGGCACTCTGGCAAATCAGCCATCAATATACACATAGACATTAACAACATCTATGCAAAAGAGATGATCACCCAAGCCAAAAAAGAGAACAAAAAGACAAGCACTTCTCAACCAGCAATCAGCACCCAGATCAGCATAGATTAACTCCAAGGTTAACATCAGACCATCAATCAAGTAAGCAATACCCTAATAAAGAAAACTGACTAAGAAGTCAACAGCAAACAGACCAACCAAAGAATCTCTAAGACTACCTCCACCAACATTGATAGACAAGCCACTAGAACATGGGTGTCAAACTCCTGGCATCACATTACAAGCAGGTCACATATCACAACGTTTTCCCCCTTCGCGAAGCTGGGGTGGGCATGGCCTGCATGTAACGCATCTGGCCTGCGGGCCAGCAGTTTAACGCCCCTGCACTAGAATATAAACTGACAGCAAACAACACTCCTTGCTAGCACTGATGATGTTTCCTAGTTTGGGTAATGAAACATCTGCTAGAAAATAAACAAATTCAGAGACCACCAAGGACCCCTTGCATCTTTCAAATTTCCAGGTTTGTCAATCCTCTGGAATCCTTTTCCTTGTGATAGACAGACAAGTAGATACACTCTCCCTACTACTTCCTAGAGTAAGACAATTTACTATTGCTCTAACAGGTTTTCATGCTCAAATGACTGACAAAAAAAACCTCTTAGATAAAATGCCTTCAAAAAGCAATAAAACAAAGTAATAAACATAGGAATAATAAACAGAATGAAGGAACAGCATGAAGAATACAATGTACAGTAAAGTGGTTAAGTCGTTAAAAATATCCAAAAAAGGAAGGTCTTGTTTTGACCTTCAAAGGCAAAAACAAAGGTAATATGCATGATTTGTTTCAACAAGACGTTTCAGAGTGTAACTGTGACGACAAAGAAAGCCCTTGACCATGCTGTCATCAGGCACATCTTGCAAAATAGAAATCCTTGGCATATTTTCTTTATCCATTATAATAGAATATACTGTATGTAGGAGAAGGCATTCTTTCAAATATACAGAGGCAGCCCATTTGCAACATGACACGTGGCTGCCCCCACTTTTATTGGCAACAATAGCAACTGGTTCAGGAATAGAATTATGTTGTTTCTGATTAGTGCCATTCAGCAGTATAGATGCAAGGGCAATTGTGAATTCTCCAGAGCTTTCAAAATTAATCCCAATAAACTACAATTGCGGCAGTTCCATTTAGAGGTTCCCAGAATGCATACATTGAGTAATTTTGCATTTCCTATTGGAGAAGTACAATCAAGCCAAAATTGATTCTGGGTAGAGCCATGCTATATTATTTTCAATGTATTGGCTCAGATTCAGTTGAATTTGTTGTAAATGGGGGGAAACCCATACCAAGAAATTGAAAACATGAAATAGTTTAAGGGGGAAAAAATAACTCAATCTGTCAGTTATCTCTAATTTATCAATCTAGACTATGGGCAGGGATCATCAGCCTGGAAAAATAAAACTCTTGGCACCAATCAGGAACAACAAAGTTTCATTGTCTTAGAGCAGGGGGGTGGGGGGTTCCTCCCAACTTTTCAACTTTTAAGACTTTTGGACTTCAACTCCCAGCAAGGCTGGCTATGGAATTCTGGGACTTGAAGTCCATAAACCTTAAAGTTGCCAAGTTTGAAGAATCCTTTCTTAGAGTGTTATTTTAAAAAGAGAAAAGGGCATCTCCATTTTGTCCATATTGTAACTTGTAACTATGGAGGTTGTGGCATCGCTTCTGGCTTCAAGTCCAGGGAAGCAGTACTCCAAATTTCCAGGAATGCAGGAGTGGAGATCTGGGGGGAAAAGAGAAATCTGTGAAAAACTGAAAGTTAGATGTGAATTAGACATTTGATTTTGATGCATTTTGATGCATCCAAGTTGTAACCTGCATATATTAGCCATTGTCTGTTTCATTCTGTCCCTTTTCTCTCTGTTGTATATGTGTATACAGCTAGTTCTCAATTTATGGCCATTATTAAGCCCAAAATTTCCATTGATAAACGAGACAATTCTTAAGTCAAGTTTGCCCCATTTTATGACCTTTCTTGCCACAGTAGTTAAATGAATCAATGCAGTTGTTAAGTTAGTAATATGGTGATTAAGTGAATTGGGCTTCCCCATTGACTTTACTTGTCAGAAGGTGATCACATGACCCCAGGACACTGCGGGTCCTTTACCTTTGATACCCCTAATAAAAACTTGCATTGCTTACTGAATTCAACTCTCTCGCTATGGATGGATTTAACCTTTTCAGGTACCCCCCCCCCCTTGGTTAAATTAATGGTGGAATGGAAAGAGACAGGAGGACTGGCACTTTTTTCTGCTTGGCTAAACCAGTGCTAAAAAGGCCTTTTTCTGCATTAAAATAGATAATGGTACCATTTGCTATGTTGGCTCTTCTCCAGGAATTGTAGAACAATGAAGGGGGGGGGGACAAGATGCCAGGAATCCAGTCCACCACATCTCTGTCCATAGATGAATAAGTACTCTACATTACTGAATTATTCATTTGTTTGTTAGAGTGATCTCACTTTTCTTCTAGAAGTTCAAAGTGGCCTACTTTGAACTCTTTCCTATTTTCCCTCGCCATAACTACCCAATGGTAGCAGTTTGGTTAAAAATGACTGAATGTCATCAGTGAGTTTCCATGAATTAAAACCTGGGCTCTCCTGTTCCTAATGTGACATCTTAATCACGGCATCATGACCTCTCATACAGCCAGCAGCCCTAGCATTAACTTAATGTTGGCTTAGGTAGCAGATGCTGGGAGGATGCAAGTGAAAAGTGCCTCCTGGGTTTGTTCACTGCAATTTTATTTGATTGGCTTTGATACACAGAATTATGTGGATAGGCAGGTTAGCCTTTATTTCTACTGGCAACATTTCTCCAGCCAGTCCTTCTGCAAAATGACTTCTCTTTTTTTAGTCAGAATTATGTAAGAAAACTGCATGTGCCCATGAAGTTCATAGCAGACATTTTAATCTCTGAACCAACTACTATAATGTCTCTATTAATTTTTTTCATTGTATTCATTTCCTTAATTTGAGATACTTTTATCTTGTAGCATCGATGACTTTAAGATCATCTTAACTTTGTTTCTTTCCAATCCATTGACCTTTTTGCAATTTCTATTTATGTTTAGGTCTTTCCTTTAATGTTTATCCTGCTTTCTCTCCTGTATAATTTTACTCATTTGCCTTACTTTATGTGGAAAAACATTCTGGCTCATTTTCAGTATGTTTTGTCCCTTACTTTAAAAATGGCAACCTTTTAGGGCACTACATTCCATGACAAAAACAAATAAAAACAAATATGAGAACATTGATAATTTTTCCTGAATCCAAATCCTGACCTATAGCAAATTACCTGACCTATAGCAAATTCCACCAAATTTATGTAAATGATGTCAAGACTATAATTTATCTAATTTTTAAAAGCTCATGACACCACCTCTTGGCTCTGCTGTTTATTAGTAAGCGATGCTGCCAATATTGGCTTGCTCTGATGAACACTTTAAAAACCACACCGATATATGTTTGCATTCCTCTTCAGTTCAAAATTTGTCAGAGAAGAAAGGCATTAAACCTGTCACCTCAGATAAAGATCAGATGTTTGATTTCAAACAGAAGAAAGCAAACATTCTACAGAGGATTCTGTTAACTCCTTGAGTGCTTTAATTGAACTTCTGGGTAGCAGTAAGCCTACAAAGCTACTTTAGAAGTTCCCTGTAAGTTTTCAGGGCCACCTTGTTGATGAATATTCTTTAGAGACAACGGCAGAAGTAAGATTTAAAGAAGAAGAAGAAGAAGGTCAAATAAAAACAATTCTTATGGTTCTATCAACTTTGGAAACAAGGTTGGATACTTGTTTATGACATGGATGTCAACTTTTGGCTCTGCCTTTTTGTAACAGATTGTCTCGGTGGCACCAAAGGAGTGAGCTGCTCTACAATCTACTTCATCGTAATAAAAGAACAAGGGAATTGCAGAAATGCTTTGGTCATATCTCAGGCTACATGAAGCATAGATTTTGTGCCTGTTCCATGCTTTGTGATTCCCTGTCAGAAAAGTCCACACGGCACTGCTGAAAATGCAAACTGAAATTTCTAATTTGAAAATACAGTGTCCACCTTTCCTACCGGCAAAGTATATGTTGTCATCTGACATATACAACTATAGGAAGAGGTGTAGCTTCTGACTTGAAAAAGCTTCATCTTCCAAAACTCAGATGCAGTTTCATTAGAAAATAATCAAACTTCTGTTTGGTTTCCATGACATGGTTGCATGGGTAGCTATAATGAATATTATTATTATTTTTAAAAAGAAACTAGAGAAATCGTCATGCTGGGATGTGTCATTCTTTAATTTTTGGACCATATGAGCCAGGTTTGCAGAGTTCTTCAGTGATTCTGAGCAAGACTTGTAAAAGATACAGCTGGTCGAATTTTGCTTACCTTATTAGGATTCAGGATGCTAATCACAAACTATAAATACACTTACATATTATGCAGCCAATCACAAACTATAAATACACCATATATTAAGACAGTTGGGTCAGAACTTTATAATTTGCAATATGTTACTGGAAGCAATCCAGTTTTTCAAATGTCCATACTGTGAGATTTTTTTCAACAGTGTAATGTTGATTAGGATGTGGCAGTACTATTATTAGTAATTATTATTATTATTATTATTTTATCCTCTTTCTGTTCTTTAATTATTTATTTAGATTTTTATCCTGCCTTTTGTTTTCCACATGCAACTTTCAGTACTCAAGAGTGGCAGGAATGCAAAATCTTAATTAAATAGAGCTGGCTTTTATGACCTGGATAGTAATTTTCTATATATAAAGGCCATGAGTCTTTTGTGCCATAAGGCAATTATTTTTATGAACAATGACATCATTCTCAAAAAGGGTGAAAACTAGATTTAATTTATCTAACTTTAATTAAAATGTAAAACAGCTAAAATTATTATTTTGCATGTATGCTCTTATGTTTACTCACATAAAGATTCTAATGGTGTAGCAACTTTTGGAGTCACTCTGAAAGTTGCTGGTGTTATTATATGAAGTGGACCAACATAATTTCAACAAATTTGTCTAAAGTATTTCAATCATTTTCACATTAATTGGGCATGCATAAGGTTGCTTGTAACCCCCTCCATATAATTTCAATTGGTGATTTTGACCTTTAAAAAAATCTAACCTATTTTCACTGGGTTAGAGCAAATTTCTGATATCTATCTATCTATCTATCTATCTATCTATCTATCTATCTATCTATCTATCTATCTATCTATCTATCTATCTATCTATCTATCTATCTATCCATCTATCCATCCATCCATCCATCCATCATCTACCTACCTACCTATCCATTCCCCCTCTCTCTCCTCTCATCTAATATTTAAAATTCATAAGACCACCCACTACAATGGTTTTACATTTCTCTTAATCAGAGTTAAAATTATATTGTAGGAGCAGGCACTATCAAATTTTGTGTATGCAATGAGAAAGCAGGTTTTTCAACATAAGGAAGCTATCTCAAGGTAAGTGCTTCACAAAATCAGGCCCATTATATTGAAGTGATGATGTGGCTATAATAGGAAATGTGATTTATCAGCTTATTGAAAGCAATCTGAAATGGATAGTTCAGATTTTAGTGATGGTGGCAAATGCTGCTTGGAATCCAGCTGTGTTTATGGCAATCCAGTGTAACCTAATACACAGTCACTTTGACATAGGCAAGCTGTGAGACTTAATTACATTGGAATTGTTTAATGGATCTCAATACAGACTCAATACATGATGAATACTCAAACAAGAATGTTCTGTTGTTAGATTCCCCACATTGCCACTCATTATTTAACATGGAAGAGCTTAGCAATTTTTATTGCATTCTTTTTTTGTTGCCAATGAATGATCAGATTGGTGGGTTTGATTGGTAGTTTCATAGGAAATAAAGTTCTACTTACTACGTAAATGGTTAATATATGTATGCATGTATCTATGTATGCATGCTTTTGTTCATGTTTCTTGGGAGTCTTTCATTTATTAGCCTTCTAATCTATTTTCTGCTTCCTGTTTCTGTGGCAGCAGATGGCATTATCTCCATAAGTCTCTCTGTTGCCTTGTAAATACATTATTGCATAGGAACATTAAAGGGCAGGAGATGACCATATGGTATGTCATTGCAGGCTGCCCTTTAAGACCCAAATACCAAATTGTCATTTTAACACCCTAGTTCTTGATAATAGATGTGTAATGTGATTTCTGGCATACAATGGGGTATGTGGAAGAAGCTAGAGAAACAGATTAACAGCTGGTATCTTGGTGCAGTTCCAGATACGCTTGTATTTAGCGCCATTACACGGAGCTGATAGGGGCAGCCTTGGTGCGTCTTCGCAGTGGTGCTTTACAGCAAACACCTGATACACTTTTATTGCAGGGGTGGGTCCAGGCAGGCACTACTCCCAGTTCACTTGTGTGTGTGTGTGTGTGCCATGCACAGCGCTTGATGCGCACTGTTCATGCATGTACAATGCAATAAAAATTGTTCTGCACATGCACAGAAGCAAAAAACAAGATGGTGGTGCTACGGTGCCACCCGTTCAGGGACATGGCAGGCCTGGGTCACTGCCGGTTCCAGCAATGCAGGCCGCGAAACCACTACCAGTTCGGCCGAATAGGTCCGAACTGGTAGGAACCCATCACTGTTTTATTGGTTGTATTAGTGAAGGCTGCAAAAACATTAATTTCATACACTTGGAAAGCCAAAACTTTGGAAGGAATAATTAGGGTTTCCCTGGCCTGTGGGTCTTCTCGTTTAAATTCAGATCTTTTTAAAGGTGCTATAATAACTGAGACTGGAGGGTGAAAGATGAGGTGTGAATTTCTCTTACTTGTATTCTAAAAGCTGGACAGCTTTTAGAATGCAAGCATGAGTGTAGACTTGACTACAGAAGAGAAACATTCCATTCTTTAAGTTCTCTATTATTGAAAAGTGTGTCCCTTTTATTTTATTTTTCTCTTTTTCTGAATGAAAAGGACATTTTGTCATTCCCCCCCTCCCCTGCCCAGTTCTATCCTTTTAATTTGTCCTTCTTTTCTTTCTTTCTGCTGTCTCCAGTTCCTTTATCTGTCCTTTCTATGGAATTTCAGCTCCATTTAAAAAAAAAATCTTTTTGAGCTTAGATTTCCAATTTCATTAATAAACCAAGGGGCTTGACGTGATCTATCCCTTTTCTTTGTTTCTTGGGTCCTGTTAGGATAGTTATCTGCTCCATCTCCCAGAATGGTATTCACAGAATCTGACATATTGTTCCTTGGGACATTTTCTTTACTCTAGATAAGTAAAGATGTCTTCCCACTCCTAAATACTATTTAGAAGATCATGGCCTCCTACCACAAATCTATCTCAGAAGATAAAATAAAGCTGTGTGTGTGTGTGTGTGTGTGTGTGTGTGTGTATGTGTGTGTGTGTGCCTCTGACATGTGCGCATGTGCACATGCACACCAGTGGTGGGTTTCACATTTTGTTACTACCGGTTCATCCCGCGTGCGCCCACTCACTTCTGCGCATGCCCCTTCTGCACATATGCTCGGTCTCAAAAACATGCCTGAATACGACGTCATAGAGCCAGGGAGGGAGGGAGGGAGGGACCAGTTTGAACTGGTCCAAACTGGCTGAATACCACCTCTGGTGGGTGCACACATACACACACACTCACACATTTGCACGTCACTTTATATCTCTGTTTAAAAGAATTTAGGGAAATAAAGACTAAAAGAATCCTATCTTATCTGTTCCTCTCCTCATGTCACAAAATAACATTAAAAAAAAAACCCCAGCAACAACTGTTGTTTACTTCAGTCCACCTCTAATACCAAATAGCAGCAGTCCTGATCCTGCAGGAGGTCTAACCCTTCCCAACCTCAAAAGCAATTTGAATCTACACTCATTTGTTCCTCTTCCTCCTTAGGTATGAGACTTGATTGTACTGATTGCTACTACCTACTGGATTTTTCAGAGTATAAGACACACCTTCCCCTCCTAAAAGAGGTTGAAACTTTGGGTGTTATACACAGAATGTAGCCCTGCCCACCCACTGGTCTCCACCCTTTGGTCTCTGCCTCCCAGCAATTTACCTCCTTGAAGCAACCGGAGAAAATGGAGCTTGCAAAGGTGGCAATAGGCTATGGCAATTCCTGCAGCTTGAAACTAAAGAGTGTATATCTTCTGTACTGTTTGCTGTTTGCTGCAAGGAGGCAAATTGCTGGGAGGTAGAGGCAGATTTCCTCCCCTTGTTTTCCTCCCCAAAACCTAGGTGCATCTTATACTTTGGAGCATCTTATACTTCGAAAAATATGGTATTTTCTAGGAAAAGGCTTTTCTGTTGTCTTTCTTCTAACCACAATGTGTGAGAAAAAGACAGCTTCCACATCATGGTACTCCTGGCAATTTAAAAAGAAATGAAGTAACAAATCAGTGGTGGGATTAAAAAAAAATTACTGCTGGTTCTATGCGCCTAACTTGGTAGGCATGGCATAGCTTGGTGGGTGTGGCTTGGTGGGCATGACAGGAGAAGGATACTATAATATCTCCATTCCCACCCCATTCCAGAGGAAGCTTACTGCAAAATCCCCATTTCTTCCTCATCAGCTGGGACTTGGAAGGCAGAGAATAGATGGGGGCAGGGCCATTTTTCCATTTTGGAGAGGGACTATTTCACAAGAGATAAAAAAACTCAAACTTTACTTTAAAAATTGTAAGTTAAAAAGTAAAGTTTTAAGTAAAACTTTCTATAGCAAGAGAGGTAACAATATAGTTATTCAAAACATAGACAGCAACTTTAAAAGGATATTGCCTTTTGTTATGTACTAAAGAAAGCATATCACTATAATGAAGATATTTCCTGGGGATTACCTTGGGAGCCAGGAGGAAGAGCTGCAGACTACATAAAGATATTTCAATTAATAGAAGCAGAAGAGACTTGGGAAGAAGGGACCCTCCCTAGTTTTGAAAATAGTAAAAAGGAAAGGGGGGGAATCCCAAAGGTGCTTTTTCAAGACACAATTGGACTTTCTAGTTTTTTTCTTCAAAGACATTTTGTTTCTCATTCACAGTTGATAGACAGATATAATCTAACCCATTATATATACATTAGATAGATAGATAGATAGATAGATAGATAGATAGATAGATAGATAGATAGATAGATAGATAGAGATAGAGATAGAGATAGAGATAGAGATAGAGATAGAGATAGAGATAGAGATAGAGATAGAGATAGAGATAGAGATAGAGATAGATATAGATAATTGTTTTCACAACTTCCTGTTAGGGCCCCATTAAGGGAGGAGACATACTGTTTCCCTCTCTGCTTTTCGGCTCATCACCAGAGACCATCTAACCATGAGTTACGTTGTGTAAATTTTTTTAGATATGTGTGTTAGTTTTATGAGCTGATCAATACATTTAAATTTGAGAGACCGATAGATCTATTTCAAGCTTATTAGCTCTCATCAGTTGGCCATACCCTACACTGGGATTCGAACCGGGGCTGCAATTCATCCAAGGCAGAATAATAATAATAATAATAATAATTTTAATACTTATAAACCGCACCCTCTCCCCACAGGGACTCGGGGCGGTGCACAGGGAAGATAAAAACAATAACTATATACAACAATTCACATTAAAAATAAATTAAACAATACCTGCGCTAAAATACCCATTAAAACTAGCTACACTAAAAATCCCCAATAAACCCAAAAACAGAGGAGTAACTATCCCAGGCCGGCAAGGCAGAAGAAGTGTGTTTTTAGTTTAAGACGGAAGGAGCGGAGGTCCGTGGTGGTCCTAATGTCGGGGGGGGAGGTCGTTCCAGAGGGCTGGGCCCGCCACAGAGAGAGCCCTTCCCCTGGGTGTCGCCCGCTGACAGAGTCTAGTGGACGGCACCCGGAGAAGTCCCTCTCTGTGGGAGCGAATCGGCCGTGAGGATGTATGAGGCAGGATCCGATCCCGCAGATAGCTAGGTCCCGAGCCATGGAGAGCTTTAAAGATGATAATTAATACCTTGAAGCGCACCCGGAAGACAACAGGCAGCCAATTCAGCCTAACCAGCCTAGCAATTCAGCCTAACCGGCTCTACCTATTGCATCAGCTGAGACAGGAGTATTTAGTATAGATAATTGTTTTCACAACTTCCTGTTAGGGCCCCATTAAGGGAGGAGACATACTGTTTCCCTCTCTGCCTTTCGGCTCATCACCAGAGACCATCTAGACAGAGAACCATGAGTTACGTTGTGTAAATTTTTTAGATATGTGTGTTAGTTTCATGAGCTGATCAATAAATTTAAATTTGAGAGACCAAGATAGATCTATTTCGAGCTTATTAGCTCTCATCAGTTGGCCATACCCTCCACTGGGATTTGAACCGGGGCTGCAATGCATCCAAGGCAGAAGCCTAGTAATTCAGCGTAACCGGCTCTACCCATTGCATCAGCTGAGACAGGAATATTTAGTATAGATAAATTATCTATGATTTTTTTTAGATATGTGTTAGGTTTTTATGGCTTTTCATCTCATGGCTCTCTCTCCAGATGATCTTTGGGTTGAGCCGAAAGGCAGAGAAGGAAGACAGTTTGTCTCCTCCCTTAACGGGGCCCCAACAGGAGTTGTGAAAAATATTCTCTCATTAACAGAGTCCTGTAAGGCTGATGTAATCATGGGAAGCCGGATAGCTCAAGGCATAAAAAGGCTTGCCTGATATGCTGGAGAGTGCCGGTTCAAAGAAGGAGTATGGCCAGCTGAGGAGGGCTAATAAGCCCGAAATGGATCCATCCTGGTCTCTTACAATTTTTTTTATTAATCAGCCCTTAAAATGATGACAAGTGAGATCTTGTCAAAACGTTGCAATAACATTTCTATGCCTTATACACAGGAAAATCCCCGAAGCCAGCTATGCCAGCATACCTACACCCGTGAAAATCTACGAAAACAAATATATATATATATATATATATATATATATATATATATATATATATATATATATATATATATATATATATATATATATATATATATATATATATATATATATATATATATATATATGAAGTGGATATATTGTTACAGCTTCCTGTTAGGCCTATTTAAGGGAGGAGACAAACTTGTCATCCTTCTCTGTCCTTCGACTCAACCTAGAGACCATCCAGACAGAGACCTATTAAATTGCTGCTGTCTTTTTAGATATGTGTTAAATTAATCATCCCTTAAAGAAATTTAACATATATATATGTTAAAGTTTGTCTCCTCCCTTGAATAGGCCTAACAGGAAGCTGTAACAATATATCCACTTCATCAATAAAGTCCTGTAGAAAGGATGATGTAATCAGGGAAACTGGTTAGCTCAAGGCATAGAGAAGCCTGCTTCGAATGCTGGAGAGCACCAGTTCAAATCCCTGTAGGGAAGTATGGCCAGCTGACGAGGGCTAAGGAGCCCGAAATGGATCCATCCTGGTCTCTTAATTAATTATTATTAATCATCCCTTAAAGAAATTTAACACATATCTAAAAAGACAGCAGCAATTTAATAGGTCTCTGTCTGGATGGTCTCTAGGTTGAGTCGAAGGACAGAGAAGGATGACTAGTTTGTCTCCTCCCTTGAATAGGCCTAACAGGAAGCTGTAACAATATATCCACTTCATATATATATATATATATATATATATATATATATATATATATATATATATATATATATATATATATATATATATATATATATATATATATATATATATATATATATATATATATATATATATATATATGTATGTATGTTTTCTGAGGTTTTCGCGGGTTTTTGTATGTAGGTCTTTGGTTGTTCGGGTTTTCTCCCGCGTAGAATTGGAAGTATCTTCACGATGTTTCGATGAAGTCTCATTCATCATCTTCAGGTTGGTGCTTCCGGCTTGGTGCTTCCAGGAGCAAATTGCAAATACATACATACATACATACATACATACATACATACATACATACATACACATACACACACACACACACACACACACACACACACACTGTTTTCCCCAAAATAAGACCCTCCCAGATAATAAGCCCAATTGGGCTTTTGAGCACATGCGCTAAAATAAGCACTCCCCCCAAAATAAGCCCTCTCTTAAAATATTGCAACACAGCAGCAGCCATGAGGTGGTCATGCTCGCTGCCTCCTGCACCTCAAAAATAATAAGACCTCCCCGAAAATAAGGCCAAGTGCTTATTTTGGGTGTAATAAGACACCCCCCTCTTCCCTAAGGTGAGTTAGGCTGAAAGAAAGTGACTGGCTTAAGGTTAGTCCTGTACCTGTCATTTTTAAATCCACTTCCAAATTAGCCTTGATTTTGTCAGGTAAAATGTATTTCTCTTCTAATGGTAAAACATTTTCCTTCATTTCTTCCATTTAATCGTAGACTTCCGTTTTTCCTATTCCCCCCTAATGTCCAGTTTTAAAATACTATTTTTTAGCATTATCCCACAGGAAGGGTTCTTATAATTAATTCTAATATATTATTTCAAATTTATCACTTCCTTCAAAAATTAATAAACACTACATTTTAATCACCCATTTCCTGTTTGTCCAAATAAATAAATAAGCTCTTAAACTTGTAGTTAAAACTTATTTTGCTAAGGATTTTAGGAAACCTATCTAGTGCTGTCAGATTTCTTGATCCAACGATTTCTAATAGCTTAAAAGTAGTTAACAAGCATTTTCCAAAAGCAATTAGAAAAGGACGTATGCAAACCCAGGGTTTTTTCAGAGACACCAACTACAGTTTTAGCTATTCCCACATCTCTGGATCTCTAAACCTCTTGGAGACCAAGAGGTTTGCAGTTTCCTTATGAGAAGCAGCTCTCTGGAGCATTTCTTCTTAGACAGAGAAGAATGATTAAAATGTTGGTTTACTCGCTGGCTCCTCATTCTGATATGGTCATCAGATTTGCTTTTGCAGAACAATCTTAAGTACAATACAATAGCAGAGTTGGAAGGGACCTTGGGGGTCTTCTAGTCCAACCGCCTGCCTAGGCAGGAAGCCCTGTACCGTTTCAGACAAATGGTTATCCAACATCTTCTTAAAGATTTGCAGTGTTGGGGCATTCACAACTTCTGGAGGCAAGCTGTTCCACTGATTAATTGTTCTAACTGTCAGGAAATTTATTCTCAGTTCTAAGTTGCTTCTCTCCTTGATTAGTTTCCACCCATTGCTTCTTGTTCTACCCTCAGGTGCCTTGGAGAATAGTTTGACTCCCTCTTCTTTGTGGCAACCCCTGAGATCCTGGAACACTGCTATCATGTCTCCCCTAATCCTTCTTTTCATTAAACTAGACATACCCAGTTGCTGCAACTGTTCTTCATATGTTTTAGTCTCCAGTCCCCTAATCATCCTTGTTGCTCTTCTCTGCACTCTTTCTAGAGAGTGCAGCCTTCCCTCCCTCCCACCAATCCAGGTTTATTCTCATTGTAATCACTTGAGCCACATCCTACCAGTAATAGTTTCTATTAATATTTCTCAGATAGATAAAATCACAGATTTCTTTTAGTTTTTCATTTATAATTGCTTCCGTTCTCTGCAAAACTTTAATCTTTGGACAATTCTTTTAAAGCTCTCGCTCTTTTGACCACAGTATTTTTTGTCTCCCCCCCCCATACATATTTACCACATATGGTCAGGTGGAGCTTGAAACTGTAACTACGTCTATGTTCAAGATTTCCCAGATGACATTTTTATCATCTTGTCTGCTTCATCAAAAGTTTTCCTATGAAATTCTTAGAGTTTCAACTTTATTTCTGTTCTGACAATTAGTTATGGCTCCATCCTCAACAGTTTTGTTCCTCAGAGTATAAAAAAGCAATCATAGTAGTGGCGATCCAATCATATAGCCAAGATCCATACTTGGAGACTGTATTGAGACAAACTGGAATGAGACAAACTTTTAAATTCTTCAGGATTCTTTCTCAGGTATAACTAGGACATAAAAAATGTTCCAGGGAAATATGTTACCGTACATTATTTTAGACATCAAGTCTACACTTTAAAGTCTGTCTAAAATGGAATTTGTAGTCTAAATGCATTTCTAAGGGAGAGATACTTCACACTACATATAGTATCTATCTGGAATGAAGAAAATGATTGTTTTTCTTCATTTTCAACTTTTTTTTGCTATTGATTAAGAATTTTGGTTAAAAATCTCATTCAAGCTAAACTTTGAAGTTTGAAGAGAAAAGAAAGAAAAGAAAAAAAGATGCAAGGAAGAATGTAAAAAGAAAGTGAAAAAAGAAAAAAGTAAGAATATATTAAACAGAAAAGAAATATATAAAGAAGTGACTTCTAACCTTCCAACCATCACAAGAGTAAATAAACTTTGTGACTCTTAACCCCTCTAAGATTACAATGATCTCTTTATTCCAGGCAATTCAAGTGAATATATAGGTTTATTGTGTGCTAAAGCTCTCTACAAGAATCTGAACTACTAATGGTTAAAATAAATAGGTGGTAGATAAGAGTTAATGGAATTCAAAGTGGAGTGGACTTAGTGATTGTTGGGTGCAAAGGGACTTAAGATTGATGAGGTGGTTGACCTCTCCCTTGGGATCAGCCTGGTCATCTTCTACATCACCTTCCACAGAAGTCCATTGTTCAGCTCAGCTCTGAAAACAGAAGACTATTAGAAACTATGTTGTGGTTAATATAATGGATGTCTTCCCCATGCAGGAAATAGTAGTTTGATCATTTTATCAATTGCTATAGCAGAAAAAAATATTCAATTCACATTGTAGTCATTTCATATTTTTCACTTGAAAGGTAATAAAATGTATGAAGCTAGTTACTGGCATATGTAAAATGGCACAATTTCTATTTAGCTTCATTCATTCCACATTTGCTGAGTTTGAAATTTTTGAAATTGAAAACCAGAGTACAAGGAACCTTGGATTGGAAACAAATGGAGACCGAAAGAAATAAATCCAAATTCAAGACTGATGTAAATCAGCCTAACTTCAGTGAACTGAGCACACTACTCTATTTAATAAACAGGGAACACTTTTGTCGTACTGCCAAATAGCATTTTAACAGGCTAATGAACCTAAATAGATAGATAACTAATCAATGAATATAATTTATTAACAATGTATTCCACCCCTCCCCCCCATTCTTGGCTTAGAAAATTTCCAGCTAAACTCTCAAGGGGAAGGCAGATCCCTTTCAGGAAAAGAAGAATACCAAGGCAATGCACCAAGCGATATCCCGAAGCTATCTGGATACTGCCTGGACTGAACAAACAGGGTTATATGGTAACCTCTACCCTGAAAACTATTTTCTACTGATTTTCATAGGTGTCCCTTTGATGAAGTACCCATTATCCTGTTAGCCTCTCTAGTTCTTGGACTCAGATATGCAAGTTGAAATATTTTATTCCACTAATGGAGGAAGCTCGGGAGTCAAAAAAAGGAGAGCTGGTCAGCATGCACTTTTCACTATTAGAAAGCCACTAATCACTACGTGCTCATATGTATATACGGTTCCGACTTTGATCCGGAGCTCATCATGGAATCCATATCTACGTCCACACTATGTATGTATAAGATCATAACCACATCTATTTAACGACTTAATTTAAAATTTAAAACCAAACATGTATGTATTGATAACATCTAATACCTTGCTGTTGGTGCAACTGTCAACCATAGGCTTAGACTGGATTTGGAATTTTTGTCCACTTGTTAAGTCCCTCCCAAGGATCTGGGATAGGCAGATGTGGTTGTTTAATAATATTAAAAGATATGGTTGCAGGATGTAAGCTGTTTCAAGTAAAGCTGCCTTTTGCAATTGACTGATGATGAATGCCAATAGTGTTCAAGTGATGCTCCAGTGGTTTTGGGATAGCATACAAGGGACTTACCACTGTTAGCACTATGTATGCTTTCTTTTGCCATGGTCATTCTATTTCTATTTATGGTTTTTGGTATTTTGTGATTCCTCCCAATTTTTTTCTATTCTGCTTTCTGTTGTGTCCCCTATCCAAACATTTTTGTCTTTGCTATTGACAGTTGTTAAATCTGGGGTGTTATGTAGAAGGTGCCTGTCTGTTTGAATTCCAAAGTCCCAGAGCATTTTGGCTTCTTTGTTTTCTATTTATTTATTTTGTGCTCTCCCCAATTTTTGCTTGCAGAAAAATGGCATTTCTTGCAGATACTCCAATGCAACCTTGTTGCCACTGGGTCATGCCATTGTTTGTGGTCAGTCTGTGTGATATTCTTGCAGGAGCTAATTGTTCACTGTTTCTTCAGCTTCTTTGCAGAGGTGGCATTTGCTGTCTGTTGCTCCTCTTCTCAGTGGCATTGGCTGTTCTAAGTCTTGGTCTTGTGCAGCTAAAACTAGTCCCTTTGTCTATTTATTCAATTTTCTTGCTCTTAGCCCCTGTCTGTTATATTAACTATGCTTAGCCCTTTTGTATATTATAAAGCCTGTCGGTGCAAAAATAACCTGTGTTCTCGCTCAACTATTGATTTATAAACAGGCATTGTTAATAAGGAAACTATCTCTGTATTTTGCATTAATTCTCCTCTCCTTGTTTACAATCAGGTCTCTCCAATAATGGGGATATATTTCCAGGCAGCTGTTGGAAGTCTAACTGTTGAAGCAGACTATAGCCTATGAAACTTTATGCCACAAAAATTTTCCTTATTTTTAAAGATACCATAACTGTCTTGCTTTTCTATTTTTCTTTATGACATGAAAAATAGAGCTCTCTTGTAGAATTTAAGTAAACGTGCACAGCAGGGAAACCTCACATGGATCACACATGTTCAAAATAGGGATTGTTTTTTTAAAAAATTAAGAGCTATTATGCAACAGAAAATATTCAAGCCATTTTTAATGTGGCCTCCTCTATAATTGGCTATTTTAATGTAGCCTTGGCAAATGTGCTCTGTAGCCTAGAAAAATATAGGTATAAATTCAGTTAAATGAACATAGAAGGAAAGGGACAGGGTAGCCAAAAATTAGACCAGTAAATTCATATACTTTCAATTAACAAATATGTTAATTTGTTAATTGCAGATTGTTAATACTTAGAAGATATTTTTAAATATTAGCCATTTAATCCTAATGATACATTAGAATTTTCAGTACGTTTCACCTAGAGTTGAATAGTTAATTTTAAGAAAAAGCTGCTATTTAGCATACACATTCAGATCCATGCATTCTCTTTTTCCTATTTGTTTTCCAACATCTGGGACAGATGCATCTATATTATACATCTATCTATATATTCACTATCTTTGGAGATGATACAAACCTTACTCTAGGCTGCAAAAATGGTCAGCGACAGGAATGAATTAAAATAATTAATTTACATGCTGGGCTATGATGAAACGTTATGGTGTCAACCAATATTGAGTCTGTCTGATTAGAGGCGAAGGGGTTAAAGGTTAAAGGAAAGAGGAGTATGTCCCACCCAGGCTTCAGAAAATAAAAGCGAAACAAAAATGCTGAAGACAATTTTGTCCACTGGCACTATGGTGGCTATAAATTCACAAGCTTGAGATTTTTGAGTGCTGTGACAAAAATACTGTGTTTGCTGGATTGTCCTAAGTTATCAAAATGACAACTCTTCAGAGAGTTGTCTTTTCCTAATTGTACGAGTGTTTAAGGGGCATTTAGATTTTCTGCTAGTGCCCATTAAGGCAATGGTTATATACAGGTAGTTGTTCTGACCCAGCTCCCCAAACACAACAAACCGTCTGTAGCTGAAACAATTATTCCTTTATTAGGTGCGCCAACAGCCCTGACAAAAATCTTCTCTTTCATCTCAGGTTGTCTGGCACGGGAGATGAATACTTGTCAGCCACATCTATTCATCTCCAACCTCTTCCTTTTATCCCCAGAGCTAGGGCGGGGCTTCGCTAGCAGCGGTGGCTCTTCCTTCCCAGGGATCGACCCATAGATTTCCACTGCTCTCCTCTTCTCTGCCTTCTGCACATCCACGCGTCAGGGCCTGGACCCATCTGTTCCTCCTCTTCTTCATCAGCCACCTCCAGACCTGGGGGCTGCTGACTCTCCCTCTGACGGCTGACGGATGGCCCAGGTTCTGCCTCTCTCTCTCTCTCTCTCTCTCTCTCTCTCTCTCTCTCTCTCTCTCTCTCTCTCTCTCTCTCTCTCTCTCTCTCTCTCTCTCTCTCTCTCTCTCTCCCTCCCTCCCTCCCTCCCTCCCTCCCTCTCTCTCTCTCTCTCTCTCTGCCAGCTCCATTCCCTCCCCCCGCCCCGGAGCTCTCAGGTTGCCTTGATGCTCACCCTGACTCCCACAACTCCTCCTCATCTGATTCAGCTGTTGGAGGGGCCAGTGGCCGACAATCCACAACAGTGCTCAATTGCCATCTTCCTTGTGCATTGGCTGATTGTTCAGGTTGTCTTCCTTTTAATCTTGCACTGCCCAGAGGAGGATGTGGAGTCCTATCATCCAATCCCACCATGCTTCCTATGTATATGCAATGTTTGCCAGAAAGACTTCTCCGTATATGCATTCCACTGGACATTCACTCTTTGCCTGGAAATGGGCCTTTCTATCCCTGGAATAGACCTGGAAGAACAAAACACTCCTCCAGTCAGATGCCTTCTCTGTCCTTGTGAGAGGACAATACTGAACAATTACAAAGTCCTGACACATTAATGAAACTGAACGTGTAATCCTTAATTTACGTTTTATTTATTATTTTAGAAAGATGTCTACAGCAGTGTTGACTATTGCAGAGGTCCCCAACCTTTGCAACTTTAAGTCTGAAGGACTTCAGCTCCCAGAATTCTCCAGCCAGCTTTACTGGCTGGAGAAGTCTGGGAGCTGAAGTCCTTCAGACTTAAAGTTGCAAAGGTTGGGGACCTCTGGACTATTGAGATCCCAACATTGACTACAAGCCTTACAATAGCAACACAGAATAACCAATGAAGCAAAATGGATCCTCAAATTAGTTCACATCATGCAGTGTCTGAAGGAGTAGAGGAGTAAAGGAGTGTCTTGCTATTGCCTTTCTTTCTTCTTTCTCCTGAAAATCTAATATTGGAATCCCAAAAAGAAATGAAGGATCGTGGAGCTGGGCTGCATGCTAGAGTAGCAGTGAAAATTATAGTTTGTTCTTATAGAGGAAGCCTCTGTAGGGTCACTGTGTCTGAGCAGGAATCTATTTATAAGGAGAAGATATCTTTGGATCTAAATCAAGGTCTTATAGCTGTGAACTAGTTCTGTAGAAGCTGTTAAACATTTTATAAATAATGCACCGGCCACGCTTGTACAATATTAACCAAGAAATGTTTTATCAGCTAGATCAAATAAGGGAATACCAATGGGGAAGTTTGTAGATGCTGCCAGAATAAAGCAAATCTGGTTTATATATTTTGAACCAGCGTAAATGAGTAGAACTGCAGTCCTTTCTTTTGGCTATGGAGATATCAGCTGTTTAAAACAGAGGAAGTTACTGGTTCAAATGTTTCTGCTCCAGCTTTGTCAAAAGTGACCATCACTCATGCCTGTCATTCATATTGTCATAACCTTAGTGCCTTTCACGTTAAAAAAAAAAAGCATGGAAATTGAGCTACCAAAAATGAAAGAATTAATAAACTATACAACTGGGCCATGCCTTGCGTGGAAGATGGAATTAAAAAAGAGATCCCAATTGATGAAAATAATCTATTTTTTCCCCAAGAACACATTTCATTCAGACATCGGCAATCACTGTTTCTAAACCTGAATGGTTCTTCAGCTGCACAGTCACTCTTAATTTTCAAAACAGTCCTTCTGCTATGGCCGGTTGAGCCACTGAGGTGGATTTTCTCCTCTAGCACATTGTCTGGTTTCTATCCCCAGCTTTTCCATTGATAACCTTTACGACCTTTAAAAAAATTATTTATTCTCTTTGGGCAAAAGAGGTCTTGACAGCTGAACCGGCCATAGTACAAAAATATAGGAGAGAACAAGATCATGAAGCTTGGTACGTTGAATGTTCTTTGTCCTTATGCACTGGTCAACTCAGAACTTTCAAACTTGACAACGCGAGGACAAATCTGACATAATTCAATTCAATTATCTGAAATTATACAGCATTAGGGAGAATACTATGCTATACAAAGCAAATGTATCAAAGGATACATATGGTTATCCAAAACTAAAATTTCCCTAATATTCCATCATATTTTTTTTAGATTGCAATCCTGGATAAACATTCCTAGGCAAGAGCAGATCTCTTCTTCAGAGGAGGGAGAAAGAAGAGGAGGTCTGCCATTAAGGGATTATCCAAACTTGCGTTCACTATCCATGGAAACTCTTTCAAGACCCTTGCCTTCTAACAACAAAGTTCTAACAACAGAAATGACAGTTGTATTGCAAGCTGTGCTGTGGGTAATAGGAATGAAGCCAGACCCCAAAACCTTCCAGATCTTAAATAGAAGTAGAAGGAGAAACAGTGGATTTTTCCATTTGATAGATTTAGCTAAAGCAGTTCATCCATTTATAGAGGTGCCTTATGGATCCTTCCTAATAGGATGGCTCTGTAAGAGGAATTAAGAGCATTCAACTATCTCATTCAATATTGAAGAAATTGTGATCTTGAGTTGGATTCAAGTCAACAGCTAAATATTGTTTCTGTATATAGCGGTAACATCAGAGTCTAGAACCAAACAGAACCATGGTTGCTGGATAATGACATCATCAAGATGATTTGACTGATACCTTCATTCTGCTACAACATCATAGCACAGGGGATAACTGGAGAACACTCTACAATTTTATGCAACGGAGTGCTTTCTTAGACTTCTGTAAGCTTGCCCTGAGTTTATAATGAAACACACAGAACTCTCATAAACATCTGGGGGGGGAAAAAGGAACATCACATCTGAATAATTTATTGTTGCTGGCTGTGTGAGCATGCTCAGTTTCATTCTGAGAAGTCTTGTGCCATCTGCTGGCCCTCAGCTGTAATTGGTAGCTGCAGATGCTTGAATTACTGCCCAGCTTGACTGTGACTTGAGGCGTTTCCTCATACTTATATTGCCAGTCTAAGTATGGGTTCCCTACTGTGTCAAGCAATTCTATTGCCGTAGACCCATAATAAAGATTTTTTAAATGTGAAAATTAGTCTTTGGTGAATAGGAATTATTTTCCTAGCTGCTGGAGATACTCAGGTAAAAGGCAGTGACATTTCACATGAGTGGGTCATTGTGTTATTGTTAACACTCAGCTATTATTGCTGCATACCCAGCAGTCGGCACAGATGTTACCCACTTTTTATCACTTAAGAACAAAGAGGTAATTATATTTAACCTTTTTCTCCCCAAGAAATCTAAACAATAAAATGTCACAATAGTGTGTTCAACAGTCAGCGATATAAATATTTATTTAAGTAGCAGCAATAATTCACCGAATGCAAAAGGGGGTCCTAACTAATTCAGAAGCTGACATGAGCCATTGTCAAAGAGCATACTTTGAGTAGCTTACTCCCTTTCTCAGTCTAGAACCGGACTGAGATATGTTTCAGATCGTCAAATCTTTCCCAATGGGTTATTTGAAGAGATGCAGGTAGCAATCTCTGTAGACACACAAATATCAGAAAATTTACAGAAATCTAACATCAGAGGTATGTCTTGTAGATCAAGGGTAGGTAATCAGACATGTTGCAATTCAGAGTATAAATATGTCTTGAAGATATATTACAGTTCCTATATCACCTTTTTAATGTATTAAAGATACAGTCATGCTACTTCAAATGACCCTCGCCTCCTCAGAATTAATGAAAGTCTTCCTTGGACATCTTTTGACAAATACACCCATGCTAGTTCTGTGCCAGGCTGAAGTATTTTGCTGTTGTAAGCCAGGGAATGCCATATATCAAGCATTCTGCCCAAATGCTCCCGTCCACTTTTCACACCTGTTCCTGCCATTTGTTCTTCATTTGACAAATATTTAAGGAAAAATAGGGTGGCGCGAGAGTTTTGAGATTCCCAGAGCATCTCTGCAGGAGAGACTCTATGATTAGCACAAGAATCTATCACTTTTTCCATTCTTTGATACAGTGACGTTAACAGACAAAACGAAATCCTAGCAATAAATGCTGGCATTTTCTTTTCAAGGTTAGTTTTTATCCCCATTATTGATGATTAAGCACATGCTTTGAGACTGGAAAGCAGCATCAGATTTGGAATTCTGTGTTTCATTTTTGGGTTGCATATTTAACCACCTCACTCTGAAATTCCTCCGCAAATAATGTAGTCAATTCTGTTGCTAACAGAACTGGCAGATGTCTGGAAAGAACAAGATGACAGCACCTTATATATTCTCTCAGTGCTGTTGATCTCAAACAATATACCAGAAATCATTTGATGAAAACCAGGCTTGGGGCAGAAGGCTTCAAATGACTTGAAATAATTTACATGAAATGAGATATCAAGAGTCCCAGTGATGGAAAAAAAAATCAAAATGGGAGCTGAAATTCAGGGCTTGTTCAATTGAAATTGTATTGTTCGACAGACCGAGATGGTTCCTTCAGGCAGCTATTACTAAAAGTCACAAAATAGTTAGTTACTATAGTGAAGAATCATATGGGAGTTATTTTTGAATAAACATGTATCTATACATATATGCTATGCTAATCATTTATTACTATTCATCTTAAATGTTCTCTTCTCATTATTTCCTGCACATAAAGAAAATATCTCATTTTTTTTCTTCCCTTGCTGTCTAATGCTTTGCAGATTTGATGGTGGTTTTGACACAAACACAGAGATAGATATGGGGAAGGGTTCTGTTGTGCTCAGATCAGAATCCTCCACTCAGGTGCTCTAGGATGGGCATGTGTACTCATACCATACACATTATCACCTTCTTTAATAATATGCCTTTTTTCCTGGGCTGACACTGTAGCTGGGCAATCCAAGAACATGCATGTTTGAGAAGACACCATTAATAATGATGCTTTGGAGCAGGTTGAGGATGTAATTGGCTGTTGCATAGTTCAAAGGGATTTGATAGTACATTTATGGTCAACATCTTGGCATTTTTTAACCTCTTCCCGTAGATGCCCGCTGTCTCTGCTGTTGTCTTCTTGCTGTTATTATTGTTATTTCCAGGCGGAAAGTTGCTCATTCTGTCTCACAGGCTTAAACTCAAGGTTGACTGTCGACTAAGCCTGAATAGTGACAGGCTTAGGGGCACCATACTTTAAGGGAGGCCAAAATTGAAAAGACTTCCTAACGAGACAATAATAATAGACACAATAAAAAAGCAGTAACTTGCACTTTGTGAGTAACAAGCCCATTCAACGATTAAATGTGATTTCAAAAAATTGTTTTCATAGGACAACTATGGGTGCTGACGTAATTAAAATGACTGACTGTATAAATAGGGTGAAAATGTCTGAGGGGAAAAAAACCCCAGTCTTAGTGTAAAGTTCAAAAACTTGAAGAAAGAAAGAAGAAATTCCTAACAAAATTAGAAGCTGAGCCAAACCGTAGGGGGTGCCAGATAATAACTCTGCCTAGACTGCCAAAATGTCTAGAGCAGGCCCTGCCTAAACTATTTCACTGGGCCTTGACTTGGATGTGAGGAATGTATCACAAAATATTGGGAGCTACTTCGGCAGGAAAAACAAAACCTGATTGTTTCATTTCCAGAAAATAATTAAGAGGGCGAACATTAGAATCAAATAGCTGCAGTACCTTTGAGTTAATATTTCTGAATGGTGCAATAAACAAAGCAAATGCAAATACAATACAATACAATAGCAGAGTTGGAGAGACCTTGGAGGTCATCTAGTCCAACTCCCTGCCTAGGCAGGAAACCCTATACCATTTCAGACAAATGGCTAACCAACATCTTCTTGAAGACTTGCAGTGTTGGGGCATTCACAACTTCTGGAGACAAGCTGTTCCACTGATTAATTGTCCTAACTGTCAGGAAATTTCTCCTCAGTTCTAAGTTGCTTCTCTCCTTGATTAGTTTTAAGTTGCTTCTCTCCTTGATTAGTTTCCACCCATTGCTTCTGGTTCTGCCCTCAGGTGCTTTGGAGAATAGTTTGACTCCCTCTTCTTTGTGACAACCTCTGAGATATTGGAACACTGCTATCATCTTTCCCTATTGTAAAAGGTGAAATAGTGACCTAGCAAATCTATGATCACTATAGTTCCTCATCATTTGCAAGAATGGTATCACCTGAAAATGTCCTTCTTGCATGCCTTCATTGCAAATATATTGCTGTATAGAATTTGCCTTACAGTTACAGAATATGTTTATAGTTATCACATTCATCACTTCTTTTCTAAGCTAAACTTGCCACCCGGATATTTGGGTAATATATACTTGGAGATAGCAATACGCAAATCAATTTCCATTTGACCTACCACCGTTTCATCTTGTAATGTGTTAAAATCCTCATGAAAATAAATTAACCTTTTCCTCAAAGCAAACTTTACTCAGCATATTCTCTCCCCCCCCCCCCAATTAAAATTGGTATTTAATAAACAATATTTCAAAGCAGTGTTTTTTTTTGAGAAGGTTCATTGCATGGCACATTCCCAACCCCTGATCCCATGGTTGCCTCTTGGGTTTTGTGCAAATTGAATGGAGAGAGCCTGTGTTGCTTCACATTTTAATGGAATCATTCACAATTGAACACACAACCAGCCTTGCCAATCGGAATCCTGAGAACTGATTAAAGCACTTTTGAAGAGCAATAAGCTTGTTGCCTTTTGCTGGAAAACAGACATCAATCAGGAAAAAGTAATGTTAAAAGGATGCTAGCAGCCATCAATAAATGATTCCAGACTTCTGCATACATTCTAACTTCTCATTCACTCCATCTTTTACTATGCTATCAATAGTGTAGGACACTGTTCCTTAATGATAGAAAGACATTACCCAGAAATTCAGCCTAATAGATAGCTTGCTGGGTGAGTGATATCAAATTAAGAAAACAATATTATTTACATGTGACTCCACAAGTGATGATGCATCTACAATATCTTTTCTGCCTTGGGAAATGTAATTTCTTATAGTAATGCAATTCTTTGAAATTAAGAAATACTTTTGAGCATGATGCCTTCTTAAAGTAATCATCAAAGGATAGGACATCACTCAGCGTATTCCATTTTGTGAATTCCAGACTGCAAATATCTTCAGCTCTAGGAATGGATAAAGCAACTCACCACAGACAACTTGTCATGGACAACCCACCCCGCCAAGTTGCCATGAGACAACTTGCCACAGGACAATTCAACAAATACAAAATTTAAATTAATTTCGACGGAACTGTGGCCCACAATAATAAAACAAAGAAAGTTAATCCAGCAATATAAGAGTTACAATAATTTTGATGAAAATGTGGTCACCAATAATAAAAGTAATTGAATGAAATGATGAATACAGCGTTGAATTGTCCCATAGCAAGTTGATGGGACAGTTATCTCACAGTGAGGTGGCTGCGATGAGTGGCTGCAGAAAGTTGTCCTAGACCCTGGATAACCAGCAGACCCCAAAACTCTGTATTATCACACTTATAGCACCATAAGTTCATCTTGCTGAAATTTAGGAACAAAATGTTAGAAATGTATGAATTAGCCATGACAAAGTAAAGCATGCCCATGCCTAATTTTAACTCCCTCCACCTTCAATCTTCCCCACAAATGGGCTGAAAATCTTCAGTTCTTCATTCCAGTTGTAAACATACCTGTTGTAAGCATCTGACACAAGTCCATCAATAAATAAGATGCAACCTCAGAGTACAGAAAAGATGTATCCCCTGCCCAACATGATCCATCACAACCCTTTGCTCCTGGCTTCTGCTCCTTTGATATTCACAGACATAAGTAATTTCCTTGACCTAGTTAAGCAGATCAGAATAATCAATTAAGCCTTACCTTTTTTCTGTCTTGTGCCTGTGACCTCTCCTTTGTATGTGTTGCTTGCTATTAGCTAATGCCACACAATCAATTTCTTTTCAGTGTAACCCTTGTAGAGCTCTACAAGATGTCCCAGTTGGAAGCCAATCCGTATTTTCAATGAAACTCTCCCCACTTTAACATGCGAATGATTTCACTACAGCTCTATTATTTCTCGGAAAAGGATTTTGCATAAAATATTCTGCATTTGACAGGGTGCCAAGATAGAACACCTCATGACGATCTTTGTGACAATCTGGCTACAGCATTAAGGTTATTAGGAACCGCAGTCCTGGGCTGGAAGAGATGCTTTCCAGTGGCTTTCCTCCCTACACCTCCTCCAACCAGCTAATTTACAGCCCTGTGACTCTTTTGGAGCTTGTCATGGCACTGACCAGAATATTATGGACATTTCTTACATGATGTAGTTTCACTCACATTAAGCAGAATGATTCATAGGTTTGCAATGTACGAACAACTTGAAATGTTATAATTCCAAAATTTGGTAGAGGGGAATGACAATTTAGTAATCAAGATTTTAATAATGGAGGAAAGAGCGGCTCATATCTAAATGCTCATACGCCCTTGCCCATTATTACTTTACTAATAATTTGGGTATCCATAACATTAACAAATATCTGCACCTGGCTTGCATCTTTGAAAAAAAAATGGAGCATTTCTCTTTTCTTTTTCTTTCTTTTTTCTTTTGTCACTCAGAAGTGACTTCAAAGCTCTTCATCCCATCTCAGCCTGATGGCAAGGAAAAAATAATTGACTGAATAGTTGCATAAACCTACTATTTGTGTTTAACAAAAGTTATGGAAGTTATGGGAAGCTCCCCTAATAGACTATATCTTATTTTTGAAAGGGAAAAATACTAGGACCCCAGAAGAGATATCCCTTCCAAAAAAATCTTTTTTTTGCTTGGGATAAGTTCTTCAAGAAAGCCTCATATGAAAATATCTGCCATAGATATGTATTAAGAAGTGAGGGGAAAAGAAAATGAAACGTTGAGGAAGAAGTTTTTTTTTTTAAATATCCTAAGTACACAGTATCCCAAATTTTGCCTCAAAGTATCGGCTTCCCTCCTCAGCCTCCATGTTTCCATTCACTCCCTTTAAAAAACTTTGTGTTATTGTGTATTTAAAGCTTTATATTATAGGTAACTAGCATTCTTTTTCACTAGGGCTAAGAAAATGTGCTTAATTTGGACCATAAGCAGTGTGAACATGCAGGCCAAATCTCTATCTGATCTCCTGCAGTGAGAAGAAAGTCAGTGTTTCTTCAATATTGCTTTTTATCCCAATTTAACTCCATGTACCTCTAAAATTCAATCCTATAGCTTGCTATTATTTCCAATTATATAAATACTGAAAAATTAAACAATGCTAATATTCCACTTTATCCTTTCTTCATGACTGCAACACTTAGCCATTGCCCTTGTATCAAAAAGCATAAATTAAGGAGTTGTATCATACTGGGCATGACATGGATGACAAGGACAAGCTTGAACAATTAAACCTGCCTTCTCATATTTAATTGATAGGCATGATATCCAAAAAGGGTATTTATTGAACCCCAGAGGAATAGATAAATATTCACTGTCCATGCATGGAACCTCATCCGATTGCAGAAGATGTTAAAAAGTCTCATAAGTTTTCAATCATTTTTAAAAAATATTGCAAACCAAAATTATTGCGCAAAATAGCACACTACCACCCACCATCTGACTTCCCTATGGAAATGTCAATGAAAGTCAGAGTATCTAGCTAATCATCCTTTTATAGAAGGATCAACCTGAAGCATTTCCAATAACACTAGATGCAGTTTCCAGATGTCCAAAAATTATGTTAAGCAGTAAATAAGTAATGAAATATAGAGTTATTATTAGGCAATGACACTCAGTTCAATGTGGTGGTTAAGGCACCAGGATAATAATTTGGATATTATGAGTTATAGTCTTGCCTTAGGCCAGGTGTGGGTTCTGGCAGTCACTACTGCCAGTTGGCTTGTGGGTGTACCGTGCACTCAATGCACTCTGCACATGAGCAGAAGCAAAAAAAACAAGATGGTGGTGCCTATGGCACCACCCAGAGAACTGGTTTGGGGGTGTGACAGGTCTGGCTCGTTGCTGGTTTAGCCAAACCAGTCCGAACCAGTAGGAACCCACCACTGCCTTAGGCACAAAGCCTACTGGTTTTCCCATTATCATCATTCACTAAAACAAAATATGAAACTATCTTCTACCTATAGATTCCTATTTTTAAATGAACCCACAGAAACCTAGGGGACACAGTTATTTTTCTGACCTATAGTTTAATTAAATACATAATTTCACTTCCCTGTCTATATATTCATCAACTTTACTCAACAAATCAGATCAACTTTAATCAATTCTATTAAATCCTTCCCCTTTCTCTTTAGAGATATATATTTTGTTGTTGTACATTTCATTTTTAGTTCATGCTCTTAAGATGTATTTCTCTTACATTCCAAGTCCCAATCTTCCATAATCATTACCAGATGGCCCTTAGAGATTGACACCTGCCACCCATCTTAGCTTACATCAATTAAGGTTTTTCACATAAATCTTTGGTAAGCTAGAGAGAACGTAGACTAAATTGCCAATCTCAGTCATACCTGGACCACATGCAATCTTGCTGCCAACACTAAGGACAGTTTCAGTCAGTTTTGGCACATTTTAATCAATCTGAGAAAAATGCAACTGTAGAAACATCTAGTAGAAATAGTAATAGTAAAATGATGACCCATGCATTGCAACGTAACAATACAAATGTCAGCAACCCACTGTCAGAGTTAGAACTGAAGAAGCTTTGTGGATGAGAAGTGAAACATTTTAAAGGGGGAAAAAGTCCAGTTGTGTGTGTGTGTGAGGGTTGAAATAAAGGTACTTTTGAAACACTGTTTGAACCATGAAAATTACATGGTGTGCATACAAAGCACACTTATTCCCCATTCCTGCTCTTTCTCCAGAACACGAGAGGATCCAAAACCCCATTTTATCCCAAGTGCTATCAGTATTCTATGCAAAATCAGATCTCTAATCGAGAGATTGCCTTGCAAGCCAACATAACTGTTGCTTGCATCCCACCAAAAAAGAGGAATATTCACTGTATTGACACACAATTACAAACTTTCTTCATATATGCGCTCAACCGAGATAAAGACAATAAGTCATGGTTCCCTTTTTAAAAAGACGTCTGAGTTATAACAGCTGTTGCTATTATGCAGTGGCCAGGATAATTTCCAATACCACATTATATCAATTGCTGTTGCCTGCCGCTGTATTAACAATAAATCTAGTGAGTCAGAAGTAACTGGTGGTTTTCTATTGACAATGGCATTCTGGCTCTATTCAACAACACCATGTACCCTTTTCAAAAAAACTAAATTATCTGCTAAATACATATATAAAAAAACTGGCAACAGCAAAAGTTTCCCCTGCGTTCCCTAGAAGTACACAGTTGCAGGCTTCCTTTGCATGTTTAGATGGTATAAATAACACAGAATAAAACTTTTGGAAAGAAACTACATAGCAGGCAATATACCAAAATCTAAGCCATCAGCCAATGTCTAGAGGTACAATATACACTTTTATTTTTTCTTCTTCTTGATAGCTTCATATTTGGATTGAGAGAAGCTGCTCTAAGAAAAACTCTGACCTCGTTTTTCCAGAATGTGACGTGTTGTCATTTGAAACAATGAAAGAAGTTCTTATCTCTATGGTACTTCAGACAACACTGAATATGATGCTTCAAATTTTACCAGTTGTTATCATCTAGAAGTAGGGATTCCAGCATCTGCAGCCAAAGGGTAAGGGATTTCCATGTGTCCTGTTGGCTCTGTGAAAAGGTCAGCTCCCCAACTATCATCTGATAGCAGTCTTTCCAATTTACAATCCTATATAAATACATTGATCTGAAAGGATGATCCACTGAACTTAGCTGGGATGATTTCTGAGCAGATTTATCTAGGAATGGATATAAATGTTTGAGGGCAGGTGATATTCAAACAGTTTCAAAATGTTAGCTATGTGAAGGAAACCCCAAAGAAACATATAGTGGCACTGTAAGAGAAAGAGTTATATCCCAAGTCTTGCAAGCCAAGATCCCACAATTTTATATGCAAAGCATCTGGGATAGGATTTAATGCTCATGCCATTACAATTTTAATTTTTGAACTTTATTGTATGGAAATCACACCCCCACCCCCCACAAAAATCAAGTGAAAAATTGTTTTAACAGCAAAAGTTAACAGGCTTATCCTTTCTGTCTTTTTTATAATTTGATTGTGTGTCATCAAGTCATTGTTGACTCTTAATGACCACATAGGTAATTTTTTCCATGATGATCTGTCCCTAACTGGGTTCTTCAAGTCTTCCAATAGTGCATCCATTTCCACTGTAACAGATCTTTCCACCTTGGTGCTGGTCAGCCTAATTTTCTTTTTCCTTCTCACCTTCCAGGCATTAGAGCCTTCTCCAGAGTGCTCAGTTTTACCATAATGTGTCAAAAGCAGGATAATTTGAACCTAGTTATTTGTACTTTGAGTGAGAACACTGTGTTGATTCATTTCATGAAATCATTTCATTTGATTGGTTTATTGGCTGACCATGGATTTTTCCAACCCCAATGTTCCAAAGCATCAATAGTCTTCCTATCTCCCTTCTTCAAAGCCCAACTTCTTCATCCCATAGTGTGTCACATGAAAAACTATGACTTGCACAGTTCTGAGTTTCATAGCTATAGATACATCCCTGCATTGGAATATCTTTTCCAAGACCTTCATTGCTATTCCCCAAGTGCTGGTCTATGGCATGTTTTTGACTGCTTGATCCTTTACTATTTCATCCTAATTATTATGTTCAAACTATCAAATAAATATATTTTACTATGCCATTTCAATAAAAACTTGCTTTTGACTTCTTTTTTATAAGTTTCTATTCTTATTTATGATATTTTGCACAAATTGGAAGTCTGCTTCTAAAGGAGGTTGTGAGATTATTACATTTGTCATGAGTGTATTAGTGACTTTTACCTTGATCCAATCTCATCTTAAGTATTAATTTAAGATGAGATTATTTTATATAAAATAAGGTAATATGGTGAATTACACCCAGTTATTTTATTTTTTATTTTTATCAAATTTATACCCCGCCCTTCTCCTTGTTAGGACCCAGGGCGGCGCACAGGCATTATATAAAACCATAAAATACAATATACATCAATTAAAATATATTAAATTAATTAAACCCATGCTAAAACCCATTATTAAAACATTACCAAATTATAATTTATATTTAAAAAGTCAGAAGCGGGGGGCTATCCTAGGCCGGCTTGTTGGAATAAGTACGTCTTAAGACGTTGGCGGAAGAGGCGGAGGTCCGAGGTAGTGCGAAGATCGGGGGGTAGGTTGTTCCAGAGGGCCGGGCCCACCACAGAGAAGGCTCTTCCCCTGGGTGTCGCCTGCCGGCATTGCCCAGCCGACGGCACCCGGAGAAGGCCCGCTCTGTGGGAACAGACCGGACGAAGGGATGTATGGGGCAGGAGGCGGTCTCGTATATAGCTAGGCCCCGAGCCATGGAGCGATTTAAAGATGGTAGTCAACACCTTGAAGCGCACTCGAAAGGCCACAGGCAGCCAGTGCAGCTCGCGCAGGAGAGGTGTTACGTGGGCTTGCCTTGAGGCACCCATAACCACCCGCGCGGCCGCATTCTGCACTAACTGCAGCTTTCGAGTGCACCTCAAGGGGAGCCCCATGTAGAGAGCGTTACAGTAATCCAGCCGAGATGTCACGAGCGCTTGAGTGACTGTGCGAAGGACCCCCCGGTCTAGTAAGGGGCGCAACTGGCGTATCAGGCGAACCTTATATTTATAAAATTCATACTATCATAAGATAACTGTAGTTTGACATTTTGCTGGTAAGTTATTATTGAAAGTTAGGAAAGAGTGATATTTTCTTGTTCACCTTGAACTGAGTCAGAAATTACCAATTTTCCCTTTCCAAATCAGGAAGAATTGAGATCATATTTTTTTTTTTGCATCAGTCTAGGATTTAGAATGGTAGAGGACAGGAAAGCCTGGAGAAACATTGTCCATGGGGTCGCAATGGGTCGGACATGACTTCACGACTAACAACAACAAGAACAAAAATAACAAGGATTTTGAAAATGACCTTTCTTTCCTTTTTCCAAAACATTTTTCTCTTTACCCTCTCAAGCTCTTTCCTTTTATAAAAAACAACAACCAGTCACCATCAACCAAGTAGTTTCAATTCTCCTATGAAAGGAACTGAGTAAGAATATTATTCAGATGAATAAAACCATTGCAGCAAACCAGAAAAAGAAAACAGACAGCCTGTACAACATGTTCCAACAAAATGGATACATTATCAATAATGCAACTTTATCAAAATGTGCCTTTCTACTCAACCCACTACAACACAACCAATATGAGCAATGAAGACGACAACACTATCACGCATCAGAAATAAATCAGAAACAACCAAAAGAAAATTATAACCACACAGCACACAAACCAACTAAATCCCTCCAAAATAAAACCCACTAAGTAAATCAAAAGACCCAATGGTCCAAAAAGCAAAAACAGGAATCATTTACCAGATAAATATGTAAGGACTGTAACAATCACAATCACATGCAACTTGCAGAGAATATCCATGAAACCAACTAATAGTTGAATGATGAAAAGTCTTAATCTCACAACACATGGACATCAACTATAGTTTCAGCTGGGAAATTGTAACCTAGACCAGGCCAAATCCAAAAATGCTAAGGAATTCCTGGATAATGAGGAGAAGATATACTGTAATTAATTGTCTTCTTTGCAGGTAAGTTTATGATTATATTTTTATTGAGATCCTGGCTTAGGAGAAGTCATTTGGCATTTGGATTGAGTAAATAGTTACCTTATTCTCTAGATCTATGAGTTCTGGTTAGGAGTAATTCAACTAGATAAGATTAACATTTATATGTAGACATGCTATGCTTGTCACATTTCTTCTTAAAAGGCCATAGATAATATACATCTGTAATAAGAAAGCTTTCCTAGGTACAGCTGTACAGTTGCTGGATAATTCTATAGATTAGATATAGATTGCAACAAAAATGTCTGTCACATATGGCTCCTTGTGCACAGCAGCACTTCAGGGAAGTCATAACTGAGGCTTCCAAATTCCTTTTTTTTAGACTATTGTAATTAATAGTAGACTATTGTAATAGTCTATTACAATAGTCTATTTAGACTATTGTAATAGTCTATTACAATAGACTATTGTAATTAATATATATGCAAGAAATATGCAAAGAGTGATTCATTGTGTGTAAAATAGAAATGAGCAAGATATTATGAGGAGCATTTACTGCATCTGATAGTACAAGTGTAGTGCTAAAACACTTTCTTTTCATGCCACCCTAAAGTTTCTTTAAGTCCCTTCCTGTCTGTTCTTAAATCCCAAAGCGTTTGAAAGTTGGCTTTGTTTGTTCATACGATGAACCTGATGGAACTTCATAAGTCACAAGTGGTGGAACTGATGCCAATTTAATGAATTTTGAGGTTGACTGGTTTACAGTTAGCAAAAGAGCTTCTCTCAACATTTGATATATACTAGTAACGGTATCTAATGCCTTTTCCTAATGCCTGGGGTTTAAGAGTATGTACTAGCCATATGCCAACCCAGATATTTGTGCTAGTTAGGTAAATATGCTATACTACTTACACCAGGATTCATAAAAAATAAGCCACAAATGGTATCAAAGTTGCAAATAATAATACGGGTCAAATGAGCATTTGGAAGAAGGCTCAGCAAATTTCAAAGGGGTGAGGTGGGGATCAACCAGTGACTTAAGTAATAGGTGTTTAAAATGCATTCACTGCCTGCATCAGGCAATCGGAATTCATATTTGCATTTAACTCTTTAAAAGTTGTTTTCCTAGGGAAAAAAATAGAAATAATTCTCACTTTTCAAAAAAGAAGAATGCAAGTTGGGCCGGGGGGAACCAAAACTGATTGGTTCTCCAATATCTCTGCTTTTTAGTTAGCCAGGTAAATAAATACAGTAAGAAATAAGAAATAAATAAGTAAATAAGTAAATAAATATGGCCTAATGTGTCATTTATCTAGTGTAACTAATAAAACATTACTTCATGTATAGTATATGCAGAAAAAATGATGATAGCAATGGTACTAATGTAGAATGTATGTATGTATGTATGTATGTATGTATGTATGTATCAGGAGTGGGTTCCTGCCAGTTCTAACCTCTTCTATAGAAGAGGTTCCACAAATCTACAGTGCTGTTTAGACCCGGTTCCAGCTCCCTCCCCCCGCCCGTTCTCACATCATCAAGATGAAGAGCGAGAGGAGGAATTCTGGGAGTTGAAGTCCACAAGTCTTAAAGCTGTCAAGTGTGAACACCCCTGGGTTTTTTTTTTCTAAAGGGTTAGGGGTGCAAGGGTCTTGTAACTTGACAGCTTTAAGATTTGCGTGCTTCAAATGCCAGAGTTCCTGAGCCAACATTTTGGTTGCTAAGCAAGAGCATTGTTAAGTGAGTTTCACCATCTTTTACAAGTTGGCCATTCCCACCCAGTCACATGACTACCAAGCCATTCCCGCCCAGTCACATGGCCAGCAAGCCACTCCCACCCGGTCACATGGCCAGCAAGCCACTCCCACAAAGCAGGCCACACCTACAGAAGAGGTTCTAAAATTTTTGAAACCCACCACTGGTATGTATGTATGTACATACATACATACCAGTATGTATGTATGTACCGGCTTTCGATACCATCGACCATGGTATCCTATTGCATCGGCTGGGGGGGTTGGGGGTGGGAGGCACCGTTTTACGGTGGTTCTCCTCCTACCTCTCTGGCCGATCGCAATTTGTGTTGGCAGGGGAGCAGAGGTCGACCCCGAGACCCCTCACATGTGGGGTGCCTCAGGGGTTGGTCCTCTCGCCTCTCCTGTTCAACACATACATGAAGCCGCTGGGTGAGATCATCCGTGGTTTTGGGGTGGAGTACCATCTTTACGCTGATGATACTCAGTTGTATATTTCCACCCCAAACCACCCCAACGATGCCGTAGCGGTGATGTGCCAGTGCCTGGAAGCCGTACGGATCTGGATGGGAAGGAACGGACTCAGACTCAACCCGACCAAGACCGAGTGGCTGTGGTTTCCGGCTGCCCGATTCAACCAGCTCACTCCATCGCTGGCCATAGGGGGCGAACATCTTGCCCCTGTGGATGGGGCGCGCAATTTGGGTGTCCTCCTGGATACCCGGCTGTCCATGGAAGATCAAGTGACAGCCGTGGCCAGGAGGGCGTTTTACCAGGTTCGCCTGGTTCGCCAATTGCGCCCCCTATTGGATCGGGACGCCCTTCGCACAGTCACTCATGCTCTCGTGACATCCCGACTGGACTATTGCAACTCTCTCTACATGGGGCTCCCCTTGAGGTGCACCCGGAGGCTTCAGCTAGTCCAGAATGCAGCCGCGCGAGCAATTATGGGGACCACTAGGTCGGCCCACATAACACCGCTCTTGCGCGAGCTGCACTGGCTACCTGTCGTCTTCCGGGTGCGCTTCAAGGTGTTAGTCATCATCTTTAAAGCGCTCCATGGCTCGGGACCTAGCTATCTGCGGGATCGGATCCTGCCCCATACATCCTCACGGCCGATCCGCTCCCACAGAGAGGGACTTCTCCGGGTGCCGTCCACTAGACTCTGTCAGCGGGCGACTCCCAGGGGAAGGGCTCTCTCTGTGGCGGGCCCGGCCCTCTGGAACGACCTTCCCCCCGATATCAGGATGACCACTGACCTCCGCTCCTTCCGTTTCAAGCTAAAAACACACTTCTTCTGTCTGGCCGGCCTAGGATAGTCTCTCTGTCTTTGGGGTTTTTTAATGGGGTAGCACATTTTTAGCGAATTTTTAGCACAGGGTTGGTTTAATTGTTTTTTATGAAATGTATGTATTTTTTTGACTGTTTTTATTCTGCCTGTGCACCGCCCCGGGTCCCTGTGGGGAGAGGGTGCGGTTTAAAAATAAAATTATTATTATTATTATTTATTATTATGTATGCATGCATGCATGCATGTATATAAACAAACATTTTTGGTTATCTGAATAGTTAAGCAACATGGCTTAATGTATGTGGACTGTTATCAGAATTCTTTGAATTAGATTTCCATATTGCAAATGTTTCATTACCATATTACGTAATACCATCAGGGTAGGAAATATGGGGAAGTGAGTAATTTGTATCTTTCAGCAGCAGCATACACATACTTGATAAAGATTGGATCAAGATACAAAATAATGGATATGAGGATGGAAACACTACTTTTATACTTCATTGATGTGAAATTACTACGCTTTGTATAAAACAAAATCCATCCGCCAGATGGTAATCTAGGAAGAGACAAATATGGGTTCAGCAAATCTGAAAAATGCATGTAAGAGGGCCATCTAGGTACACATTCTAGTTAGTTATACAGTAGGTCACCATAACAAGAGTCTAGCAGAAAAACAAAATGTTGCAAAAAGTTATTGATTGCCTGCCAGTGTAAAAATGAGGACCCATCCTTTATCTTGATGCTTCCTTTTATAACTAGTGTAAAAAGAAGAGAAACTTCGTATTTTGTTGGGTTTTTAGAAAGCTATCATGGGAATTGTATACAGTCAGGTAGGGCATCCTTTGACTAAAGTAGGCTGTACATGCGACTGAAAAGGATACTTTTTATCGTATTTTAACCATCTGTTATAAAATGCCTCCAAACAGAACCATTCAGTTCATTTACTTTCAGAGTTTGGATTGGTAGATAATAGGTGGGATTAAGATTTAAATTTACCGTAGATTAAGTCAAAGGAACTGAATGGGCCTTACTTTGAAAACACAGAATTACAGTTTTGTGCACATGGTGAATTATAATTTGGCCACAATATTTTCAAGCTACCATCTGAAATGCAATAGCAAGAAAGACCTGTTGAACATGATGTGATTTATTTCAGAATAAATTTAGAAATAATTGAGCTGTGTATCACGGTTGCTTTCTATCCGGTTTTAAAGTCCCATGTTTTTTGCAGTGTTGTATTCATTAAGCAGTTTCTCCAAGCACTTTGCAACCCCCCAAGTACTTCCGAGGTTAATGTATGACCTCCTTTGACTCTGTTCCCCAATTAATATGCTGTCATTCAAAAGTTGAGAATTTCCAACTGGAATTGCTTCCTAAATTAGAATAGATGTATTTATGATTAGTCAGTAATCACTATGTGTTTCATTGCAGTGATGATGCTTCCTCCCTGTTGTTTGTATGAGAAAGTCCTTATTGAAAGTGAAGTATTCAGTAGATTTTGGGGTCCTTTTATTTTGTTTTTGTATGATTGGCTTCATTTGGAAAATCTTAGGTGGCCTATTTATCATGTATTGGAAGTGACATGGCAAAACCATTTATTTCTGCCAAAAACAATTGCAACTGGATGATTTCTTTTAAATCTTTGAATTCAAAATAAGTCTTGTCCTAGCACAGTGTTTCTCAACTTTGTCAACTTGAAGATGTCTGGACTTCAACTCCCAGGATTCAACTCCCAGGATTCAACTCCCAGGCTGGCTGGGGAATTCTGGGAGTTGAAGTCCAGACATCTTCAAGTTGACAAGGTTGAGAAACACTGTCCTAGCAGAAGAAATGCTGGGCTTGTCAACTGGAAGGTTGGAAGTTCAAGACCAAACACCACCTGATAGGCTGAGCTCCCATTCTTGTCTCCGTTCCTGCCAAGTTAGCAATTCAAAAGCTTGCAAATGCAAATAGATAAATAGGTACCACATAGTGGAAAGATAACAGTCTTCCCTGCACCCTAGTATATACTCATGCTGGTCACATGACTATGGAAATGACTTTGGACAACACTGGCTCCTTCAGCTAAGAAATGGAGATGAACACAGTCCTTTAGAGTCAGTCAGACACGGCTGGACAGGGGAAAACTTTACCTTTATAACCAAAGTTATTTCAATTTACTCTCATTCTAAAAAAAAAAACCCACCTTCTATAGATCAGGAATTAAACTGAAACACCCTGGAGAATTGTTGGAGATCTCTGAGTGGGCATGGAAGGGCAAAGCAATTTGATTGCTTTCCACATCTTGTTAAAATAACTACATTTTTGCTACAGTAAGAAGGCTAATATAATTTGGGTTGTTGCATCTGAAATGCAATTCCTTCCCGGTTAGTAGTCTGTTGGCTTACTTAAAGGGAGAAAAATCATACCTGCTTTGGATGCCCCTATAATGACTGCAGAAATACACCAATATTCATTGCACTAGCAATAAACTCTCAAATCTGGCGTTCTGGGGTAAGCCTCACACACACACATATGAGAAACTATGGATTTGAACAACTCGGCCATCAATACTTGAACTTGGTACCGTTGATTCCCCCATTTCAGTTTTTTTGGGTGTGTGGGAAATGGGATACGAAAAACAAAATCTACCAGGCTTCTTAGCCTTATTCACATGAACCAATAGAGCTTTGGAAGTAGCAAATATGTAAGAATTTAAGTTTTCCTGGTGGACATTCCTCCTTGATTTAGTTTCTCTCTGCTGATATACTGAGCTCTTTGTTTGTAGTTATTTATTATCATTTCCTTCCTTCCTATTTTCCTCCTGTGTTCTTGGCATTTGCTTAGTCTCTTACCCACCCCTCTCCCTAACCCCTATTATCCTCAACAACAAGGTGTGATAAATTATTCTTATGGTTAATAATTGACCTAAGAACCCCTTTGGATAAATTTCATAGCCAAAGTATGATTCTATTCTTGGGCATTGTTTAGCATTTTACCTACTAAACAAAATTGAAGGATCAAGCCTATTACAATTATTTATTCAAAGTAGTATGTAATTTGTATAACTCTGAGTAAAGATTACAATTTATTGAAATAGTAATAAACTGAAGCTATAGTAACTAGTTCTGTTACGTTCGATAGACCTGAGGGAGGGCAAATGTATTAGAAGTTAACAACTGAAAAATATTTACATGAGCAGTTTACTGGCTGGGTAATTTGCAATAAAATAAAAAAGTTTATTTTTCTTGATGCCTAACAGAGTTTGATGTTCTATTTTCTTGTGAAACCCCAGTGGAAAACATGCTTTTACTGTGAAAGTAATCCAACTAGATATCTTCACGATCTTAATAGGCAAAGTGGATTGACCTCAGTTCATTTTCATGGAGCTTAGGACAAATTGATCAATTTACTTTGTAAATAATTACCATTTGAATGTTGATTTTCCTTTCCCCTAGATTAGCACTTTAAAAAGCTTCTATCCAGGAATTTTAATTCAGTAGGGCTACACTACAGCCCCATATTTATATAAGATGTGTGTGAGAGAGGGGGAGAAAATATGTATAATTATAGAAGAATATACTGGTTCTGGAATTGAAGATTTTGTTTTGTTGAAAACAAATAAATAAAAATTCAGACGTAGGTATTCACCAAACAATAAGGATCAAAAACGGTCTAATGTCTTTCTTCAATTAAACTATTCAATATCCAGCTGAACAGTTGCATTTATATTAAACAATATCTGTTCAATAGATATACGAATATCCGGCAAGCTACTCCTTTCTGGAGGAAGCAACATTATGAAAAGGGTAGAAATGTAATAAGAAATGGTCTCTCCTTGTAAACAGTTCTTCCTCTCTGCATTTGTCTCACTTAGTTGCAAGATCCATTTGCTTTTCATTGTTCTTAATTATTACAATAAACCTTTTCAATGCAGTAATATGCAGTAAGGGTTTTCATTTTTCAGCCAACTTCTGGGAGATTAGTATTGAGAATGAGGAACTGGTCTAGGATTATCCAGTCCTCAGTAGTTCTCCTGTCTCCTGAATCACTGACTTTAATGGTACAACATGCTTACTGTCTATTTTTGTAGGCAGAATTACAGCTAATACAAAACGCAGCAGGGAGATTTTGCTGGAAGTATTTTTGGTAAGATAGAATTACACTCCTTAGTCTTCCAAACTTCCATTGAAGGGGTGGATTCCAGGCGCCATTACTACCAGTTTGGTAGTTAAAAGAATTTGTGCACGCCAGACACGCACTCCGTGTGTGTGCATGTGTGTGCATGTGTGTGTGTGTGTGTGACTGTGTGCATGTGCATTTTCATTTAAAACAATCTGTGTTTGTGCACAACATTAAAAAAGGAATACAAATTATATTTTAATGAAGATTGTTCTGTGCATGTGCAGAACAGAAAATCAAGATGGCACTGCTGATCATAGAACTGGTACGGATCATGTGTCTGCCGGAGTTACTACCTATCCGACCGAACTAGACCAAATAGGTAAGAACCCACCTCTGTTCCATTGTGTTTACCGATACCATTTAATCGGATGCTTTGGATCTGGATAGTCTTCCAGTTGGATCTAGAACAGCCACCTAGATTCAAGGGTGATCTCATTAGCAGCCTAGAGGCTTTCTTTCCACCAGCATTCATAGGTTAACTAAGTACAAGTAGTCCTTGATTTACAACTGTTTGTTCAGCAATCATTCAAAATTGTAACAGCAGTGAATGAAGGGAATTATGACCCTTGCCTGAAGTTCTGACCATTGCAGCACTCCCATAATCAAAAGTTGGGTAGTTTGCAGCATATCCTGCCATTACAACCACAGAATGGCTAAAACTCCACCACCTCATTTGGCAGGGGGCTTAGCTGGCTACACTTAATGGATACAGACCTCCTCCCTCCCTCCCTGGCTTCTTGCTGCCCCAGTATGCTAAAAAGCCCTGGTTGGTCTTCTCCCTCAGCCAATGAAGTTCCTGTTCCTGCCCAGCTTTGAGAAAGTTTGCCTCTCTAGTACTGAAAATTACCTTTGCTAGTTTTATAGTTAGATTTGATATAGTTTGGGTAGGCCTGTCAACCACTGCAAGAAAGTTAAGTAGACCTGTGCCTAGTAGGGCAGGGAAAAGATCAGGCAGGAGAAGAGGTCCATGCACCATTGACTAAGGCCTTCTGGGCATGGTGAGATGGGCTTCTTGGGAATGGAAAGGAAGGGAGGACACCTATGTATCCCTAGGCCTAGCTGAGAAAGGCCTTCTGGCCCACAACAGATTTCCACAAGCTGGTGAGTGCCAGGCTTCCCAAGGCCTTGCCCCTACACCTAAGCGGTTGTTTAATGATCCACTTGGTCACTTAACAACTGCAATAGAGAGAACTGGGATTGTGATCATTGAGTAAAGCAGTCACATGGGTGTTTCACTTACTGACCACAATGACCTACAACCAAAATTCCAAGCTCAATTGTGGCCATAAATCAAGAGTGACTTGTAAATAGAAGCAGATTTAAATGAGCAGAAGGGATGCCATAGGACAGAATTTCAGTAATTACAGAAATAGATGATATACCTAAGTCCTTATCCCAGCATAGTTGAAACAAAACTTTGGCCTTATAATGCCAGTACTCCTTGGAGCCAGAGCTGAACTTCATATCTCAACACATAAGAATAACTTATTGGTTGTGAATCTTTCAATCTCTGAGATGTTAAATAGTTCTTTATACCCTAAAAAGCCTATGCTTGAGTCAGAGGCTGAGAGCTTAAAACTACTCGCACAAACACCTAAATTCCAGGAAGTGTAGCACAAATATTATTTTCTGTGGTTCAAGTACAGAAGCCTTTGTTCAGAGAAGACTTCAGTAAGGCATTTGATAAAGTAGACCATAACCTACTATTAGATAAAGTAGAAAATTGTGGGTTAGACAGCAGCACCACCAAATGGATTCGTAACTGGCTGACCAACCGCACTCAACGTGTAGTCCTCAATGGAACTGCATCTACATGGAAGGAAGTATGCAGTGGAGTCCCCCAAGGCTCTGTTTTAGGCCCAGTACTCTTTAACATCTTCATCAACGATTTGGATGAGGGGATAAATGGGGAACTCATCAAATTCGCAGACGACACCAAGCTGGCAGGAATAGCCAACACTCCAGAAGATAGGCTTAAGATACAGAAGGATCTAGACAAACTTGAACATTGGGCACTGTCTAATAAAATGAAATTCAATTGTGAAAAAAGTAAGGTCCTACATATAGGCAAGAAAAACCAAATGCACAAGTACAGTATAGGTGGTACCTTGCTCAATAGTAGCAACTGTGAGAGGGATCTCGGAATCCTAGTGGGCAACCATTTAAATATGAGCCAGCAGTGTGCAGCAGCTGCCAAAAAAGCCAACACAGTTCTAGGCTGCATCAACAGAGGGATAGAATCTAGATCGCGTGAAGTGTTAATGCCACTGTATAGTGCCTTGGTAAGGCCACACTTGGAATACTGCATACAGTTTTGGTCGCCACAATGTAGAAAAGACGTGGAGACTCTGGAAAGAGTGCAAAGAAGAGCAACCAAGATGATTAGAGGACTGGAGACTAAAACATATGAAGAACGGCTGCAGGAGCTGGGTATGTCTAGTTTGATGAAGAGAAGGACCAGGGGAGACATGATAGCAGTGTTCCGATATCTCAGAGGGTGCCACAAAGAAGAGGGAGTCAAACTTTTCTCCAAGGCACCTGGGGGCAGGACAAGGAGCAATGGGTGGAAACTAACCAAGGAGAGAAGCAACTTAGAACTAAGGAGAAATTTCCTAACAGTAAGAACAATTAACCTCTGGAACAGCTTGCCTCCAGCAGTTGTGAATGCCCCAACCCTGGAAGTCTTTAAAAAGATGTTAGACAGCCATTTGTCTGAAATGGTATAAGGTTCCTGCCCATGCAGGGGGTTGGACTAGAAGACATACAAGGTCCCTTCCAACTCTGCTATTGTATTGTATTGTATTGTAAGACCGAATCTGCATTTATATCTCCTGCGTCTCTGTTATTTTCAAAATAGACAGAAGCCATGTTTCAGATCCTTCTTCCTCCAGATGAGGAAAAGAGCAGAAGAAACTATTAAAAGTCTCCTTTTTCCATATGGGAAGACCTTAGCCACACATAATTTAAAACCCTAGTTGAAAGCCTTGTTTCATATACAGTACATCCAGAAAATTTTAAATATTCAAAATATGGTCCCCTAACAGTTACTTTGCTTTCAACTGGTCACAGAGGCAGTTCCATATCATCTTTATTTTAATGCTATAACATGCTTTGTCACTCTCTAAATGTACTGTATTTTATGATGCATGTGTGCCGTTTGATCTTGTTCTTCTTGCTAAAGTATTTTAATTGAATATCTAATTGTTCATCATTCTGAATACCTCATAGGAGAGCATAAGTTATACATTTAGTAAGTAGCAGAGGTGGTATTCAGCAGGTTCTGGCCAGTTCTGGAGAACCGTAAGCAGAAATTTTGAATAGTTTGGAGAACTGGTAAATTCCACCTTTGACTGGCCCCGCCCCCATCTATTCTCTGCCTCCCAAGTCCCAGCTGAGGAGGAGGAAATGGGGATTTTGCAGTAACCTTCCCCTGGAGTGGGGAGGGAATGGAGATTTTACAGTATCCTTCCCCTGCCATGCCCACCAAGCCGCACCCACCAAGCCATGCCATGCCCATCAAGTCACGCCCACACAACCAGTAGTAAACAAATTTGAATCCCACCACTGGTAAGTAGCAACTGCAAGGCGAAGTTGACCCATGCTTGAGGGAGTGGTTACAATTTCATGTTCAATTTGTTTCTGATTTTGCTTGTGGCTTTCTCTAAACTACATAGAGCAACAGTAGAACGAATACCATTTATTTGGAATACTGCTACTTTCCAGAATTTAACCTTCACAATGTATCCTTCCCTCGCTAAATGTAAACCTTCATGGATTTTTCAAATAAATAATTTAAAATATCATGAACGGTCCATATAACCAGCATTTTGCAGGGTGCTCCAAGAGGACTATGATGGGAGTGACGATCCAAATATTTCTGTCATGTTAAAGGGTGGGGGTGGGGGGGTGTCAAGGCTCAAAGGTAAAAAGAATTCATAAAGCCATTATGATTAAGGGTAGATTTTTAAATGGTTTTGATAAAGGCTTGTAAAACAGCCAAGAGCAATCCTGCAATTTTAATGTTAAGTGGCTTCTGTATTGGAAAAATGCCCAAGGGCCATGTCTGGCACGGTCACTTACAAATGACTGATGGGAGATCAATACAGACAGAGTGGGAATGCAGCTTTGTCACTGGGATATGTAGTTAGTATGTGATTAGCTTTAAGTAGCACTGACTTAGATGTAGATGGGCAATAAAGTGCTTAGCATCTAGTCATCCTACTGGCTATACATACACAGCAGGAAATGGAGCAAGAAGTATTCCATTTTCCGTAGACATTCAGGAGGGCACCCCGAACCTGCTTTCACTTTTAGGAAAGAGCAGCAGGAGCTTGTACTCTTGATTAAATGTGTCTGTTAAAGGCATCTTTCACTTTCTTTACGGGAAGAATAACTCTAGCAGTTAGAAAAAAACCCACTTTCCGGTCAAACTAGCTTGCAAGAGGTTATGCAGCGGATGCAGCTGGATCATTCGATTTTTCTCTGGGAAGACTAAAATAAGTACATCCATAAGCAAAATTAGTTAATTATAAGTAAATCAAACTATTAGCAAAATAGTAAGTACAAAATAAAGGACTCACAAATATAAGCCTCAGGATTGGAGGAAAGATAACAGATTTCCTTGAAATTTAAACCCCATAGGGATATAATACTTTATTCTTTATTGATCAAGTGTGATTGGGCACAGAAGGAATTTGTCTCCAGTGCATAAGCTCTCAGTGTACATACAAGCAACAAGTGATAAATCATGTTCATGATCATAAAATACAATCATCATAAATCATAAGATACAACACTCAATGCTAGTCATAGGATACTAAATAACAAATAACCAATCAACATAAACCATAAGAGGATACTAAATAAAAGCAATCAGCATAACTCATGAGATATAAACAACAAAGTTATAGGCATAAGAAGCTAAGGTAATAGGAAAGATGAGAAGGATAATAGTAATAGTGATAGTAATACAGCCCTACTAGGTGATTTGACATCCCAGGGCATAAGACAGTGTTGTGGGAATTAGTCACTTAGCAGAGTGATAGCTCTAGCTTTTATATTTCCAATCCTCAGTCTTTTCATTGTTATGCAGCATTTGGAATCAAAGCAGGCAAAGGTATTTCAGATTTGGTGTTGGTCACTCTATGTCAGGACTGTCAAACCCCTGGCCCATGGTCTGGATGCATCACATTCTGGCCATGCCCACATCCGATTTAGCGAAGGGGGGAGAGCCCTGATATGTCACTTGATGATGCCGTGACTGCGTGAGTTTGACACCCTTGCTCTATGTACTTCAGAGGTGGGTTGCTCCCAGTTTGGCCCGGATCGTTGGCGGGAGGCTCTGCCCATCTGCCTGGACGCTTCTACACTTGCACAGACGCATCGCACAGAAGCACACCTGAACCGGTAATAGAAAAATTGGCAACCTACCTCTGATGTACTTGTTGGTGGCTTGTTAAATTACCTGTATCTTTTCCTGAGCTATCACCACAAGCAAGTGGGCTTAGGGACATGTATGCCTGACTTAAGTTGGTAAAGAAAGGGAAGCAACACAGATCCGTCTAAACACCTCCTCTTTAATGCTTCCTTAACTCAAATGCATCTTTTCCTGACCTGCATGGATACTATGTAAGCCTTAGAAAAAAAGGTGTATTTAAGTGTATTTCCAAGCGCCCTGGGTCCGCTTGGAAAAGGGCGGGATATAAATTTAATAAAATAAATAAAAATAAATAAGTGCAAAGACAGTATACTCTTGCCCATGTCAATTCCGAATTCCGCACTTCTGTACTTATTTTACTAATCCTGCATCTCTTTACTTGTTTTACTAATTTAGAAGGTGCATGCTTGAAGCTTTATTAAAGATAGAGGAAATATCTCTCATCTGATTTGAATTGTCAATTTGGTTAACTGTTTTGATTAAATTTGAAAGTTAATTTTGTATTTTTTTTTTAAAAAATTGTTGAATCAGAATGGTTGACTCTAATGGTTGAGTCTAAAACAGATTTGGGATTTCAGTGAAATCCTTGTTTTAACCAAGAAAGAGATTCAGATGTATTCTGCTGCTCTTTTTAAGTTTGATTTGCAGTTTTCTCTGTTCTCCTTTACTTTTGTTTAATTACATGCCCTTTGATTTATATTCTCCCTGAACTCTTAATCTTGCCTAACTTGTACTAAAACTGTTATTCTCTGTGTCCAGTCTTTCTGTAGGCCATCTGTTACAGTTGTCCTTTTAACTTTCTGTATTCTTTTCCAATAAATAAATAACCTACTTGTTGTTGTTGTTTTCAATTGAACATGGCACATGAATTTCTTAATCTGGAGTTCAAATTAGATCTTAGCTGATTTGCATAGTTCTACTGATTTAGTTATTTATATGACTATACTGCTATGCTATTGTTGTGAAAACTACCTTAAAAGCATTATAACCTTAAAAAAGAATGTTACATTTATAATAAATCTGCAGTCTAATCATTGTGAACTATTGCAGTGCTTCTATAAGAATTTTCCTTAAGTACAGAAAATATTTCCTGCAGTATTTCTCAAATATTATTTCATTTAAAAGAAAAATATAACAAATTGAGCAAGTGTGAATTGCTTGCTCCAAAAACAAAATAGCATTGCTATATTTTATTATTGTTGCAAAGAAGGCTATGTAAAGAAAATGTTGTACGATTCAAACAGAATTAGAATTTCTTGGTGATTTTTTCTTTTATACATTGTAATTCTTAAACGGATGTTAATAGCAACGAATGATTGAATGCATGAAATTTATGATATGATATGTATGTATCTCTTTCCACCCTTTTATTGAAATGATTTTGTATGAAGTCTCGGAGGTGGTTACCACCTCCGACGTGGAAGCTCTAAAATATTTCTACCTTACCCTATATATCCCTTTCCCTTCGTAAAATTGTAAAACCAATAAAAATTGTTTTTTTTAAAAAAAGAATTTCTTGGTGGATAAAAAATAGTTTTATCACTTTTTAATTTTATAATTGACAAGCCATTTTATATTTCCCTACTAGTTTTCTTTTTCTTTTTAAATATGTTTTTTTCTTGATACAATCTAGAAGATAAGACAAAAAAGCAATCCCTGAGATCCATTAAAATAAATTGTATAATCTACATATATAGTAGTCGCTTTTTACCCAATGAATATATGGTCCTACAATGGTTGACATATTCATTGAAGCCATATATATGTGGTTAATATGTATAACAACTAACATGTTGGTCTAGGGCAGAAATCATCCACCAAAGTTCAATTTGACTGACTTCATGTGGTGCTATTCAGAGGGAGCCAGTGTTTCATATGCTATATCCTAGGCTCCCTACCAGAAAATTGAGAAATATTAATTAATATAGTTTATATAGTTACTTATCTATAGGTTAATTATATGTTCTGAGTGATTTTCAACGATTAAAGCATGGGAGGGGGGGGGGAAGAAACCAATAAATTAAAATAAACTATGAATTACTCAAAATAACTATGTCCATTTAGATAGCATTGCTAAAAAAAAAACCAAAACCCCAAAACAAAGCAGCAAGACTGACTTTCTAAAATGGAGTTTGACACTAAGGAGCAACCCATACCTAGAAGAAAAATACACACATAGGTTGTTGTGTCCTATGCTACATACCTACTTACATTACAGTTACAATTGCTCCCGATATCATAACCTCCTCTTCCTTCATAGAAATCCTGAAGATGCATATGTCTTGCATTAGAGGAAACATTTCCTAAAGGATTTATTTGCCAACACATACATGTAATTTGATTTTAGTCTTTAAAAAGGTAAGGAGTCCTTCCTGGAGATATCCCATAGTTTTGCCATTACGTTCTTCTAGATGATTTTTCTGCCCTGTAGACCAAATATTAGGGATGTCTCATTTAAATGCAAACCAGACAATCTGAGTCAGTGGTGGGATTCAAAAAAATTTATTACTGGTTCTGTGGGTGTGGCTTGGTGGGTGTGGCAGGTGAAGGATACTGTAAAATCTCTATTCCTTCCCCAATGCAGGGAAAGGTTACTGCAAAATCCCCATTTCCTCCCGATCAACTGAGACTCAGGAGGCAGAGAATAGATGGGGACGGAGCCAGTCAGAGGTGGTATTTACCGGTTCTCTAAACTACTCAAAATTTCTGCTACCGGTTCCCCAGAACTGGTCAGAACCTGCTGAATACCACCTCTGATCTGGGTGCTTTGAAATAAACCAAGATTAAATTGAGTGCACTTTCTTCTGAGTAAAACAGTTCTGCTAATTCTGATAATTTTCCTATCCTTTAAAAAAAAAATTAAAAAAGGAAGATGATTATGGGATGATATTTTGAGTTACTACTTTAATCCACTCTAGTAATTCTTTTGTTAATTCATTCCTCCACTGGCTGTTACATGGTTAAAACTGTATATAAAAATCTCTTGATTAAAGCCATCAAATCTTCTATCCTCTTTGCTCTGACCTTCCATTTGTCTTTTCTCTCTCCACCACATTTTAGTCTCACAGCATACACACCGAAATGATTTTACTGGTCTTCTAATCTTTCCAAGGCCATGCATATGCCAGTAATCTGCAGCCAGGGGCTATCACCTGCCATCTTAATGGGCCCTTAGTCTACAGTTAATTAGAGGGAGAAATTTGGGTATCCAACTCACACAAAGAAAAAAATAGGTAGGCTGTAGCTGTATGTCATAATGCTCAGAGGGTTGCTGCTACAATGATCTCCTTTTCAATGAACTTTAACATTCTTACGTACTTTCCCACTTAAAATGGAGGTGACCCAGAAAAGCCCAGGGCTTAATGAAGAACATCGTAAGCATAATATTTGAGGAAAACAGCAGTATCCATATAATCACTATTACCCTCTTATTAAGCACACTATAATATACGGATCATCACCTAATTAAAACTGGACCAAAGCCACTAATGAGTTTGATGTGGATCACTGGTCCTTAAAGCAGTTGACTTAAAGATAAGGCTGATGTCTGGAAGTCCTCACAAGACAATTTCTTCTGGAATCAGTTCAGTTTTAGAATATAATAATTAAGTGCAAACTCATTCCTGTTGCTAGCAACAGTGGTAGGAATGCAACCTTGATGATGCAAAGATTGGGGTTTTTTAAAAGATGAATAATTATGGTTAGGTCGGCCTAATTCCTTGAATTGCTCTGTCTTTGAAAATATTTATCTATACGAGATTAGAAATCACATGTTCTAAATCAGGGGTTCCCAAACTTGGCAACTTGAAGACTTGTGGACTTCAACTCACAGAATTCTCCAGCCAGCAGAGCTGGCTGGAGAATTCTGGGAGTTGAAGTCCACAAGTCTTCAAGTTGCTAAGTTTGGGAACCTCTGTAATCTAAATAAAGCTATAAAGACCAATACACAATCTTCCTTCAGTAATATTTTTAAACTAGCCCTTGCTGTTGGTGGCTTTTCATAGGATACTATTATATATGGCATACTTGTAGGCAACGCAATTTTCCTAGTTGAGGAAACATTTCACCAGCCATTTTCCTTGTAGTCAGTGCCTTTCATAAGAGAAGCCATTTTTTTTCTTTTTGTAGAACCAGAAAACTTACATTTTAAGCACTATCAGCAAACAAGTTCCTTCTTTTTTTTTCTTTTGAAAACATAGTTTACTACTGTTAAGAAGTAGTACCTCAGTCTTGTTATTTGATAGTACTTTTTCAGGGGAAATATACATTTCCCCATGAGGCTGTGGTGTCAGGCATCCTCAACATTTTATACAATGGTGTCTGAAAGTACAATTGCTTGTCGTGGTGGTAAAATATGCCTTGAAAACAAAATATGTGCCTGAATGTTGAGAGGTTGAAAAGTTATTCTAAATGTAAATTCTGTTGCCTTTGGAAAAATCAGCATTTATTCTCTATGGTCCATAATGGAGTCTGGATGGGGAGGAACGGGCTCCGACTCAACCCGTCCAAGACCGAGTGGCTGTGGTTTCCGGCACCATGACATAGCCAGCTGGCTCCATCTCTGGCTATCGGGAGCAAGTCATTAGCCCCTGCAGAAGGGGCTCGCAACTTGGGTGTCCTCCTGGACTCTCAGCTGTCCTTAGAGGACCATCTGACAGCCGTAGCCAGGGGGGCCTTCTATCAGGTTTACCTGATACGCCAGTTGCGCCCCTTTCTGGATTGTGACGCCCTACGCACGGTCACTCAAGCCCTTGTCATCTCCAATCGGGACTACTGTAATGCTCTCTACATGGGGCTCCCCTTGAGGTGCACCTGGAGGTTCCAGTTAGTGCAGAATGTGGCCGCGTGGGGGATCTTGGGAGTTTCAAGATACTCCCATGTAACACCTCTCCTGCGCGAGCTGCACTGGCTCCCTGTAGCCTTCCGGGTGCGTTTCAAGGTTTTAGTGACCATCTTTAAAGCTCTCTATGGCATAGGACCTGGTTACTTGCAGGACCGCCTCCTACCACACACTTCTATTCGACCTGTCCGCTCCTACAGAGAGGGCCTCCTTAGGGTGCTGTCCGCCTTACAATGCTGGCTGGCGACTCCCAGGGGAACTCTGGAACGACCTGCCCCCCGACCTCCGTACAATCATAGACCTTCGCCTCTTCCATCGGGCATTAAAAACATACTTCTTTCATGTGGCCGGCCTGGCATAGCGGATATAGCTATTTTATAATTTTAGTTGGGTTTTAATTAGGTTCTTAGCACGGGCCAAATTCTATTTAATTCTAGTTTTAACTATTTTGATTGTCTGTATTTTTATATTTTATAGTTCCTGTGCACCGCCCTGAGTCCCATGTTGGGAGAGAGGGCGGTATAGAAATCCAATAAATAAATAAATAAATAAATAAATAAATAAATAAATAAATAAATAAATAAATAAATAAATAAATAAATAAATAAATAAATAAATAAATAAATAAATAAATAAATAAATAAATAAATAAATAAATAAATAAATAAATAAATAAATAAAGATTAGAACTTTTAACCCAGACTTAATTATTTAATTATTTGATTGGTATTACTTCCTTTGTTGATAGGTTTTTCTGATCTCTTTTATATAGATCTGGCATCCCCTATCAGCAAATATGACATATTTGTACAAAACTTTGCGATCAATTATGACCAATAGGAAAGCTGACACATTTTGGAGTCACATACACTGGAGTTACACCTTCTCTTAATTGATTGATTGACTCATTCAATGTCCCAATTGTCCAATTTTCCAGGCATTTTGAACCTATTTTTTGAAAAAGTCCCATTTCATGGTCAGCCAGTTCTGTTTTGTCCCATTCCATGTAACAGGGTTCTACTTCTCTCAGTTGTCATGCTGAATCTCCAGGGGAAAAACTAAAATTTATTTGATTTGGAATATGAACTTTTACCTGTTTAGATTTAGATTTAGATTTTATTCAATTTGTATCCCGCCCTTCTCCAGAAGGACCCAGGGCGGTGCACAGGAATTTAAAATAACATACAAACGTAATACAAAATACACAAATTTAAAACCTATTAAATAACAAAAACCTGCGCTAAAACCTGTTCAAGTAAAGTCCTATAGCCCTGTTGAACAGCAACGAGCATTGTGACGAAAACAAGTCTCCTTGAATTTTGGCTGTTGGAGCTGCTATCCATGACTGCTGAAGGTCTCAGCTAGGAATTGATTCTCTGGAAGAAACAAATTCTTTTCCTCGCTATTTACTGGGCCAGAGTCAGAGCTTTTGGTGGTTGGTTTTGCAGCCATTTTCCTAACTTTTGGTAGATGCAATTAAGGAGAGATACAATATCTCTCCTACTCCCTCTGATGCTGCTTCCTGATAGCTTTCAGCCTTCCCCATGGTGTAATGAAGACTGTTGCCAAGAACAAGGAGTAGCAATATATGAAAAAGTGTGCCCATTCTCTCTTCGGTATAAAATGTCTGTGAGATGTAACTGCCTTAGATACTCTTTTACTTTTAGCTGATGATCAACTTCATGGTCAACATATTTATTAGTGACTGCCTGAGAATACTTAATCCTTTTTGGCCAAAACCTAATGGGTGAGATCAAGCCCCAATTTCTCAAAGGTATTTCATGCTTTATGTTTTTGTCCAAATGTGTAGGTCTTAAATCTGGAATCTGCCAATCAGGATTAAATGGATTTTCCAGGTTTTAATATAATCCTGACAGATTCTTCAACCTTCTATGGGGTTTTTGTTTTTTCAGGGGATTTGGATTTAAACCTCTTTCTAGGAGACGGGGAATGTCTGGATCTGGAAACATAAAACATCTTGGGTTTTGTGCTAATCGCCTATTGTGAAGATTTTCTAGGATTTCTAAGACGTTCTTGTGGTGGTAGGTCCTCCAATTCCTGATATGCAACCATGTTAGAAAACTACTTCTATTTTAGGAATAGTTCCCATGTATCCCTCGGAGTATCCAGCCAAGATAAAAAAATACTGCTTGTTCTCACCAGTGAAGAACATTGGTCTGGTACCATAAAATTCAGTGATTCTCTTTCATTACATTACTCAAAGGAGGCTTTGATAACTTGCAGAGTGGATGTTGTAAATAACAGATCAGGCTGAATTAATTGGAAATGTCTACCAGGAAGTTGCCAATCTCCAAGCATGTGCAGTGCTTCATCAGTTCTCCTAATATAGCTAGTGATCCACTCAGGAGTGAGGCAGGTACTCATGAATAGGTAACTGGAAGCCAATCATCTTTGACCAGGGGCTGATCACCTATTTGAGCTCCACTAGGGGATAGTGATGGATTAGAATTGATCAGCCTCAGTGCCCTAGTAAGACATACATGACCTTGTGTCAGAGGGGGAGCCAGACCTGGTAGGAATTGCGGAGACCTGGTTGGGCCACGAGGGTGGACTCCCCCTCGTTGAAATGTGCCCATCAGGTTACCGTGCTTTTCATCAGGGGTGGAGGGGTAGCGGTCATTGTTAGGGAAAGTCTTGAGCCAAGAGAGACCATTGTGCCACAGACCACCGGTTGTGAGTCCCTCTGTGTGAAGTGGGGCCTAGGGAGGCAGTTGGGCTTGCTGGTTGTATACCTGGCTCCCCGCTATGTAGCAGCAGTCCTGCCCGAGCTCCTCGAGGTGATCGCTACGATGGCAGTTGAGACCCCCAGACTCTTAGTCATGGGGGACTTTAATCTGCCGTCGGCGGGCGAATCATCCGCGGTAGCTCGGGAGTTCATGGCTTCCATGACGACCATGGACGTGACCCAATTAATTCAAGGCCCCACCCATGAGGGTGGACATACACCGGACCTCATCTTTGTCTCAGGCCAATGGAAGAGTGATCTGGGTATAGGGGATATAGTCATCATGCCCTTGTCATGGTCAGACCACTCACTTCTCCGGCTCGACTTTCCAACCGCTACTCCCCACCGCGGGGAGGCGGAACCTGAGTCACCTATTTGGTTCCGCCCCAGGCGCCTGATGGACCCCGATGGGTTCCAGGCGGCGCTTGGGCCACTTCCTGTACCCCTGACCCGCGCCCCGATGGAGGACCTCGTGGCCGCATGGAATACTGTGGCCACGGGAGCCTTGGATCGGGTCGCGCCCTTGCGGCCTCTCTTGTGGCGGCGAGCCACCCTGGCTCCTTGGTTTACCGAGGAGCTAAGGGTGATGAAACGCCACAAGAGATGCCTAGAGAGAAGTTGGAGGTCTACCCGCTCTGAATCTGACCGGACACAGGTAAGACCCCATTTACGGACTTACATTGTGGCGCTGAGAGTGGCCAAACGCCATCATTGTGCCACTCTCATAGCATCCGCAGATAACCGCCCTGCCGCCCTGTTTAGGGTGACCCGTTCCCTTCTTCAACAGAGGGTGCGGGAAGCCCCATTACAGGGTAGAGCAGAGGAATTTGTGATTTATCTGCAGGAGAAAATCGCTCAGATCCAGAATGAGTTAGTCTCCATTGATGGCCCAGTGGGATTGCACGAGGCGGATCTTGGTTGGGAGGAGTTTGACTCTGTTACTTCCGAGGATATGGACAGGTTACGTGGGCGACTGCGAGCCACCACATGTTTATTGGACCCGTGTCCTTCCTGGCTTGTACTGGCATCCTGGGAGGTGACACGAGGCTGGCTCCAAGAGGTTGTCAACGCTTCCTTAAGTGAGGGTTTCTTGCCTGCCTCCCTTAAAGAGGCCATGGTGAGGCCCCTCCTGAAGAAGCCCTCTTTGGACCCAGCTTTATTAGCCAACTATCGTCCCGTCTCCAACCTTCCCTTTTTGGCGAAGGTTGTAGAGAGTGTGGTGGCACAACAGTTTCCCCGTCACCTGGAGGAAGTTGATTATCTAGACCCGTGCCAGTCTGGCTTTCGGCCCGGGCATAGCACCGAGACGGCATTGGTCGCGTTGGTAGATGATCTCTGGAGGGCCAGAGATGGAGGTTGTTCCTCCATCCTGGTCCTATTAGACCTCTCAGCGGCTTTCGATACCATCGACCATGGTATCCTATTGCATCGACTGGGGGGGGGCTGGGGGTGAGAGGCACCGTTTTACGGTGGTTCTCCTCCTACCTCTCTGGTCGATCGCAATTTGTGTTGACAGGAGAGCAGAGGTCGACCTCGAGACCCCTCACATGTGGGGTGCCTCAGGGGTCGGTCCTCTCGCCTCTCCTGTTCAACTCATATATGAAGCCGCTGGGTGAGATCATCCGTGGTTTTGGGGTAGAGTATCACCTCTACGCTGATGATACGCAGTTGTATATATCTACCCCAAACCACCCCAGCGATGCCGTAGCGGTGATGTGCCAGTGCCTGGAAGCCGTGCGGATCTGGATGGGAAGTAACAGACTCAGGCTCAACCCGACCAAGACCGAGTGGCTGTGGTTTCCGGCCGCCCGATTCAATCAGCTGACTCCATCGCTGACCATAGGGGGCGAAAATCTTGCCCCTGTGGATGGGGCGCGCAACTTGGGTGTCCTCCTGGATACCCGGCTATCCATGGTAGATCAAGTGACAGCCGTGGCCAGGAGGGCGTTTTACCAGGTTCGCCTGGTACGCCAGTTGCGCCCCCTATTGGATCGGGATACCCTTTGCACAGTCACTCATGCCCTCGTGACATCCCGACTGGACTATTGCAACTCTCTCTACATGGGGCTCCCCTTGAGGTGCACCCGAAGACTTCAGCTGGTCCAGAATGCAGCCGCGCGAGCTATAATGGGGACCGCAAGGTATACCCACATAACACCTCTCTTGCACGAGCTGCACTGGCTGCCTGTCGTCTTTCGGGTGCGCTTCAAGGTGCTAGTTGTCATCTTTAAAGCGCTCCATGGCTCGGGACCTAGCTATCTGCGGGATCCGATCATGCCCCATACATCCTCACGGCCGATTCGCTCCCACAGAGAGGGACTTCTCCGGGTGCTGTCCACTAGACTTTGTCAGCGGGCGACGCCCAGGGGAAGGGCCTTCTCTGTGGTGGGCCCAGCCCTCTGGAACGACCTTCCCCCCGACATTAGAACAACCACGGACCTCCGCTCCTTCCGTCAAAAATTAAAAACACACTTTTTCTGCTTGGCCGGCCTAGGGTAGTCTCTTCCTTGGGGTTTTTTAGGGTTGTTAGTTTTAATGGCTATTTTTGCGCAGGGATAAGTAGTTTAATTGATTTTTATCTTTTGTATTTATTGATGTATATATTTTATGTGTTTTAGTTTTCCCTGTGCACCGCTCCAAGTCCCCTAGGGGAGAGGACGCGGTATATAAAATTAAACAATAATAAAATAATAATAATAATACGGCATACAACATATGACTTGGAGGCCTGATAGATGCCAATCAATTATCTGCAATTGATATATCTATATTGTTATCCACTATAATTGTTAAAGAAGCAACTACAGGGGCAAGCAACCATAATTCCTGATAGGATTGAGTAGCTGCAGTCCAATGTTTCTCAATTAATTCTCCCTTATCAGTTGTAATTGAATTATTATATAATATATCCTATGCCATCTGCAATATATCAAAAACAGGAGAAAAGAAATCAGGCATAAACTTGCATGTTTCAAATGCATGTTCTTTATTAGTTTTATAGTTACATTTACATAGAAGCTTGGGCACCCAAGGCTTAAATAGGAGAGGGGTGTAGCTACTAGCAGTTTCATTGACCTCAGGTGGCAAAAGGCAGGCAGAATGATCGGCAGGGTTGTCTTCTGATGCCACATAGTATAAGTTTTGTTTATACAAACACGTAGTAGATAACATGGGAAAAAATCCATGGTAAATGATCGAAGTGTTTGTGCCCAACAAACATACTATCAGAAAATACAACACGAGATTGATGATGAATAACAAAGTAAACAAATCAATAGTTCTTGTACACGGATAAGTCTAGATTGTTTGAATTTCATTACAACACTATTTGATGTTCTTAAATCAACAACAGCTCTGTGGGTCAATGTTTTAATAATTTTTAACAATAACTTTATATTATTTGGAAAATTGTACATCAGACTTATTACACTTAGCATACAGAGGGAGTAGAAAAGACCATTGAAGGGAAGAAAAACCAACAAGAAAGTTTAAATGCCCTATAAGCATTGTATTATTTTCCAATCATACCTTTTCTTACAATTTCTTTTAGAATATTGGTACTTTTTTCTTGAAATTCTTTAGGAATGCTTAGAGTCCTGACAGCACCATTCAGTGCCCAATGTAATGAACGTCCTGTACTGGTTCAGGCATTGATTTATCATAGTTTATCGGGATTACATAAGTTTGAAGACCTTGAATGCAACTGTGGCTAATGGTTTGGATGAGAGAAACTGAAGTCATCTAAATAAGTAAAACAGAATATGTTATGCTTGGGGATAAATATGGTCTGCAATGGCGTTAGTGAAGAGAGTCAGATTGAAGGGGCTGAGACCAACTCCCAGAGGACATTTCTTAAGCCCGTAAATATGTGTCGCATCAGATATAAGAAGGCAAGCAGCAGACTCAAGATGATGAGGAAGATGATAAAAAGCTTCAGACAACTCCAAGGAGATGCGAGACATGTTCAGGGGGAGAATTCTGGACAAGCTTTTGTAGTTTGGATTTTATGTACCTGCCTAGATAAAATCCAGCAGCTTGTTCTAGAGATTGCAAGGTGCTGTTTTTCACTACCAACAACTGCCGTCACGTTTGCAAATCTGATGGATCTAAAATGTCTTCCGCCATCCCAGCATTATAAATGATTTTGTGGTTTTAGCATTTTGGCTCAACAAAGCAAAATAATTAAATTAATCTAACTCTGAACATGTTTATAACTTCCTTATTGAACTTGCATGTGGCGAGCTGGTTTAGTTTCTTTGTTTCTTTGTTTTGTTTTTGATTTCATTGAAAGCTACTTTGCAAAAATGAAGCTGCAGCTGCCAAGGAGATGATTCTTATGAACACGGAAACTAAGCAATGCTTATTATTGATCAGGAGACTCAGACATTAATGGAAATAGCTAAATTAGAAAAGATCCTTTTATAAGCTATGGCAAAGTATATTTATTTGATCTAGGCAAACTGTTATTGAATGGTGTAAAGCTTAAGTACCTATTTTCTTTTTTCTTTTTTTCTCTCTCTCCCTCTTTCTTTCTTTCTTTCTTTCTTTCTTTCTTTTGCAATCTTCAAGTAACTAAAAATCAGTACAAATATTTCTTTTACTATTTGATTTTAGAAAAAAATAGTTCTTTTGGTGTTACATATAAAGAAATGTTTCTTATCTCAGTGAGCATCCCATGCAGTCTCTTCACTATTTTTCCATTCTATTTTATTTAGGACTCAGCCAGGGTTAAATTTACTTTTATACATGTTGGGAGGCTGCTTACACAGGCTTCTTTTAACAAAAATAATTAAAAAGAATGGACAACTCTAAATGTGATTAATGTATTCCAGAAGCATTATTACTATCCAATTTTACTATCGGCTGGAAAAAGTATGCATGATGTTTCAGTCTAGACAATGGGTTTTTCATAAAAAAGCATGGGTTTAAATAGTGATAAATATGCTTTAATAATACCTATGAGGTATAGCTATTTCTTGTGCATTACAACCTTACAAACATTTCTTACTGGAATTCAAATTCTATCACCTTCCAATTTTGGAACATGATTGTGAAATTCAGGGATCTTTAGTCCAGTAGTGACATTAGAATCTACATTTTCCTTTTAAAAGTTTTCTATTCCTTAATAAAAACAAAAGCAATAACTAAATATCAAACTGAATAAAATACAAAAAAAAAGGAAAAACAAAATTATGAAAAAAAAAGAAAAGGTATGCCCAAATGAGCTCAAATTTTAATATCAATCAATCTGATCAGATGTTCTACAACGTACTGAACAATTAATTCATATATTGACAGTGTGTATGTGTCATCAATCCAGGCTTTTAAATTAGGGATCCTAAAGTGTCAATAGCAGAATACACCTCCTATAGCAGGGGTCCCAAAACCCCAGGCCATGGTCCACTACTGGACTGTGCTCTATTTGGAACCAGGCCCCATGAGCTATAGGCTGGTGCACGTGGGTGAATGCAGCTCCAGTTGTGTGAGTTTGCACAATGTGCATGCAGCTCAATGTGCAAATTGAGCTGCGTGCACATGCAGATGCATGCAAGTCGAGCTGTGTACGCATGTACATGCTTACTGACCCCCAGAGTTCACACAAGTTGAGCTGTGTATACATGTACATGCATGCTGGCCCACTGTTCACACAAGTTGAGCTATGGGGACATGTGTGTACACTGGTTTGCTGCTTGCACAGCCCAGTTCCCTCCCACCCCCACTGAGCCACCAAGCTGCAAAGGTTGGGGACCATTATTCTAGAGTAAATTTTACCAATAATAATTTGTGTTGCTTTTAAATTTTCCTGGTTGTTTTTAGAAATGCCATGTGAAAAATTCGTTAATATTCGTTAAAATTAATAGCTTTTAAGCTATTAAAAATGTGTGAAGTACTGGATGATACTCTTGATGAGACTATTCCATCCAGTCTTCTACCCCCCCTATCTTTCAGATTATATTATATTTTTTCTCAGAAGAGCGGAGAGAGAGAGAGAGAGAGAGAGAGAGAGAGAGAGAGAGAGAGAGAGAGAGAGAGAGAGAGAGAGAATCTATAGCTCAGGGTTGAAATGTGGACTTCCTTACTATTTTATGAAATCATCTCTGTCCAATTGATCATGTTTCTGAGAGTTTGGAATTTTGCACTTCAGATGGTAGATTGTTTAAAAAACGCCTGTCAAGGCTCTAAAGCCTCTCTTTTGTTTCCACTCTGCACTTCCTGAAAAGCTCCGCATGTTCAACTTTGTCTTCTTCCAAACCTCCAAAATAAGAACAAGTTTTGACAGCAAAGTATTTGATTGATACAGCATCACACTGGCAAATTGCACCTTCCCGTGGAAATTGGACCTTGCCCATTCTCAAGGTGTTGATTATGCGCACCTCCTTGTCCTATGCTGTTTCTTTCTATGTAAATGAAATATTTTTTCAAAACTCCTCTTTGCACTTTTCGGCATAGAAAAGAAGAAGGATTTTGCACACTGGGGATAAATGTTAGAATGAAAAGAGCAGGTTTTGTGGAAATCAATCTTTCTTTATATGCTCCCAAATTATTCTCCTAGCAGAGAGGCCTCCAGCAGCTTTGTCAGTCATGATAAAGCTATCACTCTGAGATATATTATAGGTTTCCTTTTCATGTTTTCAATAGAAAACATCCCACAGGTGTGTTTGCATTAGCAGAAATATATGAAGATTAATTACATGTCTAAGGCTTGAAATTTATAGATATCTTTTCTAGGTTTTCAGATCATTTGAGAAGGAATGGCTTTTACCTGCACACTTTTTAAGAATTTAAAATATTTTTTGAGAGGAAAAATGCACACAATTTAAGCCTTTTAATGAATGGAAAATTTTACCCTCCCTTAAAATATACAACTTCCCCTGTAGCTAACTAGGGTGAGAAAGTCAATAAATTGCTGCTGGTGCTGTTCCCACAGGTGATTTCAAGGGGAAAAGGCCTGGGACAGAGCATTCCACAGGCAGTGTAAGAAAGTAGAAACTGGTTTGTGATTATTGAGTGGGCCCAAATGCAGCTCATCTCCAGAACTAACACTGGACCTGGAGGCTATTTCTGCATCATTGCTTTAAATCTGAAAAAGGACGGTTGATACACATGAATAGTTAATCAAATTCATCCATCCATTCCACCATAGCTGGAGTGAACCTTGATTAGCTCCAATCACACCAGGTCTACTTATGATTTATTCCTTAAAATATGTATATTCCTTAAAATATATGTTAGATTTTTAAGGGCTGAAATATATATATATAGTCATGTGTTTTTAAACTAGGGGCACGGTGGCTCATTGGCTAAGACACTGAACTTGTCGATCAGAAGGTCGGCAGTTCAGCGGTTCAAATCCCTAATGCTATGTAACCAACTGAGCTCCCATTACTTGTCCCAGCTTCTGCCAACCTAGCCATTCAAAAGCACATAAAAAAGGCAAGTAGAAAAGTAGGGACCATCTTTGGTGGGAAGGTAACAGCCACCTTTGGGATTTAGTCATGCCAGCCACATGACCATGGAGACGTCTTCGGACAGTGCTGGCTCTTTGGCTTAGAAACAGAGATGAGCACCATCCCCTAGAGTTGGGAACGACTAGCACACGTGTTAAAACACGTGTAAAAACACCTTATGTTTTTAAAGAAAATATTGTTTTTTAAAAATATTGTTCAAAACAATGTTACAAATTCATTTGATATTCATGTTCAAGTACACGAAAGCAAATTCTCTTAACTATGAGATCAAAGTAGCAGGAAGTGAGTACCCTTTAATACAGGGGTCCCCAACCCCCGGGCAACGGACCGGTGCCGGTCTGTGGCTTGGTAGGAACCGGGCCGCAGGGCGGAGGAGGAGGAGGAGGGAGGAGGGAGGAGGGAGGAGGGGGCAGCCCCCTGGGCAGAGCACGCGGGAGAACGCAGGGCGTGGCTGTTCGCGCCATTGGAGTGCGGCTCTTCCTCCACCCTCGTCGACGGTGGGACTCCTAGGCGCCGCCGCCCCTCCCTACCAGCCGCCGATTCCCTTCCTCCCCCCCCCCCACACACGGAGCCTTCTCAGCTCCTGGAAGGAGCCTGAGTGAGCAAACGAGCAACCAAGCGCAGCGCCCGGGCGGGTGAGGCAGGCTAAGGCGAGTGAGCACGGCGGCCCGGGCTGAGGAGGCTCGGGGGGGGGGACGATGACGACAGACAGACAGAGAGAGGCACAGACACAGAGAGAGACAGGGAGGGAGGGGGGAATCAGAGAGTGACAGACACACACACAGAGACAGGGAAAGAAAGAGAGACACAGAATGAGTGATTAAGTGCGTGGATGCGAGACAGACAGACACACACACACACATAGAATGACAGATGGGCGGACGAAGGAGAGAGAGACAGAGAGAGAGAGAGAGAGAGAAAGAAAGTGGGAGAGAGAGAGAGAGAAAGAGAGAGAGAGAGAGAAAGACAGACAGAGAAAGAGAAAGAAAGAGAGACAGAAAGGAAAGAGAGAGAAAAAGAGAGAGAAAGAGAGGAAGAAAGAGACAGAAAGAGAAAGAGAAAGAAAGAGAGAGAAAGAAAGAGAGAAAGAGGGAAAGAAAGAAAGAGAGAGAAAGAGAAAGAAATAAAGAGAGAAAGAGGGAAAGAAAGAAAGAGAGAGAAAGAGAAAGAGAAAGAAATAAAGAGAGAGAAAGAGAAAGAGAAAGAAATAAAGAGAGAAAGAGGGAAAGAAAGAGAAAGAAAGAGAGAAAGAGAAAGAAATAAAGAGAGAAAGAGGGAAAGAAAGAGAACAAAAGAGAGAGAAAGAGAAAGAAAGAAAGAGAGAGAGAGAGAAGGAAAGAGAAAGAAAGAGACAGAGAAAGAAAGAAAGAAAGAAAGAAAGAGAGAAAGAAAGAAAGAACTTATGACCACAATTGAGCACAAAAGTTTGGTTGTTAACCAAGACCATTGTTAAGTGAGTTTCACATTTTCCAAGTTGGCCACGCCCACCCAGTCACATGACTGCTGAGCCACACAGCCGGTCCGCAAAATTTTCTTTAAAATGAAACCAGTCCCTGGGGCAAAAAAGGTTGGGGACCCCTGCTTTAATAGATTATTTTGGGTTTTTTTTAAAAAAAAAACAGATCTGAATACAATAATTATCATGCAACTCTACAAATAATCAGCTTAAAGAAAAGTAAAGCATTCTTGCTTTTTTGTAGCTTAAAGATAAATACATGCATACAGTACATACATACATACATGGGTATAGAGATGCCCTGGGGGCCACAAAAAGTAAAAAATGTATGTCTGAGCTGATTCCATGATGTAGATGAAATTTTTCCCCTTCATTCAGACACTTATTTTGTGTGAATGTATTCCCTTTCTATCTCTGCTTTACCATAGCATCTCATAACTGTTCTTTAAAATGTACAGCAGCAATTTCAAAGGCAGGAAGCTGACTGGGAGAAGGAGGAGAGAGAGAGAGAAAAAACTAACTTGATTTAAATAAACCTCTTGACACATAGCATCCAAATAATCTACAGTAGTTCAAATGTATTGGTCTTGTTCTGGGAATTGGAATTAGCTCTAGAAAGCTTTCTGATTTACTGCTTTTCAAGGCCCAGACAAACAAATATATAACTGTACATATTATTTATATACTTCCAATTGATGCTAAAGTAGCACTTAGGAACTGAAGGATGGGCTGCAATCTAAACAAGGAAAACAAATCTCCATGCTTTGAATGTCTTTGTTAATATGCAAAAACAAACACCTATCCGGTAACAAAATTGTGCAATTGTAGTCTGCAAGGTCCATACTTCATAAATTCCAGACTCTGGTATGCTTACAGTTCACATTACGAGAAGCTAGATTTCATTTTTTTTACAGCTTTTTTGAGTGAGCAGTATCTTGTCTTTTTCCTTTTTCCTAGGGGTACCTAATAGTGATAAGTCAAGCTTTTCAAATTCATAAAAAAAGGATGTTGGCAATAAGCCGGTTTAAAAAAAAACAAAAAACATTAAGAACTACAGGCAATATCTGAACAAAGACATTTGGATTTTCTGCTAAATAAGACCCATTTTCTATTTTCAGTACATTTCTAAGCTGGCCTTCTAAGGGTCAAGGCTTCAATAGTCTTCACAATGCCTCAAAGTAATTGTAATATCTTGGGCAGAGATAACAAGAGTTATCTTGTTTCTAATCAGTATAATACTACTGAAGTACAAATTTGACACCTGTTTGACGCACTGTTATTTGTGATATTTCTTGTCTTAGAAGAATGAGAAGCAAAGTTGAATATACCTGGAATGACCTGCCCCCCGACCTTCGTACAATCACGGACCAGCGCCTCTTCTGCCGGGCATTAAAAACACACTTATTTCATGCGGCCGGCCTGGCATAGTTTTAAATGTGATCTTAGTAAGGGTTCTAAATTACAATTTTAGCCACAGGTTTTCAAATTTAATCTATTTTTACCATTTTTACTGTATTTATTGTTATTGCTTTTATCATTGCTGTGTCCCGTCAGGGCGGGACACTGACTGAGTCCCGTCAGGGGGATAGGGCGGTATATAAATGTAATAAAACTAAACTAAACTAATATGAGCAGGTCCGTGATTAAATTGTCCAATAGTAGACCTTGCAGTCAACTGTTTTAGGAGAGAAGGAAAGGTGGAAAGAAAGAAGTAAGTGGACTGACAACTTGTTAAAAAGACAGAGAAACGAAAGTGAATAAAGTCTGAGGTCTTCACTGCAAAATTTGTGTTTTGACCAGGGAAAATGCACTCTCCCTGATGCTCTCAAGGCCCACAGTTATCGGTCAGGTGGGTTGAAAAGCAATGGTAAGATTCAAATAATTTAGCAACCAGTTCTCTGCCCTAATGACCAGCTGGGTGAGTGTGGCCATGGTGGGTGTGGCCAGGGGGTGTGACATGCAGCACTCAGCCTCCTGGACCTCCCTGGAAGCAAAACAGAGTTGGGGGCTGCTGCCACCATGCCCCATTTTGGACCTAGTAGGCCTCCCTGCAGCCACCTGGGAGCAAAAATGGGTCATTTGGAAGGGGTGGGGCAGGAAGTGGCAGGACCAGCCAGCAATTTAACAACCGAATTTTTCACCCAAACTGGCCCAAACTGGCTGAACCCCACCACTGGTTGAAGGCTACTGGCACCAGTCATGAGCTTGGGGTTAGAATGGAAACTTAAAGCCAGGGTCTCCAACCTTTCTGGCTCTGCGGACTGGCAGTGGGGAGAGGAGAGGAGATGGTTTCCTATATGGGCATGCCCTTTGCATGTCTCAATGGGCCATGGCCCAGTACTGGGCCACAGACCAGAGGTTAGGGACCCCTACCTTAGAGGCTGTTACCAAAGCATAGTCAGATTATACTGAGAAAAGTATGTGGAAGAACAAAACAACAACAACAACAACAACAACAACAACAACAACAACAACAACAACAATGGGTAGAAAGCCATTGCAGGGTTTGGACCAGAAAGTACAGAATGGTGGAAGATGAGAGAAGAAAAGAAAACAAATTGTGAAGGAAGTTGAAGTGAGAAAGGGGATCTGCCACTCCAGCAATTAATGAAGTTCAAAACCAGCCCGAGATAAAGGTGAAAGAAATTCTAAAGTATCTTCATATGAAAGTGGGGAAAGCCTCTTTTTTGTAAACACTTGAGAAATTGCTATGCAGATTGTGGCATACCATTAGGTGGAACAGCAGGAAAAACAGCAGGTAAAATAATTTTACATGCAAAATCAGATCAGAATCCTTGATTCCTAGGAACTAGAAGTGACTTTGGCAGTTTCATATTCAACGGAGAAATTACAGTGCAAGAGGCAGCTTTAGCTACCCTGAGAGTTGACCTTCTAGCCTCTGCTTAGATACCACTAGTGATGGAGATCCCACCACCCCACAAACCCCAAGGAAGTGGACTCACATTTATTTATCTGCCATATCTATGTACTGTTTCTCTTCGAGTCCAAGACTTTGAGGCAACAGAAAATGAAGCTGTTTATCATGTTTCTCCTCAATCTTATTTCATATGAATTGCTTTGACAACTTATCTGACTTAAACTCCAGTTCTAGACACAGTGACCTAAAATTAGACTGACCAGACAGGAATATAATGGAACTAGCCTTTAGTAAGGAAGGCTTGCCATACATGGGATCTGATCACTTTTCCTTTATTTGTTTCCTGTATCTTGCCTTTTTATGTACACTGAGAGCATATGCACCAAAAACAAATTCCTTGTGTGTCCACTCACACTTGGCCAATAAAGAATTCTATTCTACTCTATTCTGTCCTGTCCTGTCCTGTCCTGTCCTGTCCTGTCCTGTCCTGTCCTGCCTCAGATTGGATTTGCACCGTACTGCTAGTCAGTGTACACTTGGATGTACTTCATGCTATGAATTTACTATATATTCTCAATTTCAAGTATCAATTTGGAAAAATCCTTATGTAGTTTAAAATGTAAGAGTGAAGCTTTGCTATTATTTAGCCTCAAGGTTTTGTTTTCTTTTGTTTTGTACTCAACAAGCTTTGTGGAATAAAACAGCATTCTTTGCTATGCTAAAAACTGTCTTTTCTATTCTAAAATGTATATTTGTAAGTCATTGATTTTAAAAAAAAACCCAACCCTCCTCTGCTGGACGTTTGTTTAGTCTTGCTGCAAATAAACACTTAACATACGGTACAGTTAAAATCTGTTAGAGAAAAAGAACCTATTTCAATCTCTTTATGGATGCATATGAAAGACCTATGTGAATATATTTCCTTACTCATCTTTTATGTAGCTGAGGTTCATCTATTGATATTGGTCTTTCAATATAAAATATTAAGTGAAATTCTATCCTTAAGCAAATAAAACAAATCAAATCAAATCACACTGGATAAAACATGAGAGGGAAAAATCCCAACGGGAATTAAAAATATCAAACATCCAGATTTTCTGAGAGGGAATTATACCGTTTGGTCTATAAAATAGGTGAAGGCCAGCAACTCATTCCTGTCTACAAATTTTCTTTCAGAATAAAAAAAAAAATACTGTATCTCTAATGTATATAGTAGCTGGCATTTTTATTTTTCTCCTTTTCCTCATAATCCTTGATCAATAACATTTACTAATGATGATAATAGACGTTGTAGGTTCACATTTCAATAGAAACTGAGCCTAGGTATTTACCTCTCTCCCTAATATTTCTATGTTATGACACTTGAGGATATATTGACTATAACAGTGTTTTTCAAATGTGGCAAGTTTAAGAAGCAATACAATAGCAGAGTTGGAAGGGACCTAGTCCAACCCCCCTGACTAGGCAGGAAGCCCTATACCATTTCAGACAAATGGCTATCTAACTTCTTCTTGAAGACTTCCAGTGTTGGGGCATTCACAACTTCTGGAGGCAAGCTGTTCCACTGATAAATTGTTCTAACTGTCAGGAAATTTCTCCTCAGTTCTAAGTTGCTTCTCTCCTTGATTAGTTTCCACCCATTGCTTCTTGTTCTGCCCTCAGGTGCTTTGGAGAATAGTTTGACTTCCTTTTCTTTGTGGCAACCCCTGAGATATCGGAACACTGCTATCATGTCTCCCCTAGTCCTTCTTTTTATTAAACTAGACATAGAGATGGACTTCAGCCCCCCAAATTCCCCAGCCAGCATGGGATACAATATTTTGGGTTGCAATTAAATGTCGGGAAAATGGAATGATGTTAGCCACAGGAGGTATCTACGCCAGGGTATGTAACTTCTTCATTTACAGAGGACGAAAGTTTGTGAGTACTCGCCTAAGCTTTCTCAGGATAAATAGGAGTTCATTCTGAATAGAAAATGGATTCCAGTGTACCCTCTGTTAGATCAGACAAAGGATTCTGACTCAGGCATGGTCAAAACAACAGGAACGTTTATTCACACTATTTACAACAAACACAAGATTCAACTGGCAAGGTTTCTTCTCTGGCAACCTCTTATATAGAGTTACCAGGCAGGAAACTCCTAGCAAGCAGTTGCAACATTGTAACTCCTTTCCAGACAGATTCCAGACAGCTTGTCTCTGTTAATCACTGCAGCTGCTGGCTCAGCTCCGGAATGCGGTGACTCATAGGTTACCAGACGAGTTGTCTGGGACATAGGCTTGGGGACTCAACACTCCTTCCCCCATAGTCAGTGCGCATGTGTCTAGGTTCTCTGTCCAACACAGTACATGCGCACGCGTAGTCGTTCAGATAGGCGGGGCGGTGTCGGGTCCGCCCTGACCGCCTTAGTTCTTGAGGAGGCTCCTCCCTGTGGGACACGGAGCCTTCGCCTACGTCATCGCGGCCTGCCCTCGGAGGTGGAGTCGCCGTAGGCGGCAATGCCGACCCTAGCAAGTCCGGGTGAGGGGGCGTGGCGACCGGGCTTGAGGTAGTTGGCATTTGCTGGCGAGTATTATTCTGGTAGGGTGGTTCCCCGATGGGCGAGGCCCCCAGCTGAGAGTCAGATTGGGCTGTGAGGTCCTGGCGGTCTCCCCGTGCTGTTCCCGCCGATACGAGGTCTGGACCGGCTAGGGACTCCGGGGTTCCAAACAACTGCTCGGCTTGAGCAGAGAACAACGGCCCAACGGGGGCCAATGGGCAGGAACGGCCTGGCGTGGTGACTGCTGTTTCGGGCAGGCGGCGCCTCAGTTGATCCAGGTGGCGCCGCCACTTGGATCCATCCTGAAGGCCGACTCTGTAAGAACAGGGTCCGGTTACGTCCAAAATGGTTGCGGCAATCCATCGCGGCTCCCCTGAAAAGTTCCTTGCCCAAACCAGGTCCCCAATTTCAAATAAACGAGGAGTGGGAATCTGCAGGTTGCCCCTCTGCAACCTGTCGTAATCGGGGTGCAGTCTGTCCAGAGTGGTCCGCAAGCGTCGGCCCATCAAGAGCTCCGCGGGGCTTTTCCCTGTGGCTGGGCAAGGTGTGACATGCTGTCCCAAAAGGTACGCGGCCACCCTTGCCTGCCAGTCCCCTTTATCCAAACGGGCCAAGGCTTCCTTGGCTGAGCGTACGGCTCGTTCCGCGCGTCCATTAGACGCCGGGTGATAAGGGGCGACCGGCGCGTGGCGGATCCCTTGGGTGGCCAGAAAGTCCAAGAAGGTGGAGGATTGAAATTGGGGTCCGTTGTCGGACACAACGACGTCCGGCAACCCATGGGTCGCGAACAGACGGCGCAAGGCACGCACCGTGCTCTCCGCTGTGGTGGAAGCCATGAGAATCACCTCCACCCAGCGTGAGAACGCATCCACCACCACGAGGAAATTCTGGCCATGGAAGGGACCCGCGAAATCCAAGTGGAGCCTGGACCATGGGCACCTGGGGGCGTCCCACTCCCTCGGCGGGGAGATCGGCGGGGCCGGCCGAGACGATTGGCAGGAGGAGCAGGCGGCCACCCATTCCGCCACTTCAGCGTCCATGCCGGGCCACCAGACATAGCTCCGGGCCTTCATACGGACGATGCCTGGGTGGTTGGCATGGAGCGACTGAAGAACCATGTGCCGGAGAGGGGAAGGGACGATGACCCGATCTCCCCAACACAAGCACCCGCAATGGAGCGAGAGCTCCAGCTGGCGTGACTTGTAAGGCCGAAAGTTTTCAGTCACACTGCCCGAAGGCCAGCCCCTCAGCACCCATCGGCAGACCTGGGCGAGGACGGGGTCTGCGCGGGTGTGAGCGGCAACGGCGGAAGAGGACAGGGGCAAGTCCGACTCCGCGACCATCAGGACAGAGAGAGCAGGCACAGGGGCCGGATCCGGCCCCGGGAGAGGGCAGCGGCTTAGGGCATCAGCATGCCCTATCTGCTTGCCAGGACGGTATAGCAGCGTATAGTCATACGCTGCCAGGAATTCCGTCCAGCGGGTCATCCTGGGCGACAGGATGGGGGGTGTCGGACGGTCACCGGCCAATAGCCCAAGGAGCGGCTTATGGTCCGTGACAACAGAAAAGGTCCGCCCATAGAGGTAATTGTGGAACTTCTTAATCCCGGACACTACAGCCAAAGCCTCCTTGTCGATTTGGCTGTAGTTTCTCTCCGTTTGAGACATTGTCCGGGAGTAAAAAGCAATGGGGGCTTCCGAGCCGTCTGGAAAGACGTGGCTAAGGACAGCCCCCAGGCCAAAAGGGGAGGCATCGCACGCAAGCGTCAGAGGAAGCCTGTCATGGTACTGGACTAGTACCGCATCTGACGTGAGCATGGCTTTGACAGCCGCGAACGCGTGTGCTTCGCGGCTGCCCCAGTGCCAGGCCGCGGATCGGTCGAGCAACCGATGCAGCGGCTCGGCTAGCGATGCCTTATGGGGAATAAACGGCGCGTAGAAATTCAAAAGGCCGAGGAATGCCTGCAGCTCCGTTTTGGAGGCAGGAGTGGGGGCCTTTTGGATGGCCTCGACCTTGGAGGGGGTTGGGTGAATTCCTTGGGCGTCAATCATGAAACCCAGGAATTCCACCCTAGGCGCAGCAAACGTACATTTGCTGCGTTTCAACTTTAAACCCGCGCCCCTGAAAACTCTGAGGACCTTCCGTAACGTTTTGGCGAGTTCTGATATGCTGGAAGCAGCAATCAGGACGTCGTCAAAATACGGTACAACGCCAGGGAGCCCATGGAGCAGTCGCTCCATGAGGCTCTGGAAGATCCCCGGGGCTACGGACACGCCGAATTGGAGACGGCGACAGCGGAAAGCCCCACGGTGGGTCACGATGGTCTGCGCTTCCGCAGCCTCGTCACCCACCGGGAGCTGTTGGTAGGCCTGCGCCATATCCAGTTTTGCGAACAGTCGACCTCGTCCCAATGAGTGGAGTAGGTCTTGCACCACCGGAACCGGGTATGGGTTCGCCTGAAGCCCGAGGTTGATCGTCGACTTATAGTCGGCGCAGATCCTCACGGACCCGTCGGGCTTAATGGGGACCACAATTGGGGTCTCCCATTTCGCCTGATCGACGGGTTCGAGCACGCCCTGCGCCACCAATCGATCCAATTCCGCTTCAACCTTGGGCTTCAGCGCGAACGGCAGCCTGCGGGCCTTCAAGCGGACTGGAGCAACCTGGGGGTCCAAATTTAGGGAAACTGGAGTGCCTTTGTACGTTCCTAAGCTGCCATCAAAGACGTCGTTGAACTCTCTGATTACTTCGTCTACCGGAGAACTGGCTGGCACGCTGTGTACTCCTTGGACTGACAGTCCCAAGGCTGGAAACCAGTCCAATCCGATCAAGGCAGCTAGGGGTTTGGCCACTACCAGGATGGGAAGGGATCCGTGGAAGGGGCCGTAGTCTACTCTCACTCTGTGCAGACCTAGAATGGGAATTTGTGAGCCCTGGTAATCTTTCAGGATCGTCGCCGTGGGGCCGAGATCCCGCTTCCTGAGCTTGGGGCGAAGCTTAACTAAATGCGCCCAGGACATGAGTGATCTAGAGGACCCTGAATCTATTTCCATTTTTACCCCCACCCCCTCTAAGCAAACCACTGTTGACAGTCTCCTACTCTCTGCCTGGTCGTAGCTTAGAGCTGGGGGCATCTCCGCCAGCGCGAAGCAGTCGGTCGGCTGTGGCTGGTAGCGTCCTGAACGCTTCTGCGACCCTCGTTGTCCTGGTGGAACGGTTCTGGAGGCGGCAGCTGGCGTTGTCGCTGGAGCGGCAGCACGGCACACAGTGCTAGGTGTCCTTTCCTGCCACATCTGCGGCACACCGATGCCTTGAATGGGCACTCTGGTCTCTGGTGGGCCCCTCCGCAGCCTAGGCAGTTCCCGGACTTCTGCTGCGGTGTGAATGCGCGATTCGGCACGCGCCCGGTCACCCTCATGCAGTCCCCACGGTCATCCTCCTCCAGCTCATCCAGCGGCGCTATTTCGTCTACCAGACACGCTCGCGGAGTGGGGAAAAGAGGAGGGCGCGCGCGGCCCATGTCGGATGTGGAGATCTCCGACAATTCTGTCGCACGTGCTTCTTCCACCGCTTGCTCGAGAGTCAGGACAGTTTTTGAAAGCAAGCGGCGCTTTAGGCGGATGTCTCTTACGCCGCATACAAACTGCTCCAGTAGGGATTCCTCCAGGAAGCCAGCAGGGAACTCGCAGGGGATTGCGGTCGCTCTCAATTTCTGCAGGAACTCGGCTACCGACTGTTGCGGCTGTTGCACACATTGCCTGAATGCATAGCGATGCGCTATGCGGGAAGGCGCCGGCGCATAGTGTGCTCTCAGGCGGCCCAGGAGATCGTCCCACGGCACTTCGTGCACCGCTGCGGGTGCTGCTATGGTTCGGGCGGTAGCAAACAATTCAGGGCCGCCGCACTGGAGGAATAGGCTCAGCTTCCTGGCAGGCGCGAGTTCGCCGTAGTCGCTGGCTATCAAGAAGCACTCGAACCGGGCTAAGAAGGAAGCCCATTGTTCCTTCATCGGGTCGAACGGTGCAAACGGAGGCATTGTCGCCGTAGCCATGGTGAGGCTGTGCGTCGCGCTGCGCTCTGTTGTTGAAGTATTCGTTACCCGTTGCGTTCTAAGGCCACGGCCTGAATCCCACCTTCGTCGCCAGTGTTAGATCAGACAAAGGATTCCGACTCAGGCATGGTCAAAACAACAGGAACGTTTATTCACGCTATTTACAACACACACAAGATTCAACTGGCAAGGTTTCTTCTCTGGCAACCTCTTATATAGAGTTACCAGGCAGGAAACTCCTAGCAAGCAGTTGCAACATTGTAACTCCTTTCCAGACAGATTCCAGACAGCTTGTCTCTGTTAATCACTGCAGCTGCTGGCTCAGCTCCGGAATGCGGTGACTCATAGGTTACCAGACGAGTTGTCTGGGACATAGGCTTGGGGACTCAACACCCTCGCTTTTCAAAAACTGCAAGATTGTTGTGATAACTCATGCAACAGCTGGTTTGGCATGCTGTCATCCTTCAGTCTAGCCACTAACTCTCCAAAATGAAGAAGAAAATACATTCGTTATGATGTGAAAAGTCACAGGTATTTAAATAACACAGGCACAACACTGAAAATCTCATAATTATTGCCATTATTATAAATTATTGGGGAAAGCAACTTACACAATTACTAATTACTGTAGTATTGGGGTTGTGCAGGAAACACAATTTAAGGACAGCTGTATCCATAAAATGAAGTTTTGTTTTCCCCAAAGAGCAGAAGCTATTTAATTACAGAATGGAGAATTTAATAACTTTGCTGTGAATGTGGGGAAAGCAAAGCAAAGGTTCTGCTGAACCTGTTTGTATGAAATAAAGATTCCAAGGAAGAGCTGGAGGAAAGCAGTAACAGATGCAAGAGTAGACTGAGTCTGATTTAACCAAAACAATCTTCCTGTAATGAGTGAAATTGCTGGCTCTGATGTGCAGCAAAGCTGATAGCAACTTTGATACAGAGCAGCAAGTGAAATGATGTGCACAAATATTTAGAAACCTGACAGTTGCCCAGTCTCTTTGCATCCTCCACAGATGCTGCACTTCACTAGGGAAAGGGAAGCGTCCATCACATATTTCAGCCAGAAGGCACATGGGGGAAACATCAGAGAAAAGTTTTCATTGGTCTGAAAAACAACACATGTCAGAATCCATGCCAATAAAAAAGTTTGCATACAAACTTCCAAACCTCCCCCACAAGTAAAAGTAGTGCAAGTTGCTAGAACAAAAATAGGATAAACTATGGGGTGAAGGCAGAATTAAGAAGAGAAAGAGGACAGGAACATAAAATTAGCATCAAGCAATGTCTTAGAAGCTTGTCGTTGTAATGTTAAAAGGCTAAAGATATACATAACCATTTTATATCAAAATGTATGACAGACAGGCCATAGAAGTGAAAAGAGAAAAGAATGTTCATTTATTTATTTATTTTCATCAAACATTTCTTCTATGTGGTCCAGATGATACATATGGTATCTCCCCTAAGAATAGCTAAGTAAAGCTATGAGATACAATTGGGCTAAGGAATAGCAATAGCACTTACATTGCTTCATGGTGCTTTACAGCACTCTCTAAGTGGTTTACAGAGTCAGCATATTTCCAACAATCTCATGTTACTGACTCAGAAGGATGGAAGGATGGAAGACTGAGTCAACCTGAGCTGGTCAGGATCAAACTCCTGGCAGTGGGCAGAGTTAGCCTTCAATACTGCATTCTAACCACAGCTCTTCTACTGTAAGAAGTTGAATTTAAGTCTTCTTGGTTGATGTCTAACACTTCAACTTTTAAGTACTCTTGTTTGGTCATGAAAATTATCAATCAGTACTTCATACAGGAAACAGTATGAAAGTACAATTTTAAAGAGTAATATTTCATAGTGTAATATTTCATATTAGAATAGAATAGAATAGAATAGAATAGAATAGAATAGAATTCTTTATTGGTGATTGGACACACAAGGAATTTGTCTTTGGTGCATATGCTCTCAGTGTACATAAAAAGACATGAAAATATACATTCATCAAGAATCATAAATATAAAATAGTAGTATTTTATAGCTTATGCACCTTCATTCCAAAGTGATATGGTTTCCATTGGCCAGCCAACCTCACTATCTTTAGCCTGATGACTATCTGAGTTGGATTATCAATTATTTTGCCAAGCCATTTAATCATTGCATGTCATATTACATTAGGTTAAGCATAAGCAGGATACAATGTTTGTTCCTGGGTAAAGTTTCTTGCTAAAAACTGTCAGTAGTAGCAGTAATTACCAACCCACCTTTAGTATAAATGTGGCCTCCATGAAACCGAGGTTGTGTAATGCCTGCCCTCTGTCTGTTCAGCCATTGCTCTTAATTCTGACCCAGAGTTACTAGCCTGTAATTAGCAAGCTTATAATTGATTTTTAATTTAAAGCAATTACAATGGGGGCATTGCCATGCATCATTTCTACTTGAGGCATTGCAAGGCAAGTACAATTAGGGTGAAAGGAAGCTGAGAAATTTTTGTTAGAAGTAGCTTTGAGAAATAACAGCAACTAGGACATTCTTAAAAGTAAATACTGATGATTTCAGTCTTGCCTTTTTTAAAAATGATATTTTTTGGGCCCTTAAAGCAGTAAGACTGCATTATGTGTGTCTTGTTATAACTCCGATAAAGCAAAAGAATCTGGAACAATACACGGATTAGGAGAAATTGGGACAAGGGTTCAAATGGAGGACTGTGACAGGAGAGACCCATAAATGTGGCATTTAGAAACTGAGGGAATTAAGTTGAATTTAGCTGGGTTTCTACAGTATTACTGCAGGAGCTTTGAGGAGATGAACCAATTTTGTAAGCCATCTCTTGGGTACAACTTATTTATTCTACATGGGTTATTCTTTAATGAGTATGAAGCTGGCAGCAACTATCTTGAGTTTTTCTTCCCTTCTGCCTGCTAGTGAGTTCCAGAGCAAACATTATGAGCTTTTTGCTGCAGTAAATAGCATAGTATGGTCACTTGTGTGTTATTACATTGATACAAAGGGTCCTTTGGTTTTTTTTTAATTTCTTTCTAAATTTCCTACTAAGTTTTATATGCACGAGGTGGGAGAAAACTTAATTTTTGTTTTCATGAAACCCTTTGTACTGTGATATGAGATGATGGTCTTTGGTGAAACAAACAGCAATGTACATTACCTTAACAATTTTTTTGCTTTCTCAATGCTTCACCTCACTTGCCAAAGCTAAAAAATGCTTCTGCAATGGTGCTGTCAGAGGCGTAGTGGCTCGGTGACTTAAAAAAACACGAGAGAAGGTCTGTACCAGTGATGGCATACCTTTTCAGCACGGAGTGCCCAAACCGGAATGCAATGTGTATGCATGTCCATGTGTGCGCACCAGAATGCAGGAAACCCAAAGACCAGCTGGCTGACGCACAATGCTTGGTTTTGGCCATTTTCAGTCTGTTTTTCAGGCAGTTGTCAGGCTGTTTTTGGGCAATTTTCAGGATGTTTTGGGGAGCATTTTCAGACTGGTTTGGGGGACATTTTCAGGCCATTTTGGGGATGTTTTCAGTCTGTTTTTCAGTCTGTTTTGGGGGCATTTTCAGGCTGTTTTGGGGAGCATTTTCAGGCCATTTTTGGAAAGTTTTCAGTCTGTTTTTCAGTCTGTTTTTCGGCCATTTTCAGACTGGTTTTGGGGGCATTTTACGGCCTTTTTTCTGGTCCATTTTCAGGTAACCATAAAAACCAGAAGAGCAGCTGGCAACAGATTGCGTGCCCACAGAGAGGGCTCTGCGTGCCACCTCTTGCACGCCTGCCATAGGTTTGCCATCACTGGTCTATACTCTGGTGGTCCAAGTCCTACCACTGCATGACAGAGGGTGCTTCTGTCAATTGCCTCAGTTCCTGCCAGCCGAGCAGCATGTAAGCGCAAGTAGTTAAATAGGTACCACTTCAGTGGGAAGCAACAGCATTCCATGTTTTGTTTCATGCTCTACGCTGCAGCATGATGTCACACTGGCCACATGACCTCAGAAATGTCTTCAGATAGTGCTGGCTTAATGCCCTGGAAATGAAGATGAGCACCTCCCCCTAAAGTTGGCTACTAATTGTCGGGTAAAATCCACAGGGATTTATTTACCTTTAATGGTGTTGTATCTCTCGGTGCCTTTGGAGACAGGTGAGCATTATATTCTCACACGCTGTTTGCCAAAACTTAGTAATTTGATAAATGTTTCTTCAATCAAACAATTTCCCACAAGTTTGACCAATGGTTGACAAACCCTGATATGACAGGGCTTGTCAGCAATGTTAATCAAACCACAGTTTTCCAACTTTGGCAAAAGCCACGTAGGAAGTCTGAGAAGAAAGCGGTCTTCCCAGATTGATCCCAGCAGTATCTAGCAAAGTTAGAAGAGGATAGTGTTTACGTGTTATCTGAGAAGGGATTGGAAACAAAGCAATGTGAAGCAAGTTGATAACTTTATTGTTATTTGAAGAGAAAAGGTAAATTTGTTTGTACAACAGGTTGGAAGAAATTCTTTGCCCAGGTCTTCTTCAAAGCAAAACTGTCCTTCTAAGATTTGCACAGCTCTCAGCGATAGTCCCAGGACATGTCTGCCTGGGAGACAAATTATTGTCACCCCAAGAAATACATCAGCAATTGACTCCCAGAATCAATCAATGGATGTGGGCAGAGCAACCATACCAATAGCCAGCATGAATAGATTTACTGTATATCTGTTAATTGTTGCAAAAAGTACCACATGAAAGTTGCTTATCCTAATGCACAACTCTGAACTTTTTTAACATTTTGAATATTTCTTGACTTAATATCAGAGGTTAATTGTTATACTGACCTCTAAAGCAAATGGCACTTTCCCTCTCTCCCTCTCCCTCTCCTTTGTACTTTTCACTAACCAGTTCTGGATTTTTGACTCTTAGCTATAATCCTGAACTGAGGGATGCGTTTCATGGAAATGCAAATGCTCCATTGGATATTGGGAATTTCCCTTCTTGACACATCACAAATGAAACCATTTGACAGCATTTTAGTGTGGCACCAATTATAGAGAAGATGACAGAAGGCCAGCTCCAGTGGTATGAACATGTTCGGAGAGCAGCACCTTCCACCATTGCTAAGAGAGCCTACCGACTAGAAGTTAATGGTCAGCAACTTTGCAGGTGCCCAAAACAGAGATGGCAAGACACCATCAACAAAGACATGCAAGGTGTGGACCTGTACCCTGGAGACACAGCTGATTGTACAAAGTGGCATTCAATGATCCAAAAAGCAAACCTTTCACTGGGAATACACTAGGGAGGAGGAGGAGGAGGAGGAGGAGGAGGGGGAGGGGGAGGAGGAGGAGGAGGAGGAGGAGGCAGCAGCAGCAACTAAAATCTCAAACAAATTAGCTATCCTTCGTTATGACTAGGTCTATTTCTGATTGCTTGCAATCAGAAATAGACACAATTACAAAAATGTGATAAAAACCATATGTTCTGAACTTATTGCAGTGTCCCCACATGTAGAGTTTCCCTCCTTAAGTTTTGTCTGAAGTAATTTTACAAATTTTGGGGTTTTTTAAACATAAATACAGCATACTCCATTGCTGGAAAAAAAAGTTTATCAGTTTTGCTTAACTTTTTTTTTTCTTAAAAGGCTGTGGTAGTCTTCAAGTAAAGTGCACCCATTGAATATGAAATCTCTTAGAAATTGAGAACAAAACAACAAGGCATATTTGAGGCCTATATCACCTAGCAACTGTCTTTTGCATAATGAAGTAAAGCAAGGGTTATATCCTCTGTTTCATTTGGTTTTCTGCACTGTTCTTTTCTCAATGAATTGTGTGACTATGCACCCCCCATTGCATTATGGATAAGTAAATATGTAGCTCAATGAGTAATGAAAAATAAATATCATTCAAAATGAGTACGTTCATAGCAATATTGTTGTTTTGGTATATAAATGTGAGAATATCTCAGATTTCTTTCCAATATGTCTTTAACCATTTAATCTCCATCATTTGAGCAATCTTCTACAGTCCGTTCCTTTTCAGAAAGTATTTGGTTGGATTCAACTAGGATAATAAGCCATGTTTGATCAGCGTTTATTGGGTGAACCAGAATTTGCTGGGTTCTCAAAAGAAATACAGAACCATTTGTTACAAACCAAAATGGTTGGGTTAATAGAATGTGCTGAACAAAACTAGATAAACTGTCATAGCTTGGCATGTAGTGTGGACCTATCCACAAATCCATATTCTTTCTTTCCTTATAGCAATTTTCCATTGAATGTTTCTTTATATTCAGTGATGCCCACGCCTAGATAAATGCAGTTTTCCCCCACAAAATCAATGAAGAACGCTGCCATACTTTGCAAACACATTCATTGTAAAAAGAGCGAAAGTGACTTTGTTAACAACAAGGAAAGAAAACCATTATTAAGACAAACAAACCATCACAGAATAGTTCAGGATTTTAAGTTCTATGTTAAGTAATTGTGTTGGAAACATTTTCAGAACCACAGGTCTTTTACATCAGAATGCTGAAGATACTTACTTACTTTGTTTGTTTGTTTGTTTGTTTGTTTGTTTACATTTGTCTCCTGCATTTGTAGGCAGCCTATGGAGAGCCTATGGAGAGTGGCTTCAGGTGGTGTGTGAATTAAAAACATAAAAGGTCAACAATAATCAAAATAATAAAAAAGATGAGATTGTAACCAACATTATAATAATCAACTGGTACACAATGAGCTCACACAATGTTTAGCCCAGGGGTGTCCAAACTTGGAAACTTTAAGACTTAAGGACTTCAACTCCCAGAATTCCCCAGCCAGCCAGATTGAAGTCCACAAGTTTCCAAGTTTGGACACCCCTGGTTTAGCCCAATGCGTGGGAAACAGTCAGATCTCCTAAGACTTGTCTACATGACAGCATGTTTAGGGTTCTTTGGACCTCTGGATAAATGGTCTTTGAGTGAGTGGGGCCACAACTCTGAAGACATGCATCAGCTGGCATTGGCTGATAGAAGGTAAAGCACGCTAGCCTATCAGGCATTAAAGGATAGGCAGAAAAACATGGACGAAAAACAGTCCCAGAAATAATAAGACTATGGCATGATGTGATAACCAGCACCTTGAATTGCACCCAGAAGCTCACTAGTAACCAGTGCACTTTAGATAGCAGAGATGTTCCTTGGCTATACTGAGATGTATCCATAGCTGCTCATATGATTTTGGATCAGTTGATGCTTCTGAGTGGTCTGCAAGGGAATGCATTGTAGTAATCCAGATGAGGGATGACGAATGCCTGAATGAGTAGGGGTTCCTGATTCACAAGTGGACACAATTAAATGTACAAGATGAATTTGAGTTCATCACAAGATCCCCTGGCCAGTCAATCTACTTCTCATGAAGAAGCTGGGAGTCAAGGAAGACCCCTAATTGTGCACCAGTCCCATTTAAATGTCCCATTCAGACCTGAAAAATCCCCAGGAGCAGAAGATTCACTTAATCTTTGATGTTCAGCCTAAGCCTTTTTGACCTTCCCGTCCAATTCTTTACAGACCCATTTGGTTCAGCAGGAGTTGAGACACATAACTGAAGATCACCAGCATAATGATGACACTTGAAACTGTACCAACAGATGACTTCACCCAGCATCTTTATGCAGAGGTTAAAAAGGTTCCTTTGTCAAATATGTGCTACTTCTCATGCTGGCTCTTTATCCAGGTCAGCTGTGACTGGAATCAATCACAGAGGAAAGAAGAGTATCATCAGAACAACAGGAACAAGTTTCTTAGCCTGTCCAGAAGAATACTATGATTGATGGTACTGAAAGCAGTGAGAAATCAAGAAGAACCAGGACAGATGCACCACTCCTTCCCATTTCTACCAAAGTTATCAACAAATATGATCAATGCCATCTTTGTACTGCTGTACAGATTTAAAATCTGACCAAAATGACTCCAAATAATCCACTTCACCCAAGTCCTTCAGAAGTTACAACTTAGTCACTTTCTCAATATCCTCATGTAAAAGAGGGAAAAATTGATCACTGAATGTAATTGTCCAAAATTTCAGATCCCATAACAGCTTCTTGAATATCAGCTCTTTTTCTGTTTGTTTTAGTTTTCACCTAAAAACTCTTATATCTTTTTTTTTTATATTGAAAAAGTTTTATTGGTTTTACATTTTTTCTATAGGATAGGGTAAGGGATACAAAGAAATTTTGAGAGCATTCACGTCAAAGTCGTCGGCCCTTCCGAGACCTCAAAATACACAATAAAAAAATAACCAAAAAAAGCATTTTTCATAACACTACAAGGTAAAAGCAAGTACATATACCTAAATTCTCAATTCCATGCTGTCAGACATTTACAAAAAATCCAGAAAATATTATGCAAAATTGTTCAGTAAAATCAAGGCAAAGTTATTTTTTTGATCTAAGTCTCTTGGCTATTGTATCTTCTTTTTCTCCTAAAAACTCTTATATCTTGACAACTATTGCATCCCACCTTCCACCTCTGCCTTTTAGGGGATGCATCAAGAGTGCAAACCTTATTAAGGTCAGAGAAATATATTTACTTCTCAATAGTACCGTTTCCCAGTATGGGGCAAGGGGTAGCCAATGGTGAACATGCAGATTTTTGCTTACTGAGCAGAATCACTGTTATGCCTCTGTTTTTACAGTGCTTGGATGGATATATTCTTGAAGAGTATTTTGAAACTACAATTGGTACAAAATGCAGCAGCTCTGATAGTTCTGGCCACCCCTAGGATGGAACACAAAACAGTGTTGTTGCCCGAGCTGCAAAGGTTGCTAGTTTGCTTCCAGGTCCAATCCAAGGCGTTGACTGTTATTTTTAACAATGCCGTCTTAATGCATAGGCCCATTGGGCATTTGCCCAGGGGCCCACGATCATAGGGGGCCCCTGGGCAAATGATTCTGCCTCTTCACCACCCACCTGGCTGCCGCTTTCGGCGGGCAGGTTCCTCAGCAGAATCTTGCGCCTGTTGCTCAGCTCCCACCTTGTGCTCTGCAGCCGGCGGGCGATCTCCTCCAGGGAGAGAGCGCGGGGCTCCCCGCCCGCCCCCAGGTCAGGCTCCCCGGACCCCGCCGATGCCGCCATCTTGCCGGCCCAGAGGCGAACACGTTCTCCATCCGCCAGGGCAGGGGAAGCCGGTGGGCGGGAGGGGAGCCAGGGTGGGCTGGTCGGAGCGGGAGGAGCAAGGAAAGCTCCGCAGCCGGCGGCGGCTGCAATGCCGTCTTAACGCATAGGCCCGTTGGGCTTTTGCCCGGGGGCCCAACACTATTTCTATGCCCAGGGGCCCAAAATGGTGTAAAGACGGCTCTGATTTTTAAAGGACTCGATTGCATGAGATCAGCTTATCTAAGGAACAGTCTTGTCCAAATGGGATTGGCTCACTCCATTCACTCTGGCAGAAGGGGCTTGCTGTAGATCCTGGCAGTCAAAAGTTTTGGTTGGCGCGATCTAGGAGCAGAACCATTTCTGCTGTGGCCCCAATCCCACCACAGCATTTCTTGTGAAGTCTTTCCCCACATTTTTGGCCTTGCAGAAGGGCATTAAAAACATGGCCCTGCTGGGCGGTTCCGGTTCCGGCTCCAGCAGCGACGGGCGAGCCTGGGGCTTGCTCGCCGCTTTGTTGCCTTTTCTGCCCCCCCACGGGGGCGAGACACTCCGGTTACCGGAGGTCTCCCGTAGGGTCGGCTCGGAGGAGACGTTCTTCCTCACGGCGGTGGGGAGAGCGATCCCCTCCGCGACCTAGGTGAGGAGGAACATGCTGCGGGGGGTTCTCCCTTCGCCAACGGCTGTCGGCGCCATTCACTTCAATGTAGAGGGCTGAGCGGAAGAGATCGGAAGGTTTGCTGAGGCTTCAGCTGCGAGGGAGAGTGAGTTTAAAAAGACTTTTTTTTTCCTTGCTGCCAGCCAGGCTGAACGGACTGGGAGGGGGGTGTTTGTTTTTAAAAACCCCTCCTCGGACTTAAGCGGCACTCTAAAATGGCTTCTCTGGAAGAGAAAGCGGAAATCTTAAATCCGGACTGTCTCTAACAAGGGAAAGTGGTATGCGGCTACTTGCAACATTGTTTCTAGGTCTGGCTGGTTAAAAAATTTATTTTTCTACTCTCTCCTCTGGGCTCTGAGATGGGCGGTGGAAGGTGGCTTTTCTTTGTCCCTGCCTGACTATTTCAACTATGGAAAATTCCCAGCGTCTCTTTACAATTGGGACTCTCTCTGGATATTAATGAAGAATTTTTCTCTTGTTGGATTTGTGGTTCCTTTCTGGAGTACCTTCGCTATTATAACTATTGAGTTGGAAAATTGTCTCTCTCTTGGTTCCTGAATTTTACAACGTTTCAACCTTGATCTGAACTTTTGGCTCCCGGTTAGTCTCACCAACCCCACCCTGAAAACGCCATTTTGGTGGCACTGACTCTAACAGTTAAGCATGGCTCAAGAAACAGCATTGACAAGTTTAGAACAACGGATGGCTTCTCTTGAAACTGTTATACAAACTTTGGTAAAAGAAATTCAGGCCCAGAGGGCTGAAAACATCAATTTCAAGAAGGAGCTATTGGACACACGGAAGCAAGTGCTGGAAAACACACAGAAGACTGAAGAATTGGAAGGGGGGTTGGTGGGGGTTAAGGGAGAGATTAAAAATGTTACTAAAGAGGTTGGGGAAACAGATGGGCATGTGTCTAGGATTGATATGGAAAGAATGACATATTTTTTGAGATTTCAGAACATTCTTGAGGAATCTGGTGAATGCCTCCCTGATCTTATGAGCACAATTTTAGCAGACTATTTACAAAAACCTAAAGATGAGATCAGGGGGGACATTGACCTAGCCTATAGAATTAACTCAGCATATGCCAGGATAAATGAAGTGCCTAGAGAGATACATGTGAAATTTGTTAGAAGGTCAACCAGAGAGGAAATCCTGAAAGTGCAGAGAGAAAGTCCGTTAATCTATCAACAAAAAACGGTTGCTATCTTGAAGCAGATCCCTAGAAAGATTAGAGATGCAAGAAGGAAATTTTCCTTCTTGTCTAAAACATTGTTTGATCATGGGATTTGGTTCAAGTGGGTGACACCCGAAGGGATGCTGGTGTTCTGGGAAGGAGGAAGAGTGAGGATTAAAACAGTTGCTGAGGCGGAAGCCTTTCTTAAAAAACATTCCTCTGCCGTGGGGGAAGATCCAGGGGGGACGGAGGGGGCCATGGCCCCGCCCGCTGGGGGGCAGGGAGGAGAAAAAGAAGATACAATAGCCAAGAGACTTAGATCGAAAAAATAACTTTGCCTTGATTTTTCTGAACAATTTTGCATAATATTTTCTGGATTTTTTGTAAATGTCTGACAGCATGGAACTGAGAATTTAGGTATATGTACTTGCTTTTACCTTGTAGTGTTATGAAAAATGCTTTTTTTTGGTTATTTTTTTATTGTGTATTTTGAGGTCTCGGAAGGGCCGATGACTCTGACGTGAATGCTCTCAAAATTTCTTTGTATCCCTTACCCTACCCTATAGAAAAAATGTAAAACCAATAAAACTTTTTCAATATAAAAAAAAAAAAACATGGCCCTGCTGGTTGGCTTTGGGCTCTGATGGCAGCACTCTATTTTAGAGGTGGCTGGTAGATTAATAGGGAATCTTATGGTACTTGCCTTTGTTTTTTTTAGTGTTGTATCTATTGTTAATATTTTAATATTTATGATTGTAATTATAAGCATGGGGGGTCCTTGGTGTTCTCTGAGCTTGCTTGTTTTCTTGAAGATGTTTCATTACCAAAACTAGGTAACATCACCAGTGCTAGTCACTAGTCACTAGCATTAATGATGTTACCTAGTTTGAATAATGAACCATCTGTAAGAAAGCAAGCAAGCTCAGAGAGCACCAAGGACAACCTTCCCCCCATGTCCACCCTGAGTACCAATATTCTCCTTTATCAGCACCCAGAGTCATTTTGCAGAGCGGGTTGGTAGCATATACATTTGATAAATAAACATTGATAGGAAGAAAAAATGATTATCCGTTCTAATCCAAATTAGCACTCTGGGAAGAGGAAATAAATCCATAAAATGACCTCTGTGAAATGCCCATCAAAGCAAATAGCACATAAACCAGCATAGCATATGAATGATTTGTTGAACCTTTGTAGCAAATCAAAGATATCATTCTCAATTTTGAAACATGAAAGACATTTTGCAAAAATCAGAGCTAAAACAAACACCTTCAAACTAGACACAGCCAAGCTTTGGGGGCAAATGAAGTGAAAATCCATGGTTTAGTATTATGCCTTAATTAAATGACAACTAAGCATACCGTGCAAGCACTAGACGCTGACAACCATTTAAGTCACCGTAATGTTTTCCTTCTCAAAGATTTACAGGATTCAACTTGGTTTTAATGGCATACCATCAGGAAATTACCATTGTTTCTATTCACACCCATTACAGTAATGGGAAAACCTCAAAAAAGATTGCAGTTGCAAGTTAATGTAACTTTTTGGGTGGGGGGTGGGGTGGAAGCACCAGAGCTTGCTTAAAATGGTAATTATATCCTAAAGTTTGAGCGTTTCCAAGAAATTAACTGAAGTAACAGGAAAGGAAAAATCAAAAGTAAAGCTGACGAGGTGAAAGAAACAGGAACAATTGGGAAGGGAAGAAAAGATTACATCATAGATTTCCATAGCAACCAAATTTGTAAAAATAACAATTATGTTAGCTGATGTTCTTCGAAATAGTTCTCTGATAGTTGAAATACAATTTTAGTGAAAGCCCAAGACAGATAAATAGAAGATTTGTTCCTTCCATGGAAATGTGATCCACTGTTTGTATCCACTCCTGTTATTTCTCCGCTATATTTTAAATTTCTTTGGAAGAAAGGTACAACCTTTTGTGTCTCTGACAGCATAAAAGGGATGCTTAAAGTTCTTCCTCTTCCCCCGCCACTTTGAAATAGCACTGCCATTATGTCTTTTCTTCGGGATAAACATATCGCATGGACGGTGGGGAAAAAAAAGAACCCCAAAGGATTTTTTAAAAATGGTAAAATACAGAGCCTTTTCACTGAAAAATAAACAACAACAAGAAGAAACTCTTTCAGATGAGGGTCTGTTTAGCTTGAATTTTGATAGCAGAGCTTACCCTTTGAGGGGTGCAAGTTTTCAGTACGCCCTTTGATCATGCTAGCTTAGTTAAAGAGAGCATTGTGGTATTGTTAAGCCACAGATAGCTACAGTCATCAAATGGACAACCTAGAACTATGCCGACTAAGGCCTGACCTAATCATAGTACCCAAAATTGTCTGCTACAACATCCTACCTGTCAAGGACTACTTCAGCTTTAACCGTAATAATACACGGGCAAATAATAGATAACAAACTCAAGGTTTCCGGCACCCCGGTTCAGCCAGATAAGTCCAACACTGGCCATTGGGGGAGAGGGCGCGCAACTTGGGCTCCTGGATTCCCAGCTGTCCATGTGGCGTCCGTGGCCAGGGGGACGTTTTATCAGGTACACCTGATACGCCAGTTGCGGCCCTTACTGGACCGGGGGGCCCTTCGCACAGTCACTCAAGCGCTTGTGACATCCTGGCTGGATTACTGTAACACTCTCTACATGGGGCTCCCCTTGAGGTACACTCGAAGGCTACAGTTAGTACAGAATGCAGCCGCGCGGGTGATTATGGGTGCCCCAAGGCAAGCCCACGTAACACCTCTCCTGCGCGAGCTGCACTGGCTGCCTGTGGCCTTTCGAGTGCGCTTCAAGGTGTTGATGACCATCTTTAAATCGCTCCATGGCTCGGGGCCTAGCTATATACGAGACCGCCTCCTGCCCCATACATCCCTTCGTCCGATCCGCTCCCACAGAAAGGGTCTTCTCCGGGTGCCATCGGCTGGGCAATGCCGGTTGGCGACACCCAGGGGAAGGGCCTTCTCTGTGGCGGGCCCGGCCCTCTGGAACAACCTACCCCCCGACCTTCGCACTACCTCAGACCTCCGCCTCTTTCGCCAACGTCTTAAGACGTATTTATTCCAACAAGCCGGCCTAGCATAGCCCCCCGCTTCTGAATTTTTACGTATAAATTGCTATTTGGCAGGGTTTTAAATGGTTTTAGCACGGGTTTAATAATTTAATATGTTTTAAATTGATTTATATTGTTCTTATTGTGGTTTTAATAATGCCTGTGCACCGCCCTGGGTCCTAACAAGGAGAAGGGCGGGGTATAAATTCAAAATAAATAAATAAAAAAGGTAAATCATTCCAAACTCGATTGCAGAAAATATGACTTCAGCAACAGAGTGGTCAACACCTGGAATGCACTTCCTGCCTCTGTTGTTACATCCTCAAGCCCCCATAACTTTAATCTTAAACTGTCTAGCGTGGTTCTCACCCCTTTCCTAATAGGTCTGTAAGGGGGTGTGCATAAGCGCACCAACATGCCTACTGTCCCTGTCCTATTGTCCTCATTTATTTGTACCCATTTTCCTGTGTTCGTGTTCATGTCCATGTTTATACTTATACCTGTTATCTCATACATGTTTAACAAACTAAATAAAATAAATAAATAAATAAATTAAGCCCCCCCCCAAAAAAAAATCAACCAAAAGATTGTTTCCAAAAATTGCTGTCAATATTGACATTATGTTTCATGCAATTCTTTGCTATTTTGGAGCATTCAAGCAACTTTCAATGTACCTTAAGAGGTTGACTTTGATTCCAAATGTCATTTTATTATATTCCTGTACAGTGATCCCTCGTTTTTTGCGGCTTCAGTGCGTTGCGGGTTTTTCAAAAATACAGAATAGAAAAAAAATGCATTGGTAGGAGGCAAGCGCCCCCTAGTGCTTGCTTTAAACGATGTCCACCAACTCAAGTTTCCGGTATAGTGTATTGCGAATCTTACTTCGCGGTTTTTCAGTTTTCGCGGAAGGTTCCGGTCCCCATTAACCGCGAAAAACAAGGGATTACTGTATTCTTTTACAAGATGAATCAAGATAGAATTGTGCAAGCCTGATGGGACATAAACATTCTAGTGTAAATCCAAAGGATAACACTTACATTAATCCCTTTGCAATCAAGTTAAGATTGTATTGATTTTGCTGGGGAAAAATAAGGGAGAAATGCTATAATCCTATCATTTACCAGTAAGTGAATCCCATTGAACTCACCCATAGCCAGTAAATACAACATATAAAAATTAGTCTACTTTTATTTGGAAATGAGAGATGCAGCACATAGTTTTGCTAGTGACAAAATGTGACTTCTTAGCAGATAGGTCTATCTTTTAAGAAAAAAAGATTGAAAGTCAAATTTGGGGGGTTCCGTTTGGCTCTTTATTAATGATTGTTTCCTTAGTGTGTGCTTTTCATAGATAAGTAATTAATTTGGAAGCATTCCAATGAACTTTCAGTTCTGAATGACAGCCACTCCTATCTGTATATTTATCCTACATATGCCCAAACAAATATACATAGAGAGAGTAGTATTTCAATTGTTTATGAGCCGTGGTTCTACAGTGGTTAGAATGCAGTACTAATTCTGCTGACTCCTGGCTGCCAGAAGTTCTGCAGTTCGAATTTCACCGGCTCACAGTTGACTCATCCTTCCATCCTTCCGAGGTTGGTAAAATAAGGACCCAGAATGTTGGGGGCAATATGCTGACTCTGTGAAACCATTTAGAGAGGTGAAGTGGTATATAAATCTAAGTGCTATTGATATTGGTATTATGTTATAAAAGAAAAAGAAATAGAACCATAGGGGAAAACTGTGAAAATAGTCCTTTGTTCTAACTGAGCAATTCACTGTATGCATCAAAGATCTGTTCACTGCTAAAACTCTCATGTATGTTTGTCTCTTTGTAACCTTCAATTGAGTGATATGTTGCACCATAGAGCAGCAATTTTTGAACCAAGGTACCTCAAATGGGCTAGTGTACAGAATGAATCCCAAATCTGGGACTCATTAATCCCATGGGACTGAAATTTGGTAAGTTATGTTTGTTTCAGCACCATCAAGCTGCTGTGGTCAGCCACAACCACGTGATCATCATTTTCAACATTCCCTGGTAGCTTTCCACAAGTCAACAGGGAAGCTGGCAAAAAGTTTAAACTCATTCATGATTGCTGAAACTGTGGTGAAGCCAGCAGGAAGTTGTACATCTAAGATTACCATGCTGCTGTTGGATGGCCAAGGGAACAGTGGGTGTGCAAGAGGTACAGTGAAAGTTGGGTAGGGTGTGCAATACAAATTGGGGAAGGTATATGAGGATGTACGAGTGTCTAACACTGCATGAGGACACAGAAATGGGTATATGTGTGCGGGGGACACTTACCTGAACAACTTGTGACCTTCCCTGCTGGCTTCCCCATTGACTTTCTCCCCGTGAGTTTTCCAGAACCAAACTCAGTGAGGGTATTTAAAGAAATTGGAAATTGTTTCTGTTCCCATTGCATTTTGCCCACCGATAGTCATTCTGTTGGTCTATCTAGGTAAATAAATACCTCTGAAATGATGGTACAACTGAACTGTTCACTATGGGCCATGGTTTGTCTAGTTTAATATACATACAAGTGGAATGTAAGACTAGTTCTAAAGACACAGAGGAATGTGGATACCATACACACCTATCCTATGCAGTGAACAAGGAATTCTACATAAATAAGGCCATAAGCTATATTAGAATGTCTATATTGCCTATAGCATGTTGGAGTAGGGACATAAAGTAATAAAAAAAAAGAGGGGAAGCAATTTTTTAAGTTCTCCATGTTTTTTTCAATAAATTCATGTAGCCATGGGTTTTTCCACCTCACTTAATCATCCTATCCTATCCTTTTTTGCCTCAACTTGTCTTTGTTCTGTTGTAGCTAACAAGTCTTGTTTCTTTGTGATACAGACCATGGAATTGTCTAGATACATGGCAGAGAGGGCCATTCCCCCCCCCCCCCCCACTGTTACTGGGCTTCAAAGGAAGATGTCTGGTTGAAACTATGCAACCCTCAACTCAGCTATTTACCAAGTGCCAACATAGGAAGGAAAGAGCTTCACAGGAGGAATAAGAAAACAGGAAAGACCTCAACTTGAGGATTTTCAGACTGAAGTTGTCCATAGTAACACTACCAATGCCTTTTTAAAAAAAACTATTTTTTTAACCCACAAGAAATGTGGAACACATTAGCTAAAATTGTGTTGGTCTGCACAATTTTATTCAGTAAAAGACATGTTTTTATGATACATTTAGCCTTTTAAATGACACTAATAGTCTCAGGGGACACATTGCTTTTTCTCCTGCTCAACAATTAAGTCTATTTCAATGTTATTTTGATAAGTTGAAACAATTCAGTTACTGTATGCCTATTCTGGTGTGTGTACTGTAAAACCAATAGTACAGCACCTCAGAGTAACCTAAATAATAGCTCTTAAGCAAAATTTAGACATAAACCATCTCTTACCACCACCCACATATTTTTATGTCTTGTTTTTCCTATAAGAAAAATAAATTCCTTCAAATTTTGGAAGGTCAGGAGTCTGACTAGTTAATGAACACTATTAATCTCAATTGTGTTATTTTTTCGAGACATAATTTTACAGTGTGTTTCTCACTGGAGTGGCATAGTAAGGCTTATATTTTTATAAAAGCTGAAAAGAATGTGTGCTTATGAATGATCTCAATGTCAGTATCTGTCTTTATAGAGTATGCACACTGCATTAATCAATATATCACAAGGCTCATTGTACCTACATTATTGTAAGTGATTGTTTATAGAACTGTATACTGTTTCAAATTGGACTTATTCCATCTAATCACAATCAGCTTTTACTTGATGATAAAAAGTGGAAGGAAGAAATTACTTGCACTGCACTTTTCAGTTCTTCCCTCCATAAAAAACTCCGGCAGCAAATTCTAAGCAAATACAGCCTGAAAGCTAGGGCAGTTAGAAAATATATGTTGAAATGCTTAAAAGCTGGCAATAGCACTAAAATTTAGTATATGCAGCTGATAATCTATGCCACTGGGCTACTGAACAAAAGGAAATGCCCAGCACAATTTTGCAATCCAATTTGATCTATATCTACAACAAAGGGTCTGTCCACAAGCTGATGTGTACTTCCCTTGGGAGGTGCACAAAGAATCCAGGAGAAGTGGGAATTTATTGTTTAGATTTTAATTGCAAAGATCCACTTTTCCTAAAGTTTCTTTGTCTTGTTTTCATTCTTCATGTCTATTCATTTTGATGTTTGGATTTTTTAGAGGAGATATGTGATGATGATGATGATGATGATGTTCGGCCATCGTGTTCAAGGAGGACCTTGACATCTAACAGGTTGTGGGCTGTCCATGTTGTGTCTGTAGGTGGCTGGTAAAGCCTGTATGGACATGAAATGTTCTGCCACATGTCAGGCAGACATGTGCGGGCATCATTGTTGTAGCATTTGCAGCTCTGGCTTTGTGGAGTGCTTGCTTCCCTTGTGCTATGGTTGTTCTTCTGTCCTCAGATGTCTGGCAGCCTTGGTGGATCCGGGTTAAGGTTAGGGTTAGGGTTAGGGTTAGCACCATGTCGATCGATCTTGTGCCAGGATTTCCCAGGAGGGGGTGTCAATATCCAGGGATTTGAAGGAGATATGTAAGATTTCACTAAAGGGTGGTGTGATGCAAATATTTTAGATTCCCTGATCCATAAGCAATGTGCAAAGTATTCAAAGAGGTCCTTTATGAAGATTTTAACTTAGGGGTCCCCAACCTGTGGGCCACAGCCCACTAGTGGGTCATGAGGGGCTTCCAACCGGTTCACAGAAATGGCTGGTGAGCGTGCATGCACATCTCCATCCTCACTTGTGTATGCAGTGGGTGAGCACACATGGACTCCATTTAAGTGAGTGGCAGGCACATGTGCATGCGGCTTGTGCAAATAGAACTGCATGTGTGCACACACTTGCCAGCCGCTCGCATGGAACCATCTCTTCTCCCCCCACACCTGTCTGCAACGCTGAAAATGCTGGGGAACTCTGTTTAATACATCTATTGATGCCTGCTGCTCAAAAACATGGAAGGGATCAGGGGTGGGTTCTGGCAGTCACTGCTGCCAGTTTGCTCATGGGTGCACTGCATGTTTGATGCACTCTGCAAGCACATGTGCAGTGCAATGAAAAATGTTCTGCTCATGCGCAGAAGCAAAAAACAGGATGGGGGGGGGGGGAAACCAGTTCGGGGGCATGGCAGGTCTGGGTTGCTGCTAGTTCCAGTGACCCAGGCCACCAAACCACTACCAATTTGGCCGAACTGGTCTGAACCAGTAGAACCCACCTCTGGATCAAATTTATTGAAGGCTGGAAGCAGTCATAATGAGGTCACTCCAAAGTCTTCTGAATGAGAACTTAGCCTAGGTGGCATTCCACCTAACTGTGGATTCCAGCAAACTGTGGAAGCCAAAAGACCAGGAAAAGACCTCAGAATAGCCGCTTTGAGGTTTTTGGGAAATGCTGTCTTCAGTGTGTTTAGTAACTAAAGGTGCACATACCCTAACCCTAAACTTCCAGAAACAAGTTATATTGAGTTTGAGAATGCTTGATCTTTAGAAAGTTAGATTGACCCCGTGTCCAATATCCTAACAATAGCAATAGTTTTGAAGTTAAATGGTCATCTATTTCTTTGTGTTCAAGGACATGTTGGGACACAAAGTTTGGACTCCTTTCACTGCTTTGCTAATAAATAATTTTTTATTTTTTATTTTATTTTATTAAATTTATACCCCGCCCTTCTCCTTGTTAGGACCCAGCTGCTTCATTTCCTGGAATCTTAATACATGGACAGTCTGGGCAGCTTTAATCCTAGATGTAAACTGACCACCTAAACTGCTGAAATGACATGTTGCCTTGATGTCCTATAAACGAATGTTCATTGAAAGTAGCCAAGTCCTGCCAAAATTAAGAGAAAACTAATGCCACATAGGGCGGTGAGATCCATGTTTGACTTTTTAATATAACTTAAATGTTATGGATATAAGGTTTGCTGTTGTAGGATTGAATTCTGTATCGCATGCAAACATTGTTCATTATACAAATACACACTGCTTACCTTTTTAGATATGGCATTGCTATTAGGCCCTGGGATATTATCCACCTGAAAGAAATTGCTACTTCCCTTGCTTGGATAGACAAGTAGTTGATAGTGAGGCCAACATCATTTTGTAATATCTTGCTCTGAAATATATATGGTCTGGTTTTTCCTTTTGGTGTTTTGACTCCTATGATTTATAAAGCTTATGCTAACCATCTACAGTTTTAGCTTGCTTTTTTAAAGTCCTTGCAATTCATACTTCCTTGATTTAGTAAGGAGAATTTTCAGTAGAAAAACTCTGCCCAAGAGCCTGATTTTGGTGAATGAGAATTACTGAGAAATCAGTCATTAGCCTGCAATTTACAGTCCACTGATCTGAAAGCTGTGAAGGTACATTTTAATGTGAAAGTGGATATAAAATCAATAGCTTGCTTTACTTCTCTCACAGATAAGTATAAATACATAGTTTAAGTCAAGGTTAAGCTGAGTTTGCTATCATTAAGGACCGACTTTGAGCCTTTCTAACTGGGTTAAAACATTAGGAGAATAACATGACCCTCTTGAATTAAAAGCTGCCCCAAAGCTTGTTAGAATGAACATTTGGTACTGTGCAATCAGAACCTCTGTTTTATTGTGCCACCTGGATCAAACACATGATATTTCAAACTACTGGTAAATGTGAGATCTGGACCTGTATTTATACCATGCCATTTTACAAACATTCTGGATTAACCTGAGGCCATGTGGATTTCAAAGAACATTATCTCTACACTAAGGCAAGAATGAGTTGCTAAGAAAGGTTGATTTCCCTAAAACAGGGGTTCCCAAACTTGGCAACTTGAAGACTTGTGGACTTCAACTCCTAGAATTCTCCAGCCAGATCTTCAAGTTGCCAAGTTTGGGAACCCCTGCCCTAAAACAACAGGATTTTGAGAGGTCAGGCTAATGTCTTCTCTTTTGAACTGAAGTTTAGGAACTGATTAGTTTACTTGAGGATAATGGCTCAGAAATTGCATATTCTGTTGATGTTTCTGCAGAAACCTTTGTTCCCTTTCTAAATGAAAGAGTAAATTAAGCCTGGAAATCTATGGAGTTTTATAGAATTTACAAAATCACAAAACTGTGTCTCACTTACTCTGGCCATGTCATGTAGGGGAATTCAGTGGAGAAAGCAGTTGTGTTTGGAAGACTCAGGGGTAAAAGGAAACCAGGGTGTCAAAGGACACAGTTGCTGTACATCACCAAAACGGACCCCAGCCACAGAAGAGAAAAACTCAAAAAAGTAGTGCAAGATCAGAAGATGTGGAGAGACCTTGCCCATAGAATTGTCAAGAGTTGACTGAATGAATAACTTCATTGTCATCATAGATCTTACAGGCTATCTAAATTCCATCTGTTTCAAAACATTAGGACAGGCTTCAGAAGAGATCTGGGATATGTGTGAAAGTGCTGCCAATTCAGCTCGGATTGACCGAACCAGTACTAGCAGCGGCGGGAGGGTCTGTCCACCCACCACGTGCGAGCATGCCCAAACCGGTAATAAAAAAAAATAGGAACCCTCCTCTAGCATATATGCATTCAGAATGTGACAATGCAGGAAAAAATGAATTGTAATTGCATTTCCAATGAGTGGAAGGCCATTCATCTGATGTCAACCATAGGAGGTAGACAAGGGGAAGATTAGACAAGGGGAAAATAAGCTATAGTAACAGAAACTTGCAACTCAACCTGTGTCTTACCTTCCCTTTTCTTATATCCCTGAGGGTTTGGAAGAAGCAGGTCTGAGTCTATTTCTAACATTTTCCTGCCTCCCTTGGCTCTCTCTCCAAATATCTTGGAATCCAACCTATTAATTTGAATTTACATAGAGGCACACAGATAAGCTATTTTATTGTAATGACTGTGTTTCAGAAAACAACATTTTTCTATTAGGATATCTTTGTAATATCATTATTATTTCAGGGCAGATTTGCATGTAGTGGTTCTATTTTCCATATATACAGCAATGCTTATCTTTGGAAGTTAGTAGAAATAAGTCTTGGATTTGTTTGTTCGTTTGTTTGATGTTTGTTTGTTTATTAAAATGTCTTGGCTGCCCATCTTACCACAGGATAACTCTGGGTGGCTTACAGTCTTTAAAATGTATTTATACTTGTACATTAAAACCTAGATAAATTAAAACCAAAACATTATGAATGATGAGCCCTCACTGTCCATTCTGATAACAGCAGTACATCCATGTATAACACTGCCACTTAAATATGTACACCAGGAACAGATTAAGACTGCTGTATTATTTTAATCATTCTGAAGCTCTGATAGAAAAGATAATGCACTCATACTATCTCCACACAAGTCATTCACACTTATTTTTCCTGCACACCTTTTAGAGACTTGTATATTCTATATGGAAGTTGTTCTGCGTTCTGTCGTCATCTCCTACCTATTTTTATGAGTTTCATATAAAATAAACATTCTGACAGGGTGTAGAGTCCACATAACAGTTACTCATTCTTTATGTATAACAACACTCTATAGGAATGTTCCTTTAATCTGGTGCACCACGTACATTTCACAGTGATGGCTCTTTCGGAAATCTGTAGTCTGATGATATCTCTGTGGTGGCCTGCAAAGGGACATAAGGAACAGAACAGCTGGTGTGTCTGTTATGAGCAGGAGAACTGAGCATAAGAAGAGTTTGCAAATGGCAACATGCCAGCAGTGGTTAAATTAAGGGAAGAACCTTTTCTCTGTGTGGATCTCACAAATGTAATATAAACAAGTGACCCTTACCCAATGAGTAGAGAGAGAGAAAGCTTCACCATAGGTTGACAACATCAGCCAGAGACTACTGTCATACATTGATGCTTTGTGCTAGGCAACAGAAATGCCATCTTATTCAAGAAGCTTTTAATCAGTAGACTGAGCTATGAAGAAAATGGAGTATGTATGTCAGGTGTTCACTATCTTTAAAAAAAAAGGTTTTTATTAAGTAAACATTAAAAACGTTGGACATAGTGAGCCATTTCTGGTGTAGTCATTTCTGTAGTTTTTTTTATCTTACAAAAATAACAATTTATATCCATTACATAGGTATGTGTAATCAGTCAAATTACCTACCATTAATTCCTTTAATTATATAGTTACTATTAGTACATATACATATCCAATTCCTACCGATTGTCCAATATTAATACTATATTTTCCAATTCTTATCTGTGTTTTTCTGTCCTGGCTTTTTCCCCTCGCTTCTAACCATTGGTACCATTTGTCCCAGATTTCATTGTATTCTGTGTTCACTATCTTAATGTCAAAGTGCTGTGGCCTAGAGGTGGATCTCTTGCCTCACAATCAGGAGGTTGTGAGTTCAATCCTAGGTAGAAGTAGATGTAAGATCTCCTTTCTGGACAGGGGGTTGGACTAGATGACCTGCCAGCTCCCTTCCAACTCTTGTTAATCTGTTAAAATTTTGCTATAGTTATTGATTTATTTATTCCATGCCTGAATTATGAAGAAAATACTACTTGGTGTATTACTGAAGGATTAAACTTTCAAATGAATTCCAAGCTTACCACTACTCAGTGCATTTTACTTTTTCTTAAATCATAAAATCCAACAGGGTTTTAGCCCAGAGTCAAAAAGGACAATTTGAATGAGTGACACCTTTTGGTGATTTAGGTCGACTATGGTTGTGGTGGTGGTGGGGAATGCTGTTGAATTTAGTTACTTAAAAAAAATATCAAATTTATTACTCACCAAGATTATCGCTCATTTTTACTTGGATTGTTTTTTTTTAATTATGTATATAGCTGAACACATGTTCAGTTTACTGAATAGCTATATTTATATTAATATAATGGAGTGACAGTATCTTTCCTGTTAAGAAATAGAAACCTGAGTGAATAGAAGTAACAATTGCTGTCATATTTATTTTCTTTATTTTTTTTTATTTGACAACATATTTATAACCATCCAGTCTGGGCAAAGTATGATAAAACACAGTATAAAAATATCTTCCTCCAATTATCTGTATATATAACATGAGTCATAGCTTAAAATGGTCATCCAATGATCATTGACTAAATGTCAAAATTCCATATAAGAGGCAAAGTTTTGACTTTATGGGAAAGGCAGAATCACATTGGACCTGATTCTGAGATATAACTCGGTGTTCCATCATAGGCAACTGTGTAAGTGATAATCAGCACTTTAATTTGGCTTAGAAACCTGCTGGAAACTCTTGCCACAATTGTAGGATAAGAGCTATGCTGCAAAAACTGATTTCCCAAGCTAAAAGATACATGTACAGTTGCAACTTCCTAGCTGACTTAAAGGACAATCTTACTTACAGCATACTGCATATAATGTACCAAATGGGTATGCTTTGGACAGGTTTACAAAGGCTTTTGTAATTGCAATAGTACTTAGACTTATATACCGCTTCATAGTGCTTTACAGTACTCCTGGGCGATTTACAGAGTTAGCCTATTGCCCCCAACAATCTGGGTCCTCATTGTACTGACCTCAAAAGGATGGAAGGCTGAGTCAACTTAGAGCCGGTCAGGATCAAACTGCTGGCAGTAAGCTGAATTAGCCTGTAATACTGTAGTCTAACTTCTGCACCACCACAGCTCCTTTAAAGGCTGAAGTGGATGGTTTAATACTGCACAGTTCCAAGATACCCTTGTTGCCTCTTAAACTTTACCTTTGAAAATATGCCCCCCATCAAACCTATACCAGGTTTGTTTGTTTGCTTGTTTATTTTAACACAGCCACTCAAACAAACAAACAAAAAGGAAAACATATTTCTTCTGTAGCAATAGCCCTTAGCCTTATATACCGCTTCACAGTGCTTTTACAGCCCTCTCTAAGTGGTTTACAGAGTCAGCATATGGTCCCCAACAATCCGGGTTCATTTTACCCACTTTGGAAGAATGGAAGGCTGAGTCAACCTTGAGCCTGGTGAGATTTGATCTGCCAAATTGCTGGCAGCCAGTAGTCAGCAGAAGCAACCTGCAGTACTGCACTCTAACCACTGCGCCACTGCGACTCTGTACTTTGTACTCAGGTACTCCACAGAAATTAAAATTTGAATCTTCCAAGAATCATTGTTCCTGTTTCACTTCCTGATTTCTGGATTGAGATTGTATAGATCTAATATTGCATAGAGAGAAAAATGCTTGACTGGCTCAGAATTCATACCAAGATCAACTCTCAAACCTCAGGCCTTTACCCTATTTCATAAATTGCCCGAGTAACATTAATTTTAGAACCGCACCTTGGAATTAAATTTGTAAGACACAGTTTCTTCATCAGTGTCATGAGACACTTTGTTTTATCCATGGAGCATTGCTAATGTTCTTCTTCTCCTCTTTTTTTTTTTTTTTACATATAACACACACACCAGTATTCAGCTGGTTCTCTCCGGTTCAGGAGAACGGGTAGCGGCAGCTGGGGAAGGCTCTGCCCACCCATCCTGACATAATGCATGACCTTCTGTGCATGTACAGAAGGCAGTGCGCATGCACAGAAGGTAGCACATGCAAGTGAAGAAAGCGTGCACATGCTCACATTTGCAAACCAGTAGGAAAGGGAAGTAAATCCTACTACTGACACTGTTGTATCCCTCAACAATAGAAGTTTCCACTCAGGTCCGCGCTCAGCAGGGGGCTCACAACCTGATTGGTCAATTGCAGGGCTGTTCTGATTGGTCAGTTGGTCAACTGTGGGGTTGTTCTGATTGGTCAGTTTTGCCAGCTGCTGCCTTTAAAAGGAGGCTGCAGCTGGCTGCTGGTCACTTGTTGCTATGCCTGACTAAAGAGCTGAATTCACTTCCTAGCTTGTCCTTCCTTGACCCGATCTAACAGACACTCGTACGCACATTTTCTTCGGGGCCACTCCATTTCCTTCCCCGCATCAGTCTGAATATACCCAAGATAATAAATATAAAAAGGAGAGGGCCGCCAAATAGAGGCACAATTCTTACAACAAAAATTGGAAATGCATCGTTATTCTGCTGGATGTTAGCTAGAAAGTGACACTGTTGAGAAAGTTGAAGAAATCAGCAATAGCGTGTTCCAACCAGAGTGGTCTTGATATCCTTCGTATCCCGTGGAAACATATTGGTTGTTTTAAAATATAGCTGGCATTCGCTAAGCCCAGCGCTCTATCTCTGGCAGTACTCTTTGGCAGACCCTAAGTCACAATAAACAATAATGTGTTTTTCTTTGATTTGACTTCTTTCTTTCTCCTTTCATGAGTGCACAATAAGCCCAGGAACAGGTAGTTAAATCATTCTTCTGACCAACATAAATATCAGTTCCATCTCTAACAGCAGGACTGTGCCTCTTTGAGTAAAGGCGGCTGTTAAATATGCTTTATTTTTATACGACTCTCTCCCCCCAAAAATCTTTTTCAAGAGAGTAAAGAAGTGAAAGAAATACGAAAGACAGGCAATGAAATAATGCAAGAAAAGAAGACTATTGAAACCCGGGCAGACAAGTATGAATCAATTATTTCACCAAGGAAAAAAAAAGGAGAAGAAGAAAGATGTAAAATGAAGCTTAAACATATAAGGTACTTCTACATTGTATTAAAATAATGCTGAAATTATAGAGCTGTCATTCCCAGCCCTGTCAAGGGTGCCTTTCTTATCACATTGTGATTTAGCATGTCTCTTGGAAGGTTATAGCAATTTTGACATTCCAGGCATTTTGGACAGAAAAGCCATATTATGCACCTGGAGCATCACCTCACTTTTTAAATTTATGGTCTTACAAAATTCTTCAAGAAAAGGAAGAGGGATTTTTTAAAATAAAAAAATAATAACTGATCCAGTAGAAAGGCACAGATCTGCCTAGAATATGTGAATCCTACTCCCAAGAGATGAAACTAGGTTACACTTGCATTTGAAGCATAAATGTAGCTATAACTATTTCACTAATTTGGGCAACACTTGACTTCAACTGACAAGACAGTAGACTAGAATATACTCAACTGCAAATTGCTACTATTTTCTGGAAAGGAATATTCAAGACAGAGTCTTAGATATCATCTATTGGCTATGCCCTCTGCAACACCAGATGTTAATAAGCTTTGGGATTTCATAATTATTTATTAAATTTGTATCCAGTTGGACTGTCCTCTTCACTCCCCTGTAAGACCAACTGATACCAACATTTTTTTATGAGGAGAATCTTAATGACTTAGTAGGTTTTGCTAGGGTGTTATTGTGTTTTTTTATAACACACTTTATTTGAATGGCAAGCCACTTTGAAATTATGTGCTTTGCAGCAGAATATAAATAAGGAAAAATAAATAAATATGAAATGAAATATTGTATTTTCTACTTATATCCCACATTTATTATCTTTATAAATAACTTAAGGCAGCAAACTTATTCAACATACCTTCCTCTTCCTATTTTCCCCATGACAACAACCCTGAGAGGTGGGTTGGTCTGAGAGAGAGCAACTGACCCAAGGTCACCCAGCTAACTTTTATGGGTAAGGCAGGACTTGAAAATTCATGGTTCCCTGTTTCTAAACTGGTGTCTTAACCACTACGCCAAATTAGTGGGCCTTCAGGTGTCAATAGTGTGCCACTGAACATATCAATGAAAGTTATTTTCCACCAGTATGTTAATAACCAATTTCATTGTAATTTTAGTACAAGGACAATAAAGATGATGATGATGATGATGATGATGATGATGATGATGATGATGATGATGATGATGATGATGATGATGATGATTTACTTTATTCATGAAACATGAAACTCAGCCAACTGAAACATTGAAAAATGCATCGCAAATACTATTGACTGGTGCTACTGGTTGATACACTTTTGCTACCAGCATCCTAGGTATCAACCAAGTATCTTCTTACAATGTAAGATGTTTCAAGTAGCACAGTTTTTTGCAGTTCCGCTGGTGTTATTGCAGGAAGCTGCAATTTGCTGATGTATTTAGTGAAATTTTGGGACATGGTGCCAAGTTCCCTGATGACAATGGGTGTCACTGTGACATGCTTCATCCATAGCCGTGTAATTTCAATGGCCAGTTTGCAATATTTCATTATTTTTTCTAGTTCTTTTTCTCCGACTCTGGCATCTCCAGGAACAGCGATATCTATAAACTGTACACTTTGGCCCTCTACAACTGTGATATCTGGTGTGTTGTGCTCTAAATGACAGTATGTTAATAACCAATTTCATTGTAATTTTAGTACAATGACAATAAAGTATTAAAATTATTATTATTATTATTATTATTATTATTATTATTATTATTATTATTATTATTATTATTATTATTATTATTATTATTATTATTATTATTATTATTATTATTATTATTATTATTATTATTATTATTATTATTATTATTATTATTATTGGATAACAAGTGGTATATCTGCACATGCCGGTGAAATGGAAAAACCATCCACTAAAAGGAGCAGATGAGCCACATTAGGGTTCAACTTGTGTTTAGATAATTGAAACAACATTAAAAGTATGTCCAAAAGGTACTTTTTTTCAAAAGGCAACTGATTGTTTTTCCTGGAAGATATTTTGCTTCTCATCCAAGAAGGTTCTTCAATGCCTCAATGACTCTAGAAAGAAAGCTAGTGACCAGATGACTGCAAGGAATATAAATCCTTCCATCTACCACCATTCAGTCGGAACTGAAGAAGCGTCTTGGATGAGAAGTGAAATGTCTTCAAGGAAAAACAAAATCCAATTGCCTTTTACCAGGTTCGTCTGGTACGTCAGTTGTGTCCCTTTCTGGATTGGGATGCCCTGTGCACAGTCACTCATGCCCTCGTCCTTTCTCGCCTGGACTACTGTAACACTCTCTACATGGGGCTGCCCTTGAAGAGCACCCGGGGGCTTCAACAGGTCCATAATGTGGCCGCATGGGTTATCATGGGGGTACCTAGGTGCTCTCATGTTATACCCCTTTTAGGAGGCCTGCACTGGTTGCCGGTTGTTTTCCAGGGGCAATTCAAGGTATTAATTATGACCTTCAAAGCACTCCATGGCTTAGGCCCAGGGTACTTGCGAGACCACCTACTGCCACCGGTAGCCTCCCCTCATCCAGTACAATCTCACAGAGTTTGCCTCCTCAGGGTGCCGTCAGCCAGACAGTGTCTGCTGGCGAACCCCAGGGGGAGTGCCTTCTCTGTGGGAGCACCTTCCCTTTGGAATGAGCTACCGCTGGAGCTTCGCATAATTCCTGACCTCACTTCCTTCCAGCATGCCCTAAAAAGCTGGCTTTTCCAGTTTTCCTGGCCTGAACAAAATAACGTATTAATTTAATTCCAATTTTAATTTATTTTATGTCTATTAATTTATTGCTTATTGGATTTTTTAATTTAATATCTTTTTAACTTTTGTACTATATATCTCTTATGTTATACGCCACCCTGAGTCCTTTGGGAGAAGGGCAGCATATAAATCCAATAAATCCTAATCCTAATCCTTTTGAAAAAGCACCATTAGGACAACTATGACCAGGATGACTGAATATCTCCATACAGATATTTACTCCAAAAGTACATCAAACTACATACATTCATTTCTCCAATCATAATTTGAAAGAACATGGCATGTTTTTTGTCAAGTAGGCACCTTGCCCAATCTAGTGTCCTCCAAGTGTATTATAGCCATACTTCTCTTGTCCATCTTGGCTCGAAATTCTGTGTATTATAATCCTAATATATTTGAAGAGTGCTAGGTTGTGATAACACATTCAGAGGTTTCTCAAATCTTACTGAGTTATTCTCTCACAAGTATTGCATATCTAATAAAGGAATGTTTTGATTCTGGATTTTATTGACTACAGTAACTTGATTAATTTCTTAAGATTCAGTAATATGTGCAATGTTTATACAGCACCTGATTGTCAACAAAGTTTTGAAAATAAGAGTTTAGGGTGCTGCACGCAATTGGGAACCAGACTACCTCATTTCATATCACTTCAGTGATACAGCACATCTTAGAATATGATAAGATGCAGTAGAAATGAAGGCATTGCTTGACTAATCCCTCTGACTATTCAGTTCATTCACTAATCATAAAATATAATTTGAAAGTTACGTGAGTATTGACTACTGAAAGTAACATTGTATTGTCTGAAGAAGCTGGCAATGTAATGTGTGCTTATAAGGCAGAAGTATGTATGCAAGTTTTTGGTTTTTGTTGTTGTTTATGCCAGTGATTCTTAAATGACATAAACCCTGGGAGTACAGGGTTTGGAAGAGTTTGAGTTTGTTCAGAGAAATGCAGAACCCTTTCAGTCTGTACTCTCACACTGCCTGGACAAGCTGGTTTTCTCTTCCCTTCTGTGTGGCTTGTGGTTTTGGTTGTAGACTAGTAACATGTCTATGGAGATTCTCAATCATCCAGCTCATGGTTGTCCCCAAAGGTACGTTTCCAGAGTTGAAGAAACTTCTTGGATGAGAAGTGAAATGTCTTCAAACAAAAAACAAACAGAAAGTCCAGTTGCCTCTTGAAAAAGCACCTTTAGAATAGCAGCACAATCCAGGATGGACTCCAGATTTCCAAGGTCTCTGGAGCCTGAACATCTAAAGTTTCAATACTACCAGTGAATAAAATCTTTTTAAAAATCCTTCTCAACTCCTTCCATCTCTGGCAGCTTCTGCAATAGCTATCAGAACAAAGATTCCAAACTGTCTGTGTTTGGAACCTGTCAGTGGGGAAAAGAAACCAAAGTGTGTATCAAAAAAACCCAAAAACCAAGAATGTGGTAGCGGGCAGATGAATAATCTTGCACAACATGTTGTGCATAGCTAATGATCCACCAGTTCAAGAAAAGAAGACAACTGAGATAGTGCTAGGCAGGGTAGGTAAACACAGGCAGCTGTGCGCTTGAGAATAGCTGGACAATCAAAACAATCAGCCAGAAAATAGGATGGACAGTGAACTTCTTCAAGAAAGACCTGTTCTGATTTTAGCATGCTTATGCCAGCCTGATCACTTGCGTAATAATTGCCCCTAGTCAAAAAGCCTTACACAATTCATCCAGGATATCTATATTATTACTGCTCTTCACATGATTATCATCAATTACCATTGTTAGGGCATGTGACCACAACATTTGAGAAACTCTGCTCCATACAGTAGCTCCATACACTGCTGCAAACAGAAGCTGCTCTTCTTTTCTGAGGCAGAAACGTGTACCAAGGAGAAAGCAGGCTGGTTTCTCTGAATTATAGGCCTTCTATAAAATCTGAATAATGTAAATCCCCTTAATTTCACTGCATCCACTCTACTTCATATTTCATCCTCCTTTCTACCATCTGTACCCAAAATCCTGAACTGCTACTCCTTTATATACAGGGGTGAGGAAACATATATGTTTTGATTAACTATCTGTAAAGAAAGCTGTCATTTTTCAAAAATCCATCACCTCACAACAATCCGAAAACTGCTCCCTGACTATGGAAGTTAGACTTTCTGAATACCAGAACACGTCTCCTTTTAACAGAGAAGCTAGACAAGCATGCCTCAAAACAAATACATAACTACTCTAGAAAAACATCATTTTGTGCCCTCACACCAATCAAGAAGGCAAGTTTAAAGACTCGGCTTTTGCAAGTTTCTCACCATTATAATCTTGCAGAGCATAAGAAGCTCACTTTCCCCATCTCCTGGTCTGCTTGTTTCACCGTGGTATGTAAAGGAGACCTATACATATGAAATACTCCACTTCCCATGAGATGTGCAGAGATCCGTGAAGGATTCTTCATATGCTGTAATTTTGGTTCGGATCCAACACCGCTGTAACTTTAGCCTTATTTTCATCTTCTATCTAGAAGTGCACCGGAGATTTGAGAGAGTAAACAAAATCTGTAAACAGGATGTCTCAGACAAGGTAAGCAACACATTTCATGTGTTTGGAAAAGTATCTGGAGAGTTGAGAAACCTCTGTAAGCCAACCATTGAAACTCAAGTGTCAAGGAATAAAGAAGGACAGGACAGGGAATTTCAGCAGGTGCAGCCTTCCTTTTTAATGCTTTCCAGCAAGCTGCACCTGCCAACAATGCCATCTTTTGCAAAACTGCTAAAAGCATAATGGCCTATCCCACAAAATGATAGAGTATAATGAGCATACACTTCAAGTTTGTAGTGCTGTAATAAAATCCAAAGGCGGAAGTGAAACGCGGTCCAATTTTCTGCCCTAATTTTAAAATAAGCCTCTCTTTTTTTTCCTTTTGCAGTTTCAGTATCTTGCAGCTTGCGATGGTTCATAAGCATGTGCCTATTATATTTGTACTGCACCCACTAGGGCAGTGTGTGCATTATTGGGTTTCTGTAATAAAAAGACAATAAAACAACGGAATAGTAAAGGTACGGAAGAGAATCAATTATGTTTTTTGCAATGTAGCAAGTTCTCGTTCAGCATGGCAAAGATGGAGAATTGAATGTTCCAGTTTCATAAATGACAAAAGGGCACAGCCTTTCCTGGAAACGCGTGCCTCACTTTTGTGTAGTGCTAGGTGAACTCTTGGATGATCTGAGGCACAGTTGTTCGAGAAAGAGTTGGTTTACAGAGAAAGGTGGTGCTGTCAGAAGTTCTGAATTGCTCAGAGCTAATTGCTGACCCTAACAGGCCCAATTAGCTGTTACAAGCACTGCAAGACAACCCAAGGGACCAATCCTTTCTTACACACACAGATTGGAACTCTCGTTGCACCTGTACCTTGGTTACAAGCTCTGTAGTTACCTTTCAACAAATCAGAAGGGTTTATTAGGAAGAATGACTTCTGCATCCTATCCAGGAAGAGACAGACAGAGACCTATACATGCTAATCATCATAAAGACTAGAGGAGGGGAGGGTGTTTCTGCTGATTTTCACCACACCATCCCAACACACACAGAGATACACACACTAAATACACTAAGGGTTATCTGATAGCAATCTAGTTTTCGGAACATGATAATATGATTCACTCATGCCAACCATTTTGGACATGGCAAACAAAAGCCCAATGCCCACCCTTATTGCTTCAGACAAAGAGGAGCTTGCCAAATGCTTTGCCTAGTTATTCCAAGTGGGGAATTACACCTCCTTGTGGCACGTGTGATAGATAACCAGAGGGATATTTGCTCAGGCTTTCCTTCAACATCAGCTGCCATCTGGATGAAATTCAGCAGTCTTGACACCTGCCTGAAGAATAAGATGCTGATCAGATGGAATGGGCCAGGCCTTTGTCTTGAGAACAGAAAGGAGGGGGAAATGGTTGTTTAACACAATCGGTTAAAAGGGTTTATAAATTATGTGCCTTCAGAGCAGCATATGGCTTGCATGAAATATGGATCAGTAAGCTTTCCCCTGAATTTGGGTTTAGATGGCTGATATATAAAGTGCATTAAAATAACACAGGGAAGAGAGGACTGGTGACTCCCTCAATATATCTTTACAGTTTTAGAGCGTCATGTTGATGCATATTTAGACCAGATTTTAACAACAGTATTTTTTTTTCATATTCAGAATATAATAAAAATGATATTCTCCAATCATTGTTTGATTTTAGCAACTGTTCATCAATAGAGCGGTATAAAACTCTTTCAAGCTCAACATGTTTTGACCTAAAAATGGCAGTTTTGAAAATATTAAACATGAAACAAAACACGTGTTTTGAAAGATTTTTGAAATGAAAATAAAAACAATGACTCTTTCTAGTGGCACTTTATGGAATAGCCCAATTTTTCTGGACACGGTGGTTGGACTGTGGCTCTGTGGATTCGATTAGTTTGCTTCTTCCAACCATTTTCCAGCTTCTTAGTAGAAACTAGGAGTGATGTAAAAGTTGAGAAGAAGGAAGCAATTAATGATATACCTTCTAATCTGTATTTACTAAGTTAGAACCATTTCTTTTAATCGTTATAATGAACTAAGAATTGATATGGGTGGGTTGCATACAGTTGTTTTGTGCTTTATTTTTAGCTGTGGGTTTCACATTTTATTACCACTAGTTTGGTGCACCCATGGGCATGCTTTGCACGTACACCCGGCCTTCTGTGCATGCACTTTGCTCACACGTGCACCTTCCACGCATGTGCACAGCCCTAAAAACATGATGGCATAGAGTTGGGGTGGGTGAGCCCGCAGTTTCCGCTACCGGTTCAAAACAGTTGAATTCCACCTCTTTTTATTTTGCTTGCAGATTTTGCAAGCATTATGTGCATACATTTCTCTGCTTCACAAACAGGTGTTGCTAATATTGCTGAAGCTGTGTAAATGCAAATTCTCATAATTCAATGTGGATTTGTTCTTTGCAGGATTGATTAATATAGATCCCTATGGATGACTGTAATGCATCATGGCATCAATTTAGTGATGATTTTGTGTAACCCTTTTCTTTGTTTTTTTGTATTTTCTTAATACAAATATGTTTTTAATGTTGATTAGTTGAACTTTGCTATGTGATGCAGTGGCTCAGTGGCTAAGATGCTGAGCTTGTCGATCAGAAAGATCGGCAGTTTGGTGTTTCAAATCCCTAGTGCCATGTAACGGAGTGAGCTCCTATTACTTGTCCCAGCTTCTGCCAACCTAGCAGTTTGAAAGCAGGTAAAAATATAAGTAGAAAAATAGGGACCACTTTGGTGTGAAGGTAACAGCGTTCCATTCACCTTTGGCATTTAGTCATGACCACGGAGACATCTTCAAACAGCGCTGGCTCTTTGGCTTTGAAACAGTGATGAGCACCGCCCCCTAGAGTCAGGAATGACTAGCACATATGTGCGAGGGGAACATAGGTGCTGCTATGTCTTGCTATATTCAATTTCAGGCCATGTTTAAAATGCAAAGATGAATCTTTAAAAAAATATTAGCTCTCTCATTTAATCTGTTGGCTGAGTGATACAGATGGTTTCTTGAAAGAAACTGAAACAAATCTTACGTCTATTCTATTAAAAAAGATGCAGGGATTTTTATTTATTTTAAATAAGAGATCTTTATTTAGGCAGTGGGATTCCAACTGATGATACAAGAACTGTCTTCCCATTGTCTTGTAGGGGAATTTATTTCTGTGGTTTTTAACATATCCTCTCTGCTGTTCAGATAATAGGTGACACACTGTGTGCATTAAATTCTACTTTTGCCATAACTCTGAGGTAGAAAACAATGGGAATATTACAAACATTACATGCTCCCGCCAAGGAGCATGGAGCATTCAAATTATATACCATTCCTTCAAAACATAACCAACTCAAAATTTTCAGTATCCAATATAGTGTTAAGAGTGAATTTTATCCTGCACTCAAAGTATCACACTTCTCCTCAGCAATATAAAAAGCCTGAAACATTTTGGTGTATAAATACAGTGCCTCCAAGCCTTAGGAGATATAATTACAGTTATTTGGTAAAGAATAATTATATTTATAAAATGGATTTCAGTGAAAGAACTTCCCACATGAAGCAGCAGGTTAATTTTTTTAGTTCTTTACCATACCTCTAAGCCCCAAAAAAACTAATGTGGCTAATGAGACTTTAAAACCACCTATAAAATATTATTTATAAACTCCCCAGTGTGACAGTCCTTGCTGGAAAAAGGCCTCCTGATTATGAATGAACAAATCATGGGTAGTACTTACTTACATTCAGTTCGCAAATGTGAGCGTGCATACATGTGCTAAACCTCCGTGCATGCACTAAGCCTTCCTTGTATGTGCTTTTGACTAAAAAAAGGTGCTAAATTGGATGACATAGAGCTGGGGTGGCTGGGCAGGGCCTCCCACAATTTCTGCTACCAGTTCAGGCGAATCGGTCCATACTGGTAGAATATTACCTCTGGAACAAATGGATGGATATTGAGATGAAAGTCAGTGACCAAGACAATTCCTGATTATTTTAACTCTTGCTGAAGGATTACAAGAAAATGTAAAGGCTCAGATGGCCCAAAGACCACTTCCATTTATCACAGTCTTAAATTAATACCTTTTGACTTCACTTAAGGTGCTTTCCAGGAAAATACATCTGAAGCCTGGACTATCCAGATAAACTACCTAATCAAAACAAAACAATCAAAACAAAACTTCCAGCCAGATCCCATACAGAGTAAGACTGGTCTTCCCTTGACTGGTTGGCCTTCTCCAAGATTTTCAGCAGTGAGGTTGCTAGCCAGGGCAAGGGGGAAAAAAGACATTTTTGGCCTACTTGAGAAGACCGATGTATATAAAGTATGGTCATGTCTGCATCTAAAATAATTTAATGTACAAGGAAAACAAATCATATCTGGTTTTTGGAATAAAGGTAAAGATTCCCCCACACATGTGTGCTAGTTGTTTCTGGCTCTAGGGGGTTGTGCTCATCTCCATTACAAAGCCGAAGAGCCAGCGCTGTCCAAAAACGTCATGTGACCAGCATGACTAAATGCCGAAGGTGCACGGAAAGCTGTTACCTTCCCACCAAAGGTGGTTCCTATTTTTCTACTTGCATTTTTATGTGCTTTTGAACTGTTAGGTTGGCAGAAGCTAGGACAAGGAATGGGAGCTCACTCCATTACACAGCGCTAGGGATTCAAACTGCTGAACTGCCGACCTTGTGATTGACAAGCTTAGCATCTGAGCCACCACGCTTTTGGAATGGAGACCACCTAAATCTATATTGGGTTTTAATTTTGAACAGATAAATGGGCAAGTGACAGCTCTTACCAATGTCTGCTTAGATGGGATTGAAAGAAGCTGTAGCTTTGAGTCTTTCCAAAAAAGAAAAGTAGCCGGCAAAAGTAGACTTGAGCCTCTGTTCTTTGTCCAGTGACCGCATAACTTCACAACACTTACCTGTAAGTGCCTAGAACTGCAATCATCAGTATTAGAATGCAAATCCAAAGTTCAGCATTAGTGGATCTGGAAAGAGGCATCAATTTAATATAAATGATTGTGACATAAGAAAAGGGTGACACTATACCAAATTGGGTAGAGGGACTTGGAATGGCAGTGTAACTGGGAACAATGGAACTACAGACAAATAGGCTTAATAATATGTTACTGTAATGACATTTAGCACAGTAAGTAGGACATGACACAGAGGCATTGGGCCATTTCATTTGCCTTTGCTATGGTGCTACTGTGGCTGTGTCAGCTCATATGCCTCTATGCATTATTGCAATAATGTTCATCTTTACATATTCAGAAGTGTATACCTAATTACCTGAAATATTTAACTACTTAGTACATTAAAATAATGAAATAATAGAACTAATAGAGGAGAACATTTGTAGCTCAGGGTTGACATGAGGGGTTCTTGGTGATCTCTGAACTTGCTTGTTTTCATTACCCAAACTAGATAACACCATCAATGGAAAAGCAGAGAATGTTTATATATATATTAAACGATGGTTTTACAAAGACTTAGGTTGACCTGCTGCATTATCTTTGTTTGAATTTAGACAGATTATTCCCATTCCTTTAAATATGCTATACCTGTCATAATACATATCAGGACATTTGGCTCAATGTTAAAGAGTTCTAAGTGAATATTGAACTATATATTAAGTAGACAGGCAGAATACGTTTACACAATGTTAGTATAGATAAATGACATGTACAACATATCTAGCAGCTATTTAGTTAGATTAATTAGATCAATATAATTAGTAGTGCTATATTATGTTATCTGGACACAGGCTGGAAAGCACATTGCTTAATATAGTTTACAGCACTAAAATTCCTTAACTCTGCATGCCACATCAACGCTATCACACATCAATATAACCATGAACACACCATTAATAATAGGAGTTTATAAGACACTCAAGGGACACATAAAACACTATCCTTGCAAGAGAAAATTTTGATAATATTGCCTGCAAAATCATTTCACTTGTCAAAAAGAGCTTATTTGAAATTTATACCAAACTGAAGGCTGGCTACGATTATATAGCAAATTAATTTAACAGTTTCAACAACAGAGATAATGAGCAAAACAGAATAAGTTAAGATGGTTTGTCAATGAACAGACCTTGCATTAAAAGTCTACTGATACAACATTCTCAGGAAAAAAATCGCAGTTGGAGCCTTCATATGTCGCTGACCCTTGGACACAGAACATGGATTAGATCCATGAGTTATTACATTAATGTTCTCTGGTTGTAGCTTAAATAAATATTAAATACTGCAGCTGGAACTTCAGAAAAACACTCTATTTTGAATGGATAAAATATCCTGCACATAAATAACATTACCCAAGTTGCCCGTAACGGTTCCAAGACAGGTTGCACAAATTGTGACATATTGGTCATAATTGTCTTCCACCACATACAGCAGGAATAGGTACAGGTAGACCTCAACTTACAACAGTTTGTTTAGTGACCATTCAAAGTTATAAGACACAGAAAAAAGTGACTTATGACCATTTCTCACACTTACAACTGTTGAAGCATTTTGGATGCGAGGTAAATGCAGGGGCCATGCGGAGACTCAGAGAGGGGGAAAAACAGGCCTCCTGGAAGTTCTGGAAGGCCTCTGGAGGACGTCTGGAGCCCGAGGAAGGCAAAAACGCCCCCCTTCCCTGCCGTGGTGCAGGAGACTGGCTAAGCCATGCCCACCATGGCCACTCCCACCATAGCTATGCCCACCCAGCAACCAGGCAGAGAACCTGTTGCTGAAATTTTTGAAGCCCTATGTGATTTTATATATTTTATATTGATTGATATTGATTAAAATCAAAATGATCGTGATGAAGCTTGAGGTGGAAGTTATATCCAGATTGCAATGTATTAAATATGTGGATCTGAGGAATGATTTTCAGAACATGTTAATAATAACTCAGCTTTAGCTATCTTTCCTTCCCTTTCCTTTCCTTCTCTGGTCATCCTTTGAATATTCTGATAGACATATACTATTCTAGATCTATTCTATCTACTATCTATCTCATTTAACCAGCTATAAAGTATCAAGACTACAGAACCTCAGTTTTAAAAGGTCCTGGTATGTTTCTAGACCAAACTCCAGAACCTAAAAAAAATGGCTGTGTTCAAGTAATCTTTTCTTTTCCTTTTAGTCTTTCATGGAAATTCATCAAATTCCAACAGGAACCTAGGGTTACATGGAACATAATTTGAAAAACCCTGATCTAAACTATATACTCTAGATATAAATCAGTCTATAGTGATACAAGTATACAAGAAGGAAGCATGGAAAAGTTAACAATAAAGGCACAAACCCATCTATGAAGGACAGATAAAATGTGCCTCCATTTCATATGAAAATGTAATCAGTGGGATTGGTTTTGGAAGTTTTTAACATTGCGTAAACTTTTTTTTAAAAAAAATATTTATTTCTAGGAATATCTTGATTAAATAATCACCAATAATGACCCTTTGATTTATCATTCTGAATATCTGTTTGCTACTAAGAGAGATTTTCCGTTCCAGTTTTTCAAGCACTACATGAAGTTGGTCCTAGTTCCCTCAGTAGGAGTTTTTCTTTTTTTTTACTTTCCATGAGAGCTCAATTCAGCTGGAAAACAAACTTTAGTGAATTGAGTTTCCAACTTCAACATACTATCCTGCATTGGATCCTCAGATCTTAGTTAATTCTATATCCTAAATTGCTAAGATTACATTTTATCTTTTTTTATATTGAAAAAGTTTTATTGAGTTTACATTTTTTGTGGGGTAGGGTAAGGGTTACATAGAAATTTTGAGAGTAGTCACGTCAAAGTCGTCGGCTCCTCCGGTACCTCAAGTTACATTATTAAAAAGAAAGAAAAGAAACATTTCACATAACACTACAAGCTGGGAGCAAGTACATATTCCTAAATTTTTCAGTTATATACTGTCAGTCAATTACAAAAATCCAGATTACAAATATCATACAATATTACTCAAAAAAAAACACGGGCAAAGTTATTTTTTAGATCTAAGTCTCTTGGCAATTGTATCTTCCCCCTTCTCCCCCGGGCCCCCAGCGGACGGGGCCATGGCTCCCCCTGCCCCCCCCCTGGATCTTCTCCCAGGACAGAGGAATGTTTTTTAAGAAAGGCTTCCGCCTCAGCATCTTAACAATAAGAATGTTGAAAGTATTATTTCTGAAAATCTATAAGGACCTGTGAAATATAGTCTGGTCTGAATGATTTATGCTTCCTTCATCTTGTGCTTAAATTATTTAACATACTCTTCATGGGGTTGACTTGAAAAAGTGTTTAATTAGTTAGTTAAGAACCTTTTCATACACATGGGGTGTTCCAAGATGGGTTTCCTGCTCCCGTGCCCCACAATGACATCAATCTCAATGAGGTCTTTGGCAGCTGAGTCACTGATCTTCTGACTTAGGTGCTGCCCAAGAGAAAATCTTCTGGAGATGCAAGACAAGCTACTTATCATTAGTGGGAACTCACTTTGTCTCACTTCTGGGTTGCTTGGATTCCCCTTTCCTTCCTGAAGTAAAAAAAAATTGTATGGCATTTTGGAATTTCAAAGACCAAGGTTCAACTGAAGCCAGAACTTTTTTGTTGGGATTAAGGGACAGACAACTTGAAAGAAAATATAACATGCTTTTTATTTATGATTACTGCTGCATTGTATGCTGATAAAGATTCTGAAATACTCTAAAAATGGCTGATGAAATACCCATCACAATGGCTGATGAAGATGGTGGAATTAGCAGAGATGACAAAATTAATGTGTTTGCTTAGAAAACTATGCATTACTATATTTATTAGTGGATGCTAAATCCTTAAGAATTTTTTTGTGGGGAAAAATGATTTATGGATTTGATGATTAGAGAGGACAGATTATGGAAAGAGGAAAATGTGTCTTCCTTTGCAGGGTTGCTGAAGGAGCACTAGTCAACCTTGGTAGCCAGTGGTGAGAACAGTCAAAGGATAGCATAAGTGTGATTCTGTCATTTGGAAGAGGATGACTACACTCTAAAATTCAACTATCAGACTCCAGTCTCTTCTGGGATTTACCCTACTCCATGAAACATAACCCAGATGCATTGGCTTCATATTTCTTCTCAATATATAGTAAATTTCCTACAATGCCTCAGTAGGACTATGAAACGTTAGACCCTTAGAAAGGACAGTTGCTTTAAAATCAGGTCTTTTTAGTTCTACCACCTCAATTCTACAATTCCCTCCTAAAGAAACTGAGGCCGACATCTTCTCTTGTTTGATTTCAGAAAAGCATCATCCAAGGCTCTGTAACACAGCATTTTTTAATCCTCTGCCCAAATGTGTATATATTTTTAATTAATTGTAGTTTTTTTTCTGATTTGATTTCCTTCATGAGGCAAAGAATCAGGTGGAATGAAGAAAGTAGAAAAAACACTTAGCAAATGTTGAAATCAGGACATCATCCTGGCCGTAAGGGAAAATACATCTTTATATGGAAGAATTAAGTCACTGTATGCGTCCTAGCTATTTCATATCAAGCTTCAGTAAATTGGGGACCAGTGAAACACTTAATGGAAATAGCATCTGAAAGGAGGATCAAACTGGTCAGTCTGATGAAAGCAGCATAGCAATATAAGCCTTGGCCCTTTGTACATACATCTGTTAGAAGAAATGTCCATCTGGGTTCAGTTGCAAGTGGGAAAAAAGACACTGGAAACATGGAGGCTGCTTGGAAGGATGGTTTAATGGTGAAGCAGAACCACCAACAGGTGTGATACTGGTAGATGACCACATAGAGTGGAGAGTGAGATATATTTATACCATCTCTTCAGCCTTGCAAGAAATGTATCCTATTGATTGTCAGACTCCCAGGGAGTTATGCGGGGGTCCAACCTAAACTTGTAGGCTGTCTATGTCTCAGGCTTGGTTGAATCTTGCTGGGTGATGATGTAATGAAGAGGGTTGTGTTCTGAAAGGGTGTTGGACAATTCTTAGTATGGCTTAATGGCTTTGTCCTAGTTTGAATCTTGAATGAGGGCTTTCCTATCACCCTGGAGCTGAAGGCCTTTTGTCTTGTAAATAGGACGACCCAGTCTTTCTGAGGCTATTAACAAAGGTGGGGGCTGCTTTCCAAGAGCATATTTCTCCTTTTCTCATCCAGGGAAATATAATATCCTGCCTTTTTAATATTTCCTAGAATATTTCATTCTTCTAGGAGAAGAGTGTTACATGTATGTCTCGAACAATGTTACATGTACGTCTCAAAGGGCAGAAATCACAGCATGATGGCACAATGCTTCTTTCTTCATTCTGACAAAAGCAACCATGTACATATACAGCCCAAGCATAAGTCCTGTAGTGACAAATAGATTTTACATTTTTCAAAATGGATGGCAGTCAGCCATGGCTTGACACCTACATGACATCCAAAGGAGCCTAATCAATTTAATGCTATACAAGGGTCCCCCAGTAGTATCTAGTGCCTCTTGGGAACTGGCAGATCTAAGCAGAATATTGAGTAACTAAATCGTTGGACAACTTAATAGCTGCAGATCCATTCTGTCCCATTCCTTAGGATTTTGCAAATGTTTTCTCCAATCCCAGTTCATCAAATATTTAATATATTACTTGCAGCATTTGGGTGTTCCAGAATTCTGCTTCAATGCAAGGAGATAATATTTCTGATTTCAGCCATCTATTATATTATGGTCTATTTACATGGTTTATGAGCAACCATATAGAGCCAGATCAAAATGATAACTACTTGTGTTAAATAGCTCTCCAAGTGTATTTGTCTATCACAAGATCAATCATAAATCAATATACAGGTAGCTGTAGCTTAACAAACCTTAGCAAAGCAATTGTTAAGTGGGAAATATTGGTGCTCTTGGGCTGTGTTGTGTTATCATGACCATGGCCGGCAAGTCAGTCAAGCCCAAAGCAAGCGCGGATTGGTTCTGAGGGGTAAAAGCCCCTCAGAGCTTTTAATGGGCCGTCGCCTTCACATTCTTCTTGACCGCCTCCACCCGTCTTACCACACCCTGTCCCCTCCGGACCCTGTGTTTTGCGATCATGTTTTTAAAACAGGGGAAAGGGTATTTGCTAGGAACTTTGTTGCTGACCCAAAGTGGGTCGAGGGACAAATAATCCAAGTAACTGAACCTTGTTCCTACAGGATCCAGTTACCAGATGGATGCCAGTGGCACCGACACGTGGACCAGTTGCAGCGCAGAGATGCACAATTCACCCTGCTAGCTCAACCTGTTCTGCCTAACGGGGAGTCTACCTAGCAACACCACCTGCCGGTCAGACTGCATTCCACCAGAACTCAATCTCTCTACTACGCCCGCCTCAATCTCGTCAGCCAACGTACCTGCAAGCCCTAGTGGACTGGCGAGGGCAGAGTTGGCGGAAGGCCTGGTCCAACCATCGTCCCCGGCAGAGGGGGAGTCAGCATGACTCGCTTCTACAGCAACCATTCCAGAACTTAGACGCTCAGTAAGAGTGTGGCAAAGACCCGCCTACCTTGAAGACTACATCTGCGCAAACCAGGGGGAAGGAGTGTTGTGTTACCATGACCATGGCCGGCAAGTCAGTCAAGCCCAAAGCAAGCGCGGATTGGTTCTGATGCAGCCGCAGTCTGGCGGGAGTTTTAGAGGCTTGTCATTGGCTAAGGTGTTTTGACAGCCGAGTATAAAAGGGCTGTCAGTTCGTTCATTTGTTGTTCGTGTTAATGTTAAATAAACCATAGTTGCAGCAACCTTGTCTCCTTGTTTACCTCAGGGCTTAGTTTACAATAGGCTGGAAAGAGAAAAGCAATAAGACTAGTCAATTGGTCTCTTAACCACTTCACTACCTTTTGGAATGTTCAAGTGCTGCTTACAGTCTTGTACACATCACAAGCAATGCTATTGTAGCATAGCCTGCACTCAGAATTGCAGGCATGCTCTGCAAGCAGCTTAAAATACTCTCTTGAAATCCCCTCTCCAGGCCTTCCTGTCCTCTTTGGAGGCTCTTCTCCAAGGACTCCTTCCTTCTCATTAGGTGACCAAAGTATTTAAGTTTCCTCTTCAGCATCTGGCCTTCTAAAGGGCAGTCAGGCTTGATTTCCTCTAGGTTTGATCGCCTTGCAGTCCAAGGGGCTCGCAGGCGTCTTCTCCAGCACCATAGTTCAAAGGCCTCAATTCTTTTGCGCTCAGCCTTTCTTACGGTCCAACATGGCATCCCTTTCTCTCCAATATCTCTGTTCTGCAAGGGCAGATGGAAGAAGAGGGGAAAAAAAATACAGCTCAGGCACAGGCAGTATACTGACTGCAAGCAAGGGGAATTCTATGGCCTGTAAAGTTATTTTTTTTTAACATTGTTGTAACTTTGAATAGTTGTTGAATTAATAGTGAGGACTACCTGTAGAACCAATTTATTTCCATATTTATTGAGTTATGTTTTTGTATGCTCTAATAATTTATTTTACAGAATATGTTTACTATATATCATTTGCTCTGTACATCATTCCATTTAACTCCAAATCTGAACACACAACAGGTAGACCTACAAAACACTCACACACACAAATACATCTATAGTGCTTTGAATTCAATCCTGACTCCTTGCAACTACACGATCAGGGTCGATGCTGTTTTCTGGGCAATATTTTTCAGAAGTGGTTTGCCATTGATTCTTCCCAGGACTAAGAGAGGAAATAAATAACACACACACACACACACACACACACACACACACACACAGCCCAAAGTACCACACAAACACTCATATATAAGCATACATCAGATTTTTTTTTCCTTATTGGGGTAAGCAATGTTATACAGAGTACAAATAAATTAATTTATTTTTTGTAATTTGAAATGAAAAGTCCAAATACATTAATTTATTTTTGTAATTTGATATGGGGAGTTGTTTGCAGGTGATTTTTGTGCTGCTGCCAACGAGAAGAAACATTTGGAAAATCTGAGTGTGATTTTTCACACAGCAATTCCTTTTTCCGCACACCTCAAAAAAGAGGGGGAAAAAAGAAAGCTTAATTATCTATATTTAAATTACATGGAACAAAGTATAAGGTTAGAAGTGACTTCTGCACAGATTTTTGGCTTCATCAGGATAACTTTTTTCAAGTCTATTGTCTCTCTATTGTGGGTGCTTTATAACACTTGACACCTTTTCAGTTCTTTAAAAGCACCTGTAAATGTTTAGCGAATTGCTTCTTTTTGTTCGGAAATTGCAGTAGATCAACCTGACTTTTAAAGGGGTTTTTTTGGGGGGGGGGTGTTCTTTTCATACTTTGTTTATCCTTATGAGTGGATTTGTGTAGCCCGAGAATTTACTGTGGGCGAATCAACTTCCTAACTGCTGTTATTTTCTTAAGCATTCACCTGGGGCTTACTTCTTCATTACACTTTAAAGAGATGAGGATTGGAACTGCCTTAAACATTTTGGGGCTCATCTGCACTGTGAATGCTCTCATGGAGTTTCCACCTGTGTCTATTGGTATTTATATACTTCTACGTTTTTCTGCAACTGACTTTCAGCACAATGCTTTTCACAGTCAACTTCATTTGCTGTTTTTCATTGGGTTCCCAAGAGTCCCCAGGGACACTGCCTACAATGAAAACTGGGCCAAAGAAAAAGTTGAAATTCCATCCAGACACCTTTTTATTCACTGGATAACTGAAAGAATGATGGGAAGGAGTCAGTATAATGGCAAGGACCAATTTGTATGAAGAACCGGTACCTGAAATACTAATAGATGCTAGAGGTAGTATCTCAAAATAAGAAAAGAAAATTATTTTTTGATGTGGGAATGATTCTTGGCATTGATTGTTGATGGAAACATGATAAAATATAATATGGGAGCCAGCTGGATTACTTTAGGAGACAACAAAAGCTACCTTTTTTCCAGATGGCAACTTCTTCACAAAGTTATCAAGACTTATATTTCTTCTCATCTTTATAGGTCTGTTTCTATGTAGAGATCATGGTGTGCTGCCATGAATTTACAATATAAGTAGTAAGTTATTATGTGAGTATTTTATCATGTATACAGCATTGTTTTTTCATGTATTCAGATCCTCATAACTGTAGCAATACTAAGGTTTATCATATACCTGACAGGGCTTGCCAACATAGGCATCTAATGGGCACTTGGAATGCAGCTGGGCAATCATCCGAATGCTTCTGCACTTGCATGCATTTCCTTTCAATATATTAATGGAAGAAGAGGAAAAATGTTCTCATTTAGCACACGCTGAATGGCCAGCCTAGCAAAAGAAACTTGCCATGTGACCAGGTGTTCTGTGTCTCGATTGGGCCCTGTCCCCTTGGCTGAATTTACTTTCATGTGAATGTCTTAGCTTTGTTTTCATGGGGAGGATGAGCAACGAAGAATTTTAATAACAGCTGTTCTGTATGGTAAAACATCCTTGCCAAGACAGCTGTTACATGAGCATTTCCCCCCAAACCACAGTATCATATTATGTGCAATATACAATGGCAATTCAAGAAATAATGGAACAAACTCTTTAAAAGTGAATGAACAAGAATATTGACTGGGATATTTGAAACAGCCGAATCTATGAAATTGTTCATGGCAGGCTGTTTTTAAATACAAAAGTAAAACTTCAATGTAGAAATTATTTACTTGTCTACCAAATACCTACAATTACAGTTGCCATTGAGAAAGTTAGGACCGAAGTTCTTGGGTCCTTTTGAAATCATTTAAATAATTAATCCAGTTAAGCTCCCCTGCCTGCTAAAGCCTGCTGTCAGTTCTTCCAATGGGCCAGTAGATCGGATCCTGCCAAAAGCTTTGATAATTGCTGGCCACAAGCACTATGGAGTTTAAGTAATTTTAGATTCTAGTATATATAGGGATCAGGTACAATGGTAATACATTGAAAAGGATATCCTATTTCAGAGGTTACTTGGGTGAAGAGTTGGAAAGGAAAGAACTGCCGTGGCGCAGTGGTTAGAATGCAGTACTGTAGGCCAGGGGTCTCCAACCTTTGCAACTTTAAGTCTGAAGGACTTCAGCTCCCAGAATTCTCCAGCCAGCAAAGCTGGCTGGAGAATTCTGGGAACTGAAGTCCTTTAGACTTAAAGTTGCAAAGGTTGGAGACCCCTGCTGTAGGGTACTGGCTAGCAGCAGCAGCAGCAGCAGCATCCTTCCTAGGTGGGTAAAATGAGGACCGAAAATTGTTGGGGGCAATATGCTGACTCTGTAAACCACTTAGAAAGGGCTGTAAAGCACTATGAAGCAGTATATAAGTCTAAGTGCTATTGCTATTGCTAAATGCAAACAGGTTAATGAAGAGTTTTCATGAGAAGAACCCTCATAAGCCTAAGGGGTTGGCAGGGGAGGTTAGACAGCTAATCTATTATGGTTATCTCTTTGCAGGAAGTTCTTTTTGCTTGAAAGGGGGCAGCCTGCCAGCCCTGAAGCTGACATACAGTATGTGAAGCCATATTGTATTGTAGCCTTTGTCTATTCTTTTCTCAGCTTTCTTTAGGTTTTCTGCAAATGAATTTAATGGTGCTTCAGGTTTGCCACATTCTAGCAGCAGGAAGGGTAGCTGTAGAGATAAGGGGGGAATGATATGGCTAGGAAGCATTCCTTCCCATGGGAACCGAGGTGCTGTCTGCAGCTGGAGAAAGTGTGGCGTTTGCAGTTATCGGACTGATGAACTGAGAACTGATTTGAGATTGTGACTATGGGGGAAAGTTTCAAACTTTTGCTTTTTACTGGATGCAATTCTGAAATCTGGCCAGTGTCAGAATTGCACCGACACCTTGCCAATTTGATATGTTCAGTGGTGGGATTCAGCTTGTTCGGGCCAGTCCAGGCAAACTGGTAGTTAAATTGCTGTCTGGCCCTGCCCCTTCCTGTCCTGCCCTTTCCCGGAGTCCCCACACATCCCCTTTTGGCTCCCAGGTAAGTGCAGGGAGGCCTACTGTTGAGTCCCCAAGCCTATGTCCCAGACAACTCGTCTGGTAACCTATGAGTCACCGCATTCCGGAGCTGAGCCAGCAGCTGCAGTGATTAACAGAGACAAGCTGTCTGGAATCTGTCTGGAAAGGAGTTACAATGTTGCAACTGCTTGCTAGGAGTTTCCTGCCTGGTAACTCTATATAAGAGGTTGCCAGAGAAGAAACCTTGCCAGTTGAATCTTGTGTGTGTTGTGAATAGTGTGAATAAACGTTCCTGTTGTTTTGACCATGCCTGAGTCGGAATCCTTTGTCTGATCTAACACCTACTAGGCTCAAAAATGGGGCATGGTGGGTTGCAGTGCTCCCCCCCCTGTGGCCAGTTTTTGCTCCCAGGAGGCTGCAGGGAGTTCTACTATGGGGTGTGGGGGATGTGCTGTCCTCCCATGCCCCATTTCCACTCCAAGGGGGTGGCAGAAGGCCGAGTGTTGCCTGTCACACATCCTGACCACACCCACCATGGTCACGCCCATCCAGCTGGTCATTAGGGCAGAGAACCTTAGTTGTTAAATTATTTGAATTCCACCACTGGATATGTTCCTAATAAACAGACTTTGAAGAAAGTGGATGCCTCAGACTTTTATTCTGGGGATATATTATTTGGAACCTTGACACCCCATATTTAAGATGGGATAAACTGCTAGTATTTTATTAGGGGTTTTTCTGTATGGAAATTGTGCTAAAGCTAATGTGGTTCATATAGAAATGTTTCTAAAAAAACGATCTTCTTGATATTATAGCAAGGGTGTATTGCATCGTTCAGAATCCTCAAGCAGAAACAGGCAAATGGAATATTCTATAAGACAAAGAGAATTTTTAAAATATTGTGACACGATTAACCAAGGAATGACACTCTCAAGTTTTATTGACAATGACTTGGGTTAATCAAAAATATGAGCCTTGATATTAAGGTATCTTTTAACATTCAGCACGTAGGAAAAGATTAGCCAATGATCAAAGCCAAAGTAGCAGGAAAAGAAAAACACAGTTAAAGTTGCACTGAACATCTGCTTATGAATAGCTTGGGTTCTTTGCTCTGATTGCATGTTTAAAGTCCACTTTCCATAAATTATCTAATAATTGCATGTATAATATTTGTTTTGCATGCTAAGAGGGGAAAATAAAAATAAACAAGCTATTTTGTTTAGAGCTAATGCTAGTAGTCATGGTAATGCATGAAGCATTCAAGTACTTTTGAATAATAAAAATTATATCAAAGGGCATCATTCTTTACCAGCAGAAATGGGCCAAATTCACCCACCACACACAAATATAGCTGTCAAAAAAGTTTCCCCTGGAAAAAAAACCTTAGAGATGCTCTCAGGATCTCTCTGTCATTCTGAAGACAGGCATGTTTGACACTCTCTCCTTGTAATGATCAAAGACGAGAGTTTTCCAGGGAATGAGAAACTACTCTGGTTATAATATAAAAGAGGCATCCTTTACTATCAGCAAACAATGGCTATACGCTGTCATGCAACGCAGCAAATGTACAGCACAATGTAATTGCTTAATTAGCATGAATAATTTGAAAAATGTTGTGTTTTCTTTTAATGCATTTGTATTTATATGACTAAAAAGAAGCTATTTATATTTTTGTTTTTTTGCTTTAGAAAAAGAACCATCCATCTAGTTCATGCTGTCTATGAAAACATAAAACAGAAAAGTTCAATCAGATATTCTGCTAGTCACATTCTAGTTTTCAATAAACATTTCTATTGTCATAAAATGAAAAAGCTAAGACATCTGATCGGGATGCGGTGGCTCAGTGGCTAAGACACTGAGCTTGTGGATCAGAAAGATCAGCAGTTCGGGGTTCAAATCCCTAGTGTCGTGAAACGGAGTGAGCTCCTGTTACTTGTCCCAGTTTCTGTTAACCTAGCAGTTTGAAAGCATGTAAAAATGCAAGTAGAAAAATAGGGACCACCTTTGGTGGGAAGGTAACAGCATTCTGTGTGCCTTTGGCATTTAGTCATACTGGCCACATGGCCACAGGGAAGTCTTTGGATAGCACTGGCTCTTTGGTTTTGAAACAGAGATGAGCACCGCCCCCTAGAGTTTTGTTTTTGTGACATACCAGCACATATGTGCAAGGGGAACCTTTACCTTTACCTAAGACATCTGATGGCTTCTTGCACCCCTTCAGTCTGATGCAACTCGCAGCTGTATTATGTACTTTTTATTCCATGTTGATTTCATGTGACATCTCATGCATCCATTATATTATTTTTAAAATAATTTTAACCTTGGCATCCAAACTTCAGGTTTAAGGAAGGATATCTATAATAACTTAAGTTTAGAATCTGTGGTAACACTCTGAACCTAATGTAATGTAGTGTAGATAAATCCATGCTAATTAGCTAAAGAATAATGTTTTTTAATATTTTATTACGAATATGTAGAGGACTTTTCCAGCATACAGAATAATTGCTAGATCCTTTTGAGTTCAATAAGACTAGCTTCTAAATCACAGGAATATACGTTGTTTGGGGCTAGATATAGTTAATAATATTATTCCTCATATACTTAATAATTCCCTTTTGTCACCAGAAAACTTACAATAAAATGCTATATCCAAAGCAATCATATAGACTGGAGGTGGTAGTGGTGTTCTACTAGAGTGTGCATTATGATGTCACATAATGCACATATTGTCATATATTTTATTACCCCCCCTAATCAATTTCTCATTAAAAAAATGACCTTCAGGTCCTCACTGTATAAGCTGGTAAGTATTGCCTCACTCTTCCATAGTTTGAAAATAGTGAATTCCTTACTGAAATTGTCCCACCATTTCTCATCATCTCCATAAACTCTGGATTAATTATATTAGAATTCTCCATACTGGAATATTTTAACTTTTTGAATATAATAATATTGACTATGGATGAACCTAGTGTTGTATAGAAATATCGTAGAAGTGGGGAGTCTTCACTGTAATAATAATTTAAATAATAATTTATTAAATTTCTAAACCGCCCCCTCTCCCCGAAGGGACTCGGGGCAGTGTACAGGAAAATTAAAAACATCTAAAAACATGACAATACATACATAATTAAGATCGAATTAAATAACCCTGTACTAAAATTTAAAAAACATTAAAAACTATATCCCATAAGACCAAATAAAACAATTTGAATTACAGACTGGGGCGAGGAGCATAAATTAGGCCAAGCTAGCCTGATGGAACAAATAGGTCTTAACTTTTTGGCGGAAGGAGCGGAGGTCCGTAGTAGTTCTAATATCGGGGGGGGGGGGGGACGGGACCTGTGCAACCTTGAAGAAGTTATTAACATTTTTTTCTCTATTTTGTGAAGTTAAAACAGATGGTGAGAGAACATATCTTGAGCATTTTGTGGAAGAAGTAGAGTATGAATGTACTATGAATAAATAAAGAATATATGAACACACTTATGATATTATTGTAGACTTTACATTGCCTTGTTTATTTAACCAGCTATCTCAGGAAATATTAGCGGTGATGGAATCAATGAATAAGTTCATGGTACAGCAGCCACTAAGCATTTTATTAGGTTGACAATTGAACCTAAAATAAAATCAAAGCAAGATATAATGGAAAGAGCCTATTTGCTGTGGAGATAAAGACATCAGGCTAGAAACCAGGAGTTCTGTATGACTTCTTGTCCCATCTTAGGCATGAAACCAACTGGGTGACCTTGGCCAGTCACTCTCTCTGAATCCTAGGAAGCAGCAATGCCAAATCATGACTGAAATCTTGCAAGGAATTGCCAGGAGTCATCACTGACTTGAATGGGTACCCACATGACACAAACACAAAGGTATTAAGAATGTCTGGTTTACGGCAGTGTAAGCTGCAAAAATGGTTTTCTGGATATCATGGATCAAAGAACAGTCTTGGTCATTGGTGCCATGAGAGTTATTGAAGATAAATACTGGTATATAAAATAAAATAGACCCTTTTCAACTTCCTGTGATTTAGAAGTAAAGCTGGACAACCCTGTAGAGATGGTGAATCATTCTCTACTTCTGCTTCTAATATGGATGTTTACCATGACAATATCCAAAAGCATCACACAAGAATATAAGTACTGAAGGAAAACAGAGATATCAGAGACAGGAAAAGAAAAGTAAGGCTATATGGTGATCTAAACATTTAATAACCATATAATGGTGATCTAAACATTTAACAAGAACAGAAAGAGGTATCTCTGGAGATGGAACACTAACTGCAACCAATGATGCAATGGTACAGGAACATACCAGTTTTAGAACAACTTTGTGGAAGTCATGTATTTCAACAAAGACCTTTATCACAGTCAGAAGATGAAAGAAGGGCTGCTAAGGGATGACAATGATACAGGATAGCCAGATCATCTTCTTAGAAAGAGGAAAGAGAAGGTGACGTGATAGCAGTGTTCCAATATCTGTGAGGCTGTCACTAAGAACAGGGAGTCAACCTATTTTCCGAGGCACCAGAAGGCAAGACATGAAACAACGGATGGAAACTGAACAAAGAAAGAATAAACCTAGAACTAAGGAGAAATTTCCTGACAGTAAAAACAATTAATCAGTGGAACAGCTTGCCATCAGAAGTTGTGGTGCTCCAACCCTGGAGGCTTTTAAGAAGAGATAGAACAGCCATTTGTCTAAAATAGTATAGAGTCTCCTGCTTGAGCAGGGGGTTTGATTAGAAGGCCTCCAAGATCCTTCCAACTCTGTTATTCTGTAAACTTCCTGCACTGTTTATATTTACTGATCTCAGAAAAGTATCGTTCTAATATTAAACACTGCTTAAGAAGGAAAGAAAGAAATACAAATGGCACACAGAAAAGCAATTTCGAGGCTAAAACAGCCTAGAGAGAATCAAGTGGACAAAGATCACAATAGTCAATAAGGCTTGATTAACCATGCACATTATGCCACCTGTCAAAATTAAATTTTGTAATTCCAGATTACTTATTACTACCTGTGGAGAGCACCGACTGTTCCAAGTACAATCTCCAAATGCACAAATGTGAACCAAGATTTTTTTTCTTCTTTCAAGCAGACAAGTTGCAAGGGTTCAGCGATTCAAAAGTAAGCTTGACAGAGTCAAATATTGGCTAGCCCTGGAATGTGATGCACAGTTCTTGGGAACAGATGGCTTAATATGTGACAATAAATTTCATATCAGAACAGCAATGCCATACTTCAGATAAGCATGTTTTTTAAGCTCGGAACAACATTTTCACCTCTAATACATAAAAGCAATAATTTTCAAATTCTGAGAAATCTTTGTCTGCAGAACTAAGGGGAAAATCCTTTCCTGCTCTAATCCTTTTTGTTGTTGCTGCTGTTTAAAATGCACTATTTTTTTATTACAATAAAATGAGGGAAAGGGTATTTCTATCCCCAGGATTTCTGAAAATCCTGGGGAAAGCAATGTTTACTGCCTTGTGCTAGAAACTGGAGTTCTGAGTAAAAATATTTGTAGCTGTCTGCTTTTTTGATATCCTGCTTTCTGGTAAGCATGCTATCAAGGGAGAAATGAGGAACTATGATGACTTACAACTCAATGAACTATTGTGTTTCAAAGTTCTGAGACTGAGTTTTCGTTAGGACCTCTCTACAGGTAGACCTTGACTTATGATTGGTCTTTTAGCAACCGTTCAAAGTTACAATGGACCTCTCCAGTGCTATATACAACCCAGTTCCAAGGTTCCAATGGCCACTTCCCCACTGCAGTCATGTGACTGCATTTTGTGTGTTTGGTAACCGGCTTGCAATCTGCAGTGTCCCGCGATCACATGTGCATAATTTTCAGCAATTAACTTTTAGTTTCCAGCAAAAAAATGCCCATTAGGTAAAATAAGTTCATTTAACAACTATGGAATTTGTTTAATGATTGTGATATTCACTTAGCAACTGCTGCAAAAAATGATAGTAAATCAGGCAGTGACCCACTTAATGATTGCCATGGCATATGACTGTAATTCTCCATTTTTATTATGTTAAAGACTACCTATAACAGAATTTAGAATGCAGCCATGTCAGAAAGGAAAAAAACCACTTCAATTCCTCTTCATTTTTTTCATAATTCCTTTAACAGTTGCTTGTTTCCAGTCCAGAGGTTGTATTCAGCAGGTTCTGACCAGTTCTGAAGAACCAGTAGCAGAAATTTTGAGTAGCTCAGAGAACCGGCAAATACCACCTCTGACTGGCCCTGCCACCATCTATTCTCTGCCTCCCAAGTCCCAGCTGATTGGGAGGAAATGGGGATTTTACAGTATCCTTCCCCTAGAGTGGGGTGTGAATGAATATTTTACAGTATCCTTCCTCTGCCACACCCACCAAGCCACACTCACCACGCCATGCCACGCCCATGAAGAACACGTAGTAAAAAAAATTGAATCTCACCACTGCTCCAGTCATGATTTCACTGCAGTGATAGTGATAGTGTTGTTGATGATGATGATGATGATGAAGATAATGATGGAAATACAATTCTAGAATCAAGAGTGGGAAGGCATGGAATAGAAGGGAAGACTATCTGGAAAGGAATTGGAGCTGCAGAGAATCAGACCAGACAGAATTAGTTAAGTTCTCTCTATCCAACCATTGCTATTTGCCTTAGATTGTCAAAGAAAATCAGGGCTTAAATTCTTAAGACTTGACATTGAAAAAATAGAAAGTTCTATTCATAGAAATACTGAGAAAAAGAAAAATTGGGTGGACCATAATTCAAGGAGAACAAAAATAGTAAGTGCATTCATAATATTTTTCATGAAGAGCTTATTTCAGACATAAAGACAATAATAATCCAGTGATGAAGCTTAAAATAATCAGTTCTTCTACTTGTATACATTAAGTAGCCTTTCCACTTTTACTGTCTATCCCGTTTTACAGTATCCTCCAAAGCAAAGGTGGAGTGTTTTGAATGTGTAACTCTTCAGCCTTCAACTAGTAACAAAAATAAACCAGGCCAAACCATAGATCCTATTCTTTTTAACAACAGGAGCAGACAAGAAGCCGAACGATAAGTTAGCTAGTCTCAAGGAACTGCCTTCATGCTATCTCTGTGATTCTTCTGTACATTGTTTTGCTTTGAGGGAAACACTTGGCTAACAGAATATATTCAAGCCCAGGAGGAATAAATTTTGATAAATAATAAGGAGACATCTCAGCAAGGCTTGTTATATAAACTCAGGATTTAGAGTGGTATTCAAAATTGCTTTCCCATGGCTTGCTAAATCATTATGAGCAGGAAAGGGCTATGAGAAAATAAACTCTGAATTTTCAGTAAAGGATGTTAAATATACTCAACATTCATGCCATAACCTTTAGTCAGCTATGGGCAAATGCACACCAACAATTTATGTAGGCTTAGCATCTCTAATGTGTACCTGTCACATTTGCATTGTAGCACATGTACACATACTTCATCTCCCTTGATGTAAATGTCAGCACTTATGCGGTCTACACCAAACCTGCCCCCCATCCCCCATCCCTCATCGATATGTCTGTGTAGTTTGGAGGGTTTCCCCCACGATGCATCACTTTACATAACTTGAATTGTATCTGCCATTCAGTCAATCAGTCACCTAGTTTTAAATAATTCTGCTGGAACTGTTTACAATCACCTTTTTTAACCATGCTAAGCAGCTTGGTATCATCTTCCCTAGCTAGCTAGCTGTTAAACTCTTAAGTCAATATCCCTCATTCTTGACTTAAGCACTGGTCTCACTGAAGATCTTGAGGGACTCTACTTTACTTTCTTTCACTGAAAAATTGCCCATTTATTCCTACTCTCCATTTTGGTTTGTGTTTTTAACTTATTTGTAGTTCAAAAAAAGGAAAGACCCTTTAGCCCACAGCTGTTACCGTTTACTGAATGACCTTTGATTTGGGAACTTTTTTCAAAATCTTTTTGTAAACCCAAGGGCCTAATATGAATACATCACCTCAATCCATGCGCCAATTGGCACTCTGAAAAAAAAAGTCCAAAAGATTAATTCCCCAGGATTTACAAAACTTATTCTTTTGTACGTGTACTCATTTTTGCTTTGATACCATTTCTATCAATTTCCACAGCGAAAGTTAAGTTGACTGGCCTATAATTTCCTAGATCTCCCTTGAGTCCAATTTTTTTTTTAAAAAAACCTGTCACTTTGGCTACCTTCCAAACCACAGCTACTCAGCCAGATTTGAATGACAAGTTACATAGTTTTACTAGGAGGTTGGCAATTTCACATTTGAATTATTTTAGAACTCTCTGGTGAATACCACCAGGACCCAGTGATTTGTTAGCTTATAGCCTCTCAAGATGTTCTAGAACATTCTGTCTGGTTACCTCAGGTTGCTTGACCTGTTCTGAGTCTCTCCAAGCGAGCTAATAGAGTGTGATATATTATATTTCCTGTATATAAGAGATACACCAAGAGTTTGCTCCATTTCTCTGTGGATTCCATATCCCCCTTGAGGATCCTTTCACTCTTCTGTCATTTAATGATTCAACCACTTGCATGGGTGCTTTTCTATTTCAATTATATTTAAATGAGTGCTTATTATTCCTCTCGATGGTTTTTCTTCTACACTCCTAAAATACTTCCCCTTTCCTTCTAGGTCTGGAAGCAAGCTGGTAGCCAATGCAGCTTACAGAGAAGAGGTGCAAAATGTGCCATTCTTAGGGCACACGTACACTGTACTAGGATGCCTTTTGCACCAACTAAAGCTTCCAGGTGTTTTTCAAGGGCAGTTCCACATAGAGGAAAATTCAAATATTCCATTTGGGAGGGAAACCAGGGCATGAATGATTGTAAATTGGCAACAAATAGGTGCTCACCAATTGTTGGCCTGAACCATGTTCCTTTTCGTTCTCCTTTTCAACTCCTGACTGATATAATCACCTATTAACACACTTCCTACATTGTTTCAATCTTTCAAAGGTATTCAGATACTTTTTAAAAAAAAACTACTCTCTCCCCATCTGGATGGCACCCAGTAACACGTGGCTTTTCACAAAGAATTAGTTTCCACAATGGGTAGAAAAAACAGAAATCTCTTTCATGGATTAAAAAAAAAATACTTTCAGGGACCTGGAAAGAAAATTATCATAGGGTGGCATGGAAAAATCAGTAGTTTGCCGTGAAGGCATACCTTAATCTTTCAAGGATGATTGAGCATATCATATGTATTTTAGTCTAGTAAATGCACTTTTTTTTTTTGTACTTTGTGGCTGGGCTCTGACATTTCAAGATGTGCCTCTCAGCCTGCTTTAAAGTGCTTGATAAGTTCTATGGCTCTATGGGAATTTTGTGAATGGAACTTCTCTCAATCTCTTTCAGTGCTACTCGATATCCTGCATTGTCTAAATCTTATGTCTGGTCTATTTCTCCATTATTTTTGTTATCCATTTAAAAGTTCACTCCAACGGTCTCTGCGTGATTCACAGCCACAGAGATGCATTTAAACAGCAAAGTTTTTGTCTATTATTGAATTATATTGCTGTCTTCCCACCTTCCATTTGAAAATCAATCATCACCCACTATGGCATTTCAGTTCATCCTTTCCGGAAAGCAAGTATTTAGCGTCTCTTATGAATCTTTGTGTCCACCAGCCTCATTGGCTATTGTTTCCTGTGCAATAAGCTGCAGATCAAAACATAGGTGCCACTTCTTTCTTCATAAAAGAATCTCTGTAAGTTAAGAGCTACCAGGTAATCAGAACTAAAGATGCTCTTCATTGCTGTAAAAGGACAACAATATAGGAGATGACCAAGCTGGGCCCAAGGGTTTCATCAGTCCCTTTGTACCCACAAGAGATCTAAGTCCAGCCCTCCTTGAATTCCATCGATTCTTATCTACCACCAATTTACCTTGACCGTTAGTAGTTCAGAGATAGGATGTTTAGAAATAAACATCTCTTGATAAGTCCCAAAGGTGCTTTTTCAGGAGGAAACTGGACTTCCTTGTTTTTTCTTTTGAATACATTTCGTTTCTCACCCAAGAAGCTTCTTCAGCTCTGACAGGATAGTAGGGAATGGAAGGATTTATATTCCTTGCAGACAACTGGTCATTTGCATCCTTCTAGAGCAATGTTTCTCAACCTTGGCAACTTGAAGATGTCCGAACTTCAACTCCCAGAATTCCCCAGCCAGCAAATGCTGGCTGGGGAATTCTGGGAATTGAAGTCCGGATATCTTCAAGTTGCCAAGGTTGAGAAACTCTGTTCTAGAGGGTTGTTGAAGTGCTTGGAGATTTATCTGTGTCCTCAGGGTCACCTGAGCAGTGCTACTCGTTCCTGTAGTCTGCACTTTTTCCCCCTGGAAATCCATTCCTACTTCCACCCCATTCTAAGAGTGTTCATCCCAAATTGTATAGCTAAACGTCTGTACAAATTCTCAGTCATCCAGGTCATGGTTTTCCCAAAGGTGTTTTTTCAGGAGGTAACTGGACTTCTTTTTATCCTTTTGAAGATATTTTGCTTCTCATCCAAGAAGCTTCTTCAGCTCTAACAGGATAGTGGATCCCTTGTTTAGAACTTGCATATAATAAACATGTACTCATTTCAACAACTTGGTTCTTGATTTCTTGTGCCTTACAATTGTTGTTCTACATCGGCTGTGGTTGTGTGCACATGCTACAGAGTTTCCACAAATATATTGTAAAGCTAATTATGTCATTTTGGAAGGTGGTGGTGGTGGGAATAAAGGAAAAGGTCATGAACCACCCTTCTCCAATTTTGCATTTTCCTTATTGGGACAAGTACTTTACTTTACTTTACTTTTATTAAATTTGTATACCGCCCTTCTCCCTTGCGGGACTCAGGGCGGTAAACAGGCATAATAAAACAGTAAAACATCCGATACAAAAATACATTAAAATACATTAAAAACTAATTAAATTTAAGGGCCCGTTCTAAAAACCAGATAACCATATAAAAACAGTTAATAAAATCAACGAAAATCAATTAAAAAATTGTAAAAATTACAATCAATTAAAAGAAAACTACACCAGGCCGGCCGCATGAAATAGGTGCGTTTTCAGGGCCCGATGGAAGAGGCACAGGTCGGTGATCGTACGAAGGTCGGGGGGGCAGATCGTTCCAGAGGGCAGGGGCTGCCACAGAGAAGGCTCTCCCCCTGGGGGTCGCCAGCCGACATTGTTTGGTCGACAGTACCCTGAGGTACTTCATAGCAAAATACAAAACAGAAAAAAAAACCTGATTTTTCTTAGTATACCGTTTCATCCAGTTCTGATAAGACTTTAGAATTTCAGAAGTCATTTTTTTGCCAAGAAAACTGGAAGACTTGCCTTGTGTTTATTTATCTTTTTTAACATAACATCCCCGCATGCAAGTTTGAATCACAGCTCCAAGAATTCCCTGTCATAAGTTTAAACACTTCAGTGGAATCCAAATGGAAGAAGCCCAATCAAATTCTAATTTCTTTGGGTTTTTTTTAACGGATGGAGGTGGGAAATGGCATTAGAAGGTGAGAGAGGGAAAAAACGTCAAGTATTAACTAGCAGAACAAAACCACTATGAAAACTAAGAGACCTTTTGGCTCTTTATTCAATTATAGAATTGTAAATCTTTGTTCTGGCACTGCTCACAAGGCAGGGCCCTTATTGTTGTGCGCATGCCAAATCTGCAGAGCTTTGTGGCATTCGAGTTGCAGATGCTTCTGTTTCATTTGGATTCTCAACTGGGATAAGGTATGAAGCAAGTGTCATGCTCCAGCATATAACTTTATATACTATTCTTGCTCTCTAGCCCCTTCTATTTGCCCAGGGACAAATATACTCCAACCTACGATATTTATACACATACTAGCTATACCCGCCACGTGTTGCTGTGGTGAAGTTTGGTGAAATGAAAAAGTTTCACCTCAGATTTTAGATTTTTTTAGATTTTATTAGATTTATATCCCGCACCTATCTCCGATGGGATCCAGGGCGGCGCACAGGCATTTAAAAACACAATGTACAATACAAAATATAAAACATCCTAAAACCCTATTAAACTAGATACTCCTGCACTAAAAATGTTGTTTAAAAACCCTCTGATTAAAAATTTATGCGACTAACCCTCAGTCATTTATCGGGTAGATTTACCCTAAGCCAGCTTGCTGAAACAGGTGCGTTTTTAAATGCTGGCGGAAAAGGCGGAGGTCCGAGGTGGTGCGGAGATTGGGAGGTAGGTCGTTCCAGAGGGTAGGGCCCACCACAGAGAAGGCCCTTCCCCTGGGTGGCGCCAACTGGCATTGCCCGGCCGACGGCACCCGGACAAGACCCTCTCTATGGGAGTGGATCGGTCGAAGGGATGTATGGGGCAGGAGATGGTCTCGCAGACCCTGCTCCTGTCATTCCTGCCATGCGCAACTCCTTCTTCTGCCTTCCCCGTCGCTCTCGCCCTCTCCACCACCTCCAGGCCTCCTCGCTGCTGCTACTGCCGTTGTCATTGCCTCTGCTGACGCCTTCGTGCTTGCCGCTGCCGTCCCTGCCACTTCTGCCATTCCTGCCACTTCTCTTCCTGAACAACTCCTTCTTCTGCCTTCCCCATTGCTCTCGCCCTAGGAGGCCTTGAGGCGGCGGAGAGGGTGAGAGCGACGGCAAAGGCGTGGAGGTGGTGGCCTGACAGACTGATAAGGCAGATGGTGCATGAGGCAAGCATGAGGCAACGTTATTGCTTGTGACCGTTGAAAAAGGTGATGTTGAAAGTGGAGGGAAAAGGGTGTCAGATGCTTATGATGCATCATAAGAAGCAGCCGGGTGGGAGGAGCTTAAGGGAGAAAAATAACTGAGAAGTGCAGTACTTTTACATTTGTGCAGCAAGCAGATGACACAGGCATGCCAGCCACACAATCTGTACATATGATTGCTACTCCCTTTGTTAGCAACATTGTGTGAAAATTTGGTGGCGATCGGTGCAGTACTTTCTGAGATTAGCGGTTTTGCACAAACTATTTTAAATTTTTATTTATATAGACTAGCCGTACCCAGCCACGCATTGCTGTGGACCAGTCTGGTTAAATGGCCAACCAATCTGTGTATAGATCTACCCCTGCACACACAAACACGTACACACAACCACCGTATAACCCCCAACCTACCTACCTACTGTATTTCTTCCTCTCTCCCTCTACCTACCAACCTACCTAGCTACTGCATTTCTCCCCCTCTATCTCTCTATCGCTCTACCTACCTACCTACTTACCTACTGTATTTCTCCCTCCCTCTATCAATCTTCCTACCTACCTACCTCTCCCCTCCCCAGATCCCACCCAGCCAACCTCTCCAGGCCCCCCTCTCTCCCAGTGACCATCAGGTCCTCCCCCATTGCTCCCTTGCCCAAAAGAAAAGGTGCATCTTTTGACATCAGGGCAGTCGGCTTTGGTGAGGTGAGGGCACTTTTCGGGGCAGGATGGATGGAGGGGCTCAGGTGAAGGGATGACCTCCCCCTTTCACAGCGTGCTCTGGGGCCTAGCCAGTCCACCTGCCCACCCCACCGGCATCACCTTGTAGAAGGCCCTGTTGGAACTGCACACCTCCACCATCAGCTCCTCCATGGCCAGGGCAGTGGCAGTTGCCCCTCCGTGGGCCACGTGTCCTGTGGCGCTGCCGCCGGAAGCCTTGGGGACAAGGGCGGTGGTGGCAGTGTCATCTACCCGTCCGGGCATGGGCGCGGGCCGGTGTCATCGCGGGCGCTCTAGGCCAAGTGGAGGCGGTGGTGGTGGCTCCTTCTGAGCCCTCTCCTCATGGCTCGGGATGGCGGTGGCGGGCAGCGTGGCCCTGAAGGCACAAGGGCAGGCGAAACGGCCACCGGGAGGACGGGGACAGCAGGGAGGCAGAGGGGGCGGTTTCTGAGGAGGGGCAGCCGCTGAGGCGATGACAGAGGAGCGCGGGGGAGGGGAAGCGCTGTGGGCCGCACGTCTCAAATGTAAACATTAGAAGCCTGGCAGCATCATGTGATATGGCAGGAGGCTCCACTCCACCTCTGCCTTCCCCCCCCCTTTTTGGAACAGCGTTTTTGCAGCTGCCTCTTTTCTCGGTGTGTGCGAGAAGTTACACCACCACTCTTTCCATGGCAACCATAGGAGGCGACCATTGTGCCAATGACATAGAAGCATGGAGGAGGGGCAGCAGTGCAGACTGCCCCACATGCACATGACGCAGCAGAAGAAGAGGCCGGGTGGGAGTAGCCATGAAAGAGAGGGGGCGAGTGAGCAAGTGAGGGAAATACCCAGAAAAGCTGCACTTTTACATTTGCATGGTGTGTACTTGGCACAGGTATGACATCTACACAATCTATACATATCATTGGTGCTGTATTTGTAAGGAACGTTGTGTGAAAATTTGGAAGTGATCAGTGCAGTACTTTCTGAGATTAGTGGTTTTGAACAAACTATTGCTACATTTTTATTTATATAGATTGTTGTTGCACTCTAGCCCCATCTTGTGGCTGGCGAGACAAAATACCAAGTATATTGTTTGAAGCTGACTCCACCCCATTACCCATCAGCCCACACTCTCAAAACAAGGGCATGCTGGGAAGCCAGATTCCGTTTCCTTTAACATTTGGAGAAGGCACACAAAGAAGAATCCATTTTAATCTGTGGCATATGGACATCCAAGGACAAACTCATATTCCACACCCAGAGCATCGCTGGTGAGATTTTAATTGTTTGTCTTTATTAATTGTTATGTTCAGCAGTAACTCAATACTGTCTTGGTTCTTGTTGTATGTATCCCTATTTTCCCCAATTTCGCCATATCCTGTTCTTTCAATAAAGTATCCAGATCTACACTCATGGTCTGTTTTATTGGAGGATAGGTGGGTTTAGCTGCATGTCGATCTGCACACAGATTAATATGTAGAACTGCAAGAGACAGATCCTCTCCGTAAGCATCCCTTTTTTTTTTTTTTTTTGCTTCCTGGAACTCATACCTCTCATGGTCTTTCCCTTTCCAACTGGAAAACAGTTAATGGTGGCGAAAGTACATAAGCAGGTGCTGCTATTTACCAGGTCTCAGCCCAAACCTATTGCCTGAATAAATCTGAGCAGCATCTTAAAGGAAGGGAAGCTCTGCAGCAGTAACGTTGATAGAAGACCTAGCTATTAAGCTGTCTTCAGAGTCTAGTATCAGTGAAATGTTTGACAGCCACAGGGACAAATATGTATTAGCAACATTGCTTAATCCATGTTTCAAGGACAGAACTGAAACCATGCTTTCACCCTATGCAAGTACTGATTGCTATAAGGATACTATCATAAATAACACTGCTGGAGGCCATACCATTATGCATTTCTTTTTCTCTCTCATCTTTCCACCATAGTCCCCTAGGCCAAATATATCTTATAAAGCAGGAGATACACAAGTTCCTGGAACACCTACCAAGTACAAAAGTACTAATCAGAACCGACCAGTTCGCTCCCACAGAGAGGGACTCCTCAGGGTGCCGTCGGCCAGGCAATGTCGGCTGGCGACTCCTAGGGGGAGAGCCTTCTCTGTGGCGGCTCCTGCCCTCTGGAATGACCTACCCCCTGACCTTTGCACGACCACGGACCTGTGTCTCTTCCATCGGGCCTTGAAGACCCATTTATTTCGTGCAGCCGGCCTGGCGTAGTTTTTAAATGGTTTTTAGTAGGGTTTTATTAAGGTTTTAGAACAGGACAACCATTTAATATATTTTAAAACGTATTTTATGTATTTTATATTTTATACCACTGATTTTTATTGCTGCCTGTACACCACCCTGAGTCCCGGAAGGGAGAAGCGCGGTATAAAAATTTAATAAATAAATAAACCTATCCATAGGTCCGGAGTCTTATATTATCAGGCGAGAGTGAGGCAGTGCCAACTAAGAAAACTCATTTTATCTGAGCATTGAAAGAATCTATCCATTATGAAAGCTCTATAGGTGCCAAGAGAGTTTTTTTCATAGAGGAGGGAATGGGGAAGTTGACTTCTGAAGGCTGGCAACGGCAAAAAGGAGAAAGAGAGGAAAATAATAAATACTGTTTTCGAAAAGCCACCATCTATTATGAAACTTGACTTTGATTTGCAGTCCTCTTGGAAGTGATTTATCTAACTGGAGAAGTGGGCTTGGTAAAAAAAATTAAAAAAATAAAATAACTAACTTTGGCCTAATTTTGTTACAGTTTCTTTTTTGTTTTGAAAAAGTTTTATTGAGTTTTAACAATTTTCTAGAGGGTAAGGTAAGGGTTACAGAAACATTTTGAGAACCTTTGCGTCAGAGTCTTTGGCCCATCCCGGGCTACATAATAAAACAATAGTAAAGAAATTTATCCGAAAAAATACTACAAGATAAAGGCAAGTGAATACATAGTACATTTCCAATTCTCAGATGGCAGACATGTGCAAACATCCTGGTACAAAAGAATAATAAAAGAAAGAAAATTAGTAAAAAAAAGAAAAACAAGCAAAATCATTTTTTGGATCTAAGTCTTTTGGCAATTGTATCTTCTTTTTCTCCCGCCTGGCCCCCAGTGGGCGGGGCCGTGGCCCCCTCCGCCCCCCCTGGATCTTCCCCCAGGACAGAGGAATGTTTTTTAAGAAAGGCTTCCGCCTCAACAACTGTTTTAATCTTCATTCTTCCTCCTTCCCAGAACACCAGCATCCCTTCGGGCATCGCCCACTTGAACCAAATCCCGTGATCAAACAATGTTTTGGATAAGAAGGAAAATTTCCTTCTCATCTCTCTGATTTTTTTGGGGACCTGCTTCAAGATGACGACCACCTTTTGTTGGTAAATTAAAGGACCCCCTCTCTGCGCCCTCAAAATTCCCTCCCTGGTTGACCTTCTAACAAATTTAATGTGTATCTCTCTGGGTACCTCATTTATCGTTACAGTTTCTTAAAATAAAGAGCAATCAAGAAAGCGGCATACATTATATTTGCAGAAAACCTTTTTGAGATCAGCAATAAGAGAGCTTCTTCTGAAATTCTCCTATGGAGTCACCCACAGATACAATGGATTGCCCTTATACACACCCACTGGTGTGTGCTACCTTATCACATAGTATGGTTGAGTCTCTCCACAGTACATCTTAACATAAGCCATAATCAGAACGTGTGCCTTGAATGCATAGAGACCAACCAAAGGATGGAATTTGATTTACGTGAGATGGTACAAGTGGCCAGTCTCCCAAAAAAAAACCAACCACCCCAGCATGTGCCAAATGACCAGAGGTGGGATTCAATTTTTTTTACAACCAGTTCTGTGGGTGGCAGTTCTGTGGCTTGGTGGGCATAGCATAGTTTGGTGGGCGTGGCAGTGGAAGGATACTGTAAAATCTCCATGCCCACCCCACTCCAGGGGAAGGTTACTGCAAAATCCCCATTTCCTCCTGATAAGCTGGGACTCAGAAGGCAGAGAATAGATGGGGGCAGGGCCATCCAGAGGTGTTATTTACCGGTTCTCCAAACTACTCAAAATTTCTGCTACCGGTTCTCCAGAACTGGTCAGAACCTGCTGAATACCACCTCTACAAATGACAGTGCTGAAGAATGCACTCATTTCTATTAAATATTGCTTCTATAAAGTTCCCAAATGTGTAATGGGGGTAAATATGACATTAGTAACAGAACTACTTGTTCATCAGTCTCTAATTTCTCCTTATTGACTATACTATCCCATTCTTTGTTGGGTGTATGGGAATAAGAATGGAAATGGTGAGGTCTTCCTCCAGTTGTCTTCCTGCACTGAGAGAGAAACAGGGGTGGGTGGGGAGGAAGGAAGGAAGGAGGCCTTCTGTGGGAATAGCGCAATATTTCTCCCTGAGTGCAAATATACCTTTAAGAAATATTTGGACATGCTCAGTCCATACTGATGGAGTAGTCTTTTAAATGTGCAGCCATTGTTTATCTAAGCTTCATTAACAGCTATCTAATTTCACAAGGGGCATCAGTCTATGGAAGGTTATTCCACTGCATTGACATCTCTGCAAAAGAATAAACTGGCAAGCCCTTTCAAAGCTTCACCAACTGGCATTGGCTACTGGATCTGGCCCAGTTCTGGCAAAGCCCTTCCAACACAAAGGGGCCAGAGCAATCCACTGTGCCACTGGCCAGCAACGGGCTGGAAAAGGCTGATAATGAATGACTGATGGTGGTTCCACGAAAGTTTTCCAAACCTTTGTGCAAAAGGATGAATGCTAATGAAGTCCCAGAATGCTCCATTCCTACACCACTTATAGGGGAATTACATTTTTTTAAAAAATGTAGCCACGGGAAGCGGGAGCTTCTCGCTCCCAACGGCATTTTGTAAGCGATGAATAATGGTGCCAGATCAGTTGCCATGTACCCCCCATTAAAATAGCTGCAGTGCCAAATAGCAAGTTCTCTGCGGGGGTAATTTATGTTTTTTAAAAATGGTCATAAATTGTCCAGCAGTTAAAAGAATTGCGACCTAACAGGTGAAATAGGAGAAAGCTGGCCCTTAGACGACACTGGGGGAAGGGTAGGGTGGGGGAAGAAAGGGGCGAGCAAATTAATAATATTAAAGAAGGTCGAGCTGCATCAAAATAATAAATAAGTTGTTTTCATGTTGCATTTTTCTAATGGCTCGGTGGGGCCACATTCTCTTAGGGTCCCTAAATTAAGCTAATCCTCAAAGGACTTCCAAGCATGATGTAACCTTTTTATAAGTGCTGGATGAGGCAGATGTTTCATGGCAATGTTGTCTTTGGATCATGAGGCAGAAGGACCGACGTCTTTACTGAATTTTCTAACATAGCCGGAGTCCTCGATTTACAGCAGTTCATTCAGTGACTGTTTGAAGTGGCAACAGCACTGAAACAGGTGACTTAGGACCGTTTTTCATGCTGATGGCCATTGCAGCATCGCCATGGTCACGTGGTCAAAATTTGGACCCTTGGCAACTGGCTCATATTTATCCCACAGTTGCACAATCCTAGTGTCAGGTTAACACCTGTTGCGACCTTCTGACAAGCAAAGTCAATGGGGAAGCCAGATTCACTAATGCAACAATTACGCTAATTCATTTAACAACTGTGGCAAGAAAGGTTGTAAAATGGGACAAAATCCACTTAACAGAAGTTTCACTTAGCAACAGAAATGTTGGGCTCAATGGGGGTTGTATGTCGAAGACTACCTGTATGCCACCCAGAGTCGCTTGATATTTAGATGGGGATAGCATTGGGCAATGTTGGGATTATATCTCTCAGAATCATCTCTAGTCTCCCCTTGTAAAAATATCACTTGTAGACTGAAGGCCAAAAATCAATGGTGTGCTGGTTCTCTTTCTCTCTCTCTCCCTCCCTCCCTCCCTCCCTCCCTCCCTCCCTCCCTCCCTCCCTCCCTCTCTTTCATTTTTGTGTAGCCCAGCAAATAGGAGAATTTCAAAGCTCATGTATTTGTTAAACCAGGAGTACCTACAATTATATGTCACTATCACAAAATGTTCCTTTTTGTGATAAATCCAGCCATGAGTCATTCTGAAATGGTCAGCTGGTTGACATTTTCTGGAAAAAACAAGATGATTAGACATATGGACCTTTCTCTCCCATACACATACACACACCCCACTGGGTTTGTGGCAGGGAGGGCATGGTTGCAGTCCCACCAAGCAGAGGAAAAGCTGTTTCTTTGTTCTAATTACACATTTCTTAAGTGAATGCTCCTTTAAATGCTAATGTTGGACAACAGCCACATCTTTGGAGCCTTGCTGTAATGACAGGCAATAAGCATTTGCAGCAGAAAATGTATACATACCTGTATAACACACTATTGCTGCAGTGTTGGTTAAAGCAAAGAGTGAATTTTTATAAGATTAAAAAGTTGCATGCTTTTATATGGGGCTTTTGAATGAGCTGGTAATAACACATCACAGTATCTCCACCACAGATTTTCCTTCCCATTAACCAATTTCTGTTCCATTGTTTCTCTTCCTCTTTTACAGTCTGACATATGTCAATAACGAAACCATCCTTCTCAAATCTCCAGTCAATTCCATTTTCAGTCTTAAGGGCAATAGAGATTTCCAGTCACACACTGTAAATTTAAAATCTCCCATCTGCCAGTCAAGCAGCACTATTGCTGAGCAGGCTCTTTCTAGTAATGCCAACCTGCTATTCAGAGAAATGCCACCCGCTCTCTCTTCCCCAAACCCCGTATCATTATTTGCTTAACAGTTTCATTGTGCAGGGAGAGATGCTAAATAATGATCATTATTAGACTCTTAGATGAGACTCGAGGTGCTATGTAGGTAGTTTGGAACATGCATCTCCTACTAGAGGCAACATTTTCCCAGCTTTCCTATTTTTATTGGTTGCGATTTATAAGTCCCATGGCTCTTCAACTTCTCTGCAGCAGAAGTAATGCAAGCCCATTAGATTTAGAGAAAAGTATGCATGTTGTATCTTCATGGCTTGTGGTTCTACAATACAGTATCAGAACAATAGACAATATAGGAAAACAGGACAGTAAGTATCTATAGAGATTCTTGGTCATCCAGGTCATGTTGTACCAAAGGCGCTTTTTCAAGAGGCAACTGGACTTTCTTACTGAGAATTATTGAGGCCACTTGGAGATTTATCTGTGCCCTGAGATTTGAAAGAGAGTTCAAAGAGGCCATCTGCATTAAAATTGAACAGTTCTCTCTCAACAGAGGGGAGGGATACGATACCATCTATCTCCTGTTTACAACCCAGTCCTGGGGTGGGCTGCTGGGAGTTCGCAGGGGTTCAGGTAAGGTGACCAGATGTCCCGCTTTTGGCGGGACAGTCCCGCTTTTGAACAATTTGTCCCACGTCCTGCATCATTTTTTAAAAGTCCCAATTTTTGCCTGGGGTGGCAGAGCAGGGCCGGGCAGGCGGCGGGCAATCTGCACACGCTCAGAAGTGGCCTGTGGCAGTCGGAGCAAGCTGGCAGGCAGGCGGAAGGGGAGGGCTGGTGAAGGAGGAGCAAGCGAGCAGCCAGGCAGGCAGCAGGCGGAGGAGGAGGAGAAGAGCTATGCAGGCGGGGCTGCAGCTGGAGCCCACGCAGCCATGAATTTTGTGCCGCCGCTGCCACTGCTGCAATGCGCTGAGAGTGGCCGGCCGGGAGCCCCACCACTGCCTGCCCCCACCTCCCGCCATGGGCGCCCGGGACAAGCCCCAGCCACCGCCTCCCCACCCGGTGCCCAAGGCGGGACATGTGGGCGGGTGGCAGTGGGGCTCCCAGCCGGCCGCTCTCAACACATCGCAGTGGCAGCAGCGGTGGTGCAAAGTTCAGGGCCGTGCGAGCTCCGGCTGCAGCCCCGCCCTCACAGCTCTCCTCCTCCTCCTCCTCCTCTGCCTGCTGCCTGCCTGGCTGCTCGCTCGCTCCTCCCTCGCTGGCCCTCCCCTTCTGCCTGCCCGCCAGCCCGCTCCAGCCACTGCTTCCTGCCCGTGCCCTGCACCGCTGCCCTGGCTGTAGGCCACCTCTGAGCATGTGCAGAGCACCCACGCCTGGCCCTGCTCCGCCATCCCCCGGCCACTATGGGAATAGCGTCCCTCTGCTGCAAAAATACGGCCAAAGGCTTAAGGAAGAAATGACGGAGGGTGGGGAGGAGAAAGGCGCCTGATGATCACTTACTGCTTCACATTTTCGCCAAAGCTTCGCTCAGGTTTTTCTTGGCCACCTCCAGCTCACTCACGTAAGTCACGAAAGGCAGCTGCCCCCCCCCCCAGCAATGGTGTCCCGCTTTACCAATGTTAAAATCTGGTCACCTTAGGTTCAGGAGAACCTCTAGCTAAGCTTCTGTGCAGTTCAGAGAACCCCCCAAATCCGACTGCTAGCTGGCTCCGCCCACCCCACCCCTCCCAGGAGTCCCCACACGGCCTGTTTTGGATGCAGGTAAGTGCAGAGTGTGCACGTAGGTGGGGAGGGTGAAAAATGGGCCTACCAGAAGAACAGGCCTCCAGAGGGCCTCCAGAGCCTGAGGAAGCCATTTTCACTCTCCCGGAGGTTGAGTAAAATAAAAGCTTCCAGAGCCCGGAGAGGGGGAAAACACCCTCCCACCATGATGCAGGAGGCTGACTAATGCATGGCCACCATGGCCACCACCACCCAGCAACCAAGCAGAGAACCCCTTGCTAAAAGTTTGAAGCCCACCCCTGCTTTCATCAGTTCTAAAGGTTTCATACCCATTTGCACTATTCAGGTGAGCCTGAGAGCACAGATAAACCTCCAAGTGGCCTCAATGACTCTCAGAAAGAGTGCTAATGTCCAGATGATCACAAGGAATATAAATCCTTCCATTCCCCATCATTCAGTCAGAAATGAAAAAGCTTCTTGGATAAGAAGCGAAACATCTTCTAGGAAAAACAAAGGAAGTCCAGTTGTCTCTTGAAAAAGCACCTTTGGGAGGACAGTAAGTAGTTTCATGGTGAATTATAGGCAGATAATGTTGGCTGGGGGGAAAGTAAGCTTCATAAAGTTTTTGCACTAGGGGGAGGACATTGAGTGGGATATGTTACTTAAGCAAAGATAACTTTGTAGATTTGCAGCTTTCACAATAATGACTAAGATGGCATCAACAGCCATCTTGGGGTTCTTTCTCCATTCATTACCTCCAAAGAGAAACAATCTAGAATTCCATGGACATAACCAGACTGTGGGTACTCATCAGAAAAGCTATTTGGGATTAACAGCAGAGCCCTGTTTATGACTGCATTTAGTCCAAGCTTAAATAATTGTCCAGTGAAGCCTACCTCCATGATACACTACAGAGGACTGCAATCAAACTACCAATAAAACCACAGAAAGAAACAGCAATATATAATCAGTATTAGAATTAAGGTTTATTGCAACTGTAGTAGTTAGCTATATGTTTTATTTTTATCTATCTAAAGATTGTGTATACTTTACTTATGCTCTGTAAGATTATGTGTTAACAATGGGTGAGGTCCCCTGCAGTTCCTTTTCACTCAACATATATACAAGGACCAACTAAAGACATTACATTGCTCCAAACTATATATTTCTGCTAGTATTAAAGGTAGAGGTTCCCCTCACACATATGTGCTAGTCGTTCCCAACTGTAGGGGGTGGTGCTCATCTCCATTTCAAAGCCAAAGAGCCAGCGCTGTCCAAAGACATCTGGTCATGTGGCTGGCATGACTAAATGCCAAAGGCGCACAGAACACTGTTACCTTCCCACCAAAGGTGGTCCCTATTTTTCTATTTGCATTTTTTACGTGCATTCGAAATGCTAGGTTGGCAGAAGCTGGGAGAAGTAATGGGATCTCACTCCATTTCGCAGCATTAGGGATTTGAACCACCGAACGTCCGACTTTTCTGATCTACAAGCTCAGCGTCTTAGCCTCTGAACCACCGCATCCTTGCTAGTATTAGTAATCACTTCTGCATCCTAGCAATTACTCTGCTTAAGGTAGGCATACACGTTCTAGACTTCAGTTCATTTCAGTTCTTATGGGGAAGCTATCAACATATGATGGAACAAAGAATTTTTATTTTTAACCCAACTTGTTGCAGATAAATGATGCTGATTTGGGCTGAAAGGAGTGACTGGACCAAGATCACCCAGCTGGCTTCTCTATCTAAGAGAGGAGTAGACAATGTGTCTCTCTGCTCCTGGTGTAGTACCTTAGTCATTACACATTGGGTCTTGCTATAAGGTATCAAGTAGCAATAAATATTCAGATCAAAGCTGAATATGGATTGAAGTGAAGAATGAGAAAAACCAGAACATAGTCATAAAAATCAAATATTGTAAATCAGTGAGGCCACATTTTTTAATAGAAACAGAAACACAAATAGCATAAGTACACTGTAGTATGAACTTGGAAGGATGGTAGTTGAAACCAACAAAACCAAACTGTTGCTGTCTAAATATATACAAATGTGGGTGTTGTTACCTTTCCAGCTTTCATGAATGTTCACAATCTAGGCTGTTTCTCCTTTGTTCTTCTGTAAAGGAACATTTGGAGATGGAAAATGAAAAATTTCCATTGGAAGCTGAAACACTTGAAACAAAAAAATGTTGACTGCGTTTGTTCTCCAGTTTTTATCATTTTCTAAGAAAGAGGTTCAAAATTCATCAATAATCATCAAGTTACTTCAGAATTGGAGATAATAGCTTGAAATATATAAGCAGAAATTATTGACTTATCTGGTTTCTTCTCTCCACTCCCCGCTCTAGCACCTTAATTTTTTTTTTCTAAGTAGAAAGTTCAAAATCCAACAGGAATTGCCAAGATACTTCAGAACTGGAGATGATAGCCTGAAATATATAAACATCGCCATTTTTATATTTCAAAAAGGTTTTGAATGGAAGGGAACTGGGGAAGATACTAACGTACACCTCTATGGTTCCTTTTGGTGTGAAAAGTAGTATAATAGGATACATAGGTTTAGAAATTAAGAATGCAAGTAATTTAAGTCTACTAGGTTGAAAGTTGGCTTTGGTAGAAGTGATGATACTCAATAATGCCAGAACCTTGGTAGAAGACACAAGATGTGGAAGGCAGACACAGGATACCTATTAGTATTGTTTGCACATTAATGGCAGAATTGCTATGACAGCATTTCAATTCATTTGAAGTTGGCTATATCTATGTAATGAAAAGCAGTTCAGAATGAGATTCATTTTATACAGAATAATCCTAGCTTAATTTTTGTTTGCTGGTGCCCTCTGTCAGCCCAGGTGATAACATTTGGTATATTTGTCGTTACATAATCTTTAGTATTTATTCCATGAAAGAGAAGTAGGACTGGGGAATCTTTTGCTGATCAGAAGCATGGCAGCAAGAATAGCAATAGTGCACGCACACACACATACTTATATATCCCCCGACCTCAGAACAACCACGGACCTCCGCACCTTCCGCCAGAAATTAAAGACACTTTTGTTCCATCAGGCCAGTTTGGCCTAAGTTATTTACCTAGCCTTCAGTCTGTATTATAAATTGTTTTAATTGGGTTTTTTAAATGGATTATGTTTTAACTTTCTAAATTTTAGCACAGGGATAACCTATTTAATTCGATTTTAATTATTTATATTTTGTACTGTTTGTTTTAACTTCCTGTGCACCGCCCCGGGTCCCTTCGGGGAGAGGGTGCGGTTATATAAATTTAATAATAAATAAAAATAAATAAATAAATACCACTTCATAGTGCTTTAAAGCCCTCTCTAAGCAGTTTACAGAGTCAGCTTATTGAATCAAGGTGTTTAGGATAATAACACAAATTTTGTTTCCTATGTTACATCTGAACAAAAGTAAGATTTCCCTTTTTTTGTTTCTAATTTTGGGAAAGCTTAATTAGAATTTTCATATTTCTTGTGTTATGCTGTTATGTTTTTTACTGTGCTAAGTTGCTAAGTTTGTTGTCACAAAACAATGAAGAATTAAGCATACCTTTATTTGGACCTGTTTTTAAAAAATATATAAAGTTGCTTTGACTTAACAACAACAAAAGAGTTTTGAAACATTGTATAATGAAATACACACTTTTTGTAATCTGTTCACAAATCATACATATACCAACCACCTGAGTCTACAAATTCTGGATATTTATACTGAAAAGACTGTCAAAATGTTTTTATTTTATTTCATTTTATTTTTTAAAGATATATATGCATGTGTAGAGATTCTTAACCACACAAAGTTTGTAGGAATCTTCAAGAGGAACTTTTCTCACCTGGATATTATTCAAAACAGTTTTGAATTATAGCCACAGCTGTGGGCCCTTCATGTCATACAGGAATAGTTGTTTTCAGTGCCTTGGCCAAAGCCCTTGTGAGTGAGCTGATGAACCAATGAAGCATATCAGCTCCATTTTACCCTTACTCCATTTTGTCCAAGCAGAATGCTGCACCACCATAAGAAAAAAAACAACCCAAAACAGTAGCATCTGCAGTAGAAGATCGAGTGAGACCATATGGCCATTGTAGTAGCATGATTATTAAAGTTCCACCCCTTTGTACAGTCATGGGTAGAAGGAGGCAAGACTTAGATTGGGCTGTCATGATGATGATTTTGCCTTGTTTGAACCCTCACCTGCAGATGCTGGTGGCAAAGAGGAAGAGGTCAAACTATTTTCCAAAGCACCTGAAGGCCAGACAAGGAACAATGGATGGAAACTGAATAAGGAATGATTCAACCTGGAAGTAAGGAGAATTTTTCTGACAGTGAGAACAATCAACCAATGGAACAGATTGTTTTTAGAAGTTGTGGGAGTTTCATCACTGGAGGCGTTCAAGAAGAGACTGGGCTGCCATCTGTCAGAAATGGTGTAGGGTCTCCTGCTTGGGCGGGGGTTGGACTAGAGACTAGTCCTTCAGACTTAAAGTTGCAAAGGTTGGAGACCCCTGGGCTAGATGACCCTTCCAACTCTGTTAATTTGTTAAATCTCTGTTAAAAGCATCTTGCTGAAATAGATGGAGTGTGAGCCGAACATACACCTCAGGATTCCATTTTTATTTTATTATTTTATTTTATTATTTTGCACTTTGGCTTTTCTTCATATTGTTTCATTTTTTTCCATAATATTGTATTTTGGCCTAACAAATTTTTAAAATGGTGTTAGGTTTATTGCAAAGTTCAGAATGCAATTTTTGTGGGCCCTATATCAAAGTGATGGGAAGTGCGGTCAGATGGCGTTGAGGGACAGGGGGAAAGAGGTTGTCCACTCCTATTTCAAAAGGTAATTTAAATTTGTCGCCATCTGGTGAACACAAAGCACAAAGAAAATAAAAAAATGAGAGTGCTGAAATGGTAAGCCTTCTGACAGGGCGAGATTTTTGATCTGCTTAGATATATTATTCTAGAAACTCTTAATGACTGCTGGAAACTTCCAAGTATATTATTCTAAAAGAGAAAGTTACAATGTCTCACTTGGTTGGTTAGATGGCCTTAAATAAATACGTTGAATTTGTAATGAAAGAATTGCGTTGTTGTTTTTATTTCTTACAGAATAGGTTTATAATAGTACTTGGAAGAAATAGTAATGGTGGGAATCATATTTCTGTCTGCTCATTAAAAAAAAGAGAGAGAGAAAAAAACTTGATTCCCACCAGAACTTTATAAAAGGAAATATTAGAGACAAAACATCTCCTTTGCAACATCCCATCCAGATGGCAGCTCCAATGTTTTATGGCCAGTCTGTTTATTAATGAACATCTGTTTTTGCTGCAGAACACAGAGAAGACCTTTTATCGTAAAGCTTCCTTCCCATTTTCAGAAAATAATCATAGCAGGCAATTTATTATTACGCAAAAATCTTCCAATTTTTTGTTTAATTCTAACAAAAGCCTATCAGTTGTCATCTCGAATCCTAAAAGATGATAAATGAGTATCATTGAAATCCTAGACATTTTCATACACCTATTATATTAAAATTATTATAAGATATGGAAGATTGAGTTTTAAATGTTTTACAGCAAACCCTCAGAAATTATGCTAAGCATAATTCTCTCTGTGTGTGGTTCTCTCTTATGTACATCATATATATGCACATACATGTAAACAGTACCGAGACGGCATTGGTCGCGTTGGTTGATGATCTCTGGAGGGCGCGGGATAGAGGTTATTCCTCTATCCTAGTCCTGTTAGACCTCTCGGCGGCTTTTGATACCATTGACCATGGTATCCTATTGCACCGACTGGGGGGGTTGGGGCTGGGAGGCACCGTTTTGCGGTGGTTCTCGTCCTACCTCTCTGGTTGGTCGCAATATGTGTTGATGGGAGGGCAGAGGTCGACCTCAAGACCCCTCTTATGTGGGGTTCCTCAGGGGTCGGTCCTCTCGCCCCTCCTGTTTAACACATATATGAAGCCGCTGGGTGAGATCATCCGTGGTTTTGGGGTGGAGTACCATCTGTATGCTGATGACACTCAGCTGTACATATCCACCCCAGACCACCCCAACGATGCCGCCGAAGTGCTGTCCCGGTGTTTGGAAGCCGTACGGATCTGGATGGGTGGTAACAAACTCAAGCTCAACCCTGCCAAGACTGAGTGGCTGTGGTTTCCGGCACCCTGGTTCAGCAAGATTACTCCAACTCTGGCCATTGGGGGCAAAACACTGGCCCCCGTGGAGAGGGAGCGCAATTTGGGTGTCCTCCTGGATTCCCGGCTGTCCTTGGAGGACCATGTGGCGGCCGTGGCCAGGGGGGCGTTTCATCAGGTACGCCTGATGCGCCAATTGCGCCCCTTACTGGACCGGGCTGCCCTTCGCACAGTCACTCAAGCTCTCGTGACGTCCTGTCTTGACTACTGTAATGCTCTCTACATGGGGCTTCCCTTGAGGTGCACTCGAAAGCTACAGCTAGTCCAAAACGCAGCTGCGCGGGTAATTACGGGAGCCGCCAGACGCTCCCATATAACACCAATCCTGTGCGAGCTGCATTGGCTTCCTGTGGTCTTTCGGGTGCGCTTCAAGGTTCTGACGACCATCTTTAAAGCGCTCCATGGCTCGGGGCCTAGTTATATGCGAGACCGTCTCCTGCCCCATACATCCCTTAGACCGATACGCTCCCACAGAGAGGGCCTTCTCAGGGTGCCGTCGGCCGGACAATACCAACTGGCAACACCCAGGGGAAGAGCCTTCTCTGTGGCGGGCCCTGCCCTTTGGAACGACCTACCCCCTGAACTCTGGACCATCACCGACCTCCGCCTCTTCCGCCAATGTCTAAAGACATACTTTTTTTCATCCAGCCGGCCTAGCCTAACCTCCCATGGGGACTTTTAGAAAAGTTTTAAATTGGGTTTTTAATAATTGGTTTTAGCATAGGATTGGGATTATTTAATATATATTTTAAATTATGTATTTATTTTCTATTTTGTATATCTTTTAAATTTCCTGTGCGCCGCCCTGGGTCCTCTGCGGATGAGGGCGGGATATAAATGTAATAAAATGAAAATGAAATGAAATGAAATGTTCTACTGAAATCTGCCAAAATGGACAATGAAATAATTTTGGTAAATTTAAAGAAAATTCCCTTGCATAAGGGAACCTGTAGGGTAGGTTGATAGCTTGAATAAAAATGCAGTTGGACCAGTCTAAGGTATTTAGTGATTTGAGGGACAGTAAAGATAAAGGTTCCCTTTGCACATATGTGTAGTCATTCTCAACTCTAGGGGGCAGTGCCCATCTCCGTTTCAAAGCCAAAGAGCCAGAGCTGTCCAAAGAGGTCTCTGTGGTCATGTGGCCGGCATGACTAAACACCAAAGGTGCACAGAACACTGTTACATTCCCACCAAAGGTGGTTCCCATTTTTTCTACTTGCATTTTGATTTATTTATTTATTAGTCATATTTATATACCGCCCTATCTCCCTAGTGTGACTCAGGGCGGTGCACAGAAAGAATAAAAGCAATAAAAGCAATATATATAACAACAATATAAATTTTTACGTGCTTTTGAACAGCTAGGTTGGCAGAAGCTGGGACAAGTACGGGACCTCACTCCGTTACAGGACGCTAGGGATTCAAACCACCGAACTGCCGACCCCCCTGATCTACAAGCTCAGCGCCTTAGCCACTAAGCCACTGCATCCCACATGAGGGGCTGTATCTGTCTCCAATTATCTTATACCAGTCTTATGGGGTATAAGACCAATAAAGACGATTACATAAAGTGCTTAGGGAAATATGGAGGTTACAATCATTCCCTCCTGAACATTTTTCATTAGGTAAGGTCTAAGAACCAGCCCCATAACCGACATATTGACACACAATATAATCTATGATTGCCAGAAAGAAACAGAACACAATTTGAAGATCTGCTCAAAACTGACAGAGCAAGGCGCTCTAGAGTTTGCAGCTGCAATAAATATTCAGTGAAAGTCTAGGTAAGCTTATTTTTATGCTCACTTTTAAATAGACCTGCATTATACTTTCTGTCAGGATGAAGTATATTTAAAAGACATCTGAGGAAATCTTTGGGGAGAGCAGGAAGTAGGGCCAATTTTCCATGGCCTCGCATACGGTTGGGATGGGAGGGGCATCCGTATTACAGTTAATTATTTAAAATGATTAAATGAATCTATATTTTTTTCATTCTGGCAATTACCCACAGCAGATAAAATGGCATAGAACTGATTCTTGGAATCACTTCCCAAGAGTTTTACCAGTTCTTCTTCACTGATTCCTGTATTTCTGTGCATTTCACCTCCCTTACGATATTCTTCTGCAGGGTCCTAAATCAACATTTCTTTCTCGTGTTAATCCCACATTGACCATTTCCAGGGAAAAATGGCATATCCTTTATCCTACAAACATTAAGTTCTGTAGTTAAACATATTGAACAAGAAATGTTTTGTCACTATTCATTACAGGCCATCTTTGTTTAACAACAACAATTGTGACCAGCAACTCAGTTAAGTGAAGCAGTAGCTAGTAAAATTGCAACTGTGCTTATGTGCATACTTCCGCTTTCCTTTGCTTTAGAGACCGCAAAGGCCATAAATGTTAGGAATGGTCATAAAGTTAGTGTTTCATCACCATTGGTCTTATATTTGTTAAATGAGGACTACTATGTAAACTATGAAATACTTCAGAAAGAAATAGATGTCCAGTCAAAAGAACTGTAGAAAGTTAGCACCCACCCCTCTCCTAGAAGAATGAAATATTTTGAGAAATATTAAAAAGGCAGGATGAAATATTTCCCCTGGAAGAAAAATAAAAATCTTAAGGGAGACAGAAACTCAGAGCTCCAGCTCCCTGAGACCAGCTTTTAGAAATGCAGATTTGGTAATCCATTACTCCCTGCAGCAAGGTCTGAACAAAGTTGGATTAGCCCTCAACCACAATAAGAATTGCCCAACAAGCCCCTTAATTGCATCACCCAAACTTCAACCAAACCTGGGAGCTGAGATAACCTACAGAGCCAGCTATAACCCCTGCATAGCGCCATGGAAGTCTGACAACACCCAATAGAATACATGTTCTTGCACAGTAACAGGAAGCTCAAGTTCAAAGTCCAAGAGAAGGTATAAAAAACCCTCACTCTCAACTTCATGTGGTCAGCTACCCAGAACCCATGTGGCTCTGCTTCATCAATAAACCATCTTTCCAATCAGCCTCCATGTTTCCAAGTGTCTTTCTCCCAGCTTGGAACTGAACCCGATGGAAATTTCTTCCAACAGAACCTTTACATTTGGGTTGGGATTTATAGAATGTCTACACCATAAAAGTTTTGCAAACCATCTCAATTAACATTCAGTATTATTAAAACGCTTCATATTTTGTGGAACAATCTGCCTTCCTTTCATTTTCTTTAGGAAGCATCATCCGACCAAACTCGATGGGTCATTTCTTCAAATGACCCTTTCTAGAGATGCTCTCATTTCTGCAAAACTGGCTGTTAATCTTTCCTTTAGTCATCAGAGTTTTATCAGTGGCACATGAGCCAAATCGCAAGCTAATCACAGACGTTTGTAAGTAATATCTACAGTTACAAACGTCAAGTGAGAATATCAAATTTCAGATTTTTGTCCACACCTTCTCCCAGACTGCAAGCTTAGAACGAATTCTTTGCGTTTATTAGAAAAGAGAGTGCCCAACAAAATCCAGGCCAGATGGGATAACTTGAGGATAGAGCCTGTTCTTAGGGCATGAATTTTTTTTTAAATACCCAGAATGAAAGTAGGCCAAGTCATTTTGAACTCACATAGAAGGGAATGGCCTTAATCAAGTGACTCTGGCTCTGATTCCCCCAATGTGATTGCTTGCTTAGCCCTGCTCATTTCTTTCCAAACATTAGGCAGGTTTGCAGTTTTAAAAATGAACTTAGCTATTTGCCAGCTGACCAATTTGGAAAGTGCTCTACATGCAGTCATAAGCTGCTCAGTAATGCTTGTTTGTTAAACATAACTTACTGGCACCTGCATAACTGCTTCCAGAAATGATTTGCAGCTGATTTGCAGCAGGTCAGTGTGGCTGCTTCCTAACAGGTGGATTAGAAGAGGAGACAAAGCACTGAGAATGAAAACCTGAAGCCCGATTAAGAGACTTACTATATCAAATATAAGCTTAGCAGTTGATATATTTTAAAATCCATTTCTTGTGCCCTTCCCTATGGAAGTGCAGTACTAACCTTTATAATATACAGTGGTACCTCGGTTCACGAACGCCTCTGTTCACGACCAATTAGGTTTCCGAACAGAAATTTTCCAAAAAATGTGCTCCGGTTCACGAACACCGTTTCGGTTCACGAACGGAAAAGTTCGTAAAAATATGGTCTGGTTCACGAACTCCGCTTCTGTTCACGAACTCCGCCTCGGTTCACGAACAGAAAAGTTCATAAAAATATGGTCAGGTTCACGAACTCCGCTTCTGTTCACGAACTCCGCTCGGTTCACAAACTCCGCCTCGGTTCACAACCAATTTGGTTCGCGAACAGAGTCAGTTCAAGAATTAAAACCAAAAGAAAGATCAGAACGGATTAATTGGATTTACATTAAACCCTATGGGAAACTGTGCCTCGGTTCACAACCAATTCAGTTCGCGAACAGAGTCAGTTCAAGAATTACGACCAAAAAACAAGGTCAGAACGGATTAACCGGATTTACATTGAACCCTATGGGAAATTGTGCCTCGGTTCACGACCAATTCAGTTCGCGACCAGAGTCATTTCACGAATTAAGTTCGTGAACCGAGGTACCACTGTAATATATTATCTCGACGGGTACCGTCAGCCGGGCAATGCCGGTTGGCGACGCCCAGGGGAAGAGCCTTCTCTGTGGCGGGCCCAGCCCTCTGGAACGACCTACCCCCCGATCTACGCATCATCCGGGACCTCCGCCTTTTCCGCCAACATCTTAAAACTTATTTATTCCAACAAGCCGGCCTAGCATAACCCCCGTTTCTGACTTTTATAGGGAAAATTTTAAATTTTAATTGAGTTTTATTAGTTTTAGCAGAGGGATAATTTAATAGTTTTTAATAATTAGGTATTTTTGTATGGTTTTAATATAACCATACTCCTAAAAAAGGACCCTGCCCTGGGTCCTTTTTTAGGAGAAGGGCAGGGTATAAATTTAAATAAATAAATAAATATATTTATTCACTTTGGTAGGCATACATTAGAACCAGAGATGGTAGTCAGCAGGTTCTGACTACCAGTAGTGGAAATTTTGAGTACCAGAGAACCAGTAAATATCACCTCTGACTGACCCTACCCTTCTATTCTCTGCCTCCCAAGTCCCAGCTGATCGGGAGGAAATGGGGATTTTGCAGTAACTTTCCCCTGGAGTGGGGGTTGGGGGAATGGAGATTTTACAGTATCCTTTTTAGTAATAGATAAATAATTTGGTCCATCGAAATTCTTAGCAAATGTATCAATATTGGGCATGTCAACCATGTAAAAGAACCTGGGATGCATAAGCAAATCGAAATCAATACTATCCTCCCCCCCCCCCGAATTTTGTGACACACATCACAAAACCAGTATGTTGACACAAAATGCATACCATAGAGAAACATATTCTGATAAACAAATGGCATAACAAATGTATGAACACTAGGGGAGGAATGTATACATATTTTTCTGCAAATCTTTTCAAATTTGTGCAACACTTTTTAAATTGGTGAAGATGGTTGAACAGAATTTGCAGTCAGTAAAGAGAAAAATCTGTCCAAAACAGATGGCCAGAATCACCCATCCTACCCCCTTCTTTATGACTTCATGTCTATTTCTTTACAGAAGGCACCTGCTGAAACTTTCATGCATAGAACATTGTATTGAAGAAGCTACTTATTAAGGTTTCAAGGTATTGTGGACGAGGCTCAGGAGTAAATACCCAATGTAATTCTTGCAGAACTGGAATGATTGATTATTTGAAATAAGTCAGTCTGAATCCTACCCTCGTAATTCTGCGCCCCTGGAAACGTCTGCACTCCTTTCATGTACATACACGGCATCATAGAAATCCATCATTCAAGTTACTACAATATGGATCACTGTAGTAATGTAATCTATGACAAAGAAAGATTGCAATGGAAGAACAAAGTGACATGAAGCATTGCGAATGATGAGGACCATCTGAATATACAACGACACATACAGAGGTGTCTCCAAATTGTGCATTTTCAATCCCACCTAAACCAGGTTATATTTACCGTACCTACAACAATTCAATTTTGTCAAGATTTAGAACTATTCAGATGTTTCAGCATCAAAAACTGTGATTTAGTGCCCTCACCAAGTTCATCTGACTGAGATATTGATAGCTGCAGATAGGGTACCATAAATATACTTACAGCACCTCACTCCAAAACTTGATGTTCCTTTTGCGATTTACAACAAAATCATATCGGCTATTCTACATTCATTAGCAGCACGGACACACTATGCAGGTTCTCTATAAATATAGGACGTGCATTATATATGATACAGAATTAGATTATATTAAATTAAAATATATTAAAAATTAATATATTTTAATTAAATAAATTTTTTAAAAATATATTTTAATCTTGAAGTGCTGGCTTGTACCTGGACAGCTATACTTCATTTCTTCATACATTGCATCAATGAGTTTTTGTCTGAATCTCCAAAATCAGACAAAAAATAATGTTGTAGTTCACTTTCAGTATATTATCGCTTATTGTGCAGTGTGACTCCTCTGTAAAAGACGATACTGTGTTTCACTCCTATGCCTTGCTGCTTAAGAAGAGTTCTGTATAAACCTGGTTACTGTTAGCATCTTCTGCACTGTGGTCACACAGATAACTTTTAGGCTCTCTTATGTCCCTCTTCTTAGGAAGTTACTTCTGAAGGCCATCTTGGTAACTACTCCATTTTCTCTTTTACTATTTCAGGTGTCGAGGGAGATAAGAAATTCTGGTTCTTGCACTTTTGGTAGGCTTGGGAACAAATTGCTCTGACCTAGACATCCCAAAAGCACGAAGCCGATACTTTGACCCAATAAGACCTCTTTTATTTAGTTCAAAGTGAATTCCTCTCCAGCAAAGTCCCAGCCAACAGTCTTTCAAGAGATTTCACAATTACAAACCTTCATCAGGTTTGGAGAGGTGCCAGGCCAATATCTTCCAAATGCCACTCTGTAGCAGACAATACTTGGCAAGAAGTGAGGAAGAGAGCTTCACTCTAATGAATTGAACTAATTGTCTCTTGCAAACTCCCCTCCCCTTTCGCTCCTTTTTATTCCCTATGGGAGGAGCCATTCGCCATCCACGTGTGGCTTTACTCCCGAGTTGACCCTTGTTCATTGGCTGTTCCCTTCTCCTGACAGTTCTGTTCATGCACACACTGGGAACAGGCTCCATCTGTTCTTCTGCCCCACTGATGTCCAACTCTGAAGGCAACTGATAACTGTCCAATGGTCCTGGCCCCATTTCTGCCTCCAACACAGAGCACTTATCAGAGCCTTCCCCAGACTCCAGGACTGGCCCATGTTCCTCCCCTACCTCCTCATTGTCCGAATCTGCTGCCAGATCCACTGGTGGGCCACAACACATATTCTTTGTAGGTCTTGCTCTCATTCATTCCTCCTATTGCACGAAAGAAGCTAAGTACACAGAAACCATGAGTTCAGTATCAAAAGCAACTTATTTCCCGAATTCTAGAAATTCACGATTCTTATGGAATGACAAGGGTTTATGATACCAGAAGGAACATAGAATGAATCAAAAAATATTGATATACTGCAGGTGGTCGTAGGATTTTAGTTTTCACTTGGTTTCCACCAAAAAGTCCATTAATTAGAATACAAGCCATAATGTAACCCAGTTTAACTCAGCCAAGGATTTTTCCTTGTGTCCTTTGGTTAAAATTAGTGTTTTAAATGACAAGTTCAAATTTTAGCTGATGCCAATACATTGAACAGCAGCTACAAACATGTCTTTCTTTTCGCACTTTTGGTTATATGTCATTTTCCTGGATTGCATATTGGTTTAAAATTCCTTGAAACAAAATAAAAGAAGACTTACCAGTATTTAAAAAAAATAAAATTAAAAAAATGTTTAAAAGTCTTTTTTTTTTAAAAAAAAACCCGTATGTACCTAATTTGAATTAGATATGGTGTTATCATATCCTGTTATCGATAGATATCTTTATCAAAAAGTTTCTTTAGTTGTTTTATTGAGGAAAAACATGTATCTTTCTACATAGTGATTGCATTAAGCAGTCCACCTGGAATGGTGTAAGTTCAATAAAATTTTGGTTGAAATTAATGAAAGTGCTTTATATATATTTTTTAAAAGGGTCAACTTCCAAATGTGTAAGGAATGGCAATTTTCAGCAAATTTTCTAGCTGGAAAAAGTTAAAAGATCTCTTGGTTCAGAACTGAGTTTTGATTCTTCTTTCCATTAGGCTTTGAAGTTGAAAAATGCAAGTTTTTAGTATGTTCTAAGAAGAAAAAAAACAGGAGGAAAGATGTGGGAAGAAAGTTTTCTTTCATAAACAGGAAAGGAAAGGTGAGTATTTTAAATCCTGATACGTGCAAAGTTGGTTCTTGGCAGAAGACTTGTAAGCACTTTTTTATTTCATAATTATAAGTGGAATGTTCTTTAATGTGTAATAATAAGGTTCAAGCTGTGCTGTTTTGCAGCTCATAATTATATACAACAGCGTGGGGCATGATAGCTAACAGAAAGTTTTCCAGCTTAATATATTACGTCTTCCTACCTTTTTTTAATTTGTTGTGCTTTGCTTCACAATCTGTCTTTTATTGTGCTAGTGTTAAGACTGAACAAAACTTGAATTGCTTCCCTTTCTAAGAAAAAATGCAAAGCAAGATTGCTGACTCACCCAACCATTCCTATAAAAGGGACTATGCAATACTATTTAAGGGTAGTTTGTGGGTTGTTTTAAAAATCAAGACTTTTCAGCGATTCTTTCTCTGATGTGTATTCTCCCAAACAAAGCTAAAAGTCAAAAGCACAGGCTAATGGCTAGCGTGGCATAACTGCTGACATTCAGGATTTCTGAAATTCTTCAGAAAAGTAAATATATATTCTGAATCAGAATATTACTCCATTTTGAATTCTGTCTCTCTATTTCTTAGAGTCACTAATGGAAAACTGCATTAGTGGGATAATACAATAAGGGATAAATATTGCTATAAAAGAAAAAAAAATTAAAAAGTCCAAACTGTCTAGCTCCTCAGTGTGCTAAATGATAGCATAAAATGCTCTCAGATTTTTCTGTTGGGGATCTTATCAGAAACTTATAGTAAAAAAAATGTATATTTGATTATTCATGTAATGCAGCTAGAATTCGATTTGCACAAAATTTGGAAAGGTGAAGAGAGCCCTACAGATGAAAATGTGAGTAAGAAAATATTAGAATGTGTAGAAATGAATAGATTAAAACTTGCAATTAAAGAAAAAGAAGAATCTGATTATTATTATTATAATATATGGGAATTATTTTATCAATGGTTAGAGAATAAACATGAAAGTAATGCATTATAAAGTTAAATAAGTTAAGAAGATAAATGAATATGGTGGTTTGTTATGACACAAAGAATTTGTACCCTGATGACACACTGTTTAATGAATGATGAAATGTTTGTATTAAAAGAAGAAGAAAAAAAGAATGCTCCCAGATTTTGGCCTGTGGTGTGGCCGGGTGTTGAAATAAAATTCCTAATAAATGAGCAATGAATATGGAATTCCTTTTTTATTAGTGAAGCACAAGAAACAATTGTGCAAATAATATGCAATGAAATAATACATTGATTAGAGCAGCAGTGGGTAACTATGGCAATTTTACGACCTGTGGACTTCAACTCCCAGAATTCCTAAGTCAGCCATGCTGGTTCAGGAATTCTGGGAGTTTGTCCACAGGATGTAAAGTTACCATAATTGTCTGCCCCTGGATTACAGTGACTAAAGCAAACTAAAACGTACGGTGGGAAAGGCGGGGGGAGAAACAAGGAGGAAGGAGGAAAAGAAAGGATAAGCTTCATATAACATTATTTCAAACTTTATACTTAAAATATCTAGATTGTATAGAAACAAATTGTTCTATTTTCTCAGTTTTTGCTGTAGAAATTTCAAAAAGTAGTAACATTTATCAGAATGCTTTATACTTTTAAATGTAAGCATTCATGTATATTTTTAAAGAGGCATAAAGAACACATATCTCGAATCTATTCTTGAACATCAGGAGTGTAAATTTAGTTCATGTATATAGAGTAGTTATCTTGGCCAAAATGAGGTTCCAAATCATAAAATGTCAATTTCCATATTTTACAAGTATTTATGGACAAAGAACAGACCAATAAAAGTCAGCCACATAAAACCAAGCTAAAAAGTTTAAAACAGTAAGACCCAAACAATTAAAACAATGAATAATGAATTATGTCTGGTCAGAAATATATCAACCAATAAACATGTCCAGTGTTAAACCCAGAGCTCTCTTGAAGCAATTACTACTGCAGAAAATTTTGGACACCTTCCCAGTTATTTCTGGAGACTGATCGACTTAGTAAGAAGGAAGTATTTGCTCTTCTGGCCAACCTAAACAATTGGTTAACAAAGGTGTCATTCATTAAGAATGCCAGGCTTGTTACAGAGGGCAGCACAGAAACACTTCCAGCTTGCTCTCTGTCATACTCAACCTAACAAGGCATAAGAAATCTTCGGGTGACATGTTATTTCATCTCCCATCCAGAAGCTCCAGATGGCAGAATGCTATATCTAACTAGTGAGAATGTTTTCTAATGCAAGACACAAACAATAATAATAGATAATAAAGGTCAAACATATAGGCCACTGTTATAATAGGAGCTTTACTTCTCTCTCTCTCTCCATCCGTCTCTCCATCCCCCCCTCTTTCTCTCTCTCTCAGATTTGTTCCTTTATTTCTTTCATGAAAATATATATGTGCCTGAAATGAACCCACATTATTTCTACAAAATTCTGACATCAAAACCAGGTGTGGGCATGATCATTTATGAGGCAAGGTGATATCTCAGTGTGCTTTCTAACAGACGCTTCTTATTTAGAAACCCTAGAAAAAATGATGACAATCCATGTAGAGCTAGATATCAAAATTATATGTGAACCTCTAAAAAAGAAAAGTACAAGTCCTTGCACTAAAACTGTATACATTTTCAGAATCGATGGCTAAAGCCCTTGGGCTTCATGGGATAGAATATTGAAAAAACCTGATGAATTATCCATTGATCAAAAAGGAAGTAGAGCCTTAATATACTGGGATATTTTCAATGCAAAGTTGATAGCGGTGGCATTAGTTTAATCCCCTGAGGTTCACGTTGCTGGCACCCAAGCAACTTTTTTTCCCCCCATTCCTGGCACCAAGGTAGCTACTGAGGCAAATTGGGTCATTAAGTAGCTTGTACAGTTGCCATACTTTTGAGCATGCTGATCTAGCAAAATATATGTATTTATCATGAGGGTAATACAGTACAATCCCATTTATCCAATTGACCTGGAGGGCATCCAAAACATTCAGATAATCAGATGGTCAAATAAATGGAAGTACATAGTCTTGTATGTACATGGAGTTACCCAAGGAACATATGGTAGTGTATTTAATTCCGCATATTGCGTGGTTCCTTTCTCTAAGGGAAAATAACTCAATAAATATGGCATATGTACAAAAATCAGATCCCATTAGATTAGCAGAAGATTTTTCTTTTGCTGCTTATATAGGAAAAACATACATGGATAAAATATATACTTTTTCTGTCACTTTCATATTTCCATTGTCATCTTTCAGCAATGTATCAGGTAAACAGTTTTAGCCAGGGGTGGGATTCAAATAATTTTACAACCAGTTTTCTGCCCTAATGATTTCTTCCAACAACCAATTCACCAAACTGCTCAGAAAGTTAACAACTGGTTCTCCTGAAGTGGTGCAAACTGGCTGAATCCCACCACTGGTTTTAGATGAGGTCCACTTTTTACCTAGCAGTAAGCCATTTTTAATTGATTAGGATCTAGTTGTGACTTTCAGTGTTTAGGATTAAGTTATTTAGGTTGAATTAAAAGTCATTCTGCTTCCTTCCTATCTAATCTTTTGGGGATAATCTCGATTAATTAAGATAACTGTGATAACTGTGTTTCATTAAATAATAATTTAGGTTCTTTCGGTGCCAAAATAATCTTGTTGAAGTTAATCTGATAATCACATTCATAATTTATTGGGTGTGGAAACCCTGCTAACTATCCCTCCCTGCATAGGGAACACCCATGCACACTTCCAATTTTGGATTTGTCAGTCTGGTGTAAGGAATCTTAACACTTCAACAAATACTTAAAGCAAATTTAAACAATCTGTATGTAACATTGCTTTCTTTTAGCTAGACATCTGTTAATAAGGTGCAGAGTAAATGTCACACACTCTTATATGAGTGCACTTTCCTGATCTTTCTTTCAAAGTATGCTGTGGTATAGTGCTTAGAGGGCTTAGAGATTGTTACAAGATATTGCGGCTTTTTATGGACATGTTACTGGCATTTCAGAAAAAGTCATTCCAAAGCATAGCAAAGAACCATGCACTATAATTTTTGAACGGTTGAATGAATACCCAAGCCTAGCTCAGATATGGTCTGTGCTATTTTTGATCTGTGCCAAGTTCCAAAGTCCATGTATTAACCACAAAACAGCACCAAATTATCAATTTCTACGCTTCTACTGACATCTCATAATTTTTCCCTCTTATGGAATGATGCACTATGGAAATAGATTATCAATAGTTTACCATTCAACCACCTGCATCCTAAACACTTTCCTTTGTTAGCATGGAAAGGAAGAAACAATGGTATAACTTTATGAAAAAGAAATTCGAAAGGATTAAAACCAGAAAGGATCAACCATATGGCAGAGTCTTCTGCAGGAGAGTTTCTTGCAGAGCATTCATTCATGAGAACTATATAATCCAGATCCTAAATCTAGCAAAACAAATATGAAGTAATAATGGCAAGCCAAGTTAAAAGTTGAGCAACAAGTCAGTAAAAATGTGTTCATGCAAGAGAGATTATTTACACACACACACACACACACACACACACACACACACACACACAGAGTATATATACTGTAGAATACAAGGAAATATGCTAAGAAGCTGCTAGATTTAAAGGATAATAATAGAAGAGAAGGAACAAATTTTTTTTAAAGTTAATTCATTCACTTTATCTCCACTACCAAATTACCTATACCTTAAGTTATAGAACAGTATATCCAGTTACTTGAATCAAGTGAGACTTATGTTTGAGTACTAGAAATTACCCTTTTAATCATTGCTTTCACATATAAAAGAGGAAAATGCCAAGTAGAATGATGAAAATGAAGTTTAAAACAAGATGACAAATTAAGCAATAACAAGTAACATGGCCAGCTGGAACTCATTTCAGTTGGTTCTTAAAAATAACTCAGTCATAAAAAGTTGATCTTTTTAACTAAGACATGTAAGCAATCAATAAAACCACCCTCCTTATTTGAAGATTAGAAAGTAGGCCAGGACTAAACACTAATCTTTCAAAAGTGATATGTAAAAATTATACATGTTTCTGGATTAACTTGTGCCCCAGGTTAATTAATTTGAAAGCATTATAAGATTTAACATATGGAAGAAGAACAACAACAAAAAAGAATATTTCACAGTGCCAAACTTGAAAAATATGTAGGAAACATATCCTTGGGTTTTAATAAAGCACATGACAAGCTCGTGACCCTGAAAAGCTCTTAAGAAAACTCAGAAATCACGGGACAAAGATTAATTTCTTTTATGGATAGGTTGCCAAGAATTTTCTGATATTACGTGATGTGTGTGTGTGAGGGAGAGAGAGAGTGAGACAGAGAGAGAAATGACACAAAATTGGGAGAGGTCCTTTTCCTTGATGCAGTCTAGTTATAGGGTATCCTTCCCAAAGAGACTTTGCTTGGCCCCTATGTTCAATTTTCAGACCTAGGTGAGCACTCTGCTTAGTCTTTAATTATTATTATTATTTTAATGTTGCAGTGCTTGTCAAAGAACTGTGTGATATTTCTGTTCTGTGCTACTGGTTTTACTTCTCTTTTAAGTCTTGTGCTATATTTTGCCTCCTCTTCTGTAGTATGAGCCCATGAAAATGCATACAATAGTCTTTAAAACAAAGTGAAAGGTTCAGTATATTTCTTAAACTGTAAGTATGTTACGCAGCTGTAGCAGCAGCATAGACTATACATTTGGTGGCTTAAATATTCTCTAAGTCTTCATACCTTTCCCCCTCTTTTTTTACCCATTGAAGTAGCAACTCAGCAGGACTTTTTGCCCCTAAATGTCTTCTGGAGAATGCCTTACCTGGCATCCTCTCCACTGAACCAATTGAATGAGAGAGACAGAGCATATTTACCTAGTCATTACCAAAGTATTAAGTCATTTGTCTTGGGCTCTCTGTCCTTCCTCACAGGACAGATTTAATTTAAAATTGAATTTTATTTCAAAAATATAAAACCAAACACAAAATACGTTTAGGTTTAAATATTAAAACAGAGATAATCATTTCTGGAACAGATATATTACAGACCTGTACAGAGAATATAAATTACAGATTCCAAGAAAAGGAGACAGCAATAATAAGATTTCAACAGACTACTACATATAAAAGTTAATGCAAGAACTCTGGCAAATCACAAGGTGGTGCAGAACTGCTACCATTGGCTTTTTGGAACAGAAAGTACCCAACTGAGTAATACATATTATAAATTATAAATAAAATAAAATTATTATATTCATGCATGTACAAAAGGAAAAGTTACTTAGCAGCAGAAAGACCAAGCAAAATGTAGGATTCCAATGTAGTTCTCACTTGAAACTTCCATATTCTTAGACTTTGGAAACTGGCACTAACTCTTTTCCAATGAATATTTGGAAATCTCTTCTCCCTGGAAATTCCAACATAAATAAGGGATGGAGCTTTATCCATCCCTGGCTCCCAGCTTCTTTCTTCTCTCTATTCCTTGAGAGGCTTACTTGCAATCACCCAAAAGAACTAAGTCAAAGTACCTCATTTCATCATTGACCAGTTTTATGTGACATAAAATGTGGGAATAAAATAAAAGCTAAAAAAATAAAAACAAAATAGAATGTAAGATAAATTCAATGCAGCCAGCACAAGTGACACTTCCGTAGTTAAAGTAAAGCACTTTGAAGACTGAGACTATTAAATTTCAGTGAAAAGACCAGTGCAAGAAAAGAAACAAATAAACACAGGAGTTAACACAGTTAGTCTTAAACTTGGAGGAAGTTTCGCCAGACCCAACATTCTGTTCTTAAAAGGTAACTGAAATAAAAGGATAGAAAGTTCGGCCTGGATACTAAGCTAGTGAAGGTATAATAAATTTGTGTTGCAGATCTTGGTAGGAGAAGTAGAGAAGGACATGGGCTGCTACTTCACTGACTCTTGACTTCATTGACAAGGCATTCATTACATGGTATGTTCTGGAATTGTCCTTCCAGAGTCCCAGTATACAGGGCATTATAAAGTGCAAGTATCAGACCTCTTTAGTATCTGGGTATGATTTATTTACCTAATAAGAAATCAAGGAATTAAGATGGTTAGTTTTTAGTTTTATTTGATTTATATCCCGCCCTTCTCCAAAAGGACCCAGGGCGGCGATGTGCAGAGTTTGACATTCCATTTCAAATCATCTTTGTCTGAGGTTCCTCCTGGACACGTCATAATCCATTGACATTATTTTATGAGAAGAAAAGCCATATTAATGCAACTTCTCCTCCAATTCCATATTTTGATAGAAGGTCAAGTTACACATATGGGTGTAAGCCTATGGTAAAAATAATAAGATTGTTAATCAACATTTCAAGATGTTACTTATGCAGTGACTTCAATTCTAAGCAATCCTGCTTCCATAGAAAGGACAATATTAGACATATACCAAGGCAAACAAACAAACAAACAAACAAATGTTGTTGTTGTTATTCAAATCATCAACAACAACACCATCAGACTTATCTTCAAAGATCACAAACATGGAGTGTAATTCTGAGAAAATAACATGCGTACAACTAGTTTGTTAAATTAAATATCAGAGTCATTCCAAGAAAAGGGTGGTCGGTGGAAATTAGAGTTTGAATCAGTGGTGGGCTTCTGCCAGTTTAGACTGCTTTGAGCGAACTGGTAGTCATGACCTGCAGGTGGGTTCGCCCCCGCCCACCTACCTCGCCACAATCCCGTCCTATATCACTGTGTTTTTGATGCTGCACACATGTATGGAAGCCGCGAGCGAGCGAATTGCTGTATGTTTTGATGCTGCACGATGTGTAGGTACTCACATTTTTCGTGCTGGGCAAACTGGTTGTTACAATATGTGACGCCCACCTCTGGTTTGAATCTCCAGTTTTGGCCAATGTGCTTATTTATAAACAGCAAACGATTCTGTCTAACCCTTTCATAGTACATTTTGTGCCATGGGTTTTACCTGAAGATACCACAGTAGGATCAAGTGTTCATATGAATTGTATCATTTCAAACTAGAGGTCAACGTGTTTTGAACATGCACATATGACGTTAGATCTTCCATTTAAGCATGGACATAGTGTATTTCTTCTGCACTGGCTTCCTATTTATGTAAAAGTTCTAAAAATGAGAGAGATTTTTAACAAACAATATACTGAGTTCCCCTGTCACTGAAGGGAAGTGAAACAAACTCTTTTCCCACTTCAGAAATCTACTGCTGTGCACTGTGCCTATAGGGAAGCTCTGTCAAATGTTTCAACAATCTGGGTTTGTCCAGAATGTGCCTAAATAAAAACCAGAGAAGGCTCCGGGAAAGTGAGAAATCACCATTGACAACACATTTTACCTGGCAGTCTAAGACTGTTTATCAGCATAATAAAAAATGTCAATACTTACCACCTGTCTAAAATATGCAGTAATAATAAACCTTGTAGAGGACACATTGTGGTCAGTGTTGAGATATTAGTTTATATCTCTGGGAAGAAAAAGGAAGGCTGTGATTCCTCCCACAGGGAAAAGCTTGTAAGTAGTTGAGGTCTTTTTTATCTTCAGTGCTCATCTATGAAAAAAAAATTCATTGGTTTTTTTCTTTCTTTCTTTCTTTCTTTCTTTCTTTCTTTCTTTCTTTCTTTCTTTCTTTCTCTCTCTTTCTTTCTTTCTTTCTTTCTTTCTTTGTTCCTTCCTTCCCTCCTCTTTGTTTAAATAGTTTAATGTACTCCATTTTATGTCATCAGATTTATGAAAAAGTGTCCTTTCTTTTTTTCTTTTTTCTTTCTTTCTTTCTTTCTTTCTTTCTTTCTTTCTTTCTTTCTTTCTTTTTTCTTTCTCTTTTTAAATACCATAATATACTCTATTTTATGTCATCAGATTTATGAAAAAGTCCCTTCCTTCCTTCCTTCCATCCTTCCTTCCTTCTTCCTTTCTCTTTTTAAATAGCATAATATACTCTGTTTTATGTAATCAGGTTTATGAAAAAGCAAACAGATCACTTTTCAATTCAGGTGCTGACTGTACATTTGGTTAAAATTTAAACATTATGGCAGGTTCTTTTACAGAAAAAGAAATATTTTCCTCTGCCTTGAGCAATGTACTCACCTTTTTTGTCCTGGGGTTTTTGGTATGCATAAAAAGACAATAAATGAGTGCTGGTTAATGTTTTTCTTATAATGTCATTAACAGAGGAAGATGCAACTTGGAATTCTCAGTAAATGAATTTGACTAACATCTCTCATCCTACACTATCTGTCTGTCTTTGGGGTTAACCTTTCCAAACACAACATATTTTTGAAGGAACAACTTTGATTTCTCCCAGTTCACAGTAGCTCCCATCAGCCTCTGATTAAAGAGCCTTTGGATTTTTTATATAAAAGCATACAGTACAACGAGATGCCATTAGCATGCTTGGGAATATCTTTATAAGCAGTCCAAGGTAATTTTCCTATATATATATATATATATTCCACCTCTAAGAACTTGCAACTTCAACAAGACTGTCTTTAAAAAACCCGAAGCTTTGAGAAAGAAAGCTGACCCTACTAGGAGACATGCAAGGACACCCACCCACGCCCTACAGCTAAACATATTCATGTAAATTAATGACTATTATATATTTAAGAAAAAGACAGTAAAGCAGGAGCTGACAGCTATTGCAACCGGTGGCCAGAAGAATGCTAAAATAATAATGTTTTGGGGAAAAGAATGAAAATTTGCAAAGTTCTCAAAATCTCATGTAGGACTCCGATGGTGATCTTTCAAGATTTTAGGCATTTGTAAATGTTTAATGAATGTTTGAAAAAGGACAGCAACAGCAGATGGCATCAAGAGCTGTCAAAGTCAGCCTAGTGCCCACAAGTACCCACTACTGACCCCTAAAATCTCTCTTGCGGAGTGCTTTCCATGCCTGCAGCTTGATCCATCAGGGAATGTCCGTACCTGTATTATTAAAGCACAGGTTGCCAGGCTTCTGAACAACACTTTCTCTTTTACTAAAACCTCAAGACATTAATAAGAGCCAGATACCAAGAAAAGAAAGAAAGGGGGGAATGATTATTTAGAACTAATGTTTATTAATTTATTCTGGTAGATTGGAACCCACAGTTCCTTTATAAATTTATGCTTGCTTACCTAAGCTTTAAATATTTAAGGTGGAGACTTTTACAATTCTTATGTAATTGGAAGTCAGAAATTCTTGTTAATCTAATATGAATCATCCTGAGGTCTATGGTCACCCCACATCTAATTGAAAAACAGATAATAAATGTCTGCCCTATTTTATTGTTTTATGATGCCCGCATATATATTAAACAATTTTAATTGATATATTCAGCCCAAACATATCTGAGTAATTGTTTAAAAGTTTCAAAAAGGGATAACAAAATATATCTAAATTATGATACAATTCCCTCGGCTTATATCAGCTTAGTTTTTTAAAAAAAAAGCATTTGTAATACAAATTGTGAGCTACAGGTAGGGCTGGAAGGAATAAGAATGTTGTGCTTGTGTGTGTGTGGAAATGATAAGTTTTAGAACGGCTTGCTTTATGACTTCAGGTAAAATACCTTATGAATAATATAATCATTGTCTGGAGTTAGTGAGTGTAAAAAGATGTGTAATCAGTGTACTGTGATACAGGAATATTAACACTTTCACACTGAGTTAATACAGATTCTGAAATTAGTTTTACCAAAAAAAAAAAAAAATCCTCAGGTCATCTAAACCAGCGGAATATGCTGCAGCACAGATCTCAGACCAATGTACAGGTGTTTAATTTAGCTCAAAAAGAGAAAGGGCCTACGGATCTCATTGCTTGTTTTTTTTTTTTTTTTATCTTCCCATCCTTAGCCTAAGCTGAATATTTGGAGACCAGGAATGACACGCTGAGGCAGGGATGTGTACAGAAATCCTTGAACTATTGCAGATATTGCAGGTTTAATAGAGAATAGCTGAGGGAAATTACTTAAATTACAGCAAGGACATGTTTATAGGGCAGCCTCTTTCATAAATCTTTTCTCCGCCCCCCCCCCTCCATGAATATACCAAAGTCCCCTGAAGAACTGAATGGCTGATTATGTGCATTAAAACAAGGGGGTGTAGCAATTAATACTGCATTATGCCACATGTATAATGCTAGTCTGTGTTCAGCTATTCCTTTTTGTTCTCGTTGCTTTTACGTGGCCCTTCCTATTGGTGAGAAGAATTAGTATTGAGGAGACCCATGAAAACAATTCTTCTTCCTCTAAGATTCCTCCTGTTTTATTCATGGAGGACTTTCGTATCCCACTTTCTTTCCACATGGAATTCAAACATGTGGCGTTCCTTCTTACTGTAATCAAGGTACTGAAGCTTAGCAACTCCATGTATCCTTTGATTATATGCTAAAACATATTTAAATCATCTTGTAGGGTGCTTATTATATAACATTGGATTTTCAATTAGTAGTGGCATTGACTGATCTAATAATGGTACCAACAATTTTCTGTTGGAATGACTATATTAGATATTTTCTGGTCCATTACACCTGGCCTAGTTCTGCCTTAAGATAGGATTGCTCTCTTGCAAATTGTGCATTTTAAAATATACATAGGGAAGGTCACATGATTTAAATGCTCATCCTCTAGAACACTACTGTCAAACTCCCTGCTCACGGGTAGGATGTGTCACACGCTGCCCATGCCCGGTTTAGCAAAGGGGACAAAAAGTCTTGATACATCACATGATGCCACTGTGATGGCATGAATTTGACACCCCTGCTCTAGAACAATCAAGCTGATTCAATATGAATCATCAAATCAATCCAGAGTTCAGCTGAATCATCAATTCAAGGAAATTCAATTCCTGTCATGGATTTAATTCCGGGGGGATTTCCATGTGCAAAACCTCACCAAATGCTTTGATTGACTGAAGGGTATGATTCAACACAATGATCTGATTCCAAAAACTGATTCAATTCAATAGTTTGATTAAATTGGCATTGAATCAAATATTTGAAGCACATAGTCACACACAATTACCCTGTTTCCCCGAAAATGAGCCCTCCCCGAAGATATTGCAACACAGCAGCAGCCATGAGGTGACCACGCTTGCCACCTCCTACACCTCAAAAATAACAAGACCTCCCTGAAAATAAGGCCAAGTGCTTATTTTGGGGGTCAAAAGAAAATAAGACCCTGTCTTACTTTTGGGAAAACATGGTAAGAGAAGTAGGTGTAGATGTTAGGCTGTTGTAGATATAAAAATATAATTTCTTTATAAAAAAATAAAAAGCATATAGGAATGCCTTTCCTTCCTTTCTTCGTTCCTTCCTTGGTTCATTCGTTCGTTCGTTCCTTCCTTCCTTCCTTCCTTCCTTTCTTAGTTGAAGTTTATATTAGTAAATTTGAACAGGATATTCAACCATCAGATTACCCTGCAATAATGGGGGAACTTTTGCTGCCTAGGATATAGCAGCAAAAGACATACCACCCACTCAAGTCAAGAGATAGAGGATTCAAAACTGGCCAAATTATTTTAGCACCTGAGGCAGAAAAATCCCACAAGTATCTCTCCCCATTTCACTATAAAAATATAACAATTATAAATTAAACAACTATTTCCTGCCCTTTCAGGAGACCCAGATTTAGCTGCTGAAACAACCACTTCATCTTTCTTAGAAGTTGGCTTGCCTTTTATGAGAACTGAGTAAACTGTTGATTGTCATTCGTTATTTGTATGTGTTGTTTCTCCCAATTCTCCCTTCAGTTTCAAATAAACGAGATGTCTCATTTTCATCCCTGAAAAAGATAACTCCGTAACTACCTTCCCAGAAAAGCTGAGGACTTTCTTCTCTTTGGCTCTTAAATAAGCAGCGGAAACTGAAGTTTATAAACACACTGGCGCTCGTAACATTAGAAGCACTCGGTGTGTTTGCAAGTCCCAAAACACACAGCCTCATTTGCTGCCCAATCAAACTCAGTAGTTCTAATAGTTACCTTGGCAGGTCTTGCTCTGGAGTTTAAAATTCCCGACTTACAATATATATAGTTAGTCTTAATAAATAAATGACTTGGACCATGCATTATATATATCACTCAAATCCACGAGGACACAAATTATGTATAATACATTGGCTGTGTAATTTATTTATTAAGCAAAATGTGAATTTTCCATGCTTGTGTTTGGAGGCACAGTTTGTCACACATGGCTAAATGATGTATTCTTATTAGTCCCACTCAATTACCAAGTCATCCCTCTGTGCTCTCCGTATTTGTTAATGATAGTGCCACAACGCTTGCGTCTACAATACCTGTGATTTTAGTGATTCATAACCACTCACTAAAACTGTGAAAATGATAAATTGACTGCTGTTGATTAAATGCCGCCAACACTCTGTTCCGTATATGTTTGCGGTTGGTGAGAAGTTAAAGAAATAGCGCTGCTCCAATCATTTAAATATCTAATTAAGCAGAGCTCTTGTGAGATATTTGGGGAGGGGGAAGCATTTGGAGAATGAACGAGCCAGGAATGTAATGGGGATTTGTGTGGGGTGAGTGGGGGGTGGGGGGAGAGGTTAGAGAAAAAAGAAGGCTGATTTGCCTGCATAGATCTGCTCTGGTGTAACATTGCAGCAGGCCGTGTTCAAACAATAGGGGTGGGGAATAGAATGGAGGGTTGGAGAAAAGGGGTAGAGGGAGAGGAAAAAGATAGGGAGAAATAAAGGACATTCTTTTTAGTTCACTGCAGTGCTGCAAATAGTTAATTTGTAGACTTCTGCTGACTGCCAAGATTAGCAGAGCAGGGAGACCCGTGGTTATGCTAAAAGGCCAAGTGACAACCTCTAGGGAACAGGGCAAGCAGAGAAAGGGGTATATTGCTAGCCAAGGGAGCAAGCTTACCTCCTTTGCACCTCTGCCATCTGGAAATGGCTTGGCCCTACGAAAGGGAAAGATGGAGGGGACGGAAATACCAACTTCAAACAAAGATTAATTATCGGACTTCCTGTTCCGCTTCTGGCGGCGACGGACGAACTCTGGGGTTCGTCCGCCGTTTTGTCCCTCTTTCGGCCCCTAACGGGGCGGGGCACCCCCTTTTCCTTTGGGGGGGCCCTCTGCAGGGCTGGCTTGCCTGGGCTGGTCCATCCTGGCGGCAGCTGGGAGGCGGTCCGGGTCTTCAGCCCAGGAGGAAGGGGGCATGCTGCGGGGGGCTTGGTTCCCTTCGCCAACGGAGGTTGGCAACAATTAACCAATTTGGAGAGAGCTGAAGGCGGGTCGGAAGCCTTCCGGGGCTTTGGCGGCGAGAGGGAAAGTGAGTGCTTTTTCAAACTATTTTTCTTTGCTGGCAGCCTGGACTGAAAGAACTGTGGAGGGGGGTGTTTGTTTGTTAAACCCCCCCTCGGTGCAACAGCGGCGGTTAGAAATGATTCCTCGTTGCGAGGGAGTTATTTTGTATCCGGCTTTTTTTTTCTAAGCAAGTGAAAGCAGTTTGCGGCTTGTATCTACAAATGTATCTAAGTCCGGTGGCTTGAAACAATTGTATCTTTGACTTTCTCCGGCTGGTTCCCAGGCAGGGCGGTGGAAGATGGCTTCCCTTTGTTCCTGAAAAGTTACTTTTGTTTGTGGAAAAATACCAACGTTTCTTGATGATTTGGACTGCCTCTCGCTACCAATGAAGAAATTTTTGGACTGATTGATTCCTTCTCTGGAGTGCCTCCTTTGTTTGAATATTTGTTTTTGCAACTTGCTCTCTTTGGGGATTTTATAAACTTTCTACAACTTTGATTTGGACCTTGTTCTTCTGACTTGCCATAGCGGCCCCACCCAAAAAACGCCATCTTAGTGGCACGGATTTTAACAGTTTACCATGGCTTCTATCACATCAGAAGTGGCAGGACTGGAAAGAAGAATGACAGCTCTGGAAGAAGTGTTACAAACTTTGGTGCAGGAAATTAAAGGATTAAGACAAGAAAATAAGGATTTCAGACAGGGACTTATGGAAACACAGAACCAACTAAAGGAGAATATACAGAAGACCGAGGAATTGGAGGGGGGGCTGGCTGGGGCAAAGGGGGAACTTAAAAATGTTAAAACTGAAGTTGGAGAATTAACTGGGCATATGTCAAGGATGGATTTTGAAAGAATGTCATACTTTTTAAGATTTCAGAACGTTTCTGAGGTAGATGGTGAATATCTTCCTGATCTCATGAGTACAATTTTAGCAGAATATTTGCATAAACCCAAAGATGAGATCAGGGGGGATATTGACCTAGCCTACAGAATAAATTCTGCATATGCCAGGATAAATGAGGTACCCAGAGAGATACATGTTAAATTTGTTAGGAGGTCAACCAGAGAGGAAATTTTGAAGGCTCAGAGAGGTGGTCCGTTAATGTACCAGCAGAAAGAAGTCGCTATCTTGAAACAGATCCCTAAAAAGATTAGAGAGATGAGAAGGAAGTTTTCCTTCTTATCTAAAAAATTGTTTGACCACGGGATTTGGTTTAAGTGGGTGACGCCCGAAGGGATGTTGGTGTTCTGGGAAGGAGGGAGAGTTAGGATTAAAACAGTTGCTGAGGCGGAAGCCTTTCTTAAAAAACATTCCTCTATCCTGGGTGAAGATTTGGGAGGGGCAGGGGGGGCCACGGCCCCGCCCGCTGGGGGCCAGAAAGGAGCGCAGGAAGATGTAATTGCCAAGAGACTTAGATCTAAAAAATGAATTTGTTTGGTTTCTTTTATTTTACTAGCCCAATGTAATTTTTTATCTGGATGTTTGTACATGTCTGCCAGCATAGAGTTTAGAATTTAGAATTTATGATGTATGCACTCACTTCCATCTTGTAGTATATTGAAAAATGTATTACCAATGTTTTATTAAGAGGCCCTGGAGGGGCCAGCGATTCCGTCTTGAAAGTTCTCAAAATTTCTTTGTATTTTACCTTACCTATATCCCTTATCCTATCCTCTTGGAAAATGTAAAAACTAATAAAACTTTTTCAATTTAAAAAAAAAAAAAAACAAAGATTAATTATCGTTGTTGCTTTGGTTAATGTCTTTTCTCTCTTCCCCATCTCCCATCATATCCCAGCTTTCCTGCCTTTAGGTTAATTCTGCTGCAAAGCTTTGGTGCTCATATAAAGCAGAAAAGCAGAAGAAAAGGAGGAGACAAACAAGTGAAGCCCCATTGGTGAGATGCAGGCAACACAGAAAACCACACACCCTTCAGTCCATGGAAAAAACCTCTCTCCACAGAACTGGTCCCTGGTGCCAAAAGATTGGGGACTGCTGATTAACAATGTCTGAAATAATTCCATATTAGTCACCTCCATTTTGCTTCTAATTTTGCTTCTAATTCCATTTTGTGCAGGTATTCCTGCATCAAAAATTTGACTTACATGCTTAAATTGACCAGCCGCCCTGATTCATGGTGGTCATAATAAAGAATTATACTCATGACACTTTGGAATGAAAACTCTATATCAGTTTTGGAGAAGAGATTGAAGTCTTTAAATGTGGCCTCATGTGTGCAATGAGCAAATGGACTCCCCCTTGCCATACCTACGGTTATGGCTCATAATATCTACAAGCTATTATGGTTATGAGAGCCAATAGGCTGTAAAGGTTAAAAAATAGGACTAATAGCAGGGAGAATGGTGATTGAGAAATCCACAACCATCTAATGATATCTGTGAGTTTACCCCTAGCTATCCCTTATGAAAAATACCTTTGATCATCTCAATATGTTTTGATTTCCACACAAAATGACTAGGAATATATTTTAAAACTTCTTTTAATTTCTTACCATTTTATACATGTTGTGTCTTATATGAGTTGGAGAGGGAAGAGGCAGAACTACCAGTGGACTTCTTGATTACACAAGTCAAGGAAACCCTGGATAATGGCAACTCCTGTATACAAGAAATATTAAATACTGACTACTGAATAGATATATTGACTAGTCCTAAGCAATATCCAACATCTTTCAGATCAACTCATATTGTGTAGCATTTCTTGCAGATGATTACCAGAATAATCAGTGTTTTTCACTAGGATCATGAAAAGATGTCAACTGGCAGTTTTGTGCTCATAGGTGGCTGTCGGGTGTTCATTTTTATTTTAAAATTAAGTGATTGGTTAATGTTCCTACGGCTTTAGTTTCCTGTATCAATTTTTTGTCCACAGTCCTTATACATAAACAATCTATAAACAGTAATAATAAAACTCTTTGTGGCATATTTTGAGGGATCTCCTATCTTCCATAATTTTTGTCCTATTCCATGTCATCTGACCTAGTTGGCATGCTCCACCTCCTAGGCATTAAATAATATCAGTACATAAAACCTAGGAAACCGGTCTTCTCTGTAATGCCACCTGCCTTCTGGAACATCATCCCATCAAAAAGTCATATGCAATGCACACAGCAACCGCATTTAAATGGTTTCTTAAAATCTAGTGTAGGCTTGGTTCTTGAGGTAGAGTCAACGAAGGATCCCTTGAGAGATGTTCTGGGCTTTTTTCAATGATAGCTGATTTTATCCCCTGAAGTTTATTTTAGGATGATATAATTGTATGTTATAACTGTGTTGCATTCTATAAACCATCCAAAGACATAGCAAATTAAAACAACTTATACATGTCATAAATCAATTATTCTTTTTAGGTGGAACCCAACAATCAGGTTGCCTCTTTGTTAGAACTTTTATTGTTTTCATTGTAAGTTTCTTTTTTTTTTGGTTGTTGAAAAAAGTTTTATTGGTTTTAACAATTTATAACAGGAAAGGGATGGGTAAGGTATTAGATAATATTTTGGAGCTTCCACATCGGGTTTGATGACCGCCTCCGGGTCGTCGTACATATTTCATTACAAAAAAAAATTTATTAAAAGGAAGGGGTACATACATTTTAAAATCATAAATTTTCATATTATTTTATGCATTCAATTACTTTATACTATTGACATCCGTACAGGAATTGCCATCATAAAAAAAAGAAAATATAACAAATTATTTTTGCTATCTGAGCCTCTTTGCTATAGTCTCTTCCTCCTCCTGTGGCCCCTCCCATTCCCATCTCATCATCATCCAGGATTGAGGAGTGTTTTTTAAGAAAATTATGCGCCTCTTCAACTGTTTTGATTCTAACTCTTCCTCCCTCCCAGAATACCAGCATCCCTTCGGGCATCAACCACTTGAACCACACCCCCTTTTTAAACAATTTTTTAGTTAAGAAAGAATAGTTCTTTCTTATATCTCTTATTTTCTTTGGGATCTGCTTCAGTATGGCCACCTCGTTTTGCTGATACATCAAAGGACCCACTCTTTGCGCTCTCAGTATCTCCTCTCTCGTTGACCTTCTTATAAATTTAATATGTATCTCTCTGGGTAAATCATTTAGTCTGGCAAATGCTGAATTAATTCTATAAATCAAATCAATGTCCCCCCAAATAAATTCCTTATCTTTCTTAACGTAATCCGCTAACATAGTAGCCATCACCGCTTTTAAATTTTCATTCGGTAATTCAGGAACATTCTGAAATCTTAAAAAGAAAGACATACATTCAAAATCAATTTTAGACATTTGACCAGTAATATCTGAAAGTTCTTTCTTAAAGTCTTTTATCTCTTCCTTCATCTCAACCGCCCCCCCTTCCAGCCCCACAATTTTTTGTTTATTATTTGTTATTTCTCTTTGCACCCCCAATGCTTAAATTGTCTTTTCGGATTTGTTGCATTCCATTCATTATCCTCTGAAACATCTCCTCTACATTTAATGGCTGAGGGCTTGGTGACTTAGGATCCTCAATTTACAATAATACAATAGCAGAGTTGGAAGGGACCTTGTAGGTCTTCTAGTCCAACCCCCTGCATGGGCAGGAACCTTATACCATTTCAGACAAATGGCTGTCTAATTTCTGTTTCCTTCTGTAGCATTGCTGAAATCTTTGATTGTGAGGATGGGCTGGGTCTTGTAGATGTTGGAGCAGAACTTGATTTCCCAGATGGGGGTTTCCTCGAAGCCATAATTAAAGTTTTAAGTATCAGTGCATAGAGAAGAAAAAAGGGAAGAAAAAATGGCGCTGTTGGGCGGGCAGTCTGTGAAGTCCGAGACAAAAGCAGCTGAAATTCAAATTAAATTTGCAACATCCAGAGAGAAAAAGGGGGGGGAAAGGAAAAAACTTTCCAAACAGGAGCAGAAGGTTTCACGAAGGAGGATAACACCGAGAGACACTAGATAAGTCCTTTTCTTATATATTTTGAAATTAGTCTAGTTCTGTTAAAATAGAGGAATGCTTACTTTCAAAGAAGAAAAGTTCCATCCTGGGAACAAAGAAAATGCCATCTTTCCGCCTTGCCGGCAGGGTGGACAAATTAGAAGTGGAAACAGTCAATTTAAAATATAACAAGACTCAGGATACATTGTTTAACAGCAATCCCTTCTTTAACAAGCAGTTTCCTTTTCCAATAAGTCCAACGGAAGCCACTTTCGCTTTCTCCGCAGCGCGGGACTCTTTCACACTGCTGCTTTAATTCCAAGGGGGGTTGTTTCCAACTCCCCCCCTATCTCTCTTTTCCTCACTTTGAATGCAAAAAAAAAGTCCAAATAAGGCACATACCAATTTTCTAATCCGGAGCCCCAGCGCAGCCATTCAGCCCCAAAGTTTCAGCTCCTTTAGACATCCTCCATGTTCCAGCTCCTTTGGCGAAAGGGAAGCTCCCCCCGCGAAAGTTCCCCAGCCCCTAGGGCGAGGCGGCAGCCCCCCCGACAGCCGTTGAGATGGGGGCCATCGCCGCAAGCCACCCATGCAGAGGGGGGGGGATTTTAAACCTCCCCCCCCGCGCCCAAGGGCGCAGCTGAGGCAACACAGCGGTGGACGTGAAGGATCCACGTCCGTCCGCATCCGAAGCCGGAAACGATCTCCATTGTAAGTTTCTTTAATACCAATTCAAAATGTTTTTTTGAAGATCTGATTTAAGATAGTGGCAGAAGTTTGTTTAATCTTAAAGAATGGAGGATTACAGCTTCTCATGGATTTAAATGAAAATCTCTAAAGAAAATAAATGTTTCATATATGGCATTTAGCTCACAAAGTTGGATTCTTCAACAGACACAGAGAATTATGTTTAGATAGTGATTGCTTTTCTTCACCTCAAATATCTCTCATTTTTCACAAAAAATGATAAATTATTCTGGCTCTTTATTCTTAATAGGGAAAAATGGGGAAAAAAATTCAATTGCCATTTTCAAAGTCATTATAACCAATAATGACTCCAGAGATTTTTTCCCCAAATTGATTCAGTTTGATTCATAGATTCATCCTGAGAATGTTTCTGCCAAATTTAGAAGATGTCTCTTCAACCATTACAGAAAGCATCAAGATAAAACCTAAAAATTATCAGATTTAAGATAATAATAATAATAATAATTTATTACTTATAAACCGCACCCTCTCCCCACAGGGACTCGGGGCGGTGCACAGGAGGAATAAGAACAATAATTATATACATATGTCATTAAAAATACATTAAATTAAGTGACCTGTGCTAAAATACCCGTTAAAACTATCTAACTAGAGATCCCCAATAAACCCTAAAAACAGAGGAGTAGCTATCCCAGGCCGGCAAGGCAGAAAAAGTGTGTTTTCAATTTAAGACGGAAGGAGCGGAGGTCCGTGGTGGTCCTAATATCGGGGGGGAGGTCGTTCCAGAGGGCTGGGTCCGCCACAGAGAGAGCCCTTCCCCTGGGTGTCGCCCGCTGACAAAGTCTAGTGGACGGCACCCGGAGAAGTCCCTCTCTGTGGGAGCGAATCGGTCGTGAGGATGTATGAGGCAGGATCCGATCCCGCAAGTAGCACATGTATTGCTATTTTTTCTTCTCCACATTTAGGGATATTTAGGGATATAAATGTTTTGAATTAAAAAGAAAAAGAAAGCAAGCATCCAACTGCAGAATAGGAAGGGGGCTTATAGAAATAGCTGGTAAGATAAACAAAAGTATGAACACATGTAATCTCTACCCCCTGCCCTCTACAACCTTCTTCAGAATTTTTATGCACCGTGGCCTGTGTGAGCATGTACAGTAGGCATATTATGGTAGCAAACAGGAATGCATCTGTGGAGGAAATAAGTCTTCATTTATTAAACTCTATGTTACCATTTATTTCTGTATTAACATATGACAAGCCCTAACTTTGTCATAGAAAGGATCATTATTACAGCAGAAAGCTCAGCCTGACATTTGACACGTGTTCATTCTTTGAAAGATTTACTGACGAAAACACCCTTATCTCTTGTCTTTGAGTTTAAAAAAATTCAGTTTCTTTAGAGTTCTTTTGAATACATGGTGAATAATCCTCTACTGCATATTCTGGAGTCTGAATTTGACTAAACTTATTTACCTCAGTTAATGCAATTTTTTTCCACATCAGTTAACAATGTGAAAGAAGATTTCTCCCACATCATTTCATTTTATTGAAATCATCATTTATAAAAGGGTTCTCACCAAAGTATATTTTATGATCTCTGTTCACAATTCGTTTACTTTTTGTTAATCATGAAAAAATAATTTATGCGAAAGTCCTTTTTCCTTTTTTTTTTTGGTGAAATATCCAAGTGAAATATGGTGTTTAGAAAATATGTTATAGAGTTGTGTCATTTTATGCTAAACTACTAGTCTAATTGTTTTCATTATCTTTTTTTTAAATTAGCAGCAAAAGAAGAAATGAAAATTCATGTATTTGTCACATTTAGAAAAATAAAGCTTGGTGGTTAATATTTTATTTGCCTTCTTTCAGATTATTCTCAAATTATTCAAAAGGAATGTCATCTTCCTTTACAATCACTATTGCACAAACCCAAACCAAAGCAACTAACAAAAATTCCATAGGGATAATACCTTACTGTCTCTTTTCACATTACATTATGTTGTATATTCCATATATTAATTAATTAGGTTCCTTCACTATGTTTGATCATCTAGTTCCTATTATTCTAACTGTTATAAGAAAATTCCATATCAAATGTATTTATACATAATATATAATATATTAGAGGACAAAATCCAGACAAAATAAAGCAAGGTTAATTTATTATTTTAATTAGCAAGTAAAATTAGAGTACTTTAATTGTCAGTCATTGAAATCAATGTAACATCAAAATGCTTCACTGTAATCAATAATCAATTATTTGGGCTTATACAACAAATACATACTTAAATATTTGATTCTTTACTAGAACATTTCTTATGCAAATGTGTTTATAGAAGGGAATTGTTTTGACCATAAATTTGGCTGTGGGTTAATTTTGGATTAGGTATTTTGAGTACAAAATAGTAAAAACTATCAGTTTTTAAGATGATGGTCCATACGTAGCGATCCCCAGCTTTTCCAAATGAATCTCCTCAATTAATATTTCCAAACTTTTTCTTTTTCTTAGTAGAAAGAAAGAGAAAGTATTTCTGTCAATCCTTGATAATATCCATTGTTTTTAGAAGAGAGATGTTGATTTCTCTGTTTTCAGCTGAGCACGTGATATGAACCCATGCTTTCAGACATCATCCTTTGTAGCAGGGGGTCTCCAAACTTGGCAACTTTATGACTTGTGACTTCAACTCCCACAATCCCTCAGCCAGCATGGTCTTAAAGTTGCCAAGTTTGGAGATCCCTGCTTTATAGTAGAGCAACATTGAAAAAGCCACAGAAAGTAGCTTCCTAGTAGATTTCCTCTCTTATATCAGAGCCCGTTTGCCCCAAGGAAGTTGTACATTTTTTAAATAAAACCCATATTGTAAAGATATCATGATTCAGCTGACATTCATTCTCACAAAACCAAATAAGAGCAGCTGGGCAACCTGTTGTAGATCAAAGTGGCGTGTAACAAGGATTATAAATGGCATGCTCTTCTAGCACATTCATTTTAATATTTAGCAATAAATAGAAGGACCGCATGAGTAATATATTGTGTCCCATAATAAGAATGATCATAAACATGTTATGTATTATTATGTATGGTGAACAGGAATGTCCCAGGGTATTGCACAATGAAGGATGCATAGATGCATACTTGTACCTATTGTACAATACAGGCAGTCTTCAAATTACAACAGTTCATTTGGTGACTGTTCAAAGCTGCAAAGGCACTGAAAAAGTGACCGATGACCTTTTCACACTGATGTGTGTTGCAGCATATTTATGATGATCGCAGTGTCCTGGGTTCCTGTGATCACCTTTTGTGATCTTCTGACAAGCCAAGTCAATGGGGAAGCCAGATTCACTTAGCAACCGTTTTACTAACTTAACAATTGCATTGATTCATTTAACACAGAGGTCTCGTTCTTGTGGCCCGCGAGCCAATTGCGGCCCGCAGGACGGTATCTTGTGGCCCCCACCGTGATATGAAAGTATAATATTAGTATTAATATTAATATTAATATAAGGAATCCCTTATGCGGCCCAGCCTCACCCAGACTCTGCCTCCAGCGGCCCCCAGGTAAATTGAGTTTGAGACCCCTGATTTAACAGCTGTGTCAAGAAAATTCGTACAATGGGCAAACCTCACTTAAAAACTGTCTTAGGAACAGAAATTCTGGGGATCAATTGTGGGCACAAGTCGAGGACTATTTGTATTGCTGTCTTTCTTGAGTAACCACCTAACATTTTGAAAGTCTAATAGCAACTTTGTGCATCCATCTGCACACCACTGCTTGTGCCGTGACCCACTAAGATTGTTTTTTTTTATCCTTTAGCAAGTGGTTTTTTTGAAGTCGAAATCTTCAAGACATATCTTTTGTCAAAATCTCAAATTAAGCATAATAGACATTTCAAACTTTCAAGTATAAATGAATAGGATAAAACAACATTTGTCAAAATAAAGACCCAAAGTATAAGGTGTCATAAAAATGCACCTGTCATTTTCCATAAATAAAATTAAGCAGATTTACTGTGAAACAATTTACACAGAAGTATGTAAAATGGGTGGGTGGAAGGGGAGAACCATACAAGATTCTCTAGTTGTAAAATACAGATCTGTGAAAAAAAATATATCCATTTTTATCATCAGCCACATTTTAACAGATGTCTATTTTAATGGCAAATGTATAAATAAATTAATTAATAATGCCAAACTTTCCTCCCTGCTCTACTCGCTGGGTACCTGTTTAATGTTAAAAACGAAATGAGAGAAATACTGTAAGCAAAAGGAAACTGGGCTTCAGTTATATGGGAAACATATGGAACCATTAATTTTATTTTAAAATTAAAAGTTGTGGCCAATAGTTTGGGTGCTCCCATCGCTGTAGGGAACAGACTCGATTTTCATGAGTCAGCTGACTTCAGAAGGAAAGAAATGGTTAACTGCATAACAAAAATTGATAGGAAGGGTATAGAAGGAAAACAGAAAATGGAAATGGCAGCCATTCGTCATGGTCAGATGATGAACATATTCCAGACGCCCACACTAATTGCAGTTTTCTGGTTTCCAGTGCTCCATGCCATCAAAAGTCAACCTCCACAATCTTTTCACCCCATCATTGAAATATCAGGCTCTCTTACAAGACATTAGATCCCAATTACAATCCCTTCTCATGATGCTACTTTCCTCAAAATGCTGTTTCAGGTCCAGGACTGAATTTCTGATGTTTTGGGAGGAGTTATCATCATTCCAGGTTGTTTCCAGGAAAAAAACAAAAACATGTTTTGGTTCTATAAAAAGTATCAAGGCAGTTTCTAGTGGAAAAAGGAAGACTTGCTTTATGCTTGGAAGTTAGTAAGAGAAATAAGAAGGCAAGAGGAGCAGAAATGGGATGGACCTAAGGAGCATCAGTTCCTTAAAACTTTATAACTTTGCATCAGTCCTACTTTGGAGTAAAGGGTGATGGTGTCCAGAGGTGGTATTCTACCAGTTTGGACCAGTTTGCCCAAACTGGTAGCAGAAATCGTGGGAGGCCCTGCCCACCCACCCCAGCTCGATGGCATCCCATCTAGGCCATTTTTTTCACCAAAAGTGCATGCGCGGAAGGCTGTGTCCATTCGTGAAGAATGGCGTGCACTCACATGTGCTAACTGGTAGGGAAGTTAAGTGAATACCCCCCTGGTGGTGTCTTATTATCGTAGGAAAGGGGACTGGGCTTAGTACAGAAAAACAACAGCTCCGATCTGAGCTTGCATATTTGCATACCTCTACAGTCACTCAAAGGGCAAGAAAAACAAAAAAAAAGTAGGTGACTACACAAAGTCAACAAGATAATAAAATCAATGGAGCTTCTTTCTATCAAGCCAGGTATTACATCTCAAAGTTTAATGTGAGAGCTAAAGAAGAGCAAATCAGTCTATTATTTCCACCAGACCTCAAGTGTAAACTTGCTCTAGCCCACTTTCGCAGTCCTGCACATTTTTTAAACTATCAAGTAATGTTCACACTTCAAACATATATTATTAAACAAGTATTTTTGATCCTGCTTTTATTACTCCAGTGGGAGAACCTCAAAGAAGATTTTCTTTGAGGCCACTTCCACAAACTCTTTCCCCCCCTCTCTCTCTCTTCTGCCCGCAGCACCATTTCATCGTCCTTAATTGCTCCCAGCCCTTTTGAGCAGATTTTCAGAGCAGGGAAAACAGCCTGCAAGGGACCGAAATCAGAGTCTTATAGACTCTTCTGCCATGCTCCCAGGAAAGGATATCATACCAGCTCAGGTATACCAGCTCCTCAGCTAAAGGAGTCTCTCCATTTGTACAAAATGAACATTTGCATTTTCCTCATGTATGTACTTCTAAATTATTTCCTCTCAAAACACACCCGTGTGAAAACATAACTTTCATATAATTATAAAGCCACGAACTGAGCCCAAGCTTTCCTCAAATGTCACCAGATTAATCTCATTCTCATGAAAGATTAAATTCCAATTGGCTGCTCCAAAGGACCGCCCCCCTGTGGCTCTGATAGCAAAACTGGGGTGCGGGGGACCCCCTGCACCCTGTTTTGGCTGGCAAAATACGGCAAGAGGCAGTCCAGGGCAAAAACAGGGCATGGGGGACACACGTGGCTCCCGCCATACCCCGTTTTGGCTGGCAGGGTCCTGCAAGAGACTTTTGCCTGTCTCCCTCTCCCCCCCCCCCCTCCTGCGAAGGAGAATTACAATTCCGATCCGTCCCTCGAAGAAATCCAGTTTGACACCTGTGCTCTAGAAAGGCTCTTTTCTTCTCCTCCCACCTCCCCTCCTCTCTTTTTTCCATATTCTTAGGACCATATGCTAAGCCTTGGGTGAAAGAGACAGAGAGAAAGAGAAAGCACAATCACCCTTTTCCAAATAAACAAGGGTTTAGGAAACAGAACATAGAAAATCATCAGAGTTGGAAGAGACCTCAAGCAGGAGACCCTACATTATTTAAGACAAATGACTGTCCAGATTCTTCTTAAAAGCCTCCAGTGATGGAGTACCCACAAGGCAAGCTGTTCCATTGGTTGATTGTTTCCACTGTCAAGAAATGTCTCCTCGGTCCTTGGTTAATTTCCATCCATTGCTTCTTGCCTTGCCTTCTGGTGCTTTGAAAAACATGTTCACCCCTTTTTCTTTGTGATAGCCCCTCGAATATTGGAGCCCCGCTACAAATATATCTGAACAATAAAAATGGGGTACTAGCTTGCCTCCACCCAGTGAACAGAAGCAGAATAATCTAATGAATTGGCTAATTAGCTACTTCCAAACTGGATAAACCTAATCAGTAGTCCCTGCATAACATCAGAGCTTGATTTGGAGAGTTGGTCTGAATCATTTCAACATATTCTGAAATCATTCTGAATATATTTGAATTGAATCAGGTTTGATCAGATGTTCTAATCAAACCAGACCTGACTTGGTTTATCCTATTAACCAATGAAGTTGGCAAAACAAACTTTTTCCCTGATGCAAAGAAAAGTTTATAGTAAAGTATTACAATTAACAGTCCCTAAGGCAGTGATGGCGAACCTATGACACGGGTGCCACAGGTGGCACGCGGAGCCATTTCTTAGGGCACACGAGGCATTGCCCTGTCAGCTCCAGCGTGCATTTGTTTGCTGGCCAGCTGATTTAGGCCTTCTTTTGAGGCCATTTTCACCCTCTGGAGGCTTCAGGGAAGCTCCTAAAGCCTCTGGAGGTGGGGGGGAGGCTGTTTTCACCCTCCCCAGGATCCTAGAAAGCCTCTGGAGCCTGGGGAGGGCGAAAAATGTGTGCCAAAAGCATAATGCACATAGCATTATGGGTGTGGCACGCCCACATATGACCCCCCCTGTGCTCCCCCCGCTTTTGGCACGCGAGCCAAAAAAGGTTAGCCATCACTGCCCTAAGGTATCATGTTTTTCCCCCATTTTGTCTTGCCAGTGGGTCTTAGAAATGGTCTTAGCTGCCATTGCTGTTCTCAAAAGCTAAGTATGGTTAGCTGCGGCTGGCATTTGGATGAGATAGTGGGTTTCTGATGGCTTTTCCTTACATTGGAACATTCAAGAAACACCTGAAAATGCTCAAGGCACCTTTACTGATTGTTTCCATTTATCTCCAGGCTACTGGGGAGAATGAAGAATATCCACATATTTTTCATATAACTACATAGAGGAAGAGACATAAATATAAACTATTGGGTCTGGAGCTTTTATATTCCTAGTTATTTCTTCAGAGGCTAATGTGAACAATGGGCCTGAGACAACATGAAACACTACAAAGTCTTATCTATTGTGAATAATTTGAAATGCTAAAAGTAGATTAATTAGATCTAATACATGTATATTTCATTTTCAGTTAGGCTCTAGAATCCAGTAAAATAATTGCCATATGTTGCACTAATAAGCAGTATTGCTTTAGGTACTTTTTTTTACAGTTTATTTTGAACATATCCTTCCTGTTTCCATAATCTTAAAATATGTATTAACTTCTACTATAAACCGAGAGAGAGACAGAGAGAGACAGACAGATGAGAGAGAGGGAGGGAGGGAGGGAGGGAGGGAGGGAGGGAGAGAGAGAGAGAGAGAGAGAGAGAGAGAGAGAGAGAGAGAGAGAGAGAGAGAGAGAGAGAGAGAGAGAGAGAGAGAAACCTGGATACTATAATTTTTTTTAAAAAAAGAATTCTTGGATCTTTACTTCTTAAATAATTAAAAGAAAATGTATGTGTCTCCTATGAAGGGAAAATTTCACTCACAATTGATTCAAACTCTTAAGGCAACAAAACTACTGATAGTTCCAAACTGGCATTTTGCACGAAAAAGAACACTAAATAATTGCTAACAAAAATCAGTATTTATAGAAAAAAAGGTTACTTCCTGACAGAATTGGAAAACAGACATCTGGAGAACATTTTTTTCTCAAGCATTAAGTCAAACTAGGTTTAGTCATAATCTCTGTCTGGTCATACATTCTGATTTGAAATATTTCCTTAAAACTGTGGTGCAGATAAAGGAAGAGGAAGCTGGCTTTTGAAAAGGTAGAATCTGACTTTCTCATATATGAGAGAAGATCCTGGTCCAATGGGCAACTAACCAATGGTAGGTTGCCAATTGTTTTACTACCAGTTCAGGCATGCTCCCATGTGCATGCAATGCTTCTATGCATGTACAGAAGCATCCAGGTGGGTGGGCAGAGCCTCCTGCCACCACTACTACCGATCACCCGATCACAGAGCCACCCGATCTCAGCCAAACCAGGAGCAACCCACCTCTGGAACTATGCCAAAGGTGCTTTTTTCGAGGGAGAACTGGACTTTCTGGTTTTTCTTTGAAGACATTTTGCTTCTCATCCAAGCAGTTTCTTCAGCTCTGACTGGATGGTGGGAAGCTGAAGAAGCTTCTTGGATGGGAAGCAAAACATCTTCAAAGAAAAACTAGAAAGTCCAGTTGCCTCTTGAAAAAAAGCAACTTTGGGATAACCATGACCTGAATGACTGAGACTCTCCATAGACAATGGGGAACTAGTTGCAAAGCAAACGATGAGTTAATCTAATCCACCCTGCCACTCATTATCCACTGCAGTACTCATTTATGTAGGAGGGCTTCAGAATCCAGCCACACTTGTTCAGAAATAAGGATACAGAAAAGAAAGTCTACATGGATTTCTTTCAAGATCTTAAGCATGGAAAAATGTTAAAAGTCATCACACTGTAGTACATTATAGATCAGTGATGGCAAACCTTTTTAGGTTCGCGTGCAGTAAGGGGAGAGCGCAGGGGGGTCGTGCGCCATCATTTTTATTTATTTATTTATTAAATTTTTATACCGCCCTTCTCCCTTCCGGGACTCAGGGCAGTGTATAGGCAGTAATAAAAGGCAATGATATAAAACATAAAATACAGTTAAAAATCTATTAAATAGCTAGCCTGACTAAAATCCTGTTTAAAACCCTTACTAAAACAATTTAAAAAACTACGCCAGGCCGGCCACACGAAACAAATGGGTCTTCAAGGCCCGACGGAACTGGCACAGGTCTTTGATTGTCCGTAGGTCAGGGGGCAGGTCATTCCAGAGGGCAGGAACTGCCACAGAGAAGGCTCTCCCCCTAGGGGTCGCCAGCCGGCATTGCCTGGCCAACGGCACCCTGAGGAGGCCCTCTCTGTGGGAGCAGACTGGTCATTGGGAGGTATTTGGTAGAAGGAGGCGGTCTTGCAGATAACCAGGTCCCTTGCCATGGAGCACTTTGAAGGTGGTTACTAATACCTTGAAGTGCACCCAGAAAGCCACAGGCAGCCAGTGCAGCTCGCGCAGGAGAGGTGTCACATGGGAGCATCTAGACACTCCCAGAATCCCCCGCGCTGCCACATTCTGAACTAACTGGAATCTCCGGGTGCACTTCAAGGGAAGCCCCATGTAGAGAGCTTTGCAGTAGTCCAGATGGGAAATGACGAGGGCTTGGGTGACCGTGCGTAGAGCATCACGATCCAGAAAGGGGCGCAACTGGCGTATCAGGTGAACCTGATAAAAAAAAAACTGGCCACGGCTGTCATATGATCTTCTAGAGACAGCCGAAAATCCAGGAGGACACCCAAGTTGCGAGCCCTCTCTGTAGGGGCCAATGACTCGCCCCCAATAGCCAGCGATGGCACCAGCTGGCTATATCATGACGCCAGAAGCCACAGCCACTTGGTCTTGGACGGGTTGAGTCGGAGCCTGTTTCTCCCCATCCAGACTCACACAGCCTCCAGAAACCAGGACATCACTTCTATGGCATCGTTGGGGTGGCCCAGGGTAGAGATGTACAGCTGAGCATCATCAGCGTACTGATGGAACTCTACCCCGAAACCACGGATGATCTCACCCAACGGCTTCATATAGATGTTGAACAGGAGAGGCGAGAGGACCGACCCCTGTGATACCCCACCAGTGAGGCACCTCGAAGTCGACCTCTACCCTCCTGCCAACACAAATTACGACTGGTCGGAGAGGTAGGAGGAGAACCACCATAAGATGGTGCCCCCCATCCCCAGCCCCTCCAGCCAGCGCAACATGATACCATGGTCGATGGTATCGAAAGCCACTGAGAAATCTAATAGGACCAGGATAGAGGAACATCCCCTATCCAGAGCCCTCCAGAGATCATCCACCAACGCGACCAATGCCGTCTCTGTGCTGTACCCAGGCCGGAAGCCGGACTGGTGTGAGTCCAGATAGACAGTTTCCTCCAGGGGCTGAGGGAGCTGCTGCGCCACCACATTCTCAACAACCTTCACAACAAATCAAAGGTTGGAGACAGGACGGTAGTTGGCCAACACAGTTGGGTCCAGGGAGGGCTTCTTGAGGAGGGGCCTCACCACCGCCTCTTTCAAGGCAGCCGGCAGAAACCCCTTACTCAAGCGTTGACAATTCCCTGGAGCCAGCCTCGCATCACCCCCCAGGAGGCCAGTATCAACCAGTACACGGGTCCAGTAAACATGTGGTGGCATTCAGCATCCTGTCCATGTCCTCAAGAGTCACAGGATCCCTCGTTGCGAGGAATCGGAAACTTTTAATTCGGATGGTCTTTAACAAGGGAAAGTACTTTGCGGCTTGCTTGCAATTATGTCTCTAGGTCTGGCTGAAACAGTTTCTTTTTTGCTTTTTAACCGCTTTCTCCCTCGGGCTCTGAGTTTGGGCGGAAAATGGCTTCTCTTTGTCCCCGACTGACTATGACCTATGGAAAATTACCAGTGTCTCTTTGTGATTTGGACTTCCTCTAATTATTGATGAAGAATTTTCTTTTTTTGGATTTGTGTTTTCCTTTCTGGATTGCCTTCGTTATTATACCTATGGAGTTGGAAAAGTGTTTCTCTACTGGTTTCTGAATTTTGCAGCTATACAACTTTAAGAACTTTGGACTCCTGATCAGCCCCACCCTAAAAACGCCATTTTACTGGCACGGATTTTAACAGCTAAACATGGCACAAGAAGCAACGCTGGCACGCCTTGAACAAAGAATGACTGCCCTTGAATCTGTTATACAAAATTTGGTATTAGAAATTAAGGCCCAGAGGGCAGAAAATGTCAACTTTAAAAAGGAATTATTGGACACTCGAAAACAAGTGCTTGAGAATACACAGAAGAATGAAGAATTGAAAGGGGGGCTGGAGGGGGCTAAGGGAGAGATTAAAAATGTTTCTAATGAGGTTGTGGAAATAAATGGGCATGTGACTAGGATAGATATGGAAAGGATGACATACTTTTTGAGATTTCAGAATGTTTCTGAGATGGATGGTGAATGTCTCCCTGATCTTATGAGTACAATTATTGCAGACTATTTACATAAACCTAAAGATGAGATCAGAGGGGACATTGACCTAGTCTACAGAATAAATTCTGCATATGCCAGGATGAATGAAGTACCCAGAGAGATACATGTAAAATTTGTTAGAAGGTCAACCAGAGAGGAAATCTTGAAGGCGCAAAGAGGGAGTCATATGATTTACCAACAAAAGGAGATTACCATCTTGAAGCAGATTCCAAGATTAGAGAAGCTAGAAGGAAATTTTCCTTCTTGTCTAAAACATTGTTTGATCATGGGATCTGGTTCAAGTGGGTGATACCCGAAGGGATGCTGGTGTTCTGGGAAGGAGGTAGAGTGAAGATTAAAACAGTTGCTGAGGCGGAAACCTTTCTTAAAAAACATTCCTCTGTCCTGGGAGAAGATCCAGGGGGGGCAGGGGGAGCCATGGCCCCGTCCGCTGGGGGCCCGGGGGAGAAGGGGGAAGATACAATTGCCAAGAGAATTAGATCTAAAAAATAACTTTGCCCTTGTTTTTTTTTTTGAGTAATATTGTATGATATTTGTAATCTGGATTTTTGTAATTGACTGACAGTATATAACTGAAAAATTTAGGAATATGTACTTGCTCCCAGCTTGCAGTGTTATGTGAAATGTTTCTTTTCTTTCTTTTTAATAATGTAACTTGAGGTACCGGAGGAGCCGACGACTTTGACGTGACTACTCTCAAAATTTCTATGTAACCCTTACCCTACCCCACAAAAAATGTAAACTCAATAAAACTTTTTCAATATAAAAAAAAGAGTCACAGGATCGAACTCTTCCCAGATAACAGACTCAAGACCTGCCTCCGTCAACCCATCTGAATTAGACCAGTCGGAGGCCAACCCATCCCGGATCTGATCGATTTTATCATGCAGATAACACCCAAATTCCTCCGCACGACCCTGCAAGGGGGTATCCTGCGCCCTCTGATAAAGAAGGGAGCGGGTCACCCTAAACAGGGCAGCAGGGCGGTTTTCTGCAGACGCGATAAGAGCAGAGAAGTAGTTATGCTTCGCTGCTTCTATCGTCACTAGGTAGGTCTTCAAATGAGACCTTACCAGTGTCCGGTCAGACTCCAACTGCTCTCTAGGTGTCTCTTCTGATGCTTCATCACCCTCAGCTCCTCGGAAAACCAGGAAGCCAAGGTGGTTTGGCGACAGGTGAGAGGCCGCAAAGGCACGACCGGTCCAGGGCCCCCGTGGCCGCACTATTCCAAGTGGCCACTAGGTCCTCAGTTGAGTCGCGGTTCAGGGTCTCAGGTATTAGCCCAAGCTCCATCTGGAACCTCTCAGGGTCCATCAGGCGCCTGGGGCGGTACCATCTCGTCGTTTTCGGTTCCGCCTCCCCGCGGTGGGATGCAGCGGTTGGAAAGCTCAGCTGAAGGAGATAGTGATCTGACCATGACAGGGGTTCAATGACTATTTCCCCTAAACCAAGATCACTCAACCACTGGCCGGAGGCAAAAACCAAGTCCAGCGTGTGTCCTCCAGTCCTCCAGTCATGCCGCACCCTTAATCCAATGCGCCCCCCCAGTGCACATGCTCACATGACAGGTGCTCCCCACATTTTTACATGCTTTTTTTGCTCTCCCCAGGCTCCAGAGGCTTTATAGGAACCTGGGAAGGGCAAACACAGCGCCCTGTCTACCCAGAGGCCCTCTGGAGGCTTCAGGAGCTTCCCTGAAGCCTCTGGAGGACTAAAAACAACCCTACGAGCAAACAGGAAGTCACAATATAGATAATCCTTGACTTACAACCATTTATTTAGTAAGCATTCAAAGTTACTGAAAAAATTGACTTATGATTGTTTTTCACACTTACAACCATTGGCAACTATAGCTTGCAACTGGTTATTATTTATGATGGTTTCAGTGTCTGGGGCAGAGTTGAGTTGCTGTCAGTTTGGCCTGGATCAGCTGAACCAGTAGTAGCAGGGGTGGGAGGCTCCACCCACCCGCCCAGACACTTCTATGCATGCGCAGAAGCATTGCACCCCTGAACCAGTAGTAAAAATATTGGCAGCCTACCACCTGGTCTGGGGGGGCTCATGTGATCATCTGTTGCAATCTACTGAAAAACAAAGTCAATGGAAGAGCCAGATTCACTTCACAATCATGTTAGTCACTTAACAAATGCAGTGATTCACTCGTGATGAGAAAGGTCGTAAAATGGGGTCAAACTCACATAATGATTGTCTTGCTTAGCAACAGAAATTTTGGGCTGAATTATGATCATAAATTGAAGACTACCTGTACATTATATGCTTTGTAAGGCAGAATGATTCTGTACTTTTGTTGGAAGAGCAATTTATAATTTCCAAATTCCTAATCCTCATACTGTAGTTGTAAACACAGAGTGAGTTTTTCTTTATTCCTAGTGATGGGTTAACAGTTTTCTTTATATCTGATTCTCTTAAGTCATTTAGTAAGAAGGTATCTGATGTCTTTCCGTAGGTTAATGAAGATTTCTACATAAGAATCCAACTACATATTGCAACAGGAAATGTGCAGTCTTAATATTTAACCATTTTAAAACATTTAATTCCATAATAAGTCCCTTTATTCTTCTGAGCAAACATCAATGTAAATATAATCAAAGTACATATTTCTTTTAATATTCTATTTCTACAATTGCCAGGAAATCTGAGGTTATAATTTGGCTGTTGCTTTACTAATATAATGGCATGGGCAGATCATAATAACCAGTAATAAGGCCAGGTGGATAAAATAAGAGACAAAGGAGTGACAGTTTCACCCTTCATATCACTCTCCCTCTCTCTTTTTTGTAAGAATAGGCTGGTATTTTGAAGACAATTGTTTTTATTTTCCAATTGTGGCAGGTCTAGTCTTCTTAAAATTCTTTAGTCTCCCATCTATCTAATGCCACAGATACAATGAGCTGATCTTCAGTGAAGTTCTGTAGAATCTTTGTTCAGTGAGCCGAATTGCTTGTCCATTGTGCATTGATTGGTTAATTGATTATGTGCCATCTCTGTCATTGTCGACTCTTAGTGACCACACAGATAGGTTTTCTCCATGATGATGGGTCTCTAACCTGGTCCTTCAGCTCTTCCAACTGTTCACTTATCACTACTGCAACTGGGTGCTTCTCTGTTCATTCTACTTTGTAATTGGGTGACCTTGGGGGAAAAGATGAAGAGAGGCTGCCTAGGAAATAATCAGACAAGAGAGGCAGAGGTTCCTACTGACTTAAAAGTCAGAGAGACGAAACTTAGGAAGGACCTGTCCTAATGGATCGAGGAGTTAAAAGTATTTTCAGACTTGTTAATGTATCCCTGCAATAAAGTAGAATTAGCTCATCTATTTATGTTCCCTGTCTTGGTTTACCTGAAAGGGCTGACAACTATGTCCACAGGGTCTCAATATGTGACTCCCTCAAAGATGGCAATCTCAAAGGGCATTGATGAGGATGACAATGATCAGGATTGTCCAGCAAAGGAAGAAGAATATTCTTGGTCCACCACGGGATAATTAGTAAAATATTTGTGCTTACTTTGAGCCCCTTTAAGTGAAGAGATGCCTTATGCTGCCATATTGTTTCTTCTAAGTCACAATAAACCTCAACCAACCTCA